>CM027391.1:32557252-32574157 GCA_015711505.1 Sylvilagus bachmani
TTGTGTATGTATGTGTACAGTGTGTGTGTGGTATGTGATATATATCTGTGTGTGTGGTGCATATCTATATGTGTGTGTGGTGTGTATCTATGTGTGGTGTACCTATGTGGTATGCAATGTGTGTGTGTGGTATGTATCTATATGTGTGTGTGGTGTGTATCTCTGTGTGTATGGTGTGTGTGTGGTGTATTTGTGTGTATGTGGTGTGTATCTGTGTGTGGTGTGTATCTCTGTGTGTGTGGTGTGTATATCTGTGTGTGGTGTGTATCTCTGTGTGGTATGCAGTGTGTGTGTGTGGTGTGTATTTATATGTGTGTGGTGTGTGGAATGTATCTGTGTGTGGTGTGTATCTCTGTGTGTATGGTGTGTGTGGTGTGTAGCTGTGTGTGTATGGTGTGTGTGTGGCGTGTATCTGTGTGTGTGTGGTGTGTGTGTGGCGTGTATCTGTGTGTGGTGTGTATCTCTGTGTGTGTATCTGTGTGTGTGTGGTGTGTGTGGTGTGTATCTGTGTGTGTGGTGTGTGTGTGGTGTGTATCTGTGTGTATCTGTGTGTGTGGTGTGTGTGTGGTGTGTGTGTTGTGTGTATCTGTGTGTGTGGTGTGTGTGTGGTGTGTATCTCTGTGTGTGTGTGGTATGTGGTGTGTAGAGCGGCTGCTCGGTCACTCCGCGTCCCACCTGCTGCGCTCTCAGCCGCACGGGTGCTGTGACAGTGACGCCCGGAGCGGGCCTCTGCCTGGCCTCTCCCGCCCGGCAGCCCAGTGATGCACGGTGCCCTGTCCCTGCAGATGGTGCACAAGGCCGTGGTGGAGGTGGACGAGTCGGGAACCAGAGCGGCTGCAGCCACGGCCTCCGTGTTCTTGTTCAGGTCGGCCCGAATCGGCGTGCCCACCCTGATGTTCAACAGGCCCTTCTTCATGCTCATTGTGCATGGCAGCAACGTCCTCTTCGCCGGCAAAGTGGTGCAGCCCTGAGGGGCGGCTGCCCCCAAATGCACGGGCCCCCATCCTCCGCCCGTCTCTCCGCTGCTGGTGGCTAGCGATTGACCCCGGTTTAGCTGGCTGATGAGGCATCGCAAATCATAACCGTGAGATTCCTATCCCGTCTCGATGGTGGCTTCCGCACACGACTGCAAGAGAACGGCGCCTTTGAGAACTTTAGAGAACGCTCCATCGCCCTCACTCTCTGTCGCTGGAGGGTAGCACCGGGGCCCAGACACGGTGCCTGCCTTGCCCACGCTCACACAGCATGCTAGTGGCAGAGATGCCTGGAGTCCAGGCCGGTGATGCTCGGTCCAGGTGTTCTAGCAATGAGCACCCCTAGGAGTCACATGTTCGAGCCTAGTCCCCACCCATCAGCAACACCTACCAGTTCATTGTGCTTGGGAAGAAACTTCCCAGGGTGTCTGGAAAGGGACCACTGTCCTGTGTGACGTCGGGGGACATCCCTCCCTCCCTCCCTCTCTGGGCATCAGAGCATCCTGGCAAGGATTCGGTCCCGGACCCTGAAATCACTAGGAAGCCCGGGGCGTTCCCTGGCGGTCTCATCCCTGGAGCACGACAGTGGCGCCTCAGACCGGAAGTGGGTCAGCGGAAGATTGCACCCTCCCAGTGCGGTTACAACGCCGCGGGCCAGGCAGGCGAGGGGAGAACGGAGGCCTCTGCACACAGCCACGCATCCGCTGCAGGTGCCCGAGACTCGCGTTTGGGGTTTCATATAGGCAATAACAATAAAGGATTTTGCAGACACTGGGTGTCTCTGCCGTTGCAGAAGCAGCTCTGGGAACGGTGACGGGCAAAGCTCCACACAGCGTCTAGGGTTCAGCTCCACAGCCACATCCCCCAACTTCCCTGGGGGTGGGGTACCTCTATCACTCCCATTCCGCAGGTGGGGAAGGTGAGGCTCGGAGAGGCTGTGGCTTCCCTAGTCACACAGCTCACAAGTAGTGCAGCTGGGGTTTGGGCAGGGTGCATGGCCTCAGGGCCACCAGCCAGCCCCGCTACGGCCTGGTGCTCTGCCCTGTGGGGAGACGATGGGGAACAAGGCCCTGACCAGGTGCATCTCCACAAGGCTCCCCTGTGCGTGGTCCAGGTGAGCCCCCTCCCAGCCTCAACCAAGCCAGCATGTTTCCTCGTTGGCCAAACGAAGGACACCAGGCTCTTGGAAGAGCCAGCCGTACACTCCATCTCCAATTGCCCCCTGAGCAGCACCCCCAAATCTGACCCTGAAGCGCCTGCCCCAGCCTGCATGTCCTTCTAATGCTTTACTGGAGGCTGTGCCCACTGCTCTTAAAAAAAAATTTTATTCATGTATTTGAAAGTCAGAGTTACAGAGAGAGTCTTCCCTTCACTGGTTCACTCTCCAAATGGCTGCAAAGGCCGAAGCTGGGCTGACCCGAAGCCAGGAGCCAGGAGCTTCTTCCCGGTCTCCCACGTGGGTGCAGGGGCCCAAGGACTTGGGCCATCTTCTGCTGCTTTCCCAGGAGCACTAGCAGGGAGCTGGGTCAGCCGGGACTCGAACAGGCACCCATATAGGCTGCTGGTGCCACAGACCACCACTTTACCCTCCACGCCACAGCACTGCACTGCTCTGATCCCAAGGTCTGCATTGGATTCCAGGCGGTGCCCACTAGAAGCAACAAGCTCAGAATGTCAGATGGGGACCACGCCCAGAGCACCGAGCACCGACCATGTGCCGCCAGCCACGCCGGGCACTTGGTGATGGTGACCGCCCTCACCCCTCCACAGAGCAGCAAAGTCTACCGTCGTCCCCATGTCACAGCTGGTGGCAGTGGGGGCCAGATGGCAGGGCAGGTGGCTGAGGCCAGCTTGTCTGTGTTTGTGCCACAGGCTCCGGGCGGCTTCTTAAGATCCAGCCTTTCAGTGTGGTCTCCCCCTCCCATGGGTCTCTCTCTTGTGCAATGGCCGGGCTGGACTGGCAAATGTTTTCCTGCCTGTTTACCCGGCCAGTCCAAGGCCAGGAGGAGGCTCTGCCGGCGTGTCTTGCAACAGGCCGAAGTCCAGCACTGCTCCGGGGCCCCAGGCCAGTCACACAGCAGTTATCGTGTGCAGGGCCGGGGTGGGCTCACACACGTGTGTCACACGTCAGAGCTCCGCACCAGAGAGGGGCAGGGCGTCCCAGGCTGTTTGCTGCTTAACTCTGCCAGCGCTGGGTCCTGGGACGCCTAGCTCAGGGACAGAGAGAGGGTGAGGCTTGCAGGGGTCGGGTTTTGAGAAAGAGACGACACGGAGCAGGTCTGGAGGAACGAGGCGGACTGGGGACTCCCAGCTGCAGACGGGCGTGGGGGCAGGGGCCCAGGTGTGGCAGGGACTCCAGCAGAGCTCAGAGTGGAACAGCACAGGGCGGGAACGAGATCAAGGAGGGGGTGATGCGCTGGTGGCTCAGTGACAGGCCCTGGGCACAGGGCCAGAGTGGGGTCTCTGCTTTCAACCCAACTTCAGAGCCATCAACCACCTCACACCACCACGCGTGCCCTGCATGTCTGTCCCTGGCTGTCCCATCTGCACATCAGCAGGTGCCACCTCTCAGCCCTCCAGGGGGCGCTCACGCCTTCTAGAACAAGGGCTCAGCGGGCACAGAGGGGCGGGCCTGTGCCCCGGTGCGCGTTTGCCAGGACTGCCCTCACGGTGCCACCGGCTGACGGCTTCAACCGCAGAGAGGCTCTGCCCCCTGGCCTGGAGGTTGAAGGCCAAGCTCAAAGTTCTGGGGCCTCTCCTCCTGGCCTCCTCCTCCCGTGTCCTCCCCTGGACGCCCTGTGCGTCTGTGCCCTCATCTCCTCTTAGAAGGACGTCGGTCCTCTCGGAGCAGGGCCCCCCTCACGGCCTTGCTTTGAGTTAATTGTCTCTCCAAATCCGGTTCCATTTTGCAGAACTGGGGTTAGGACTGCAACCTGAGACTGTGGGGGTGGGGCACAAGGTTCAGTCCATTTCGGCCACCCGAGCCCTTCCCAAAGCCCCGGCCAGATTCCCTCTTGTTTGGAGGAAGCAGCAAACGGAAGTCCCTGCTCTTGTGCAGGGACACCTGGCGTGGAGGCGGCAGATTGAAAGGGGTTGAAGGATAAAATGGAAAAGGGAACTCCATTGCGTGTGGGCCGATGCCAGGCGCCGTGGCGTGTGATGGGCATTGAGAGCTGAGCACAGAACGTGGACAACGGCGACCCTGCAGCAGAGACCTGGCAGAGCCACCTCGGCCGGGGAGCCAAGGTCGACATTGCTGCCAACGCCTTGGGCCTGGGTGGGTGGGCCGGGGCACCCCCGCGAGGACTGCCCCCGAATCCATGACCTCAGCCCAGTCATGGGAGAGCAGGAGCCGCACCCAGAGGGTGGGGCGCAGGGAACAGAAAGCCTGACCAGTCCCACTGAGAACAGGGCGCTTGTCCTGGGGGGTCCTGGAAGGAGTCCCGGAACAGAAGGGACTGTGTGGAAAAACGCAAAATCCAAATAGCTCTGGGCTGGGCCAGCGTTCACTCCTCGGTCTTGGAAAGTCTCCGTGGTTCCCCGGGATGTTCATGTTGACGTCTGGGGAGGATGGGGGAAGCACAGGAGGGCCTCCCTGTGTGGCCTGCACAGCTTCTCTCTAAGCCCAAAGGGGTTTCAAAACAGGAAGCTGTTGCATTTTTTAAAATAAAATGTGTAGGAAAAAATAAAAAGCCAGGGGGGTGGGGTGGGGCAGAGAAGCTCACAGGAGTCCAGCTGGGGATTGTAAAGGCAGAGTAGACAGGTTAGGCAGAGAACAGGGCTCTGAGCAGTGTGGACGGGGGTGGGCTTCTGTGCCAGGGTGCCAACGGGGGGCTCTCTTTGGTGGTGCCGGGGAAGCTGGGGTCGCAGGGCGAGCAGGAGAAGAAGGGGCAAAGATTAAGTGGCAGCCCAGTGAGCAGAGTCCCAGAGGCGGGGAGGGTGTGTTGATGAGACAGGCAGACAGGCTTCGTGGTTGGGGCTGCGGAGGGAAGTGGGGGTGGGAGGTTCAGTCCCTCATGGGCCACCAGGATACTGCACAGCGAGCGGGGGTGGGGGCGGCAGTCAGCAGGTGACAGCCCTGGCCCTCCCCAGCCCTGACCATCGGCCACTGTTCCCCAAGACCACATGGGTGGGAGGGAGGGGATGTCCAGGGGCTGGTGTTGAACAAATTCCCAAAAGACAGGGTCCCTAACGCTATACCAATGCTGAAATCCCGAAAGATCAAACTCCCCAATCGCAATCCCTAAAGATTAAAATTCTGGACATTGAAAAGCTACATAAAGCTGGCGCCATGGCTCAATAGGCTAATCCTCCTCCTGCGGCACTGGCACCCTGGGTTCTAGTCCCAGTTGGGGCGCCGGATTCTGTCCCGGTCGCTCCTCTTCCAGGCCAGCTCTCTGCTGTGGCCCGGGAGTGCAGTGGAGGATGGCCCAAGTGCTTGGGCCCTGCACCCCATGGGAGACCAGGAGAAGCACCTGGCTCCTGGCTTCAGATCAGCATGGTCTGCCGGCCGCAGCAGCCCCTGGTGGGTGAACCAACGGAAAAGGAAGACCGTTCTCTCTCTCTCTCTCTCTCTCTCACTGTCCACTCTGTCAAAAAAATATTAAAATTAAGTATTAAATATTAAATATTAAAATCCTGAAAAAGCACAATTGCCATTGGGGAATAAAAATGTCGTGTAAGAGAAGTAGAAAGCAGAAGAGTGTGGGGAAGGGGAAATTCGGGTAAGTAGGCTGGCCACGCAACACAGCAACTGCAAGCGCCAGTGTGAAAACTCTCTGTGGGGTAAGACGACGCAGGGTGCAGCTCTGTGCTGTCAACAGTGTTGTGCCTGCAGGGTCTGTGGTCCATGGAGGGCGCGCGTGGGATGCAGTCCAGGTACCTGGGCCAACACGGAGGCGTGGCCTGGCGGATGGGCAGGTGAAGAGGCAGGTGCGGGTGGGTGAGCGTGAAGGCACGAAGCCTCTGGCAGAGGGAGCGCCCACAGGAAAGAATGTGAGCGTATTCTGTAAGAGAGTGTGCCCTTAACAGCAAATGCATTAGCTCACGGTGCCGGGCTGCAAAACAGCTGGCGGTCAGGAGCGTGGGCCCGCTCTGGGGACTGCTGCCCACGTGCGTCCCTGTAGCGCACTTCTTCCTGCTTCCCTTTGAAACACACCTTCTGGAATGTTCTTATAAGGTTTTTTTTTATTGGAGGATTTTTTTTTTAGTTTTTTTCATGATTTTAAGCCATTGGCATTATTTTTAAACTCCCTTGCGAGACTGCTTATCTCACCTTCGCCTCATCTGATTGTGTCTGGACCTTCGGCGAGTCCTCGGGTGTCTCAGGCACGTCTTCCAAGTCTGCCTCCGCCAGAGACTCATCGCAGCCTTGACCTTGCACGGAAGCCCCATGCACGTAGGCAAACACGCTGAAGCTCCCTCGGTGGGGAGTGTACATCCGCAATTACAAAAGAGGAAACTTCCTGGGGCCTTGGCTGCTCGGGCAGCGGCATGTGGGTGCTGACCCACGTGGTTTGGGATGGATCTCGGCAGGAGGTGTGGGTTGTACACCTCATGCTGCAGTCATGGGGGAACGCGGGTGGGGCGGGGGGAGCCCAGTTACCCACCGCAGTGGTGGGCGGCAAACAGTTCACTTTCTGACCTGTGTTTCCAAATACGGTTTGTCTGCTTGGAACCCCTGCCCTTGCTGCTAACATACCCCAGTGCGGACGCTGGCAAAAGTGTCCGGGTTCCCGTGGCTTCCTGCGTTGTGTGAAGCCCTGGGAAGCGTTCTCTCGAGCTCCACTACGACTCCGATAAAGCCCCTTGAAAAAGCCATGTAACTGTCATGCACAGAGTTTTTCTCCCCAGAATGACGTTTTTGGGGTTTTGCCCTTTCAGGGTTTTAGCATCAGGGGTTTTGATCTTTGGAGATTTCGACATTAGGGGGTATGGTGCTTGGTATCGTGTCTTTAGGGACTATGGCCCAAACCCCAAGATGGCAACAGCTACAAACACAAGACCTGGGTCCTTGCACTCCGCGGGAGAACCTGGTCAGGAGGCTCCGTGACCTCAGCTGGTGGTGCTTGTCTAGAAGGAGGTAGACTACAGGAAACAGAATATTCCTGCACACACCTGCATTGTCACACATACAGACACACAGACACCTCCACACTTAGACACCCCCCTACACACATGCATAGACACCTACACACAGACACCTACCCACATAGACACCCCCCTACACACACACAGACACCTACCCACATAGACACCCCCCTACACACACACAGACACCTACCCACATAGACACCCCCTACACACACACAGACACCTACCCACATAGATACCCCCCTACACACATGCGTAGACACCTACACACATAGACACCTCCCTACATACACACACAGACACCTACACACTTAGACACCCTCCTACACACATGCACAGACACCTACACACATAGACACCTACCCACATAGACACCCCCCTACACACACACAGACACCTACCCACATAGACAACCCCCCTACACACAGACATCTACACACAGACATCCACACACACACACACAGACACCTACACATACACAGACACACAGACACCTACACACATAGACATACACACACATACACACACACACAGACACCTACCCACAGACATCCCACTACACACAGACACCTACACAATAGACATCCACATACACACACAGAGACACTTACACATGTAGACACCCCCCACAGAGACTCACTCGCACACACAGACACCCATCCATCCCCACACACATAGAGACACCTACACAGACACCCCCCTACACACATGCACACAGACACACATACAGAGACGTGCACACACACGCACCCCACACACACAGACACCTACACACATAGACACCCACCCACCTGCCCGCACCCACAGACACACACACACACACACACACACACAGACACCCACAACCACACCCACACCCACACACAGCCCATAAGCCTCCAGCTGCACTAAGAGCTGAGTGTTCTAAGTGCCCGGCACTTCCCCTGTGTCAGCTCATTTCACCCTCTCAACTCCGCAGTGAGGACGCAGGACTCTAAGGCCCAGGGACCCCGGAGGCTCCTGCAGAGCATCCAGTGCCGAGCCCTGCTTCTCTCTGCCCCAGCCCCGGAGGCTGCCCTGAACTGCGAGGATTGCACCAGCGGGTAAGCGCTCCTCCTCTTAGTCCTTTACACACGCTAAAGGGCCGGGGCTGGCAGGAGTGGGGCCCACAAGGCAGGAGGAGGGGCAGGTGTGAGGGAAAGGAGGGGGAGCCTGGGGGTGCAAGTCTTGCTCACCCCATCAGAGGCTGGAGCAGACGCAACACGCGCATTCCTCCTGCTGTGCGGTGGGAGGGGCTCAGTTGACACCTGCTTCAGACACCTGACAAGGGGAGATTCTGTGAGCTCCTCCCACACCGGTGGACAGCCCTTGGGGGCTTGTTGAAGACGCGTGGTTGGGGGAGCAGGTGGAGTCCTGGCTCCACTCCCGATTCTGGATTCTGGCTCATGCAGACCCTGGGGGCCGCTGTACTTGAGCGAGAGCAGAGGACACCATACACTGACACAATCTGACGTCCTTTATTGCCGGTGGGGCAGGAAGGGGGGGTTTTTTCAAGATGGAGTCCCAGGTGCTCCAGAACGGAGTCCCTACTGTCAAGGTGTCACTCAGAGGCAGCGGTGATGGCTCCAGTGGTTGGGTCCCTGCCACCCACATGGAAGACCTGGATGAGCCCCCAGCCCCCGGCTTGCACCTGGGCAGCCCCACCCGGTAGGGACCCTTGAGGAATGCAACAGTGGATGACAGCGCTCTCTCTGTCTCTGTCTCTCTGCTTCTTAAATAAATAAATACGTAAGCATCTTTCAAAATGCATATTTGGGCCCCAGCCCAGCGAAACAGAAAGTCTCAGCCAAGGGCCTGCAGGCTCCGCTTTGGGGTTCGGATGCATGCACAGAGGTCTCATTGTTGACCACCGCCAGGCGCTGGCGGGGCAGGGCTCCCCGTACAGCTCGGCACGGCGGCCCCAGAGGCCCAGAGCCCAGGGAGCCTCCACCGCCTCAGGGCCTGCAGCCGACCCTCAGGGGCCTCGGATGGAGCAGGCCCAGGGTGATTGTGCCAGCCCAGCCCCGGATCACTCCCAGCAGGCCCGGCAGGTGGCTGGGCTGGCGCCCAGTGCAGTGTGGCCCTCCCACAGGGAGCCACTGTGTAGCCTAAGTCCCTGGAGGTGTTTCTCTCGGCTAGGCCTGGTAATCCAGTCTGTAGGGAGCAGAGATGAGCCAGAAGCAGGGCCCCGATGGCCAGAAACCCACAGCGCCCCCTGTGAGGAGGAGGAGAGGGCAAGGAGCTGCAGGCAGAGTAGAAGCAGGAGCAGTGTCCAGGGAGGGTGAGCTCCAGGCAGCGCCCCAGGGCCTCCCTGCTATGCTGGGGCAGCCCTGAGCCCTGCACAGGCCGACTCACCTGAGACTGCGCCAGGCTCAAGCGTTCTCGGAGGTCCCCTTGTCCACCACGGAGGAGCTGATCCCTACGGGTTTCTCAAGGGGGTGGCGCACGTGCAGAGCGCGGCCAGCAGGTGACAGCAGAGAGGCCCTTCTGCTTCAGCTCCCTTGGGGACTGTCCCTCAGTCCCCCAGCTCACTTTGGGGAACCCAAGGGCTCTGCAGGGAGAACTCTGCTCTAGGAAATATGGCAGGTGACCCAGCGTCAGAGGTCGGAGGGGATCAGACCACAGGGAGGCAGGGATGTTGGAGGGGGGAGGGCTGGACCCAGGGGAGAAAGGAGGGAGGCTGAGGGAAGGCTTAGGTCTCTTAGTCGTCAATCAGGTAAGTGAGCTGAACAACGTGGTTTTTCTTTTAATTAATTAATTTATTTGAAAGACAGAGTTACAGAGAGGCAGCGGCAGAGGCAGAGAGAGAGAGAGAGAAGGAGAGAGAGGAGAGAGGTCTTCCATCTGATGGTTCACTCCCCAGATGGCTGCAATGGCCAGAGCTATTCCAATCTGAAGCCAGGAGCCAAGAGCCTCTTCTGGGTCTCCCATATGGGTGCAGGGGCCCAGGGACTTGAGCCATCTTCTACTGCTTTCCCAAGCCATAGCAGGGAGCTGGATTGGAAATGGAGCAGCCAGGACTTGAACCGGTGCCCATATGGGATGCCGGCACTGCAGGCAGCAGTTTCACCAACTAAACCACAGCGCCGACCCCACAAGATGTGTTCTTAAAGGTGTTCTGTGACCTTGTAGGGAACAGACTGGGGGGCCAGTGTGGTGGCGCAGTGGCTTACTCCGCTGCCTGAGATGCCGGTACCTCTACGGGCGCCGGCTCAGTCCTAGCTGCTCCCCTTTCAAGCCAGCTCCCTGCAGATACACCTGGGAAGGCAGCAAATGGTGGCCCAGGTGCTCGGGCCCCTGCTACCCACATGGGAAACCTAGTTGGGGGTTCCAGGCTCCTGGCTTTGGCCTGGCCCAGCCCCGGCTTTTGCGGCCATCTAGGGAGTGAACCAGCGGATGGAAGCAACTCTGTATCTCCCTTTCTCTCTCTCTGTAATGCTGCCTTTCAAATAAGTAAATCTTTCAAAGAAAGAGAAGAAAGGAAGGGAGAGAAGGAGGGAGGGAGGGAGGGAGGGAGGGAGGAGGGAGGGAGGGGGGGAGGAGAACATGGACTGATGGGGCAGGAGAGGAAGTGTGGGGTAGCTGGGAGGTCGTGGCCTCAGGGAACGTGAGAGTCGTGGGGATGCAGCACGATGGAGGGGAAGGGGTGGGTTCTGGGAACGTGGAGGGGGAGGGTGAAAGGAGGAGGGTCTCTGGCCGAGCTGGGAGCAGGAGGCACAGCAGGGATTTGCTTTAGGGTGTGCCCGGTATGAGGAGAGCTGTCAGGGGCAGTCGGGTCAAAGCCCTGGCCCGAGGGGGGCCCCGAAACAGGAAAGATCACCCCAAGTGCAACTTGGGGGCAGCAGCTGCTACGGCCGGGTAGCAGCGTGATTCTGACTCACATCCCAGGATCCTCCCACGCCCACGTCCACGTCCACACCCTCACGCTCTGGCTGGGCCTCCAGCAGGTGGCTCCTTGTCTCCGCAGTCCCTGTGGCTCCAGGGCCAGGCCCAGCACAGGTCTGTGGGTTGGAGCTGTGCTCCCTGGAGAGGGGCTCAGAACCCGAGCTCGGCTCGGACGGACCCGCTGTGTGGCCTTGGAAACGCGCTTCCGTTCTCTGTGCTGCTTCCTCAGGTGCCACAGAGCAAGCCCACCTACCTCAGCTGGTGTTTGCAAGGACTTGGCGAGCTCTGTTTTTAAAAGATTATTTGGGGCCGGCACTGTGGCGTAGAGGGTAAAGCCACCACCTGTAGTGCCGGCATCTCATAAGGGCGCCGGTTCGAGTCCCAGCTGCTCCACTTCTGATCCAGCTCTCTGCTGGGGCCTGGGAAAGCAGTAGAGGATGGTCCAAGTCCTCGGGCCCCTGCACCTGCGTGCGAGACGCGGAGGAAGCTCCTGGCTTCAGATTAGCACAGCTCCAGCTGTTGAGACCATGAGGAGTAAACCAGGGGTAGGAAGACCTCTCTCTCTCTCTCTCTCTCTCTCTGTAACTCTGCCTTTCAAGTAAAATAAATAAATCTTTTAAAAAAAAGGATTCTTTTTATTTGAAAAGTGACAGAGACAGAGCGCTTCCTCCACTGGTTCATTCTCCAAATGGCTACAACGGTCAGGGCTGGGCCAAGCCAAAGTCAGGAGCCAGGAGCTTTAGCTGGGCCTCCATGGAGGTGGTGGGGGCCCGAGCACTGGGGCCGTCCTCTGCTGCTTTCTCGAGGTGGGTGAGCAGGGAGCTGGTTCGGAAGCAGGGCAGCCGGGACTCAAACGGGCGCTCGGATGCGGGACACCGATGTCCTCGTCTGTGGCTCAGTCGTCTGCGCCCCGACACCAGCCCCTCGATGAGTTCTTAAGCGTAAAGAACACAGCACGGGGGGCCGTCACCAATGCCACTGGGCCTGTGTCGGGTGGAGGAAGGCAAATCCACTTAAGAATGGGGCGGGCGGAAGGAACGCCCACTTAGTGGGGCTTCAGTGACGTAATCTTCCCGTGTCCTCCCACGGTCCGCCTCCAGCCTGAGAGCCAGGAGGGCCGGCACGCGGACCTGCCTCGGTCTGCGGCTGCTGCGTCCCAGCCCACGGCCCCGCACACGTGTTGGCGCTGCCAGCAGGGGCTCAGTGGGGGGCCTGGGGCACCGCCTCTCAAGCTCATGATCAAGTTCTTGGCCAGGGCTGCAGAACCGGAAGAGCTGCCTGGGGCCGACAGCTCCACATCTCCATTCACTCACGGGACTACTGGCAGAGGGCCTGGCTTCTCACCGCGTGGGCCTATTCATAGGGCAGCTCAGATAGGACTCCCGAGGGGGTGGGGGAGTGGAGGGAGAGCGAGATTGTCCGGTGAGAAGGCGGCAGCTGGTCCTGTTTCGCAGGAATGCGCAGGTGCAAACGACACAGTAGAAGCTGCCGCCCCCTCCCAGAGGACAGGACAGAGCCCAGAGTAGGCGGCGTGTACATCGGACCAGGAAGTCACCCACCCACCCCCCCCCCCGCCAAGTCCACCTGTGGGCGCCTCCCTGTCCACGTGGGACCCAGTCAAGGGCCAGGCCGTGCAGCTGGGCCTCATTCCCCCACGGCCCTCCCCCCAAAACTACAAAGCCAGTGCGACCACCATGGCCGTGAGGTCAGGCTAGTGACGCCGCCCGTTCCAACGAGACCCAGCCCTGCTCCACAGCGTGCTCTTTGCTCAGTCTCTCCTCTGAGAATTCCTTTAGGCGCTGTGATTGACAAATGGGGGCCAGGGAGGGGAGGTTGTGGCAGAGCCCCCCCCCCCCGTCTCTCTGGAAGGAACCAGCTCCCGGAAGCTTCCTGCCCTGCAGGGGCTTGCCCCAGCCTGGGTTCCTGCCCGGCCCCCGCGGAGCCCCAGCAGCACTGGTTCTCCATGTACAGTCCCAGCCCCTGTGCGCACCCCACCCCCTCCCTGAGCTGTTCCCAGGCCGACCCGCCCCGTGGCGCAGGCAGCACCACACAGGACGGGGCTGGAAGGGGACAGCACCCAAGCTTCGCCTTGACACCGTGTGACCTGGGACAGGGCTCCTGCGTGCCTCGGCTCCTGGGCCCATTTGGGACAGGTGCTGTAGCCACAGTCACACAGGCCCCAGGGGCAGGTGCCAATTGCTACCTCCACCTGTCTCCACCCTGGGCCCTGGGGACGTCCTGACCTTAGAGAGAGGCTTCCGGAGACCTTGTTCCGTCCCTCACCAAAACCAGGTGCGTCTCCGGCTCACGCTGCACTGCCCACCTGGGCGCATTTACGTCAGAGGAACAGGTTCTTCCATAGCCAAGGAGTGAGGGTGGTGACTGATGGGCACCGAGCTCCCTGGCAGCTGGGAGCCCAGCCCACTTAAAAGACAACTCGCACAGGTCCAGGTGGAACAAACGGCGAGCCCCGTCTCTGTAAGACTGTCACTCTCTCCTGTCTTCAAGGGTGAAATTGGCTTCCTTGTTTAAGACACCAGGGCAGGGCGTGGTGGTGACGGGGCTTGGATTTGGCCCTGGCGTGGTTTGCCCTAAGCTCCACTCCCAGCTCTACCACGTACGCTGGGGGGCACCTGGGCAAGTCCCACGCTTCCATGTTGGACCCCATACCCGGAGGCTGGCACAGGCCAAGGCTGGCCAATAAAACTCCAGGTGAGAGAGAGGGAGACGTGTTCTTCAGTGCGACCAGACACGGACGCCCCCAACGGCAGTCCGTCCCGGTCACGTGGGACTATCCATCATTTGGTCGATATTCTGCACTCACGTGGGCACCACCTAGGGTAGAATCTGATGGGACTGAAGGAAGGGGTGACGATCTGACCCTCTGCCAGGGGCAAGTATGGAGACAGACAGCAGCGGGCTTAGCAGGATCAGAGGGTGGAGGTCGGCTGGAGCGCTCAGGAGGACAAGTTCCCGAGTGGCCGAGAAGGCCGCCCCCTGAGACAGGAAGGAAGCTGAGGACCAGCCTGGGCCACATCTTCATCTCTCTGAGAACAGGAGGTTCTGAGCGCTGGTGTCCAGAGATCCACGTCACCCACCGGGATATAAAACCCGGGGTGGAACGCCTTCAGCGGCGCTGTAAACCGAGGCCATCTGCCCCGGGAAGCTTTGCTGAGCCTGGACGGACGCGCTGGCCATGGGGTCCTGGCTCCTGCCGACACCTACTTGCCTGACGGTGGCTGAGCTAGCCGAACGAACAGCATGGCGCGCAGCTGGGCGGCCTCTCCCGGCTCACGCTCTGGCTTCCTGCCACAGCTCCTGCTGCCGGATCCAGGAAGCAAAGTGGGATCAGCAAGGGAAGTTCTGTGTCCTGCCCTGGGCATGACCCTGTGCTGCACAGACAGGTGGCCATCAGGAAGAGCTCGTTAGACCCACTCTGGCCGCCGTGCACCCCCTGGGCAGTGCGTGGGCCACAAGCCGTGACTGGAGCCTGAGCCGGGAGAGCGAAAGCCTTCGTCCCCTCGTGCCGGCCCTGCACGTATCTCATCAGGGGCTGGCGAACCTGGCCCGCCATGCGCATCCAGCCCACAGGCCTGCCCTGCATCTCACAAGCTAGGAATGAGTTGGGCAGTTTTAGAAGCCTGAGAAGGTGGAGGAAGACACAGACGTCACACGTGCCCTTTCTCACTTAAACTTGACTCTCTGGGCTTTTACGGAAAACATGCGGAGACCCCCGGAGACCCTCCCGGTGCGGCTGCAGAAGGCACTCACTGCTCTGGCGCCACAGAGACAGCAGCACCTGCAGCGCAGAGTCACTCCTGGCTCTGCTCACCGCTGGGTCCCTGCCTGGCACAGGGCTCCTTCCGTGAGCATCTGTGGAATACTGGAAGGAATCAACTCTGTGCGTGCTTAGAAGAAAGCCCACGTGCAGCCGAGACAAAAGCAGGCACGGAAAACGTCCTCTGCACCTTCGGATTCTGAAAGGCCCTGGCTGTGCTGAGGGAGAGCCTGGTTGGAAGCCTCCTTCTGCAGAGGCCAGAGAGGAAGAAACCGCGCACAGACAGGCTCACCGTCCTGGAGAGCCCAGCCTTGCCGGGGCCGCAGCTCATCGGGGCTGCAGTGAGGATGCAGAGTCTGCATTAGTGAGGCTGGCAGGGTCCCAAGGTCTTGTGTTACTTTCTTAAATGCTTATTTATTTGAAAGGCAAAGGAGATAGAGATGGAGAGAGATCTTGCATCTACTGGTTCACCCCCTACCTGCTGGCAACAGCTGGGAGTGGGCCAGGCTGAGACCAGAGCCCAGGAACTCCATCCAGGTCCCCCAGATGGGTGGCAGGGGCCCAACTCCCTGAGCCTACACCTGCTACCTCCCAGGTGGCTCATCAGCAGAATCGGGAATGGAGGGCAGAGCCAGGACCCAGGCACCCCAATATGGGCCGAGGGCATCCCGAGCCGTGCCTTAACCACGGCGCCAGAAGCCTGCCAGGGAGTCTGTTTCTAGCAGGCTCGCAGGTGCTGCTGGTCCCCCGCCTACACTTTGAAAACAGGACGGCAGAGCTCTCTGCTGTCATGCACAGGCCACCTCTGCCACACCGGATCCTCCCGGGTTCCTTCTTATTTCTTTTTGCAGGGGCTCAGAAATGTGGGAGGGGGGCTCCCCTGGACTCTGATGAGAAAATATTACAAAGAGATTGCCAGCTCAGAAGGTAAACCAGCTACAGTGATCCTGCAGCCTGGGGACGGGTCACTCCAATGAGGAGGGGCTAGTGGACTCGGGCAGTGCTGTCCAATATGAGCTGGGTCATTATTCCCTCTGCCCTCGTCAGGCCCTGGAGTCCACTGCCTTGGGCCAAGCAGACAAATGCCCAGGGATGGCTGAGCCACAAGGTAGATGGAGCCTGGTGCCCTGCAAGGGACAGTCCCTCCGTCAACGCACCGCCTCCACCTGGACTGAGAGAGCTTCCGGCGGCTGTAGCCTCTGTGTCTTTGGGATTCTGTGTGAATTTAAAAATGTGGGCCAGCGCTGTGGCACAGTGGGCTAAAGCCCTGGCCTGAAGCACCGGCATCCAATATGGGCGCTGGTTCTAGTCCCGGCTGCTCCACTTCCCATCCAGCTCTCTGCTATGGTCTGGAAAAGCAGTAGAAGATGGCCCAAGTCCCTGGGCCCCTGCACCCACATGGGAGACCCGGAAGAGGCTCCTGGCTCCTGGCTTAGGATTGGCACAGCTCCAGCCACTGTGACCATCTGGGGAGTGAACCAACGGAGGGAAGACCTCTCTCTCTATCTCTACCTCTCTCTGTAACTCTGTCTTTCAAATAAATAAAATAAAATCTTTAAAAATATATTGCATTCTGGGGTCTAACTGTGGTATAATGGGTAAAGCCGCCACATGCGGTGCCAGCAACCCATATAGGCACCAGTTCAAGTCCTGGCTGCTCCAATTCCAGTCCAGCTCCCTGCTAATGGCCCTGGGAAAGCAGCGGAAGACGGCAAAAGTGCTTAAAAAGATACTGCATTCTGAAAATATATGGAGCCTGCAAAGCAGGGGTCACAAAGTTAGGGAGGATGAAACTCCGCTCTCATCGGGCACTCACACTTTAGAGCCAACAAGCGTCTATCGCGGTTCGTTCGCTCACACAGTGCTGCCGGAGACCAGCTCCAGCCAGTCCAGGGGCCCCAAGGTGTGAGAGGTGTCGGTGCTTGAAGAAAATGAGAGACACTCACAGCAAGGCTGACGGCATGGCTCTGGCTCTTGAGCACCAGACTTTATTTTTATACTATAAGCCACATAATGATTTTTTCTTCTTACAAGGAAAGGCCTGTTGTCCATTTTTTCTAATTACAATTTCTTTGATTTTCAAGGGCATACTCAGAGCATGGGTTACAATCACAGACAGGTGCGAGATAGCGGGCTGCCCACACAAGCCAAGGCCTC
>CM027391.1:32574657-32644739 GCA_015711505.1 Sylvilagus bachmani
TGGAGGTTATGAGACTAAGTGCTCTTCCGTAAAATTAGGAATACAGCAGTCATTAGCAGGACCACCAGGAAGCTCCAGCTTGTAGTTCCCATCAAACCTAAAACCACCAAGAGGACCGCAGCTGTCCTTCTCATGCCTTGCTGAGACAGACCTTCTGCTGTGACCTTGTCAGCCAGCCGAAGTTGCCTTGGCCTCGTCACAGTGCTATACCAAACAAAGCCAGGCTTGCATTTAGAGTGACGGTCACGCACTGCATGCTGACAGTTTGGCCGATGATAGATCCCGCGTACGCTAGCCTGCCCGCGAGATCACGAGACTGAAGAAGTCCTGTCGCCTTTGTAGCACAGGGCGACGCTGTCACGTGCGTGTGCAGTACAGGTGTAAGCACGCCCATGACGCTGCAGGCATATGACACTGGAGCACGCACAGCGAACAGAGTCTTGTGTTTACAAACAGCACGTCCGCGTTTGCGTTCAGAGATTCACGCCTCACGCACACACAGACGCATGAAGACTCACGCCCAATGCTCAGAAGCAAAGCGACGTGGAAATACCCCAAGGCCGAGGGGTTAGCCGGGCCCTCCCTGGGGGATATTTCCAGCATCTTTATTTTCTGGGTTATTCCATGTTCCTCAGTACTCATTTATACACAGAAAGTGCACTAAGAAGGCAGTTTTTGTTGTCATTGTTTTTAAGGAACAAAAAGTTAGGGGCGCTTCCCATCACTGGGTTGTTCCATTGGAGCCAATAAACCAGGTTATGGGAAACAGTGATCTGGCTGTTTCCAGTCTAAGAACAGAGCCCTTGGCTGTTCCCGACAACATTTCATAAGCAGGGGGCGTGGTTCTCTGCCAGGACAAATAAGTGCTGGCCTTCGGGCAAAGCCAGCACTCCGGGCGGGCGCCTCCGGAACCTCCCAGTGCCTCCTTTACCAGCAGGTAACCCACGCTGCTGCCTTCGTGCTGGGAGCTGTGGATTCCTGGGGTGCTAGGCTGTGGCCTGGAGCTTGTGGCCTGTGTGGGGTGCGAGGGGGCTCAGGGCATGGGGCTGGGGGCCAAGGGACGGTTCTGGGGCTGCCACTGACTCCAATGTCCCCCTCTCGGGGGATACGGGTTTTCACGCCTGCCATGGGTGGAGGGGCCACTGTGGTTTCTTGGGTTATTTCTGACTCCACACTCTGGGCTCTGAGTTGGAGCCAGCTGTGACCTTGACCCTCAGAGGGGGAGGAGGTGCCGTCCTCTCAGCTAGTGCAGGGCACTGCTCTCAGGACAGGATGCAGGCGCACACCCTGCCGTGGGGCCCCTGGACAAAGCACGCAGGCCCCATCAGGACTGCAGGGTCTGCGGGAGGCGGGGGCTGCCTTTGGAGGGGCCAGGGCTCCACTTCCCCTTGAGGCCCCGTGGCGGAGCCGACAGACAGCTGCACCCCCTTCTGGCTGGCTTGGACACACCAGCCATCTCCCTCCAGCTGTGATTTGCGGAAAATCCCGTGTGACACCATTCCAAAGGACTGGCCACATCAACCCAACTGTCAACAGACAGCTGAGGCCAGGGCTGCCCTGTCCCTCAACTCCGATGCATAGCAGCCCCGGAACTGCCTCCCAGCTCTCCCCTCCCCTCCTCTTCCTCCTCTTCTCCTTCCTCCTCCTCTCCTTCCATCCTCCCCTGGGACCCAACATGAGCAACCCCCTTTCTTCAAAGTCTATTTATTTATTAATTTGAAAGTCAGAGTTACACAGAAGTCAGAGTTACACAGAGATAGGAGAGACAGAGAGAAAGAGAGAGAGAGGTCTTCCATCCGCTGGTTCACTCCCCAGATGGCCGCAACGGCCGGAGCTGTGCCGATCCAAAGCCAGAAGCCAGGAGCTTCCTCCAGGTCTCCCATGTAGTGCAGGGGCTCAAGCACTTGGGCCATCTTCCACTGCTTCCCCAGGCCATAGCAGAGAGCTGAATTGGAAGTGGAGCAGCAGGGTCTCGAACCAGCGCCCATATGGGATGCTGACACTCCGGGTGGCGCTTTACCCGCTCTGCCACAGCGCCGGCCCCAGCCCCCTTTCTCCTCTGGAGTCTGGGACCACGTGGATGGAAGCTGCCGGCCGCAGTCGGGTTTGAACACAGCCCCTGTCTCGGGTCTCTTGTGCAGCAACTCCAGGGGAGGGGGTCATCCCCACAGAGCCTCTCAGGGGCCAGCTGCCTGCCGGGTCCTCCCTTAGCAGACCGTGCTGTGACCGGGCCCCTCCAGGCATGGCCTGCCCGGGGCCGAGGCACCTGCCACCCGGGACTGGGGGAGGGCCGAGGTCTGACGCGGTGCAGGGGCCCTCCAGGATCCTACTTCAGGGCAGATGGCGGTTGGGGCAGGGACAGAACCCCCTGCTCTCTCTCCCCTCTGTCGGGGTGCCCGTGGGGGAGGAGAAGGCATTCTGGAAGGACACACCTCCCAACCTCACAGTTGCCAGAGCTAAGAGCTAGGCGGACCTGGCTGCTGACCTCACTTCCTCGCCTGGCCCACTGTGTTCCCTTGGGGAGCCCCCTGCACCGCTCTGTGCCCCGCTTCTCTCCCAGGGACAACAGCACTCACCCTCAAAGTGGTGTCTGTTGGGTGCCCAGGAAAGCATCGCCCCAGGGGAGGTCAGGAAGCCATGAGGGCTGGAGCGCAAGCCAGGAGGGAGTCCTGAGGGCACGTGCTGCCCCTCCTGGGCCTCTGAGCCTTACAGGGGTCCTGCTTTTCAGGGCTGAGAGCGGCGAGGATGTCAACTCTCCTGGCGCTGGTGCTGGTGGTAGCGGGGCTCTGCCCTGCTGTCCTCTGCCACCCGGCGGGCACAGCTGGCCCGGAGACCCTGGGCCAGGAGCTCCCGGAGGATGGGCGGCGGCTTGCAGGGCTGGTCTCCAGCAACGCCCACTTCGCCTGCAGCCTCTACAAGCAGCTGGCTTCGACGATGCCCCACAAGAACCTTATCTTCTCCCCGCTGAGCGTCTCCACGGCCCTGGCCTTCCTGTCCCTGGGAGCCCGCAACTCCACGCTCACCGAGCTGCTCGAAGGCCTCAAGTTCAACCTCACCGAGACGCCGGAGATGGAAATCCACCGGGGCTTCCAGCAGCTCCTGAGCACGCTCCGCCAGCCGCGCGCGCAGCTGCAGCTGAGCCTGGGCAACGCGCTGTTCGTCCGCAAGTCACTGGAGATGCTGGCGACCTTTGCCGAGGGCGCCAAGAGGCTGTACGGCTCGGCCGCCATCGCCACCGACTTCCAGGACCCTGCCGCCGCCAAGAGACTCATCAACAGCTACGTGGAGAAGGAGACCCAGGGCAAAATCGTGGAGCTCATCCAGGGCCTCGACCCGCAGACCGCGATGGTCCTGGTGAATTACATATTCTTCAAAGGTGAGCGCCCGCCCGGGGTCCGCAGGTCCCATACACAGGGTCCTGAGTCTGCAAGGCTCTTTCTGCCCCGGCCCAGCAGCTGTGCTGGGACAGGGGACATGGACCGGGCGCCTGCCCTGCTGGTGGGGTTCCCACCGCCCTGCCCTAGGGCCCCACCCCTAGGGTCACAGCAGACAGACCAGTTGCCGCTTCCACCTCTAGCCATCGGGCACAGGCAGGGCAGCCAAGCCAGGAGCGGAGGGAGCTACACACTTGGGCCCCCAGGAGGCTGCCACCTCCCTGCTTAGAGCCCCGTCCTCCCGCTCCTGTGCTGACCCCTGGCTGCCCCACCCTGCAGCTTCCCGTTCTGTGCCTCGCTTCCATCTGGTTCACACACAGGAACCTGTCCCGTGAGTGCCGGGCCTGGTCGATAGCCAAGCTGCAGTGTGGAGGGTGGACGGCAGGGGGCAGTGTGTGACGCTCAGGTTCCAGAAGCTCTGGCTCAGGACGCCCTGTCAGTGTCAGTTCCTCCTCTCCCACTGCACCACCAGCAGAGGGCGCCAGCTGGCAGTGCTGCAGACCCAGTCTGGGAAAGCAGGGGCCGGGGGCAACCAGCCAGGCGGGGAAGGGGAGCCGGAGAAGGAAGCCTTCCCCCAGGGCATGGCTCTCCTGTGCCTTTACAGGGGAAAGCAACACAGCAGAGGGAGGTTGAGGCAAACAGAGCTGGGTCACAAAGCCACCCTGGCCTTGTGAGCCACCTGGACCCCTGGGGGAGGGGGCCTAGACTGAGATGATGGAGCGCGGGCTTCGAGAAGAATCGGGAGAGCTGGTGACACACGCAGAGATGGGGGCAGAGGTCAGAAGGGTTAGAGACCTTAGAGCCAGGCAGGATTCAGTCCAGACCAGGCTTCTTCCCACCCTGGCCCCTGGGCATCAGTCACATCCCCGGGGCACCTTCCTGGCCAGGGCGGGGCGGTGGGCAGGGAGCTGTCTGCCCTTCGAGGGGCCTTGGCTCTGGCTGCCACTGTCGGTTGTTCACGCCCAGTGTGGGGGAGACAGGGGCACAGGGCTGAGCAGAGACTGGCAGCTGCCTTGGTCCTAGAAACCCTGAAGGTAGGAACGACGACAGGAAGGGGCCAGGCAAGGAAGTGAGGGAGCCAGAGACACGGGGGCCCCCAGATGCTGCCCGCAATTGTGGAAGGAAGGCAGGGAGGGAGGGAGTCCCATCCCCCAGGAATTCTGGCAGTGGGCATGCCGGGCCTCTGCGAACTGCCCCACGGCTCCTGGAGGCTCTGCCTTTATCACTCCTGCTTCTCTTTGCGCTCTGTCCGGCAGTCCCGTCAGCCTGCGTCCCCGCGCCCAGGCTCTCTCCTCGGCTGCGTCAAGTCTCCCGGGGAGGCCGGGAGGGCGCGCTCCATTTCCGTTCCGCTGATCTCTGGCAATGCTTTCTGCGTCTTGCTCAGTTTCCCTCTCTGCTGACTGCTCACCTATTCGTGCGTATCCTTGGAGCCCTTACCCTACTGGTTAGGGTTATTTTAAATTCTCTGCCTCACGCCTAACAATTCCGACGTCCGTCCGTGTCGCATCTGAGTGTGACGCTCTGCTGTCCCAGAGCTGTTTCTCTGGCCTTTTGGTGACGATGGTGATGATGATGACGACGATGACGGCTGGACGTGGTGGGCAGGGCGATAGGAATGTTGGTCAGTCGGTCCTTGGGGTAAGGGTTTACGTCAGCCTGGCCCGGGTGGGCTTGTGTTCCAGGTGTGCAGTGGCTATGGGTGCCAGAAGCAGTTTTACCCCCGCAGAATTCAGTGCTGAACAGATGCTGGGGTCAAGCTTGCCCACGATGGAATCCTCAGTCAGGACACCAAGCAGGCCCTAGAGGGAGAGAGCTGGGAGGGGGAGTGGGTGATGCTGACCTGGGGACTCTGGCGGGAACACCCCCCCCCCAGGCCCAGGGACCAGGGCTGGGCACCAGCACCCAGCTGCGACAGGGCTGCCCATGGGGTGGGATTGAGCGGCAGGATCTTGGCCAACCCGGAGCCTTGTGAGATAGTGAGCGAGAGACCCGATGGCCGTCACGAGGGCAGCGGCTCGGTCTGGGCCCAGAGCTAGCACAGACTTGAGAGGGACAGGAAGGGCCCGGAGACAAGGCTGGCTGGAAGGGCTGACTCCACCGGGCTGCAGGACGCGGCCACAAGGCTGGCGAGGCTGGAGAGGCTGGGCTCCTGGGAGCAAGCGGGAGACAGACGCAGAGTCACGGGGTCCCGAGTTCAAGAAATCACAGAGTGGACGTGACTCGGCGTGAGCGGAGGACCCACAGCCGGCATGTCGTAGCCCTGGACTTGGGGGCACGCAGTGTCCCTGGCTCCTAAGATGCTATGCGTGCCCACGAGTTTGTGCTCATGGTCACTCCTGGCTCTGAGTTCTCCTTCCATTAAGGCCCCCACCCCACCCCCAGGGGACCACACTGCTCTTCTGTCCACTGCTTCCTGTCCCCCGGTGGAGCTCAGACTCAGAGCTCCCACACCCCAGCCATGCCAGCGACTCCAGACACTGTTCCTTCCAGGGAGCCATAACTTCCCATTCCCCTGGGCTCCTGCCTGCCCCTGGGCCTCCGGGCCCTCTCGCCCACCTGTGCCGACCCCTGCCTCTCTCTTGCATCCTACTCCCAGCCTGCATGGCTTCCCCTCACACCCACGGCTTCTCCACTCACCGAGGTGTTTCTCCAGACCCAGGCAGGGCCACCCCAAGAGGGCCCTTGGCTGGCGGGGGATGGGCCTAGCGCTGTCACCCCCGGGGAGGCTGCCCTGGCACTCACCTGGCCTCCGCCTGCTTGCTCCACTTTCAGCCACCTGGGAGAAGCCCTTTGACCCCCACGACACCATCAAGTCCAGGTTCCAGGTAGAAAAGGGTAAATGGGTGCCGGTTCCCATGATGACCATGGAGGACTTCGCCACGCCCTACTTCCGGGACCAGGAGCTGTCCTGCACTGTGGTGCAACTCAACTACCTGGGCAACGCCAGCGCGCTCTTCATCCTTCCCGACGAGGGCAAAATGGAGGAGGTGGAAGCCAAGCTGTCCCCGGAGACCCTGAGCAGGTGGAGAAGCTCGGTGCAGAAGAAGTGAGTACCCTCAGGGGCAGCACCGACGCTGCGCCTTCCCTCCCAGCGGCCAGGGTGTGGGGGCTCGGGAGGGAGGTCCTGCAGGGGAGCAGGTGGACGCTGGGGTCACCTTGCTCCCTCTAGCTTCTTTTTTCTTTAAGCTGATGGCATCGGGGGTGGGCACTTGGCTGGATGCGGGAATCCCGCATCAGCAGCTCTGCTTCCAATCCAGCTCCCTGCTGACGCACACCCTGGGAGGCAGCAGGTGGTGGCCCTGGTAACTGGGTCCCTGGAACCCTCGTAGGAGAGCTAGAGCTGGATGGAGCTCCTAGCTCCCGGCTTTGGCCTGGCCCAGCCTTGGTTGTTGTGGGTGTTTGGGGAGTGAATCAGGGGATGGAAGGTCTCTCCATCTGTCTCTTTCTGTTTCTCTTTCATTCTTTTCCTTTCAAATAAGGAATATATATCTATATCTATCTATATCTATCTATATATATATTTAAAAGATGATGATGTCAGAGCGAGCCAAGGCTGGAGGCTTCCTCTGATCCTCAGTGTGTTCTGAGTCAGGGGGAATCTAACACAACGCCCAACTCTCGTGGACAGCTCGGCTCAGCACAGGGAGAGACGGCAGGAATTGCAATCAGCCCAGGGGGAGGTGAGGCAGCTGTGAGAACCAGCTCCGCACTGGTTACCCATTCATTCATTCAGCGTCTGTTGAGTGACTAATTGAGCGCCTCCTATGCGCTTGACACTAACAGTGAATAAAACACAAAACTCTGCCCTAGGAAGCCGACCTTGCACCTGGGGAAGAGGCAGACAATAAATCGGAAATGACTGGTTTGTTAGAACATAAGACTAGGAGAGGTCGGCAGTGCGGGTAACGGGGTTGGGAAAGTGGAGCTGGCGGTGGTCTGTGATGTTGAACCAGATGGCCCTTAGGGGAAGCTGGAGTGCCAATAGAGCTGAGGCAGGGGACTGAGTTAGCAGATATTTGGGGAAAAGCATTCCTGGCGGAGGGAACAGCAGGGCAAGGCCCCTAGGGCTGTGTTCAGCGAAGAGCGAGGCCGGAGCACCTGCAGCTGGACAGGGAGGCAGAGGCCCAGGGCAGTGGAGCAGGTTGTGGAGGGCCTTGCAGACCCCTGCAGATTCCTACAGACCCCTGGATACCCCTGCAGACCCCTGGAGAACCCTGGCCTCCCCTCCCACCAGAGAAACGGAGAGCCAAGGAGACCTGCCCCTGGGGTGGTTTTCAAAGAACCACCCTGCTGCTAAGAGCGCAGAGTGGGGTTAGTGAGAGGCGGAGAGAGCAGCCAGGAGCCCCCCCCCCCACACACACACAGAACTCCAGGGGGGTGTGGCGGCGGGGAGCAGGGATGGGATGTGCAGTGTGAGAGGTGACTGAGCTCTAGAGAGACCCGAGGGAGGTAGCACAGGCTGGCTGCGTGGAGCCCAGCGGCTCAGCTCCCAGGGGAACAGGCGAGGCAGACCCTGAGAGGGACTCGGGGGAGGGGGAGGGACAGCTGTGAGGGGTGGTGGGGCCATCAGGCTCAGCCCCATTCCCAAGGCTCAGCCCCTGGGGGCTGCTTCCTACAGAGCGGGGAGCAGCATCCTGCCCGCATCCTTGTTCTTGGGGGTAATGCTGGGGGGGGTGTCTGGGGGGGTCATTTGGTGAACCACAGAGGTAGGAGGCTGCTGTCAGGGGCCACTGGCGGCCGCAGCTCCTGCACCGGCCGCTGTCCAGGCAGCTGGCGCCCTCTGGGGCTGCCTCACTCTCAGAGCCCAGGAGACCATGAGGTCCGGCTCCCGCCCCTCCCATCCACGTATCCCCCCACCTCCCACCCCCGTCCCTGTTCCGGTCTCCTCCATTTTAGCACCAAGTGATGGCCTGCGAGCTGGGGCTCCAGGAGTGGCTCTGAAAGAACAGCCTCTTCCTCTGACACTTTGATCTGCAAAACACGGACGAAGTGTCTGTGTGCACCCCCGTGGCCCGGAGTGGATGCTCCGTGGCCACTTGTGGTGGAAGGGAGGCAGGGCGGGCTGCAGAGGCGTAGGACGCTGTCTCTGCTCCCACGGCCTCAGAGATAGATGGAGACATGAGACATCCCCTACTTGGACTGGGCGGCCGTGAGAGCGGGCAGACGACAGCAGGTGTCTCTGGGAGAGGGGTGCACAGGGCGAGGTGCACGTTCTGTGAGCAGCCCGCTCCAGGCTCAGGCTCCACACTGCAGGCAGAGGCAGCCCCACCCTCAAGGAACTCCCCAGCAGGCCAAGCGGCAACTGCAGCTGTCTCAGGGCCCCAAAGCCCTTCTGGCACCATGGAGTCCTCGGCAGCTGAGGCCCCTGCCCGGCCTCCTCCCTCACCGCTCCCTCGCCATGCGGCGGCCACTCCGCACTCGCCAGTGCCCCATCTCGCTTCCCACCTTCCTCTGAGCTCTCCCAGCCTTCCCCCAGCCAGCTCCTTCTGCTCCTTTGAGACTGAGTCTCCTGATGCACCATAAGCCAGGGGATAAGGGCAAGATCAAGCTCGGGCATGGCCCTAGCCCAGCCCTGGCCCTGTGCCCAGCCCATGTGGACGCTCACAGATGAGCACAGGTGACAATGAATTAGCGGCGTAGACCGAGTGGGGGATATGGATGGGGCGGGGTGGGGGAGGGGCCAGGGACGCTCACGCTGGCCTTGGGGAAGGCCCTGGGCCAAGCCGCGTTCCACCGTGGTTCCTGCACCTCCCAGGTGGATTGACGAGCTGCACCTGCCCAAGTTCTCCATCTCCAGCGACTTGAACCTGGAAGACCTCCTTTCCGAGCTGGGCATCCGAGAAGTCTTCACCACACACGCCGACCTGTCTGGGGTCATGGGGGTCAAGAACATGGCGGTGTCCCAGGTGAGGCTGTGAACTTGGGGAAACCCACGCTCCCTCTGACCTTGAGGGCTGAAGCCAGATGCGTGTGGGAGGAGTCTGAGATTTGGGAACCCCTCAAGCCTAGAGAGCCAGCATGGCCCAGCACCTCCTGCCGGGCTGGGGGCTGGCACCCGCCTCCCCTGCGGCATTAAGTGATGCAGGAGCCACCATGGGGAAGAGTTTGGGCTCAAAATCAGACATCTGTGGCCACCGTCCCGCACTCCAGTTTAGTGCCCAATGCGGGCAAAAAAAGTCCTCCACCCTCGGGCTTTCCTCCTGCAAAGTGAGGCCGTGGTTCTTGGCTAGAATCAGCGCTTGGCTGGGCAGGCGATGGTGGGTCTAGGGCACTTGTGATGTATATGCCGTGACTATGAGCGAAGAGCACTCGGGACTCCCGGACTGTGTCACCAGGGACAGAGCAGCCAGGAGAAGGGGGCCGCCGGGCAGCCGAGCCTTGTGCTCGGGCTGCTCCCCACCTCCCCAGGAGCACTGGGGTGCAAGGGTGTGCAGAGGAGGGGACGGGTGTGTTCCAGGGGTGTGATGTCACTCCCGATGAAAAGCAGTCATAGTTTAGAGCCGTGGGCACGTTCAAGATGGAGCCGGAGAGGTGCTGAGCCCAGGCCGGCCCAGCCAGGAGCAGAGGCTGCATGGTGGAGACGGCTGCAGGTTACTGGCCAAAGAAACGCGCAGTGTTGGCCTGGCCCCTGCTCCTGGCAGCTGTTGGTGTTTGAGGGCAACACAGACTCCGGACGCAGACACAGAGGGACCCAGATCAGCCCCTGTCACACACACCGGACCTCCGCCACTCTGGACAAATCCCTCAGAGCTCTGCATCTGGGCAGAAGTAGCAGAGAGGGCGCTGGGAGGGGCGGGCCCCAGCACAGCCCCCATGAGTCAAGCTCTGATGTCCCCGCAGGTGGTCCACAAGGCTGTGCTGGACGTAGCCGAGAAGGGCACCGAAGCGGCGGCCGCCACCGGCGTCAAAATCTCACTCTTGTCCGGGAAACTGGGCCCAGTGACGGCGGTGCACTTCAACAGGCCCTTCCTGGCGGCCATCATCCCCACGGACATGGCGAGCATCCTCTTTCTGAGCAAAGTTGTCAACCCCACACAAGCCTAGGGCTCCTGCTGGACGTCGGGGGCCTTGGGCCCTGGGTGTGGCTGGACCTCCGAGCCCTGCGCCTCCGTGGGAAGGGGACAGTGACCGCCATCGTGTCACCCAGCGCCCAGGGAGCCCGTGCACTGCAGTCTCCTGAGAGCAGTTAACTCTCCCTGGATGGACACGTCCCTGTGCCTTCGCACACGACGGCACTGCTGCTGCTATGCCCTGAAACCCACCCTGCCTGCCCCCGAGGCGTCGGCCGCCTGGCTAGGCTCGCCGGCTCCCAGCCCCAGGCCTGGGCAGGGGCCCATCTGTCCCCAGGCTCGTTCCTGCCCTGCAGCTACCTGGTCCCCTGTTACAGTTTCACATTTCCCCTCCCCCAGAGCCCCTGCTCTGCCACCTGCTGGCCCTGACCCTGTGACACAGCTCCTGCGCCTTGGCATCCCGTATCCACCCCATATGGGAGCTCAGATTCGAGTCCCAGCTGCTCTGCTTCCGATCCAGCTCCCTGCTTATGCCCTGGGAAAGCAGCAGAGGGTCACCAAGTGCTTGGGCCCCTGCACCCACGTGGGAGGCCTGGATGGAGTTCCGGGCTCCTGGCTTTGGTCGGCCCAGCCCCAGTCCTGGCAGCCACCTGGGGAGTGAACCAGAGGATGGAAGACCTCTCCCTCTGTCTCCTCCCCCTACCTGATCTGTGTCAGTGTGCCTTTCCAATAAATAAGTACATCTCTAAACAGAAAAGGAAAAGTCCTCTGCCTCTGGGCACAGAAGGAATTTGGGGGTCGGGGATGGGGGTGCACTGGGCATGGTGGGGCCGTGCAGGAATGGGGGCCCCCAGAGGGACACAGGGACGCCTCAGCTCAAGGGCAGTGGGGCCCAGGGGCGCTCTGTGGTTCCGTTGGGGGAGGAAGGGTGAACACGCCAGATCCGAGGGGGGCCCCTGGGTGCCGAGAACACTCTCCGGGTAGCAAACCAGCAGGAGAGCGTGTGGGGAGGACGTGGTGCTCAGGCTGAGCATGCTGGGAGACAGCCGAGGGGCTTGTTCCGGGAGCGGCAGGGCCTGCAGTCAGGAGAGGAATCCGGGCAGAGGGAGGCGCTGTAGATTCCTCCCTGCTCCGGGGATGCATCGGGGGAGCCGAGTGCTGCCCACTGCAGGATCCGGAAGAGCGGGCCCCTGTGGGGAGGGACCGGGGGACACCTGCCATACCACAAGTTCCCTCATCACGACCCCACACCTGCACACACACGCCCTGCTTCTGTGACCTTGAACATGCTCTTGCCTCTCCCGAAACCCCTACGCCCCCTTCCTGCCTCTCTTCTGACCCATCTTCCAGTCTCAGCTCAGGTACCACCTCCTCCAGGGAGCCTTCCAGGAGCTCCCTACGTTCCATGCCTCCCGTAGGCTCCACATTCACCCTCTGCAGTGTGACTGCCTCTGACCTCTCCTCACCAGCTGGGGGGAGCTCCCGACAGCTCAGTCCCCTGCCGGGGCCCCCAGGCTCCTTCCGGGCAGGCGGACCTCCTGTCCTCACTGCAGACTCTCCCCTGCCCCGGGTTCCGCTGTGGGATGCTCGCGTTTTTCCGTGGCTCGGGGACCTCAGAAAACACAGTAGCTGCTGCCAGGTTCTGTTAGCACTCCGGACGACTGGGCACTCGGGGGACCCCAGCCGGAGAAGGCCAGACGCAGGCGGGCTCTGGTACCCACCGCTCCGCGTCCCTCATCCAAGCCGCCTCTGGATCTGGCTTGGCTGCAGCCCCCGGCAGCCCTGGGGGGAGCGGGGTGAAGCTACAGGTGTGCGCACTCAACCGGGGCAGCCCGGGCCCATCGAGAGAGAAAGCAGAGTCCCGCCCCTGGTGGGGGGGGGGGGGCGGCAGCGGAGGAAGGCAGCGGGGAGACCCCAGAGCGGAGCCACAGAAATTGCTTCCAGAGCCCGCTTGGAGCTGGGCCCCCAGGCCCCCAGACCCCCACAGCCCTGTCACTTAGCAGGTCTAGAGGTCCCTGTACAGCTGCCAGGGTGTGGGGGCAGACGGGCCGGCTGGAGAAACTCTCACCAAACCAGCCTTGGCATCCCTGCGCCGGGGGAGGGGCGCCGAGGACCGGGGCCCACGTGGTAGGTGCTGCTCCCCAGCAGCGGCCGTGTGGGCACCCAGGGAGGCAGAGCCCCGAAAGAGGGGTGACCCCAAAAACTGGGAGCTCTGAGCTCCACACAGGAGCCCGGCTGCCAGCTCCCAGGTTGGCAAAGCTAAGGAAAAGCTGACGGCTGCTTCAAAAGAAATGCATGTATCTCTCTCTCTCTCTCTCTCTCTCTCTCTCTCTCTCTCTCTCCTTTCTTCCTCCCCCTCCTCCCGTCCCCCTTCTTCTCCTTTTTCTTCTTTAATCCCTCCATTACAGAAAGAACAGGTAATGTGAGGTCTCGCCTGTAACACTGAAGTGCAGGGCACAGTACCGTTAACGTGGGCCGGGGCGTGCGGGTCTCTAACTCCCTTGCCATGTGGAGCCGGCCACATCGGCTGATAGCTAGGCTCGCTTCTCCTCCCTCTGCCCCTGGTGGCGGCCCGGCACTCTAGCTACTCTGATGCCCCCATCAGGGTCACCGTGTGGCCCCTCTGAGCCTGGCTTGTTGCTTGGATAGAAAAATCTTCTCCAGCTTCGCCCGTGTCAGCCCACACTTTGGGTTTCCTCCTTTTTCAGAGCTGAATAATACTCCGCTGTATGTATGCAACGAAGGGGCAGCCTACAGAACGGGAGGAAGTATTGCCAAGCCTCGGGTCTGCTAAAGAGTTCACAGCGAAAGACCCAAGGAGCTCCTGCACCCCAGTAGCGAGAAAACCAGCAAAACACGAGTGACTGAGACACGGGCAAGGTCTTAAACAGATGTTTCCCCCGAAAGACACGCACACGGCTGACAGGTGCATGGGAAGATGCTCCCCCTCACTAACCATGGGGGAAACTCAACCAAAACCCCAGCACGCCGCTCCCGCCTGTCAGGACGGCCGTGGGCAGCCCAGGACGCCGCGCACTGCTGGTGGGGCGTTGAGATGGCGCAGCTGCAATGGAGAGGGGGCCGGCAGGTCCTCAGGGGAGTGAAACAGGGGCAGGTGCTTGGTGTAGCGGTTAAGACACCGACACCGCGTATCCCGGTGCTCGGGTTCAAGTGCGAGCCAGCAAGGGTGGCTCGAGGACTTGGGTCCCTGCCCCCGTGTGGGAGCCCTGCACTGGGCTCCCAGCTCCCGGCTTTGGCCTGGCCCAGCCCTGGCTATGCAGGCATTTGAAAAGTGAGCCTGTGGGTGGGGGGTCTCTCAGTCTTTCTCTCTCTGCCTGTTCCATAAACAAATAAATAAGTCAAAATATATATAAAGAAAATGTCCTTCTTAGAAAGGTAAAAATAGAACTCCCAGAGACTCCAGTGTCTGTGCAGGAGGGCTCACAGCAGGCTCTCAAAGGGATCCCAAGGGATCTCAAAACAGCATTCCCCCAGGAACCAGGACGGGGCAGCGACCTGAGCGTCCACCCACGGGCCAGGGCGCAAGGAGCTCCTCTCTGTCTGCATCTCCTGCGGTTAGAGAAGGAACAGACCCCAGGAGCAGGTGCCCCGTGCCTCCCCAGCGGTGCTTCCCTGAGGACAGACCTCGGGGGACCGCCAGCCAGAGGGCACCTGAGCAAGGCGCAGTGCGAAGAACAGTTGAGCTGTTAACGGTCCCTGGGCGCCCTTGCTGTCCCCTGTGCCCGCCACGGGAGGAGAACGGGGCCACAGATGCTCCAGGGCCTCGGGGCAAAGCGGGTGAGAGCCCAGCCGGGCCGCAGGGACCCCTGCGCCGCGAGTCTGAGCTCTGGCCCGAGTGCCGCCCCCGTTAGGGCTGCGTGAGCTGGGGTGAGTGACAGACTGGCTTTGCAGCTTTCCATTGTGGAGCAGGAAACTGTCGCCTCCCACGTGGGGTTGGTGACAGGGAAAGCTGAGTTCTTACCTAAAGCACTCAGGACCTCGCCCGGCCTGGGCTGCCCGCTGGCGGGGCATCAGCTGCTGTTCCCTGGGCTGGGGACCCTGGAGCCCTGTGCTCAGTCACAGCCTGGCCGCGGGCACCTCGGTTCGCCACCGTCTCCCCTGCTCAGCAAGAGCATTGCTCTCTAGGGTGGCTCCCGGGGCTGCACGGTGCAATCATCTGGGGGGGGGGGGGGTTCTTAAAAGACCCTAGGCCCAGACCTCACCCCCACAGGGGCTGACATTGTTGACTGGAGTGGGCCGGGGACCCGGGTTTTCAAAAGTCCCTTGGTGATTTGACCGCAGGGTTGAGAGCCGCGTCTCTGGCTGATTGTAAGCCCTCCTCCATCTCCAGGTCTTTGTGGCTGGACTCAGACTCAGCCCCAGGATCTCTGATAAAGCTTCCCCTCTCTTTGGAGCAGGGGTGAGGTCCCTGACCCAAGGGGTGCTTTTGTCCCTTCGCTGCCCAGGAAACACCTGCTATGGCCCAAGCGGAACGTTTTCAAAGACACTCTCCTTCCTCCATCCCAACACTGCCTCCATCCTGCCAGCTTCCCCAGCAAACGGACCTTGAAACAATAACCCCAGCGCTCAAGGCCACTGCCCCACGGCCTCTCAAATAGCAGTCGAGTGTGGGAAAGAAAGCGTCGGTGGACAAATCTCACCCTTTAGTTAACCTTCGCTCACGGCTGCTCCACTCGGTCTTTGCCTCCAGAGTCATCAATTTAAAAAAAAAGAGGAGAGAAATTAATAACTTTCAAATATACACCAAAAAGAAGTGGGAGGAAGAAGGAGGAGGGAGAGGTGGGTGGGGGAAGAAGAGACGACAGGAAGGGCTCCCATGGGTGCACTGGCGCTCACTGCGACCGATAAAACACTCAAGAGCAAGCCTGAGACACACGCAGGCGGCAGGTGGAGGAATCCCTAATGCCATGAGCCTAAATGCCAGCTTCCCATTGATGTGTGTTCTGGGGGGGCGCAGGTGACGGCCCCGTGCCCCATGGGAGGCCCAGATGGAGTTTGTGGCTCCTGGATTCGGCCTGTCCCAGACTCAAACGTTGCAAGCATTTGGGGAATAAACCAGAAGATAGAAGAGTTCTCCCTCTCTCTCTCTCTCTCTTCCAAATAAATAAAAATTTAAAAAGAAAGGCACATGGTAGCCTTGGTTGGGCAAGAAAAAGTCATGGAGATGTCCATCTTCCTACTTTGACATATACATTTAGGAGCTGGTGTTGTGGCACAGTGGGTTAAGCCCGCCAACTGTGATACTGGCATCCCATATGGGTGCCAGTTCATGTCCCAGCTGCTCCACGTCTGATCCAGCTGCGTGCTAGCATGCCGGGGAAAGCAGCGGAAGATGGTACAAGTGCTTGGGCCCCTGCCACCCGCGTTGGAGACCCGGATGAGGCTCCTTGCTCCTGGCTTCGGCCAGGCCCAGCCCTGGCTGTTGTAGCCATGTGAGAGCATGAACCAGTGGGTGAAAAATTTCTTATCTGTAACTCTGCCTTTCAAATAAATAAATAAATAAACATTTTTAAAAGATATAAATTTAGCAGGAGCACAACAAAAATATCAATAAATATTTTTCTCTCATACAAACAAGATGATTTTAACAAAAGATGATTCTAAAATTCATATGAAAAAATAAACAAGAACGGTCAGTAAAACTGAAAAATAATAAAGAGTTTGGGGGAAGACGGACCACCCTACAAGATATTAAAACACGCTCTAAGACCCCCAATGGTAAGTGATAAATAAAAATATAATTCACGAATTATGAAACATTTAATGCAAACTACACGGTAGGGGAATAGAAAAGACTGATCAATGGAACAAAAAAGAAAAATGTCCAGGAGTCCCTAATATATAGTGGAATTTAGAATACAAAAGGAAATTATTTCAAACCAAGCACTGAACAGGAGAGACCACACGATTGTTATCCGGAAATAAAGCATCAGATGCAACTCTCATCAGAGGTACCCGGAACTGTTCCCAAATGTCCCCATCTCCTCCCCTCTGGCCCCCTCTTCTGACCGGTGCCATTGGAGTAGAAGCCCCTCCCTCCTGGAGGGACCCTTGGGAGCCAGGCCCGGCCCAGCATGTCTCTCAGTGCCCACCATGGCTACCAGCAGCGTCCCCAGGGAGGCGCTCCGACCACCTAGGTCCCTGACCCCCAGCCAACCAAGAGTGGACACAACACACGGGTCAGAAATTAGCTTTGGCTTCAATGATAGAGCAGTGGAGAATCTTCATTCCTGCAGGAAACACCCTAACTGCCTTCCCAGTCTACACCAGCATACAGCAAACACCCTAACTGCCTTCCCAGTCTACACCAGCATACAGCAAACACCCTAACTGCATTCCCAGTCTACACCAGCATACAGCAAACACCCTAACTGCATTCCCAGTCTACACCAGCATACAGTCCATCAAAGGCTGACATGTAGAAGATGAAACCCTGAACATACTGGAAGAAAGTCATTGTGACTCAAAAGTCATTTTGTCAAAGACTGATAAGTTTAAATATGAACAAAAATATTTTTTAAACATCTTCATTACAAAAGCTACTACTGGCAACCATCAAAATACAAAGGAAAAAACTCGGGGAATTACTTAACTTATAGCATGCAAAGAAGATTAATTTCATGAATAGAGACTTTCCACAAATCAGAAAAAGACCAACAACACAGTATAAAAACAGGGAAAAAATTATCTTCCATAATGAAACAAATTAACTTGGTTCTTACCAGTATGAAAATACACTCAATTTCACTAGGTTAAGAGAAACACAGCAGGTTAAAGCCCTGGCCTGCAGCCCCAGGATCCCATAAGAGCGCCGGTTTGAGTCCTGGCTGCTCCACTTCTGACCCAGCTCTCTGCTATGGCCTGGGAAAGCAGTGGAAAATGGCCCAGGTCCTTGGGCCCCTGCACCACATGGGAGACCCGGAAGAAGCTCCTGGCTCCTGCCTTTGGATCAGCTCAACTCTGGCCATTGCCATTATTTGGGGAGTGAACCAGTGGATGGAAGACCTCTCTCTCTCTCTCTCTCTCTCTCTCTCTCTCTCTCTCTGGCTCTACGTCTCTCTGTAACTCTGTCTTTCAAATAAATAAATCTTAAAAGAGGGAGAGAGATAAATGCAATTTAAAAGTACAAATAGAAGCCCGGTTTCACCTGTCAGATTGGCAGGGATAAAAAAAGTGATGCTGAATTGCTAAGAGTGTGGGAAACCTGGATTCTCATATATTCCCCGGGCAGGTATAAATTGGAACAGTCTCTCCAGAGGGCTGTCTGATACTATCTCCCCAAATTATAAGTATAGTACCCTTTGATTGGAAATTTCATTTTTTGAAAAGATTTTATTTATTTATTTGAGAGGCAGAGTTACAGACAGTGAGAGGGAAAGACAGAGAGAGAAGTCTTCCATCCTTCTGCTGCAATGGCTGGAGCTGAGCCAATCCAGAGCCAGGAGCCAGGAGCTTCTTCCAGGTCTCCCACATGGGTGCAGGGGTCCAAGTCCCTGCCATTTTCCACTGCTTTCCCAGACCATAGCAGAGAGCTGGATCGGAAGTGGAGCAGCCGGGACTTGAACCGGTGTCCATATGGAATGCCAGCACCACAGACGGAGGATTAACCTATTGCTCCATGGCGCCAGAGCCAAGGCTATTCCTTTAAATAATTTTGGAATTTAAGCCATGTGAATATATCACCGATTAAAAAAAAAAAAACAGCTTTCAGTAGAGAAGAAAGCAAACCCTCTTTGACTACTCCCGGCCCCTCCAGCCTGTGCGAGGGCCCATCAGACAATGAACTTGTTTATGTGATTCCCAGAGTTGGAAGCAATTATGTAACCCTAGCTGGCTCTGAATCTCGGACCACGGAGGTTCGAGGCAATTGACCATAATTTCCCGCTGCATTGAGTTTCTTATATTTCAGAGTTGGAAGCCATCTCGTCAGAAAAAAAACCTGAGACCCCAACAAATTCTTGAAAGGTCAAGTCTAATCCCGCTTCAGCTGAGGGGTTTTTCTGCTGATTGAAGCCATCGGATTGCCCCAGCGTGGCCGCCTGCTCTCTGTCCTCTCATCTCGGCCAGACCCTGCTGTGAGGACCGCTCACGACTTCCCTGTCCAGGAGGATGTATCCACCCAGAGGAGAGTCGTCTGCCCTCCCACGCCTCTCATTTCATGGTGAGAAATCCAGCCCTGGACTCCGGGGAAGAGTGGCGGTGACGGCGACCCGCCAGCGGCGTGCGGTGTGACCCGTGAGCGGCGTGCGGTGTGACCCGTGAGCGGCGTGCGGTGTGACCCGTCAGCGGCATGCGGTGTGACCCGCCAGCGGCATGCGGTGTTTCCGTAGGGGTCGGGCACACAGGGCTCCCCTTGGAGGTCCATGCAGCCCCACTGTGCCCCTCGCAGGAGCTGTGGCTGTGACAGCAGGTGGAGCTTTAGACTCGAGAAGCCTGGATTTGAATTCACGCTTCCTTGGGGGATTTGTGCAGAATCCTGGGCTGTCTTCCTCCCCACCCGGGTCCCTGGGTGCCTGGCCATCTGTGGATGACACTGTGACATCTGAACTGAGCGCTTCTCCTCCCGGAAGCCCGCTGGGCAGTGGCCACCTTTGCTTTCCACTGCTCACCTGCTCCACCTCTGGACCCCGACCTGGCTGACCTCCCACTCACCTCTCGCCTTCCCAACCTGCCTCTGGTTCTAGAATAAATATTTATTCTACAATGCCCGTATTTAAAAATGTTCTGCTGGGGCCAGCGTTGTGGCGCAGCGGGTTAACACCCTGGCTGAAGCGCCAGCATCCCATATGGGCACTGGTTCGAGACCCCACTGCTCCACTTCCAATCCAGCTCTCTGTTATGGCCTGAGAGAGCAGTAGAAGATGGCCCAAGTGCTCGGGCCCCTGCACCCACGTGGGAGACCCAGAGGAATTCCTGCCTTCTGGCTTCAGATCGGCGTAGCTTTGGCCACTGTGGCCAATTAGGGAGTGAACCATCAGATGGAGACCTCTCTCTCTCTCTCTCTCTCTCTCTCTCTGCCTCTCCTCTTTCTATGTAACTCTGACTTTCAAATAAAATAAACAAATCTTTAAAAAAAAGTTCCATTGCCTGCCTTGGCATTGCCTGCCTGGTGGGCGTGCCTGCTTACCCACCCTGGCCAGGCCACCTTGCTTTTCCGACAAGCTCTGGGCAGCCTTCGCTGGGAAAGCCCCCAGCCTCTTTTGCCAGGAAACTTGTGCCCACAACAAACCAAGAGCCTCCCACCTACAGGCGGCCTCCTGGCCGGGCCTTGCAGGGGCAGGCGACGGGGGAGGCTTTGGCACAGACCTTGCTTTGCCAGGGAGAGAGACGGCTCACCGCCACGGCTGGCTCTGCCAGGCGGAGCCACACGGTCACCTGCAGCGCCCTGGGTCTTCAGAGGGAAGAAGAGAACGGTGGGCACCCGCCTCCTGGTGGGTCCGGACTCTATCCCCGTGTCCACCCGGGGGGAAGACGGACTGAGTCGTTTCCAAGGCAACTTGTAGAGGTACTGCATCTACAAGAGAAAGGCTTAAACACACACACACAGAACTCCAGTGTACACAGAATGTCCAGCGATGTTAGCTAGTGCGCACTCAACTCTCTAATGGGGACAAGAGACTAAACAGTATCTGCCTCTTTTTCCAACAGACTCAAGTTCAACTCTCTCTCTCTCTCTCTCTCTCTCTCACACACACACACACACACACACACAGGACAAAGAAGACACCAAGAAAATTTTATCAATCCTCTTTAAAAAAAAAAAGGTTAGTATAAAATATAGCAAAGGAAAAAGAGGAACCTGATCTTCAGTAACAGAGCTGGAACAATCTGCCGTGGTGGGAGAAGGCGCTTAATTTCGCGGATTTTCCATGGTTCTGTGCCAGTCTCACGGTGATGGACCCGGCAGCTGTTGGGGGTTTGGTTCTCCTGGCAGCAACCTGACGCAAACCAAGGATCTGGGGATCTTCGCGGTATCGGAGACCTGAGTGGGAGGTCGGAGGGAGAGCAGGTGAGGAGGCAGACGCACGTGGAGGGAAGACCGGGGGAGGGGGCTCCCAGGGAGGAGGCTGCGGCGTGTGCAAGCCACGGACAGAGGCTGCAGGAGAAGCCACCCCGCTGACACCCTGCTCCCGGACCCGCAGCCCCCAGAGAACACCTTTGCGCCCTTGAAGCCCCCAGTGGGTGGCACTGGGTCACAGCAGCCCTCACAAACAGAGTGCCGTGACCCATCCACTCGCAGACAGACTGCACTGGGAGCTCCCCCGGTCGCTGTCTCGGCTCTGCTGCCTGTTTGCTGGTCTCTGATGCGCTCTGGTCAGCCCTGGGCTGTCCGCGTGCGCCTTCCCTCGTCCGTTTCTTTCTTTGTCACTTCTCTTTCCCTCCCTTCTTCCATCCCTTCTCTCTCTCTCTCTCTCTCTCTCTCTCTCTCTCTCTCTCTCTCTCTCTGCCTCCCTCCTCCCACCCCACGCAGCATCAAGGAGAAGCACACAGCATCTACAGAAGTTTATCAAAACAAAGCAAACAGAACCAAAACCAACACCCAGCCCGTTCCCACAAGGAACTAAAAACCCATTCCTGAGCAGCCCATGGAAAATTCCTGTTGGGCAGACTGGCTCCTCTTGGCATGACTGGCTCACAGGTGGGTTTTATTTTTAGATTTATTGATTTATTTGAAAGTCAGAGTTAAAAAGAGAAGCTTCCATCTGCTGGTTCACTCCTCAAATGGCCGCAATGGCCTGGGCTGGGCCAGGTGGAAGCCAGGAGCCAGGAGCTTCTTCTGAGCCTCCCTCGTGGGGGATCCATGGAGTTCCTGGCTCCTGGCTTCTGCCTGGCTAAGCCCCGGCCATTGTGGCCATTTGGGGCGTGAACCAGCAGATGGAAGGTCTCTGTCTCTGTCTCTCCCTCTCTCTCTATAACTCTGCCTTTCAAATTAAAAAGTAATGGGGCTGGCGCCATGTCGCACTAGGTTACTCCTCCACCTGTGGTGCCAACATCCCATATGGGTGCCGGGTTCTAGTCCCGGTTGCTCTTCTTCCAGTCCAGCTCTCTACTGTGGCCCGGGAAGGCAGTGGAGGATGGCCCAAGTGCTTGGGCCCCCACACCTGCATGGGAGACCAGGAAGAAACTCCTGGCTCCTGGCTTCAGATCGGTATAGCTCCAGCCTTTGCAGCCATTTGGAGAGTGAACCAATGGAAGGAAGAGCTTTCTCTATGTCTCTCTCTCAGTCTGTAAACTCTATCTGTCAAATAAAAAAATTAAAAAGTAATAATAATAAATCTTTTAAAAATAATAAAAGGGAGACCACACAATCAGTGCTTCACACAGCGCCTGGCGTGTGGCTGGTGCCCTAAAGCCCTGATCATCGCTGTGACCTACTTCTGGGCCACCTCTCAGCACCTGGCAGACGACTCACCGAATCCATTGCCATGATTTCCAGGAAGGACTCTCCTTCCTCCTTATCACTGTAGTCACCATCAGCTGCTCCAGTGTAAGCCAACGTGCGAGGATTTCCAGACACCAGGGCGTGACGGTTTCGTCCCGCGTACTTCGGGGAAGCCGCCCACCACGTTGACGCAAGGCCCTCCCAAGTGTGCTGTGTTCATTTCCGAATTCTTCTTGGCTGTTGAGTCTTGATGGAGAAACATCTTGCGCTGACTGCAACCCCATCATCACTGGCATTCTCCAGGGGAGAGGAAGAAGCCCACAGGGGCTCAGAGCCTTCTGCCCAAGAAGCCACAGCTGGGGCGGGCGCTGGAGCATAGCAGGTGAAGCCACCACCTGCAGCGCCGACAGTTCGAGTCCCAGCTGCTCTACTTCCTGTCCAGCTCTTTCTTAATGTGCCTGGGAAAGCAGTGGATCATGGCTCAAGTCCTTGGGTCCCTGCACCCATGTGGGAGACCCAGAAGAAGCTCCTGGCTCCTTTGCTTAGTACTGGCCCAGCTCTGGCCATTGTGGCCATCTGGGGAATGAACCAGCAGATGGAAGACCTCTCTCTCTCTCTCTCTCTCTCTCTCTCTCTCTCTCTCTGTAACTCTGCCTTTCAAATAAATAAATAAGTCTTTTAAAAAAATCAGCAGCAGCAGCCATAGCCACGGAGATGGCCGCAGGCCCCTCCTCAAGGCGTCTCCTGCGGCTTAGCCCCATGACTGGGGTGCCTTCTCCTGCCCTCTGCAACCCTGGGCCCCCCAGCACTTTGGCACAGCTTCCCCTCCAGGCCCAGGCCTTTGGGGCCCCACCCTGAGGCTGCCCAGCCTGCAGAGACACCCCTTCCAGCACTGGCAGAAATTGGTGTCTGAGCCTAAGCCGCACGGAGCCCGGGCCGCACGCTGAAGGGGCCCTGAAGGCAGCTGGCCCCAGAGGCCCGGGTGAGCGCATTCCACAAGCCCCACATTAGGGAGTTAGAAAGCAGCGTACTGGGACCGGCACAATGGCATAGTGGGTAAAGCGAGTCCCCGCGGCTCCACTTCTGATCCAGCTCCCCGCTAGTGCACCTGGGAAAGCAGCAGAAGATGGTCCAAGTGTTTGGGTCCCTGCACGCATGTGGGAGACCCGGATGAAGCTCCAGGCACCAGCCTGGCCCAGCCCCGGCCATTGCAGCCCTCTGGGGAGTGAATAGCTGGGTGGAAGACCTCTCTCTCTGTCTCTCCCTCGCTCTGTAAAACTCTGCTTTTCAAATACATAGATCTTTAAAAAGACCTTCACTGAAAGGAATAAATGTCACAGTACCATCTTTGCAGACCCAGAATTGGCCCGACTCGGCCATTGCAGGGGTTAGTGAGGCGGGAAAGCTGGCTTCCCTGGGCCCTGGCCTGCGGGCGCCCTATGCTCTGTTCTGTTCATGTAGCAGCCTTGTGAGGGAGGACGTCTTCGTGTATCTGTCGGACACTGAAGAAGCCGGGTCCTGGAGAGGCCCAGTGACCTGTCCGAGGTCAGCCGGTCAGAAGAGCAGCTCCAGGGTGTTCAGACGCCCCCCCGGAGCTCCTCCTCCTCCTCCTGCTGGCCTCTCACTGCCAGCACCGTGTCCCTGTACCTGCCGGGGCGCCCACTCACGGCTGGGCCCAGATTTTGCCATGAGCAGCAAGTGGCCTCCTTAAGATGAAGCTCTCAGGGGCCACATCCTCTGCGTTTGCAGCGCAGTTGTGGACTCGGCCCCCCACCCAGTCCCTGGCCCACCCATTTCTCCCCTCCTCCAGCCTCCTCCAGCCTCAGCTCTAACCAGATGCACCTGCGATCCCCTGTCCGCCCTGTACGACCACTCCCTTGCGTTCATTTTCCGCTTTCTTCCCCCCGTTACCCTCCGAAGTCTGTCTGGCAAACCCCAGAGCCACCTTTGTCATCACTGTCCAGGGAGGATGCCTCGAACTCGCTCAAGTCCCAGCGCCGACAGGGAGACTCACTTCTGTTCCGGTAAAGCAGAGGGCAGAAGCCGATGCAGTGGTCCTGCTGTTGATGACCAGGGCTGAGCGGGGGCTGGACCAGGAACTGGGAACCCAATGCAGAGCTCCCATGGGGGTGGCAGGAGCCCGACTCTTGGAGGCGTCACCCCGCTTTCAGGGTCTGGGCTCACGGGAAACAGGATTGGCGGAGCTGGAACCAGGCGTGGAAGTCAGGCAATTTGATATCTTCTTCACCAGCATCTCGACTGCTCACTCGGACACCAGCCCCTCCGTGAGCTTTCTGAAGCCCTCCCGTGTGTGTGTGTGTGTGTGTGTGTGTGTGTGTGCGTGCGCACACATATACGTAGGAAGGGTCTTCAAAAATGTCAAGGCAAACGTGCATTGTGGAAAATGCACTGTGCACTGGTATCAATCCTTTTTTGCACCCAAATATACTTTTTAGTCTTGTTTTCTGTGAATTTCTGCTAATCCAAGTGGAAGTAAGTTACATAGATCGAGACGCACACATACACATAGGCACACTGAAATATTACTCATGTACGCTCACGTGCACACACACGCATTAGGGAAAGGTGTCTCTGTTTCTCAGGGTTGGGTGCTCAGCGCTGGCCAGTGCAACCCTACACGTGCACCTGTGACTAACACCGCACGGCGCCCATGGAAAGCCCGGGGTTTCTCCACATCTCTCACCCACGACACCAACATGAATGATACGTGTGTTGCTGGTGGGGTCCGTGGGCGTGTCTCTGGGACTGTGGCCACCGACCTTGCTTCTGTTCCCTGGGCAGGCGGGGGATGACCGCCTGGCTAAGAGGCAAGACAGGACCGCTGGCTTGCCCAACCTTCCCTCACAGTGAGCGTGATGCCAGGGACTCTTGTGCAACGGGGGATCGTTTCCCGTAAGTCTGAGCACGCATTTTCCTGCTTCCCTTTGGGACACAATGCGTGCTCCTGATGTACCCACAAATGACCCCAGCGTCCCACATGGTTGCTCACAACAGCGAGGAGTACTTGTCAAGTCATTCCTGTAACTCCCAAATTTGTATAAACATAGATCTGGTAGACAAACCATACAAGAAACACATAAGCTTCTCTATAGACAACTATGTTAGCATTGCAAATTGTTTTATATTTATTAAAATATTTACAGGATTTAATTCAATTTGAAAATAAATTCTGCTTTAGTTACATGATTCTGCATTTAAACTTTATAATTATTAATTCTAACTTACATTTTTCATTAATAAAAGATCATTTTAGACCGTTTAGAAGAAAAATCACGATTTGAAAATATAAACAAGTGGCTACAACAGCTGGAGCTGAGCCAATCCAAAGCCCGAAGCCAGGACCTTCTTCTGCGACTCCCATGAGGGTGCAGGGGCCCAAGGACTTGGGCCATTCTCTGCTGTTTTCCCAGGCGTATTAGCAGAGAGCAGAATCAGAAGTGGAGCAGCTGGGACTGGAACCGGAGCCCATATAGAATGCCGGCACTGCAGGCCAGGGCTTTAACCTTCTATGCCACAGCGCTGGCCTCTCAAATTTCTTTATAATCTATCCTCCAGGAGCAAGTAGAGATATTTGGAAGGTGAGTGGCTTAATGGTAGATAAGCTATTAATTTAATAAAATGCATTTATCAAAATAAATAGTCCTAATAAATGCCATAGGAGCAGTTGATAAAATTGCATACTCATGCTCCATTGAAACATCCAAAAACGTTTAGAAAGTTGGGAAAAGTCAGACATCAAGCTCAATCTCCTGTTTCACGATGAGGGATCACAGATATTGTCATGAAGCCTCGACAAGAAGAGGATGCCCGGGGCTAGTTTATTAATCGGCATTGTCCTTGATTCCCACCCAAAGCAATTCTGCAAAAGAGGTAGAACTAGGAGGTAGAATTTCTGTAAGAAGAGATGAAATCGTGGTGTTTGCAGACAGGGTGATATATCAGAGAAACCCAGGAGAATCGTCTGAGAAGCTATGAAAAATAACAAGAGCCCGATCCTGTGGCCAGATACGAGATAAACATGCCCAGGCCAATCACCCTCTTTATGCACCAGCAACAACAGATGCACAAGAGAAACCATTAAATCATAAGAACCGCTCTAAAAAGATAATGAAAGAATCCACGTAAAAAACTGTATCAAACTTCACTGAGGGCTTTAAAAGAAGATTTAAGGGAGTTGACAGCTGAGCTTTCTGAATGGAAAGGCACAGGGGGAGACAGGAACACGCATCCCCGATTCAGTTGGTTGACTGCAGCCACGGCCAAGCCAGCACGAGCGCTCGGTGACGCGACAGAAGCGGACAGCGGGCTGCCCCTCCAGGAAGTCAGCACAGCTAAAGGGCTCTGTCAAGAAGGGTGAAGAGCAACCACGGAGCTCCCGGCTACAAACCCAGACCCCCGTGCCAGAGACAATGTGGCCCCGAGCGAGCTCCGAGCGAGCCCAGAGCAAGCCGAGAGACGGAAGCCACCTGCCTCCTGCCCCCTGCCCACCTGCCCGCCTCCCTCGGTTATTTTGCTCTTGTCCCCTTCCTGATCCTGGTTTCTGTGTCTTTCTCCTTAGTGATTCTGAGCAACAAAAGTCAACAACAACACAGTCTCCAACGTCTCCAACAGACTTTCGATCTTCTGACTTTTTCTAATAATGAGATTCAAGGGCCGGTGCCATGGCCCTTGGTTAATCCTCCGCCTGCGGCACCGGCACCCCATACGGGTGCCAGGTTCCAGTCCCGGCTGCCCCTCTTCCAGGCCAGCTCTCTGCTGTGGCCCGGGAGTGCAGTGGAGGATGGCCCAGGTGCTTGGGCCCTGCACCCCATGGGAGACCAGGAGAAGCACCTGGCTCCTGGCTTCGGATCAGCGCAGCGCGCCGGCCGCAGCAGCCATTGGAGGGTGAACCAACGGTAAAGGAAGACCTTCCTCTCTGTCTCTCTCTCTCACTGTCTATAACTCTACCTGCCATTAAAAACAAAACAAAACAAAAAGAACTAAAAACTCCAGAAGACAAATGCGCTGGGGCTGATGCTGCTTTCCTGTGGCGCCCGCGCGTCCTCCTCCTCGCGGTCGGAACCCAACGCCCAGCAGCGAACACAGAGCTGACCCCGGAAAGCTGTGCAGTCCACCTGGGAAACCACCGCGAAGGTACAGGGCTAGTGACGGACGAGAAACAGGTTCCGGGTGCACATGCGCGGAGCGTAACCGTATACACGGTCATCCCTGTGTATCTGGGGGCCTGGCTCCAGGACCCCGCGAAGACCAAACTCCACAGGGGCTCGGGTCACTTTTATAAAACAGCACGGTGTTTGCAAATGACCTGCACCCTCCCGGACTCTAGAGGACGTAGGCAACAAATCCCATATAAACACTGTTAGATGATTGCAACAACGCGGGTGCTCTAAGTCTGTACTTGTTCAACACAGACGCACTTTTTTTTTAAAAAAAAACTTTTTTCTTTTATTTGAAGGCAGACTTACAGAGAGGCAGAGGCAGAGAGAGAGAGAGAGAGAAAGAGAGAGAGAGGTCTTCCAGCCACTGGTCCACTCCCCAAATGCCTGCACCTGTCAGATCTAGGCCCTGCCAAAGCCCGGAGCTCAGAATTCCATCCAAGTCCACCATGTGGCTGGGAGGAAGCAGGAACCCAAGAGCCTGGGCTATCGCCTTCCGCCTCCCAGGTGCGCATTTGCAGGAAACTGGGAGGGAAGAGGAGTGGCCAGAACTGTGACGGGCACGGTGGTGCGGGATGAGGGTGTCCCACGCAATGACTTACTAACGGATGTGCCAGACATCCACCGAGGGCGGCGTTGAAACATATCGTGTCATACTTGGTGAAATCTACAGCTCGATGCCGTGTTTATCTGGCCAACTGACCAGGAGCTGCTGAGACGATTGGGTGCGCCATACTGTGTGGGTGAGAGCGAGGGAAAGCGGGCACTGGCAGACTCTCCCTTAAGGGTGCGAGGAGGCCGACCCGGGGGAAGCAGCTCCACAGTATGGATCAAAATTCAGAACGCTTCGCATCCACCATTCCACTTGTTCGTGAGACTATGTAGAAAAATGTTCTCAGAAACCAGCGAGTCTTGCTCACACAGGCACGCACACAGTTGTACGAGCGTTGCAGCACTATTTTAGTGGCAGACAAATAGATGCAAGATCAACCTGGAACTGAGTGACTGAGTTATGGCACAGCCACTCGACACGTCACCACGCCGAGGTTACAAAGCAAGCAGCGAGCTGCCCTCTCCGGCATGCCGGGCCCCTGCCCAAGGAGGAGGGGGTGAGGAAGGAGATCCTGCAGCCCAGCCCCAGAACTGACCAGGGCCAGGCCCCGCAGCCACAGTGGCCCTGTAGAGGCGCCCTCTGCTGGACAGGTGAAGAAGTCTCATGACCACAGGTCCACCAGGGAACGCCCTGAAATTAGTAGCAAAAGTGCCCTGAACTTTTGGTTTGCAAATCTGCCTTCCGGTATTTGGGGCCAGAACCTGCTCAGGACTTCAAAGCCGGCTTGTGCTCCCAGGGAGAGCGAGGAGGCCTCACCGTGTCTGCCTGTCTGAGACACCACCCTGTGTACTGAACTGTCACTCCCCAGATGGCCGCAGCGGCTCTGTGGGCCAGGCCAAAGCCAGGAGCCAGGAGCTTCCTCCGGGGCTCCCACATGGGTGCGGGGGCCCAAGCACTTGGACCATCTTCTGCTGCCTTCCCAGGCCATTAGCAGGGAGCCAGATCGGAAGTGGAGCAGCCGGGACTGGAACTGGTGCCATAGGCTGCGGGCAGCTTTACCTGCTACGCCACAGAGCCGCCCTGTTATATTTTTCTACCGGAGTCGTCCTACATACAAGATCCTGTTTGAATCTGTCTTCTCTGTTCCTGCAAGCTTGGATAAAAAATAGCAAACTACATTCTCAACAGGAAAACAGTGCAGTGGATAGCAAGGAGTGGGACTTTTAAACCTGGGCAGTGCGTTCCTGAGGACCCTGGGCAAGACCAGTGTGTAACTTCTCTACTTGGTAACTCAAACTAGACAGAGGACTTTTATTATCCAAGAGTGACCAGGAGGGTGGTAGTATGGGACTCGCCAGAAAGGGCAGAGGGCAGAGGGCAGAGGGCAGAGGGCAGAGGGAGAGGGAGGGGGAGGGGGAGGGAGAGGGATCCCAGCTGCTGTGGGATCAGAGCCCAGGGAGGGAGTCCCCCTGGGCTTTTGGACAGACCCCGTGGGAGTCCCACGTGCGCCCACCTGTGTTTGCGGGGGAGCACAGTCTGGTTTTGACCGCTACAACACCGGCAGCGAGGTCCCTGGGGCTGTGGGGGACTCAGGGGCCGTGGCATGCGGGGATTGAAGAGATGTCTTGCTGTCCTCTTAGGCAAGTGTCATTGAGCAATAAGACAGGCTGTATCCGCATGAAGCACTTGCACATACGCACGTGCACACATGTGCGGGGACACGGCCACTGATGACGCGTCCACCAGTCAGGCTCAGCCACGGGAGCCCAGATGTCGGAAGCCGGATGGCAGGGCTGGCTCGTGCACTCCGTGCAGACCCCAGAAGTGAAATGGCAGCGCGTCCAGCGGGCCACAGTGTCCACCGCCATCGGCGCCAGCCTCCCATCTGGGCAGCGTAGTGGCACCCAGCCCTCCCGCCTAAAAGCCCTTGATGCTGCACTCTGGCTCCCTGCAAATTCCGAGAGCTGCTAATGTCCTTCTACGATCTCCTGTTCCTTGTAACCCAAAGTTCTGATGTACAGTGGTGACAGAACAAGAGCCAAGCCAGAGCTATAGATAGACGCCGGCTGCCGGAGCTTGTATGCCACACCAGGAGCTTGGATGGAGGGGCCGGCACTGTGGTGTAGTGGGTTAAGCTGCCGCCTACAGTGCTGGCATCCCATATAGGCACCGGTTCTAGTCCCAGCTGCTCCACTTCCAATCCAGCTCTCTGCTATGGTCTGAGAAAGCAGTGGAGGATGGCCCAAGTCCTTGGGCCCCTGCATCTGTGTGGGAGACCCAGAAGAAGCTCCTGGCTCCTGGCTTCGAATTGGCACAGCTCCAGCAATTGCAGCTGATTAGGGAGTGAACCAGCGGATGAAAGACCTCTCCCTCTCTCTGTCTCTCCTTCTCTCTGTGTGTAGCTCTGACTTTCAAATAAATAACTATTTTTTTAAGAAGAAGGAGCTTTGATGGGACACCCAGAGCTACAGCAGACGCCACAGAGAGCCATTGGCAAACTTGAAGCAGCATGGAGAGAAGCTGCCTTAGCCAGATTCGTGTTTTAGAAAGACAGGGACCAAGGACGGTGTCAGGACATGGCTGTGGGCAGAGAGGCCACCTCAGCCGTCACCACAGCACCCAGGCTCCCTGTCAGCCAGGCCCCAGGGCTGCAGAGTGGAGAGGAGCCCAGGGACAGGCCTGTGGCTTAGCCATGGGACAGGGTGGAGCGTGCGAGACAGTCACCAGGGCCATCAGGGCGGCTGGAGGACAAGTCCCCCTTACCTAACTGACTTTGCCCTCACTGAGTGGCATGAGCCACTCATTCCCAACTGTCAGTGTTGGATGGCAGCCGGGTCTCGGTCCTCACCACGCCTCTGGTGTGGGGTGAGCAGCACCAGGGCTTGTGTCAGCAGGAAATGTGTGGCTCTGTGCGCTCACAGCCAACCCTACAACTCGGTCCCTGCAAGGAAACTCTGCCCCTCCCACAACATGCGGTCTGGAGTCAGCCAGGAGTCCTGTCCCATGATCCCCTGGGGCAGAGGGCGGGGAGCTCGCAGGAGTCTCAGGCCACTGCAATGTCTTTCCTGGGAGATGACAAGGCCCTACACACTCACACTGATGGGCCGGAGCTAGTCACCAGGTTAAGCCTGGTTAAGCCAACACCTGTGACACCAGCATCCCATATGGCCGCTGATTCATGTCCTGGCTGCTCCACTTCTGATCCGGCTCCCTGCTAATGCACCTGGCAAAGCAGTGGAAGATGGCTCACATGCTTGGGACCATGCACCCACATGGGAGACCCCAAACTCCTGGCTCCTGGCGTCAGCCTGGCCCAGCCCCAGTCATTACGGCCATCTGGGGAGTGAACCAGTGAATGGACAATCTCTCTCTCTCTCTGCCTTTTAGATAAATAAAACAAACCTTTAAAAAGAAATTGCGTTGAGCCATGCGCGGTGCATACGGAGCTACATTATTTTATTTCTACTCAGAGGTGGTTTACACAGGCAGCAGACCCCTGTCTGTGGCAGCTGCATTCCTGAGGCGGGGGTGGGGCAGCAGCCCACGTTTTCCTACATCAGGACATGCACGCCTGCGCCCACGCTTGGTTCTGGAATCAGGCGCAGGAGGAGATAACACTGGCGACGGACAGCGAGTGAGCAGCCAGGCCAGTGCACGCTGCTGCCGGCCATGGGAGCGGCCTCCTCCCCTCTTACCCATGGGATCTTGTGTTGAGGATTCTGGAGCCACAGGGGCAGCAAATAACTGAACCCACACACAGCGAGGCCACGGCCACGGGCCACTGCCGTGAGACCCACACGCTCCCATAGGGCAGAAACCCCCTTCTGGGGCCTGTGTTGTGGCTCAGGGGGGAATACATAAATAAAATAATTCCTTTAAAAAAGGAAGAGAGAAAGAGAGGAAGGAAGGAAGGAAAAAGGAAAGAAAGAAAGAATCCTTCTTCTCCCACAGCCCCCGCCTGGGGACGGCCCCATCTCTCCTCTGCTCCACTCTCCTGCGCAGTCAGAAGGCTGGTCCTCAGCCTGACAGCTGTCAATCAAGGAGGCATGTCCCCGTCCAATCCCTGGGGGGCCTCCCAGCTTCCACTGGAGGCTGGGACAAAGGCACCAGGCAGGTTCAGCGGGTGGCCGGGCGGCGGGAGCCCCTGGGCCTGGAAATCCAGGCGAGGAGACGTGGCCCCAGGGACCTGGCAAACACCTGACCCCTCCTGGAAGACTTTTCCAGGGTCAGCCTATTAGGAACGAATGGGGACTAATGCGGCCGCCCTCCCATTTCTCAAGTATGATTTGTGGCTTCACTGCAGTGGGACAAGAATCCCGAAACGAGCGCGGCCAGGCCACAGCCATAACTCACAGGGCAGTAAACCCCGGCCGGCCGGCGCGACTCACGCAGGCCGAGCGCTGTGCACGCCGGAGCCGGCGCGGGGACCAGGTGTTTCCGTTCCGGGGCGTTTTAGAGTTCACAGCTTAAAGGATCGGGGCTCCCCTAGTGTGGGGGTGAAGCCCAGCCCTGCTGGAGGGGGAAAGCAGGGGGCAGGCAGGAGGAGCCCCACCCAGGAAGCGGCTGTGACAGGAGGGCAGGGCCCCGGCCCCAGGGCAGCGTTAGGAGGATGAATGGGCTGGGGGGTGAGGTTACCGATGGTACAAAGCGGAGGTCAAGCAGCTTCCACCGTAAAGGGGATTTAGGGGCTCACGCAGAAGCCCGGCCATCTTCCAGCCTTCAGGCAAGGCTTCGTCCAGAGGCTGGAGCGAGGCCATGGCGGAGATGGCCTCTTCCAGCCGACTGCTCAGCCTTCCGCCTCCAGCTGCACTCGGTGGCTTCGGGCAGGTCTGGGATGTTGCCTTGTCCAGGGGCCAAACGGCTGCACTAGCTCCAGAATCCACAGCCCCCAGGGAAGAACAGCCGCCTCTCCCCCAAGCATCGCAGACAACTGAAAGTCAACCCCACGCAGCCCATGAACTTGAAACCGACTGGACGTTGTACGTAGAGTTCTGCTGGCACCCAGCCCCGCACTGCTGTGTGCTGGCTGTGTGTGGCTGTGTGCTGTGTGCGGGCTGCAGTGGCAGAGTCAGAAGCCCACGTCTGTGCCTCCATGGATGTTGCCTGCATCTCAGCGCAGGGGAAGCTTTGTGCCAAGGGGCCCCCCGGGATGACGAGGAAGCACCCACGGTGCGTGTTGCTAATGTCTGGGCACCTTGAAGTCACAGCCAGTTCCTGCACCTGCCTCTGCCCAGCTCAGCTGGGTTCTGGGGGAGCTGGTGGGGGTGGGGGCAGGATGCCAAGAGAAGAGGGGTGGGGCGTGGGCCTGGCACAGCCAGCTCTGGAGAAGGGCACCTGGTCCCAGCTGTGCTGCCCACTGACCGGGGGTCGGGAGGGAGCTGGACACCACTCGTGGCCAGGTGGACTGGATGGTCCAGGCATCTCAAAGCCCTCTCCACACCTAGCGGCATCAATCCCTCTCCTGTATTCAATGGGGGGAGAAGCCCTCCCCAATCCATCCCTGTTTGGCTGAGGGCGTGGGTTAGGACTTACCAGCAGGGGGCGCCAAGAGTCCAGGAAGGGACTACACCGGGCTTGGCCTGTAGGGGAAATTGGCAGGTGACAGGAGTGAGGAGGCAGGGGCATTTCTCCCCTCTGGGGGAGCCCCCGCCGCCCCCTCTCCTGGACCAGGACTGCTCAGGCCCCTGGCTGGTGTATACCCCACTACTGCACCCCAACATGGCTCCCCTGGTGCCTGCCCACGCCTCCCACTGGGCTTTCCTTCAGCTCCTTGAATTAGCCAGTGGGCTGCACCCTCAGCTGATGGACAACTCACGCCACACTGAGCCCAGGGCGGCCAGAGTGGGAGGGGGTGGGAGGGCACAGCAAGAAGGAGGAAGAGCCTCGCTCAAATGCACCTGCCTGGGGTGAGGCCTCTGCCCACAATGCAAGCATCCCACATGGGCGCCGGCTCTGCCCAGGGCTCCACTTCCCACGCAGCTCCTCCTAAAGGGGCGCAGGTGAGAGTGGCAACAGGGGGAAGAGGGCGGGAGCAGGAGGAGGAGGGGGATGAGATGGGGGAGGAGGAGGAGAGGGAGGAAGAGCAGGAGGAGGAGGGGGAGGGGAGGAGAAGGAGGAGATGGAAGAGATGGAGGAGGAGGGGGGGAGACAGGGAGGAGATGGGGAGCAGGAGCAGGAGGAGGAGGAGGGGGAGGAGGAGGAGATGGAGGAGGGGGGGAGACAGGGAGGAGATGGGGAGGAGGAGCAGGAGGAGGAGGAGGGGGAGGAGGAGGAGATGGAGGAGGAGGGGAGACAGGGAGGAGATGGGGAGGAGGAGCAGGAGGAGGAGGAGGAGATGGGGGGGGATGGAGAAGGAGGGGAGCAGGAGCGGGGGGGAGGGAGCAGCGGGGGGGGGGCGGGCCCCTGGCAGAGGAAGCAGCTGGCAGTCACTGGTAAGAGCAAGCTCAGCTCTGGCACAGGAGGCGGCGCCTCCCCTCCCCCACAGGTCACCTGCATGCCCAGCCCTGCTCCGACAGGTGCTCTCGAGGGACTGCGCCCAGGCGTCCCTGACAGAGCAGGACCTCACGTGTGCCCAGTACCTGCAGTCGGGAGTCCAGCTCCAGCCCAGGCACAGAGCGGCTGCTCAGCTGCATAGACCCGTCTCCTCACTCTTTATGACAACCTGGGAGCTCCTTGGTGTCTGTGTGTGGACCAGCACGTGAGTCAGGTGCAGACAGGGGCGAGGCACACAAACCAGGCCTCCTAGAGTGCAGACAGAAAAGCCTCTGCCCCCAGCTCGTGCGCCCACAGCACGTCCAAGTGTACACAGCCGCAGGTAACGGCCTGCCTCTGCCTGCACTCCTGTGTGCACACACAAGCAGATGCACACAGGTTCACGCAGGTCGGAGGCAACAGGCAGCCCTGTCTCTCCCAAGCACCCACTGTGTGCTGTCTCCCACAAGCACCCACAATGTGCTGTCTCCCAAAGCACTCACTATGTGTTTTCTCTCCCAGAACCCACTGTGTGCTGTCTCCCACAAGCACCCACTGTGTGCTGTCTCCCAAAGCACTCACTATGTGTTTTCTCTCCCAGAACCCACTGTGTGCTGTCTCCCACAAGCACCCACTGTGAGCTTTCTCTCCCAAGCTCCCACTGTGTGCCGTCTCACAAGCACCCACTGTGCTGTCTCTCCCACAAGCACCCGCTGTGTGCTCAGACACCACCTCCTGTGAGCCAGGGTCGCACTGTGGCCTGCAAGCGGCCCGAGCACGGGAGAGCACGTGGAGTCTGCTCGCCTCCCACGAGGAGGTTAAGAGAGAATCAGATTTGCCTGGAAGCCCGGGAACGATCGTGTGCTGACGGCAACACAGCAGCTGCTGGACCTCTCCAGCGACGACCGCAAACGATTCGCGTTCCTGCCCCTGTGCACTGTGTCCCCCTTTTGTTCGTTCGTTCACCCATTCGCTTGCTCATCCGCTCGGCAGAGCCAGCAGTGGTGCGTGCGTGCGTGGGCCTGGCTTCTGGGTGACCCAGAGATGACACGCGTGCACACAGCAGCACACTGCACACAAACGAGCGCCCACGCGTGACCACACCTGCGCTGCCCACATGTGCACAGGGCTTGCACGCAGGACCCCATGTGCGTGTGCACACACACATGTGCACACACGCGTGGCTCCAAGCCACAGCTGCAGACAGGAATCCGGCCCCGGCTCCCTGGCCAGCAGCGGCAGCCAGCACTTCTGCAGGACAGCCTCCTCCTGCCCGGCGCCCTGGCCTCTGCAGGTTCCAGGCGCAGCGGGAAACCACAGAGCGCTCACACACAGCTCAGCCTGCAGCCCTGGGGGAGGGACGTTCGAGAGAGCAGCGGCCCCTGGAAACGAGGACTGGCCGGGGGCTGGGGGACACGGCCCAGCGCGGACAGGCCAGCCCCATGCTTGGGCGTCCGGTGGGCATCGCCTTATCCCACCCAACCGCTTCAAGTGACAGGATCATGCAAGCCCGGGGCGAGACATGGTCCAGGTCGTGGGTGCTGGGCATAGCTTTCAGAACCGCTGGGGCCTGCGTCCCACGCCGAGAGCCGGGGCGTCTGGGTCGGGGGAAGCTTCCCAGGTGATCCTGACCCACATCCAAGGTTGGGTCCCATGGCGGGCAGCTCACTGCCTGCCCTGGGAACACCCTGGGAGCCTTTCTCTGCCCCCATCCTGGTCCCAAAGCACAGGGCATGCCCCCCTGGGGGGTGTTTGCTGTTCCTCCTGCCCTCTTCCTGTGGCTGGCGACCCCCATCAAGGCCTACCTCCTCCAGGAAGCCCACCTGATTTCTCCAGCCCCTAAGCCCCTCCCTTAGCTCTGAGCTGCCAGAGCCCCTGTGGTGGGATGCTTGCTTCCGGATCCTATCACCCAGCCCCGCTCCCAGCAGGTTTGTCCAGCCATGTGGTCACAGGCAGGACTGGCAGGGAGGAGCGATCCCAGCTGCTGCAGAGCCCTGGGCAGCTCCTCTGCCACACAGAGGCAGTGCACCTGTGTGAAATCCCCCCAGGCCTGGCACCCAGAGGGGCTGGCTCCCCCGAGGGCTCCCCCACCCCAGGGCAGGTGCCTGCTGGACAGTGACAACCTGTTCCCCGGGGCACAGCAGGCCCAGTGCCTTGAGCTCGTGCACCCTGGGAGGCAGCGGGCACGGCTCAAGGCCTTGAGTCTCTGCCTCTCACATGGGGGACCCGGCCTGCGTTCCAGCTCCCGACCTCGACCTGGCCCAGCCAGGATGTCGCAGGTACTGGAGGAGCAGCAGATCTCTATCTCTGTCTCTCTGCCTTTCAGATTGAAACACAATAAATGACGCATTTTTAAGCTTCGGGTTTGGGATTTTGGATAGGGATGCTCCGTTGTAGGGTTTACATTCTTCATAAAGTCATGTGCATCTTGCAGTCCCCACTTCGTGCAAGCCAGACGCCAGTACGTGGCTCTGTGCTCTCCCGTGGCCGTCTGATGTCCTATCAGAGGGGTGCCCCATTGCTGGTGTAGCCACTCTGCTGCCCACGTGAGCTGTGGGTACAGCTGCCCTGAGATTCTTGGCTTCTGGTGCATTTCCTAGGATTCATGCGTTCTGACAGCAAGTGGAACAGAAAACACTGCGTATGGCGCATCGTCATTAACAGCGGTGTTAACTGATGCTCCTGAGAACAGACTCCGGAGGTGCGCCACGTCGGAGGACAGCCCGGCAGACCCCATCCTTTTCCGCAGAAGCCCCCGCAGCCTCACGCGGCCACCCCACGCCCTGGCTCGCTTTCTTGTACCTGCGGATGCGAGAGCCGAGGCCCAGAGGAAGGGGTTGGGGTTCCCTGGCTCTTCCCCTCGTTATAGTCTCAGGGTGAGAGGCGGCAGGAGCCAGGCAACCAACCCATGAGGAGACAGGGCGCAGCGGACATGAGCGAGACAAACTTCGGGGCAGGCGTCGGGCCTGCCGCGCCCGCACCTGCCACCAGGCGGCGCCAGAGCAGCGTCTCTGTCCGGCCGGGCCGCTCTGGAGCTGCGGGGGAGCCGCCAGGACAGCCGGGCCTGTGCTGCAGACGGGAGGCTCCCCACGGCCCCTGCGTCCCACATTACTGGCCGAGACGAGGAGGGGCGTGGGGGCGAGGCACTGGGGACACGCGCGTCCCTTGTAAAGACGTCCGTTTCTGGCCGCAGGTGCACCGCCCCGCCCGCCTGGACCTTTGCCGTGGGTCCAGAGAGGGCAGTGGGCCAGCCCGAGGCCACACAGCCTTTGGGGGCTCCCCGGGGCCAGAGGGAGCCGCAGCCGTCGCCGCCCCTCTGCTGATGTGAGCCGCTCTCAGAAGAGCTGAGGCCCCAGGGACTAGTGGCTGTGAGCCATGCCCTCACTCGGTGGAGGACTCAGAGGGACCGAGGCTCCTGCCGCGCCCCACGAAGCCCCTCCCCAGGGCTCTCTGCTCGTTTGCAGCACACTGGGGGCCGTGCTGGGAGGGCCGGGCCCCTTCTCCCGCGGGCATTGTGGGCCAGGGTGACACACACCTGCTGCATGGGGCACTGGCCGTGCTGGCCATCGCGGGGGCCACTGCCGCTAACACCCAGCCCAGCCCAGCCAAGCACCGGGCCCTTCCCCTCCTGGCCTCCTGTGCGGGGAGGACAGAATGAGCCGGCAGGCAGTGAGCAGGCAAAGTGGCCACCCGGACCCACCCTGCAGAGCCGGGACCGCCCCTGCCCCACTGCCCACTGTCCCGAAGACAGCAAGGACCTGGCTGCTCAAACCAGACAAACACAGTGATTGCCTTTCCCTAAGCTTCTGGGTGAGGTCGGCAAGGGCGGTCAGACACGCGTGTATGCAGCATGCACACGCGTGCACGCAGGGATAGGCAGCACACGCGTGTGTATACACACACCACAGGAACACAGACACGGAACACATGTGCATACGCACACAGAGATAGGCAGCATACATGTGTGTACACACATGCCACAGGCACACAGACACAGAACACGTGTGCATATGCACACGGAGATAGGCAGCATTGTGTAATGCACACGTACACATGCACATGCATGCACATGCATGCAGCATGCATGAATAGCTAGGCAACACACATTCACAGATATGTGACATGTATGCACTGCACAGAGATAGGCAGCGTGCATGTACGTGCAGCACAACCCTCCCCCGTCCCACCCTCCCCCGTCCCTGTGGCCCCTGGACGGCCTTGCTTCCCGTGGCTCCCCCGCTGGGTCCATCTCTGCACGGAGCTGCTGCCCCTGGGGGGTGGGCTTGCCTCGCCCAGCACCTGGCATCCTGCGTCTGCCCAGGCTCGGCACAAGACCGCGCCGCATCACCGGCTGCTGCTCCCGGGGCAGGTGCGTGCAGGGCACGGGCAGGGCTCCGCTCTCAGCCTAGCCCAGTCGGTCTTAGACCTCTGCAGGCTCTCCGTGCCAGGAGCTGCTGGTGTTCGCTGTCGCTCCTCAGGGCTGTGCCGCGGGCTCCGACGAGGGGCTGCATCCCGGCCAGCTCGGCGGCCCCCTCTGCTTCCAGAAAGCTCCAGGAGGTGGCCTCTGATTCATCACGCTTGCTCCTGCTCCATGTGTGTGCACGAAAAGCCACTTCGCAGGCACACACATGTCCTGGGACGGCCTCTGCACACGAAGCACTTTTTTTTTTTTAAACACTCGTCTGCGGTGCGAGGAAATTCCACGCTTCTGCCCCTGTGATAGCTGAGTGCGAGCGCTCGCCGTGCTGTTCATCACCTGTGATCCTGGCTCACAACTCCATGGCGGGGGGGGGGGGTGGGGGGGCGCCGTGGTGCAGTGGGTTAATCCTCCGCCTGCAGTGCCAGCATCCCATATGGGTGCGGTTCTAGTCCCGGCTGCTCCTCTTCCAGTCCAGCTCTCTGCTGTGGCCCAGGAGGGCAGTGGAGGATGGCTCAAGTGCTTGGGTCCCTGCACCCGCGTGGGAGACCCGGAAGAAGCTCCTGGCTCCTGGCTTTGGATCCACGCAGCTCCGGCTGTTGCAGCCATTTGGGGAGTGAACCAACGAAAGGAAGACCTCTCTCTCTGTCTCTCCCTCTCACTGTCTGTAACTCTACCTCTCAAATAAATAAATAAAATCTAAAAAAAAAATATCTACCTGGGCCCGGACACATAATGATGACGGCATTTCACACCCTCAGCTAGGTGGGAATCAGTGTTGACCAGGCCGTGTCGGAAGCGCCGGGAGCTGCCAGGAAAAAACCTACGTCTTACACTGGTTATCAGAACAAACTCCAGGTGGATCAAATAGTCATGTGCAAAACAAATAAACAAAACACACACACACACAAAAAAAAAAACTCTAAAAGGAAGCACAGTATGAGGACATGGTGTAAAGATAAGATAAACTTCTCTCGGTGCAAAAAATGTTGACAAGCGTGCACACTTGCATGCATTGTTCATGAAGATCTTTCAGGTGCATGGATTTCAAACCATCTTTGCACCACAATCAATTTATCTTTTAATTCCATTTTCCATGAGCCTTGTGAAATCCACTCTTGTATGTAAGCACCCGGGGAAGGCCTTTCTGTAGGGATGAACCAAGATTCAAATAGCGTGAGACAGAGAGAGTGTTTGTTTACGTCTCATCCACAAGGTGGGGAACGAAATAAAGTAAAAAATCAGACGCAGAGGCCGGCGCCGCGGCTCAACAGGCTAATCCTCTGCCTTGCGGTGCCGGCACATAGGGATCTAGTCCCCGTCAGAGCGCCGGATTCTGTCCCGGTTGCCCCTCTTCCAGGCCAGCTCTCTGCTGTGGCCCGGGAGTGCAGTGGAGGATGGCCCAAGTGCTTGGGCCCTGCACCCCATGGGAGACCAGGAGAAGCACCTGGCTCCTGGCTTCAGATCAGCACAATGCGCTGGCCGCAGCACGCCAGCTTCGGCGGCCATTGGAGGGTGAACCAACTGAAGGAAGACCTTTCTCTCTGTCTCTCTCTCTCACTGTCCACTCTGCCTGTCAAAAAAAAAAAATCAGACGCAGAAGGGAAGACTATGTGCAACATGCACCTTGATGTCCTTGGTGGGTACAGCCCTCCTGCAGGTCAGACCAAAGGCTCAGTGGACACAATGGGCCCAGGTCAGGCGCGGCCCCGGGCCATGTGCTCTCTGCGGCCCAGGGCAGGCATTGGGCAGGAGGCTTGAGAGGGCCAAAGCCCACGTTGGAGGGCCTGAGCTCATGTCCTGGCTCCGCCCCCAAGTCCAGCGTCCTGCTAATCGGCACCCTGGGAGGCCGCAGGTGACAGCACCCACATGGGAGACTGGGAATGAACTCCCAGCTCATGGCTTTGGCCTGGCCCAGACTTGGCTGTGGTGGGCCTTTGCAGAGTGAACCAGTGAATGAGAAAGCTCGCTCTCTCGCTCTCTCTCTCTCTCTCTCTCTCTCCCTTTCAAATAAATACTTTAATTTAAAAATTCTTTTATAAAAGAACCAGCTCTGCAGGTTAGTGCCTGTGTGTCCCTGGGGAAGTTACTTAGCCACTCTGGACGTTGGGGCCCCTCGACTGTCAGAGGGTCCTGGCGTCACTGGGGCTGCTGTGACGAGGGGATCCACGAACATTCTCCAGAGTTGCCCGCCCGTGTTCCTCAGGACTGGCAGCTCCTGAGACACAGCCTGCCCCCCCAAGGACCCCCACCTCCTGCACGCCTCTGAGGCCGCCGAGTCCTGCTGAGCTGAGCCCAGCCCGGGCCCGAATGGCCAGCTGGGTCACCATGCGGCATCCAGGTCCTGTTCTTTGGCCTCAGGCCGAGTCACGGGTGGGGCTGCTGAGGGCCCCACAATGCGTGTAGGTGAAGGATGGAGCAACAGCTCCTGCCCGCGAATGGCAAACGCAGGCCTCCTCCAGACGCCACAGCTCCGTGGCCCTGGCTGAAGTCACAGTTCGCAGCCTGTTAATTAGCATGTGGAGCTGTGAGTCTAAATAGTTGTGCAGGGAGGGGGAGGGGAGGCAGAGCCAGCAGGGGGCTCTGCGGCTTTCTAGCTCAATGGGGGCCCATGTGGGAGTAACGTGTTCTGCCCACGTGGGCCGCTGCAGGGACTCACTGCCCTGTGGCAGCGTGGGGCCGACAGCAGGTGCAGGAGAGCAGAGCGGGCGACAGCGAGAGCCTCCCGCGCAGCCCACAAGGGGCTTTCTCTGCCTTTGATGAGCCACGCTGGCTGCTCCGATGAGCCCAGACTCAGGGACCCTGACCTTGACTCAGTGCCGTGGACGCTTCTGGGGACATTAAGCCCCAGATTTGCCACTCAGTCACCGTCGTGCCTGCCTGGGCCTGTTTCCCCCTCAGCAGAGGGGCCTGGGCTCTGTAACCTGCTCAGTCCCTATAGCTGCCGAGGTCAGACGGGAGCCCCAGTCCCTCACTGCTCCCCAGTGCTGACCCCAGCCCGGGAGGCACTGGGTCCAGGCAGAGGCTGTGAGGCTTCCCCAGTGCTTGCGCCAGCTGTGGTCTCCTGGTGCTGCAGGCATGGCCACAGGCTGTATGGACCAAGCCAGCCCACTGCCCAGTGCCCACCCCAGGCTAACTGCCCTCAACCTCTGTGCATCTGCACTCTCCCAGCTTAGAGACCCAGGACAGGGCATGAACCTGCTCGCAACGTGTGCAGGGCAGGTGTCCGGCCCGCGCAGAGGACAATGCACCAAGGGTAGCAGAAGCAACCTGTCGCCCAGCCTGAAACTCTAGGAGACCACATTCCTGACAGGCAGCAGTAGGCCTCTTCCCGCCTCTCCAGGCCCAGTCAGCAGCCACAGCCTCCAGGAAGCCTTCCCTGACCTCACCACCCCCACTCACTCTCACAGATGCATCCTCTACAGCACACCAGGCCCTGCTTGAGTGGGGCGGTCCCAGCCTGAGCGGGTGGTCCCAGCCTGATCAGGTGGTTCCATCCTGAGCGGGTAGTCCCAGCCTGAGCGGGTGGTCCCAGCCTGATCAGGTGGTTCCATCCTGAGCAGGTGGTCCCAGCCTGATCAGGTGGTTCCATCCTGAGCAGGGTGGTTCTATCCTGAGCGAGGCGGTCCCAGCCTGATCAGGTGGTTCCATTCTGAGCAGGGTGGTTCCATCCTGAGCGAGGCGGTCCCAGCCTGAGCGGGCTCCCTCTCCTGCACATTCTGCTTCCCAGCCGCTAGCGCACAGCCCTGCATCTTCTCCGCCCTTTCTCAGCCGTATCCGGCCCCGTGGTCATGCCCAGAAGATGCGTGGCTCAGAGTTGAAGGGCCAGATGGCCTCGGTCCAGATCCCAGCTCTGCAGCTCCTGGTCCTGGGACCCGGAGCCCTCGCTGCCTCTCTCTGTGCCCCGGTGTCACACGTTCGGTCAAGATCACAGCGGTGCTGCCAGATGTGGACGATGAGTGACCTTGGCCGAGCAGCCAGCCTGCGAGGGGGTCACTGTCACACGAATCAGGCGGCCACAGAAGCGGACACACATCCTCCCCCAGACCCCGGAAGACGGCAGACACCAAGCAGGGCAAGAGTGGAGCTGGCGGGAGCCCTGCCCACAGCCTGGAATCCGCTCAGGGTCACCAGGTCATTCCCTCCTCAAGAGAACCTAGGAGCGTTTAATGAGAAATCTCTTAAATCATCATCATCATCATCATCATCATCATCATTATTATTATTATTACTGCTATTCCAGAGGCAGAGAGAGCGCTAGCTCTCATCTGCATCACTCCCCAAACACACACAAGGCCCCGGGCCAGCAGACAAAGCCAGGAGCAAGTGGGAACGCAGTCCACGTCTCCGTGTGGGTGGCAGGGACCTGAGCACTTGGCCCACTGTGGGCCACATCAGCAGGAGGCTGGGGTCAAGAGCGGGAGCTGGCCGCTGCGCCCAGGTTCCCATAGGAGGCACCTGAACCATTAGGCCCAGCACTCACCCCAGTCAACTTCTACAAGTTAGCAGCTAACTTAGAAAAAGGTCACAACATTGGTGGTGAAGTAAAACACACGCAGGGCTGGGCCGGAAGTCTGCGCGCAGGCTCCGGCTGACCGCCTGTGTCCCAGCACCAGGATCCTAAGCTCCGTGAGGGCAGAGGCCCTGTGGTCCCAGAGCCCAGCCCAGCGCTGGCCCACAGTGGAGGAAGGGAGGAAGGAATAGCAGGTGTCGGACAAGAGAAGGACGGAAGCCATTGTTCACTGAGCATCCGCTCGGTCACAAGCATCAGACTGGGCATGTAGTGAGTCTTATCAACACAAGCGCCCGTGCAGCGTCCTCGCACAGAGGTGTCCAGCTTTGCTTCACAGGCGTGGACACAGAGCTCTGTGGGCTACACTGCTCATCATATTTCATGCAGCAGGCAAGTGGCAGAGCTGGGATGGGATCCAGAGCCTGGGGACTTCAGTGATGAAAGCCCCACTCCAACCTGCCTTGGGATGAATGCATGGATGGACGGAAAGAGAGAGAGAGAGAGGAAAAGAGAGGGATGAAGGGAAGGATGGAGAAAGGGATGAGTAGATGGATGTGTGGGCGGGTGGATGGGTAGATGGAGGGAGGGATGGATGGATGGGTGGGTGGATGGGTGGGTGGATGGATGGGTGGGCAGGTGGATGGATGGGTGGGTGGATGGGAGGATGGGTGGGTGGATGGATGGATGGGTGGGTGGATGGATGGGTGGATGGATGGGTGGGCAGGTGGATGGATGGGTGGGTGGATGGGTGAATGGATGGATGGGTGGATGGATGGATGGGTGGATGGATGGATGGGTGAATGGATGGGTGGGTGGGTGGATGGATGGGTGGATGGGTGGATGGTTGGATAGGTGGGTGAATGGGTGGGTGGCTGGATGGGCGAGTGGATGGGTGGATGGATGGATGGGTGGGTGGATGGGTGGATGGTTGGGTGGGTGGATGGATGGATGGGTGGATGGATGGGAGGATGGGTGGATGGATGGATGGGTGAATGGATGGGTGGGTGGGTGGATGGATGGATGGGTGGATGGATGGATGGGTGGATGGATGGGTGGGTGGATGGGTGGGTGGATGGATGGATGGGTGGGTGGATGGGTGGATGGATAGGTGGGCGGATGGGTGGATGGGTGGATTGGCGAGTGGATGCGTGTGAGAATCTCTTCTATAACAGAGTTTCCCAGGTAAACATTCCTCCCTTCTCACTTCCCAATCTGCTGGGGCCCAGCTGTTTTTACCCAGCAGCTCTCTGAGTGGTCCAAACAGGGTTAGCAGCCAAAGCTGTGGCAGCCGTGGGGAGGGGAGCGGCTGTCTTTCCCCTTCACACCTCGGCCAGGTGCAAACAGTGTGATTAGACTAATCAGGGAGCCCTGCCCCAGTCCTGGTGCTGAATCCACATTCTCTGACCCCCGGTGAGGATCAGGAAGAGTGGCTCCCTCCCCGGGACAATGGGATCCTCCTGGGGGAGGAAGAGAGATGCCTGACTCCCCAGCCCCCGGCCACTCTTGCAGGTAGGCAGCACAGTTCTCCTGGGGGAGCCTTGGTTTCCTGACCAGCCCCAAAGGCTGCTGAGAGAGCACTGTGTGTGCAGTGCCTTGAACAAGCACGCAGCAGGCGCCTGCTCCACTTCCCCTTCTTTCTGCCCCCACTCCCATCCCGGTCCCAAAGGGTTAACCCAGGTAGGGGCTGGCGAAGCCACAACTGTGCCAGTTCACAAGCTGGGCATTCACACACCTTTTCTACGAGGCTGGTAAGTGGCCCGTGGGGTCCCAGGTCCTTCTGGCCTCAAAGCAGGCGAGGGGGAGAGGCCAGGCTGAGCGCAGACTTTCAGACGGGCCGCACAGCCTGGCGAAGGCTCCTTACGCCTCCCCCAGTGCCCTGCTCGCCGCCCCAGATGCTCGGGATTAGCTTTTATTCGGGGCTCAGGTGCCCGTGCCGAGAGCCTGCTCGGGCTCCGAGTGAAAGGGGCATTCTGTGCGCGCCAGGTCCGCCCCTGCCACAGCCTGCGGGGTTCTTTATGTGCCCAGTGAAAGCCCCAGGTCTTCTCCAGTTAATATGGGAATTATGGCTCCCAAGCCTTTCCCAGGGCCTCCGAAAGGAAAATATGAAACCGGGGCAGTAAAAACCAGACCCGAGAGCAGGGGGCTCGAGCGCCGGAAGCCGCGTGGCGGCGAGGAAAGGGGCAGGGGCCAGAGACCCGGGGTGGGGGTTCCAATGCTGGCTGCTGCCTACGGCGGGACCCTGGGGGAAGCGTCTCTCAGGTCTCAGTGCTCTCATCTGTGTGATAGGACCACACGGATGGCGGAGCACCCGCTCCTCACACATTCACTGGTCCTCTACGAGTCGGCGCTGTTAGCATCCTTGGAAGGAATGAGGCTCAAAGAAGGAAGAAGACTTAAGAGAGAAAATGCAGGGGTCCCAGCTGTCCCTGGGCTCCTTGCCGTCAGGCCAGAGGGGTCCCTGTTGCAATGGGAGGGTTGGAGCCGTGTGCCCAGAAGCTGCAAGGAACCGGGACTTGCCCAGGGCCATGCCTGTCTGCTTATGGTCTGCTGGGAGGTGGAGCCCACATGCAGTCCTGGTCACACCCCGTTCACAGGCTCCCAGGGGCCAGCGTTGTGGCATAGCAGGTACGGTCACCACCTGCAGCAGCAGAATTCCACTGCTTCGTGTCCTGGCTGCTGCACTTCCGATCCAACCCCTGCCACCAGCCTGGGAAAAGCCTCAGAAGATCGCCCAGGTGTTTGGGCCCCTGCTACCGGTGTGGGAGACCTGGTTGAAGCTCCTGGCTCTGGCCTGGTTCAGCCCTGGCCATTTTGGCCATCTGGAAAGTGACCCGGCGTATGCAAGAGCACACTCTCTCCCTCCCCTGCCTCTCTGTAACTCTGACTTCCAAATAAATAAATAAACCCTAAAAAAAAATTTCCCTCTTGCCACTTTGCAGAACTGCTCAAGGTCCAGCCAGCTACCTCTGTTTATCCGGAGCCCTGGCTGGGACAGGACGTGCCAGCCAGGGAGCACCCCCACACACACACACACACCACAGCCTCGCCCTGTGGGACAGTCATTGTCTTTGCAATTCCTTCCCAGCCTTGCTAACTACATCCTGGAGAAGAAAGGCAGGCGGGAGGGGGATAATGTCTTTAACACCTCTCTAACACCTGTGTGTCCTGGGCCTCAGCTCACATCCCCCAGCCACAAAGGACTCCAGCGTTTTCCATCTCTTTCTTGTTAGCATTGCTTTCTGCTTCCAGCAAGAGGCGTCTTTTCTGTCTGTCGACACGCGGCTTCTGGTTCAGGAAATGCAGTCAAGGGAAAAGCGGAGCGCGTCAAGAAAGAGTATGAGGAACTGTGACGTGACGTGTGTGTTATGTCAGTGTCTTGTTTCAGATGGGTTAGGAGCTCTGCAGCTCTGGGCCACGCAGCTGTGCGAGTCCTGTTCGATGCCACAGCTCTGCCGCTGGCTGCCCCTGACCCAGACCAACGGGATGCCCAGGACTCAAGGCTGTGCGTCCCTCTCTGTCCTGCAGCCACACCGTGTGCTGTGTAGGGCTGCACCAAGTGTCAGAGCTCACCGATTCCCAGAACATTCGCAATCAAATCCCCATGTCGCAGGACCGTGAGGCTGGACAGACAGGAGACACCCGGCAGCTCCCTTCTCCCCTCCCCAGCTGGGGGCAGCGGGGCTGGATTTGGAAGCTGAGCTTTCTGTGGAGAACATTCCAGAACATTCTCTGCCCCCTCTGCAGTGTGCTGGTGCTGACGCCCTCCTGTATGGAAAGAGAAACAAACCCCGGATGTGATGTGTGTCTGTAGGATGCACAATAACGGCACTGGAGAAGCAAGGCCCAGGCTGGCCGTGGACAGAGGCCGGGTGGGGCGGGGGCTGTCAGAGTGACCCCCACGCCCGGATGCTCTGCTCTGTGTGTGGGTGGTGGTGCCTGGGGCGGGGTGTGGACAGGGCCTGGCACAGTGCACCACTCAGCCACTGACACCTGTCTGTCCTTCCCTCCCTGTGTCCCTGTCTCTTCCCACCTGTTCACCAGAACACACACAGCATCAGACATGGCCGGGGGGCAGCGGGGCGGGGAGTCCTGCTCCAGCGTCCTCACTGGCTCCCGCTGCCATCCCTGGGCCCCGGGCTGCTTGTACACGGAGATGTTGTCCCAGACAAGGGGTTAGAAAACCACAGCCCCCAGGGCCAACAGGAGACACTGGTGCCTTCTGCAACTGAGTCTGACTGGGCCAGAGCCACGCCCCTTGGAGCACAGACTGTCCCTGGCCGGTGGAGCGCTCACGGCAGAGACCTACACCCTCCCGCCCAGCCCTGTCCCCTCCTAGATCGGGGCAGGGGCTCTGGGCCCTTCACAACTGCTTGTTCAGGGCCTAGAACGGTGCCCGGCCCGGCAGACTTTCGGCGGCTGTGGCGGTCGTGGGCACGGGGTACTCGCTGTCCTTCAAGGATCCGCTGTCCAGCTGCAGGACAGCACTGGGCCGACGCTGCTACCTGCAGAGGGCGTCGCCGTCCTCCTCACTGTTCGCCCGCATGAGGGCCTGGTCACTTGTGCCCAACACAGGACTCCCCTGGCATCAGTCTCTGCCCCAGAGCTCCCGCAGGGCCGGCCAAGACCCACTCGGAGGCCTGTCCTGGTCTGAGCCCCTCCCTGCCCCTTCACCCCCGTCTTTCATGGCCGCCCCTACAATAAGCCTCCGACGCTCCCGTGTCCAGCACAACTGTGCAGGACCTGGGCCACGGGCGCCGATGCTTCAGCGTGCGTTTATCGACAGCCTGGGGTTTGAGGGGCACAGGGCTGGCTGCGAGTGGGGTTCAGGGCATCCACTGAAGAACAGAACTGGAAGGCCAACCCTGCAGAGGGGGCAGCTGCCCCCCCCCCCCCCGCACACCCTGGGGCTGATGCTGCTGGTTCCCAAGGCCCTGAGCCGTGAGGAGCTCGCCAGCTGAGCGTGGTAGCGTTCGGTGGCATCGCTGCTCTCGGTGGAGGAAGCAACGCAACCGTGAGAGGGTAAGGTGCGGGGCCAAGGGGCTGGCGCCACCTGCCCTGCTGGGTTTGGATGCAGCAAGAAGCAGGTGCCGGGCTAGTGCCACTGCAGATGGCGAGGGCGACTTTGCTGACGCAGCTGATGGGAGGGCGGGGCTTAGTCCTGAGACCCCTTGCATGGCGTTCAAGTCAACCAACCACACAGCTGCAAGCCCCCTTCCCACCCCAAGGGGCAGGTCAGCAGGGCACCCCCCATCCCAAAGCTGCTCCCCCTCCCAGAGAGAAGGCTGCATTGGGGGCTGGCAAGGGGCCAGTTGTTTCCCTCGAGGTTTTTCACCCCGCAGAGGGGCTCCAGCCGTCTCCCCGCCACGGCCTCTCCAGGGGCGCAGGTTAGACACATGTCTTGGCTCGCGCGTCTGGGCTGTTGGTGGCAGAGCTGGAAGGAAGAGGAACAGACGTGACTGAGCACAAAGAGGCAACAAGCCCACGGGGCCAGTTACAGAGCGCGGGCAAGGCAGGGACATGGGGGAGGGGCAGACACGCCACGGCCACCCCTGGGGCTGACGGGGACACGGAGCGCTGTTAGCAGAGCCCAGGGGGAGTGGAGGCCGCTGCAGACCTCCCGCGGGAGCTGCAGCCCTAGAGGGACTCAGCACTGGGGCAGCAGGAGTGGGGAGAAACGTCCCGACCTCTGTGCGGCCCCCACTGGCTCTAATTCCGGCCTGGCCACCGGGCCAGGGAGCCTGGAGCCATGGAGCCAGGAGCCCACATCGGTGGATTCCCTGCCAGCATGGAGCCCAAGGGAGCCATCTGGAGCCAGGGCATCGGGACAGGAGAGAGCAAAAGGCAGAGAACAAGAGTGCAATCCCGACCCTGCTGCACATACAGGGCTGCGGCTGAGCGCGACCCCAGGCCCCCGGGCTGGAAACCTCACCCACAGTGCACCCCTGTGCCCAGGTGCGAGCTTGGACAGGTGTGCAGGTTGTGAGGGCCCTGGAGCAGGCGAGCTGTGTGGGAGTGGCTCCCTTCCCTTCTCTATCCTGGGGGTGCTTCCTGGTCTTCCGCCTTCCGCGTGGGGTGACACCCCAAGAAGGCCCGCCCCAGATGCCTGCCCTCGACCTTGAACTTCGCGGCCCAAGAACTACAGGCAGCAAACCTGTGTTGGTTATCCATCACCCAGGTCAGGGGCCAGCTGTTCTGTTACCGCGGCACCAGACAGACCCAGACCCGCAGTCCGTCCTTCTGGAGGCTTGGCAGAACAAGACTTCATTTTTAACTTGAAAGTCACAGGTTGGGGCCGGGGGAGGTTGCACCTGCTGGTCCACTCCCCAAGTGCCCACAACAGCCGATGGTGGGCCAGGCTGAAGCCAGGAGCCAGGAACCCCATCCAGGTCTCCCATGTGGTGACAGGGACCCAAGTACTTGAGCCGTCAATGCTGCCTTCCACGTGTGCACCAGCAGGAAGCCGGATCAGACGTGGAGCCGGGACTCGAACCCAGGCCCCCTGATCATCTTCCTCTTGAACAGATGAAGACGCCGGGGCTCAGAGAAGTCAGGGGTGGCCCTGCAGAGCGGCCGCACCGATGCTGGAGTCTGCCCCGCCCCTCACCCCACAGCAGACCACACAGGGGTCACCAGGCTTCCCGGGGCTCTGGCTGGGACACTGCCAGGCAGGGAAACTGGATTTTCCTGGCCGAAATGTTCCAAAGTTTCATAAATTCGCCCGGCGTTCCTCCCCAGCACCGCTGCGTTTGGCAGTTCCGCAGCCGAGGGCGAGCCTTGCTGGACGAGCCCAGAGCCCATCAGCTCTGGGGCTTCCGCTTCGTCCCCGTGCACGCTCAGTGCCTTTCTCCAGACACTCAGCGCATCTGCTTCGCACTTGGCTGTGCAGCGAGAGACGATGCTGCCCTCCGGGCCATGCAGGGGACACCCCGACAGGCGAGGGGGTGCAGGAAGGGGCTCCCCGTCCAGGACCGAGCAGCCAGGAAATCCACGGGCATCGAGGGGCCACTGAGGAGGACACGGGGTGGGGGGGATGCTGCCCTGCAACGGGGACTTCATGTCACCCCTCAATGAGTGAGCGGCCGCCTGTGCCTGGTATGTATTCTGCCCCCCGGGACTGTGCCCCACACAGCACCAAACGACTCAGCATAGCGGCTGCCAGGGCTCTGAGGCCCAGCCCTGCCCATCTCATTTCCCAAATTGGTCAAACAACAATCAAAGACAAGGAGCAAAATGGCACTCCTACCTCACTGGAAACCATGGAAACCAGCCCACGGTGAGGGGCAGACATGCGAACTCTGCTTAAAAAGCTAGCAACGGAGGTGGGTGCTGACGCCACCGGGCGGGACGCCCGCATTCCGTACTGGAGCTCTGATGGGAGTCCTTCCTCTGTTTCCCATCCTCCTCCCTGCTAATGCACCTGGGAAGGCAGCAGAAGGTGGCCCAAGTGCCTGGGCTCTGGCCACCCACCTGGGAGCCCTGGACAGAGTTCCAGGCTCCTGGCTTTTGCCTGGTCCTGCTATAACTATTGCATGTTGGGGAGTGAAGTAACAGCTGAAATCTCTCTCTCTAAGTTATCTCTCTCCCTGCTACTCTGCCTCTCAAATAAAAATAAATTAAATCTTTTTTAAAAAGGTATGCAGTAGGGGCCAGCAGTGTGGCACAGAAGGTTAAGCCTCCACCTGCAGCACCAGCATCCCATAAGGGTGCCGGTTCAAGTCCCGCCTGCTCCACCTCTGAGCCAGCTCCCTGCCAACGGCCTGGGAAAGCAGCAGAGGTGACCCAAGTGCTTGGGCCCTGCACCCACGTGGGAGACCCAGATGAAGCTTCTGGTTCTTGGCTTCAGCCTGGCCCAGCCCCTGCTGATGTGGCCATCCGGGAAGTGAACCAGTGGATGGAGAATCTCTCTTTCTCTCTCTCTCCTTCTAGTTCTGCCTTTCAAATAAGTAATTTTAAAAAAAGCACGCAATAAGTGACACCTGTGGTTACTTTAATCGGGCTCTTCACCCTGGGCAGCCTGCCTCAGTCGCCTCCCATGTAACTTGGGATAAAGTAGTGCCAACTTCACAGGGCTGTTGTGCAGCCTATGCTTAGTGCCGGCCTGACGCTTGGGATGAGTCCCTAGCTCTCTTATCACCGTCACCACCAGCAGTGACAACACTGATCTCTCTCTATCTGCCCAGCACTCACTCATCCAGCATGGGTCAACTCCTCCGAGAAGTCCTCCATGATCTTGTTGTGGGATCTTAAAGCAGCCACACAACTTTAACCCTCCCTCTACTACTGTATGGTAGTGACCCCTCCCCAGGCGCTCTCTCAACCCCTGCTTCTCCCTGGGTCCACGGTCTGGTTCCTCTCCTCTCTTCCCTCCCAGGACTTAAGGCAGGGCACAGCCCACAGCAGCCTCCCTGAACGGAACTGAACAAAAGTGACTCAGCTCGGAATCTGGATCACGTCAGCAAAGGGAAGCCGAGGAGAAACGCGGGAGTGTCGCAACCCCTGTCCTCCGGGTGGGAGACTCTGGGTGCCAGACTTCATCGAGAGAGCTAGGGAGACAGAATCCCCACTTTGCAGATTGTAACACTGAGGCTGGGGAGGCTGCCAGTCGCCCCAGGTCATCCAGCATGAAAGTCAGGCCAGGGCTGGCTCTCCTGCTGCCTGCACAGTTGGACCCCCCAGCAGGTCGATTCTTTTGTTGCCCGGGGCTCTCGGCTCAGCCCCACTTTCCCAGCCTTTCCTCCTGCCACCGTCCAATGCCCGGCCCCGGCCCTTTGTCAGAGGCCCCGCCAGGGCTCCCAGGGGAACCTCTGAGCTGCCCAAGTACTAGGGGCTCAGTGTATTCCACATGGGGTCAGACGCTGGGGCGGGGGGGGGGTCCTCGTAAAACAAGGTAGTCACTGGCCCTCCTGGGGTGTGCACACGTGCGTGTCTGTGTGTGTGTCCTGGGGTGTGCACACGTGTGTGCGTGTGTCCTGGGGTGTGCACACGTGTGTGTGTATGTCCTGCGGTGTGCACACACCCGTGTCTGTGTGTGTCCTGGGGTGTGCACATGTGCGTGTGTGTGTGTCCTGGGGTGTGCACACGTGCATGTCTGTGTGTGAGCCCTGGGGTGTGCACACGTGTGTGTGTGTGTGTGGACACAGAAGTGACAAGGAAACAGGGCTTCAAAACCTGCACGGACAGCATGGACTCTGGGACAGACTCGGCGTGGATTCTAACACGCTCTTGCACTCAAAGCAACTGATCTTCCTTCCCTTTCCCTGGACTTTCTGAAATTCCCTGGACAAGCCCCGGTGTGTGTGGAGCAGAGACCCCCGCGCTTCCAGCACCCCGCGGAGAACGGCAGCGGTCGGTCGCAAGTGCTGGGGGGGGGGGGGGGCTGACGCACAGAATCCACTCCTCCCTGACACACGGAATCCACTCCTCCCAGACGAACTGAATCCGCTCCTCCCGAACGCACTAATCCGCTCCTCCAGGACCCACTGAATCCACTCCTCCAGGAAGTCCTTCCAGCTCCTCCCTTGCACCGAACATCTGCTGAGCACAGCCAGGCATCAGGCCCGGCTCTGGATCCGGCGGAACCGAGTCTGTTTGGAGCTCACGTCCTAGTGGAGAGAGGACAATGAACGAGACTAAGTGAACCGCGGGGCACGTGCGTGGTGCAGGTGAGGCCGCTGCTCGGGTGCCGCAAAGGGAGGCCCGTCCTCGCCCGGCTCGCCAGCTCCTCGCTGATGAGCGTCCTGGGAGGCAGACCAGATTGCGTTCTGGATCCTGACCTTGGCCTGGGCCGGTCCTGGGCTGTTGCAGGAGATTGGGGAGTAGAACAGCAGGTGGACGAACTCGCTCGCTCTCGCTCTCTCTCACTCGCTTTCTCTCTCACTCGCTCGCTCTCTCTAGTAGATGAGAATAAATGAACGTTTTTTAAGGAAATTACATCTTCTTACCAAGCTGCACTAAAGGCGCGCTAGGAAGCCCCGCCCACGGGGGAGGAGCACGTGCGGGGGTACGGCAAGCCTAACCCCTCCGCCGTCTTCTGTTCCTGAGCTGGCTGTGAGAAGGTGGAAGACCGCACACACTTGTGCTCACAGTCAGTGTCAAGGCCAGCAGGCGCTGGCTCAAGCCAGCTGTGAGGGAGCCAGTGACCCCAGGGGCCCAGCAGGAGTGGGCCCCTGCTCAGACTTGCCCTGACTGCCAGCAGCAGTGGGCGTGTCTGGACCGGGGTGGGGGACCTGCTTTCTGCCCAGGGCCAGCTGGGTATGCAGAACGTCCTCCGCAGGCCGCACACAATCCTCAACTCAGAAATGACCCGCTGTGGGCTTGCTTGACCTCCGAGCCCCTAGTGGGGCTGGGCCAGAGATGGCCACGGGCTGCAGAACCCACCCCCACTGAGTCCCGCGGGCTGGTTCTAAAGATACGGGCACTTCAAAAAGTTCATGGAAAATGCAATTAAAAGATAAGCTCATTTTGGAACAAAAAAATTGAAATTCATGCATGTGAGGGATCTACAAAAAGTTTGTGGAAAATGCAAATGATAAAAAAACCTGCATAGATTCCAAAGGGCCTTGCACCAAAATCACCTTATTCTTTAATTCCGTCTTCCACAGCCTTCGTCAAGAACACTTACGCATTTTTTCACCATAAAAAAATGACTCCATCGGCCTGCAGGCTGGCAGGTGATAAGCGCTACTGAGAAAAGTAAAAGTAAGGACGTCCTTCGCGATCGAGGCCGGGGCGGGGTGGGGAGAGAGTGGCGGCCACGCACAGCTGTGAAACCCCACAACGTACTGTTTTACGGGGTCCCTCTCAATTATAATCAGTGACAAGGGAGCAGCAACTGCCATGAGGCAGGTGCCCTTCGGCTCGCACCATTATCTCGGGTAAGCCCCAGAGCAGCCAGCAGGACAGCCAGGGCCACAGTTAAGGTTCAGGGATGCTAAGAAATTTCCCGAAGCCAGACGGTTAGGAGCCATTATTTTCCCTCTGCTTGACTTCCTTCCACCTGGCTCTACCACGTTCCGGGACACTGGTGCCGTGCTATGCACCCGCCATTTCCCAGACGCCACCACCACCTGGCCTTCTGCTGGGCACCGACCGCGAGAGAGGACAGCAGAGAGCCGGGGCGGTGGGAGGAAGCCACCTGCCCCGCCCGCTGCTCCTGACGCGACCACTGGAGCTGGCTGTCACCGCGGCTCCTGAGTCGGGACGTCCTCATCTCCTTCCCTCACAGGCACCCACAGGAAGAACCCCCCACGTGCGCGCGCGCGCGCACACACACACACACACCCCTCTGTTCCAGAGAGCCCCAGAGTCCGGCCTCGCTCTCCGCTTCTCGGCCGCGGCTGCTTCCTGCGGGAACCTCTGGGTTCGCTCTTTCTACTCCCGGGGTGTAGGGAGTCAGCTCCCCTCTCACCCCATCTTCCTGGACGCGCCCACTGACACTGCAGGAGAGAGACCCACAGAGAAAGGCTGTGCCCGTCTCCGGGACGTGGCCGGCACAGTGGACCCCCTTCGTCGCGGCGTGGCCTGTGGTACGTGGCTTCCTAGCACCTGCTGCTTCCAGCTCCGCTTGACCAGCCTTTTGTCGTCCGAGGGCTGCAGAGGGACCGGCAGAGGCCTGGACGGCTCAGAGGCCCTGGCCGGGCCCTGGAACTCACATCCATCCGACAGCCAGGCCGAGGGCAGGATCACATAGGTGTCCAGAGGAAGCCATGACGTCCAACCTGTCCCTTCCCGTGGTCACCAAACAAAACCACGTGGGGCGGGTGCCTTGGGGACAGATCCTGGCTGAGACCCAAGGTGTCTGCTAAGTCCTCGGTGCCTCTCTTTCTCCTCTGAAAGGGGGAGCTGCTTCCTCGGGGAACCTGTGAGGATAAACTGCCGCTGAGCAGGGGCCTCATGAGAGATGCGACTCCAGGAGTCCTGGCACGGGCTTTCTCATGAGCACCCCTGTGCTTCTAAGACACCCAGCACAGCGCCCCCCCCCCATCCCAAGTCCAGGTTCCTGGGTCCTGACACAAAGTTGTAGCAGCACCAGCATTCCTTAAGGGCACCGGTTCAAGTCCCAGCTGCTCCACTTCCCATCCAGCTCTCTGCTGTGACCTGGGAAAGCAGTGGAAGATGGCTCAAGTCCTTGGAGCCCTCTACCCACATGGAAGACTGGGAAGAATCTCCTGGCTCCTGGCTTCAGATTGGCCTAGCTCCAGCTGTTGCAGCCATTTGGGGAGTGAAGCAGTGGATAGAAGATCTCTCTCTCTCTCTCTCTCTCTCTCTCTCTCTCTCTCTCTCCGTCCGTCCCCCTCCCTCCCTCCCTCCCTCTTTGTCTGTAACTCTGCCTCTCAAATAAATAAATCTTTAAAAGAAGCAGCAGTAGCTCATGGTAAGACATATTTCTTTAAAAAACTCCTGTGACGTGGGGCAAAGCACTGCACTTGTTGGAGCCTCCGCTTTCCCATCTGCAAAATGGGAATGGGAGCAATAGGTGAGGCAATGTCTATTAAGTGCTGGGGGGCGGGTTACATAAGTGGCAGCTCTATGCTTCTTTGTGGCTTTGTGTCTGCCAGCTGAGGGACCCACAATGCTCTCTGGCAGAGTGGGAGCCGGGGAGGGACATCTGGAAGAGACCATGTCATTCACTCACCCACGCAATCGATGAAGGGCATAGCATGTGGCGTGTGCAGAAGGGAAGCTGCGTGAGTTCCCAGCCCTGAGCCAGAGGGAGGAAGACCGCAGCCCCCATCTCTACGGGGCTGCAGGTGGAGGAAGACAGGCTGCATGGACAGGCAACGCTGACAGAGGCCTCGCCAGGGCTGGGGGAGCCAGGGAGGGGTCCCTGTCTGCCGAGTCCCAAAGCCGAGTGGGAGCTGTCAGGGTCTGTGCCGCATCGTGAAGACAACGGGCCGTGTCAGAAAGGTGCAACCGGAGTGTAGCTAACTGGGCCGCCAGGGCCTTGCGAGCTGGGCTCCCGCAGACAGGACGGTTAGAGAGACGGGCGAGGGAGGGTTCAACAAGGCGACGCCAGAGAGTGGGGCCAGGATGGGGTGTTAAAGGTTGCAGGGGTGAGGGCTCAAATCTGGGCAAAGAGGTCAGCGCTGGACCCTGAGGGCTACGGAAGCCTGGGTGGGGGCCGTCCCTTCTCGGCAGTCCCCGCGCCTGTCTGAGAACCTGCAAGCCTGTTTGCAAGTGCATTGGTGAAGGACGCCACTGTTCCTCCACAGCTCCGCGAGCCTCGAGTCCTCATTCCCACTGGCTTGGGGTTTTCAGGTCGATGAATCCTAAATGCGCCTTTCATTTCATTTTCCACCCTGCGAGGACATCTGTTTGACATTTGCCTGGCCGGGCTGGGGAGGAGGTCCACGCGGGGCGCGTTCCTCTTCAATGCCGTTGCCTTGAAGCAAGAGGCCACAAACGTGGGCAAGAGCAGTGGGCAGGGCCCAGCTCCCTCCGCCCAGCCCCCCAACACCAGGGCACCCCATCGCATCCCTGCTGCCCGTGGAGATGGCCCCACCGCCAAGCCAGCATACTACAAAGCAGGTCTCCGAGCCAGCACACGGCTACGTCACATGTTTCCAATTTATGGATTCCCGCTCGGCATGTTGTAATATGGATTTTATATACATGTATATTCAGGTTATTTCTTTTCTTTTTTTCTGTCAATGGGACTTACTCTGTCTATATATTTCCATTTTAATTTGGCCAATAGCGCTGAGCTGAGCTGGGCTTTCAAAAGGAGACAAATGTTCACATAAATTTCAAAGCTGCTAGCCAGTAGCAACAGTATCAAGAGACCCAGTGAACAGAATCACTTCTGGGCACCTGCTCTCTGCTGGTCACTGTCCACCATGTTTTTTTTTTTTAATTTTTTTTAAAGATTTAGTTATTTATTTGAAAATCAGAGTTACACAGAGAGAGGAGAGACAGAGAGAGAGAGAGACAGGTCTTCCATCGCTGGTTCACTCCCCAGATGGCTGCAATGGCTGGAAGGTGTACTGATCTGAAGCCAGGAGCCAGGAGCTTCTTCTGGGTCTCTTGCGCGGGTGCAGGGGCCCAAGGACTTGGGCCATCTTCTGCTGCTCTCCTAGGCCCTAAGAGGGAGCTTGATCCGAAGTGGAGGAGCCAGGACTCCAACGGCTGCCGGCGTGGGATGCCGGTGCCGCAGGTGCTGACTTTACCTGCTGCGGCACAATACTGACCCCGCCAGAAAACGAATCCAGTAGATTACAAACTTCTGACGTAAGCTTATCCCAAAGTGATAGACGCTGCTAAGAAAGTACATAAATGTGTATTATATAGTTTTCAAAAACTGAATAATACCTTCCATCGTGTTCCAAAAATCGGTTGCGTGTGTGTGTGCGTGTGTGTGCGTGTGTGTGTGCGTGTGTGTGTGCGCGCGTGTGTGCGTGTGTGTGCACGCGTGTGTGTGCGTGTGTGTGCGTGCGTGTGTGCGTGTGTGTGCGTGTGTGCGTGTGTGTGCGTGTGTGCACTTCTTCTATTCTTACCTTTCATTTCTCTCCAAGTGCCTGACTGCAGCTCTGCTGGCTGGCCGTAATGGAACGGGCACAGGGCGTTTCACTGTGCAACCTCCATCAGCGGCTGAATGCGTGCCAGCTCCCTCCCTCTCCTCGGGGTGGTCCTGAACCTCTCATTCCTGCAGCCTCGTCCAAAGGATTCCCCACGATCAGTCGCACCGAGTGGAACAGGGCTCCAAAGCTGGACTCCGTCCGTGAGCCCGGCCACGGAGCCCATAGGGTGGAGCCTGAGAACCCCTGGGGCAAGAGGCTTGTACCAGCAGGGCCCCTGCCATGCCCACTGCCCAGCGGGGCATCTGAATGCAGGCAGAGCTGGGGGTTGGGGGGCGGAGCAGGCTAGGGGACCAGCCTACCTGCAAGAGGCGAGATGTCTCCTCAGCTCCTCCCCTCCGTGTGTCCGGTAGGCGGGACGCTTACCTGCCCTGCTGCTTTCGCCACCCACCTGCAAGCAGGCATCCCAGGCAGTTTTCATCCCCAGACAAGGGCGCTGGACTTGGGGATCCCCAGAGCCCTGGCCGGCAGTGAGCCCCCCATGACTCAGGAGCCGGCTCACTTCCCCTGCTCGGCCTCTCCGCCTGCTCGTATGAAAGCCCTCGAGGTCTTTTTATTGAGTTATAAAACCAAGATTGCTTTTGGATGGGGCTGGAGGGAAGGCGTGGAAACTCGGTAATCTGAACTCCCCAGGTTGGTAGACAGATCTTGTGGCTCCGAGGAACAATGAGGCAGCTTTCGCGAGTATTACATTATTGTCATTTTTCAGATGGTGCCAGAGGCTGGGCTCTGCTTCCCTGCCCAGAGAGAGGGCACTGGGAGGCTGGAGGACCAGTCCCAGCTTCCCGTCCCCTGCAGGGCTGCAGAAGGCAGCTGTCCAAACCTAAAAGGGGAGGAGCTTACTGAGGATCACAGGACACCTCCTCCACCATCCAAGGCCCCCTGAGACCAGGGCAGTTGGCCCCAAAGCTACTCCCGATGTGGCCCCCTGACTATGGACCACGGGTAAGTCCAGGGCCCGCCCAGGAGCACCCCAAGGCTCAGCGTCCCTCCTTGAGGCTGGACTCCTCCCTGCCTGGCCCACACACCTCCAACCATCATCCTTGTGGTTGTCCAGGAGCTCCGAGGAGTTCAGTAAATGCTAAGGCCACTTCCTGCTGGGAAGGCCTCCGAGGCCTGAGCCTGGCCTTCCCACGCCCACGCAGGGTCACTCAACAGAAGACCTCTGCTGAGTGCTCCCTCCGCGCTCTGCTCCCGTGGGAGCTCGTGGCAGCAGTCAGGTGGGTAAATCTGAGAAACACACACAGCAGGGTCTGCCACTGTCCCCAGGCAGAGAAGACTTGAACCCACACAGCCCAGCTCCCCTGCATCCACCCACAGGGCCCTCCCCGAATCCACGTCCCTCTGCCTCACGGTGGGGGAGGGTGAAGGGAGGGGTGGGGGCTGTTGTGTGATTAATAGCTCGGAAAGCAGGGAGGGCAGCAGCCAAAGACAGGGAGAGCCGGCTGCGAGCCCCCCACAGCCCCTCAGTGCAGGGTCCCCGGGCCCTGCGTGCGTGCAGAAGGGGGTCAGCATTAATCCTAAAGCCTCCCAGGGCCCCACCCTCCCAGCCCCCGCGCAGGTTAAGAGCACCCCACCCCCCGCCCCAGGACCCTCTGCCTCTGGAATGCGTGCAGTGGCCAGGCATGACGGGTCCGGAAACTAACCAGCATCCACAGCCCGGGCGCGCCCCAGACGGCAGCCCCGGTCTAACGCGGGGCGCCTCTCTGGGAGCGGGGCTCTGGATCGCGTCAGCACGACGTGTGTCTTTCCTTCCCTTCCTCTCCGTGGTGAAATACTAGCCTGTAACAACACTGAGTCCCTGTTCTCCCCTGGACAGAAGTCAAAACTCGGATCTGATAAATCTGAAATCCACCTTCATTGTCTAATTGGACTTCGCGGGCCGGACGCGGTGCCAGAGACGGTGGCGTTTCACGCCGTTTGTTATTGTTGGTGCCGACAGAAGAAACGAATCTTTCAGAAGAGTCGAGAAGAAACCAACATTTCTGTGATTCCAGGCAACTAAATCCCTGACGATTTCACTTCTTACAAAGGGGGCCTATGTCCAGCCCTCAAAACCTTGCAGGAACTGCAGAGGCGGCCTTGGGAGCCCCTCCCCCAGCCTTGTTTGCACACCCAGGTCCCTCTCCTCATCTCAACCTGCAGTACACCCACTGCCCTTCCAGGGTCCTGGTCGGAGCGCCTCTGTCCCCAGGGTCACTCATCCCTAACAGGTGGCCCTCCACATCCACGGGGTCAGCATCCAAGGATCCAGTCCAACATGGACGGAAACTGCTCTAGCAAACTGTGCCAGCAGGTTAAGCTGCTGCCTGCAATGCCTGCATCCCGTATGGCATCAGTTCGAGTCCTGGCTGCTCCACCACTATTCAGACTCCCCAAGAATGGCCTGGGAGGGCAGTGAGAGATGACCCAAGCACTTGGGCTCCTGCCACTCCTGTGGGACTCCAGAAAGGAGGTCCGAGATCCTGGCTTCCACTTGGCCCAGCCCCAGCCGTTGCAGCCATTTGGGGAGTGAACCAGCAGATACTCACTCTTACTCGCTCGCTCACTCTCTCTCTCTTTGTTACTCTGTTTTTCAAATATTTGGGGAAAAAAACCCGAACTATGTCTATAGGGAAGATTACGATTCCATAGCACGGATAGGGTGCTAGGTGTTACAAGTAATCCAGAGATGATTTTAAGCACACGGAGGATGTGGGTAGATTCTAGGCAAATGCTGCACCGCTTATATAAGGGACGTGAGCATTTGGTGTCCATGGAGCCCTGGATCTAACCCCTCGAGGATGCTGAGGGGCAGTCACAGTCACTCCGAGGGTCTGGGGTGTCTCTGCTCCTTTGAGCCCATTTATGGGCCTCCCCTGGTTCCTGTACCCCTCACCCTCCCCAAAGCAGCTCTGGGACAGGAAGCGCACCCTGTCCTTGTATTCTGCTTAGGGTCCCCAGAGCAAGCAGGGGACCAGCACCCAGCAGGTGCCCTGAGAACGCCCATCGAGTGAACAAATACATAGTCCTTTCCTTGTCAGGTAAAGCAGTGATTCTTAGCTGGCAGGTTCCACACCCTCCTCTCAGCAGACACCTGCCTGTGTCTGGAGACCTTGTTGACGGTCACAGTTGGGAGGGGGTGTGCTGGTGGCATCTGGTGGGTAGGGACAGGGAAGCCCCTTTGTGAGCCCCTTCCGCCAATAAAAACATTGTACTTGGGGCTGGCATCGTGCACAGCTGGCATCCCCATATGAGCGCCAGTCCCAGTCCCAGCAGCTCAACTTCCGATCCAGCTCCTTGTTAATGCACCTGGAAAAGCAGCAGTAGATTCTCCTACTCACGTGGGAGACCTGGATGGAGTTCCAGGCTCCTGGATTCCACCTGGTCCAGCCCCAGCCATTGTGATCATTTGGGGAACGAATCAGCAGATGGAAGACCCCAGCCTCCCTCTCCCTGCCACCCCACCCCCATCACTTGGCCTTTCAAACAAATAAATAAATCTTTCTAAAAATTATATTTTAAAACTGAGTTAGGGTGCGAATGACTACCATTCAAGCTGAATCCATTATTAAGTATTCTTTATTATTACATTAAGTTTTTCTTCTGATTTTAAAATTAAATTTAAAAAACTTTTTTAAAAAAGAGCCCTAGGCACTGTTTCTACTGCGACCAATGGGTGAGCTGGCCTGGGGCTGAGACCAGGGATGCTGCAAACATCCCACAACGCACAGGACGGCCCCCAAGGCCAAGGGTGCCAACATCGGGAAACCTGGGGGGCAGGACAAGGCCATCATCACGGGACAGCTGGGGCCTTACTGTCCAAGCTCCAGAGACTGAGCATTCCGGTCATTAGCGAGGCCCTGGGCAGGGAGCCAGTGAGCACAGCACAGGCTTTCATGAGAGGACGCATGGAAAATCCAGGCGGGCTTTTCCTCCTCTTCTCCAGCAGCGGATAGAGCACGGAACACACATGGTGTTCACGCTCAGCTGTGCAGGCCACGGCCACACGTCCTCATTCAGGCGAACCCGAAAGCCCAGGACGCCTCCTGCCTCGCGACCAGGTCTCGTTATCCTGGAAGGGAGCTGGCTCCGCGGCAGGCAGCGGGACGGACGCCGTGCCCCCACCTGCCGGCTGTTTGTCTTTTCTTCTTTGTTTTCAACATTTCACTGAAAACATTTGGTAGGCCTTTGGCTAGAAACACGGATTTATTTGCCAGGAAGGATGATCCCATCACACTTCTCTGGAACCAGCACACGGCCTCCTCTGTGGATTCTCTGCAGCTGCCCTGGGCTTCCGTCTGCAGTGCTGACACCTGGCACCTGACACCTGGCACCATGCAGAGGTCTGAGCTGTAGATACCAAAGCTGGGGTCATATCTGATGGACTGTGGTTCACATACGAGTGAGGCTGAATGGCTTTTCATTATTGTTTACAGACTTTGTCTATTTTCCTGCTGAACTTTTGTCTTCTTACATGTTGAACTGTTTCTGAGAGCATTAAGCCTTTAACTGTAAGGCAAATTATCTCAAAAAAGGCAATAAAATATTAAGTTAAAAACAAATACGGCTCATGCTTTTGAAACACACACGCGCGCAGCGTCCCACAAAAATGTCCTCCTCTCTCACCTTCCGCTGACATCATGCACACTGCATCGGCCCTGCACAGGGTCCCCGTGTCCCGGCTTCCTCGTCAGCCCTGTGCGTGATCCTGTTTGTCTTTGGCCAGGCTGACGGTTATAAAGTCGTGTCTCACTCTCCTCATTTGCTCTTCTCAATTCTCTGCTGTTTGAGCATTTCTTTCTCTGCCAATGTCGTCTCTTCTCTTCTGTGAATTGCCTGTTCTTATCCTTCGCCCAGACTCCCTTTGCAGTGCCTTTATCTTGTTGAGTTTGCAGAAACTGTGAGATGTTAGTGCTTTGTCGTTTCTGACATGCTGCCCGCCTTTGGGGTAACCTGAGTGTAACTGGCTCCAGTGTCCTACACAGCACCAAAACCAACCATTGCATTGTAATCAAATTTGCCTGACTGCTTTATCTTCCGATCTGTGCTTTTGGATCTCCTACACACACGGGTAGTGGCTTTCCACACAGATATCCTGCTTTGTCACCTGCTGCTGGCATCATGCTCAGTCTTGCTTTGGAAATTCCAATCTTGCTGCATCCGGGATCCACCTTTGTAGCCAGGTAGAGATTCGAGTTTTATTTGCCTTCATGTGGTAGGGCTGTTTTCCAGTCACCAAATTGTTCAGTCTAGGGACGTGAACATAGCTTGGGTCTCAATTTCAGGCACGGGGCCTTCCCCAAGCTCTCTGGTTCCCCTGGTTCAGCTGCACGCTGGGGTTCCAGGCTGTTCTCACTACTGCTCCCTCGGGTATGGGAAGCTTTGATTTTTTTTGCAAAGCTGACACAACTATTCATGGACCCTGATCCTTGAAAAAGATAAATAAATAAAATAGGTTCATGCATTTTCCCCAAAAACTATAGCTGCAGTTGTGTTCGGGCCCACACTGAATCAATAGCTTAATTTGCGACAATTGACGTCTTTCTAACATTAAGGAAAGCTACTAGAAACAATGACTGTCTCTTCTATTTTCAGATTTTTTTCCCTACTAGTGCAAATGCTTAAATTTTCCCCGTAATGGTTTCATGAGTTATTTTGTTCATTCCTAGTTTTTATTGCTATTGTGAGTAATGTTGGCTTTATTCTATTCTTTATTGTGTATAATTTCTGTATGCTGGTATGCGTTATTACATTTCCAGTTGGTCACTGATGATGCAGAGAAATGCTACTGGTGTTCTAAGTTGTCTCTTGATCTGGCTTCTATGCCTGATTTTCTTCTTAGTTTTGATTCCGTGGTTTTTAAGATGATCATTTCTTCTGGAAAACAAAACCCCACCATCTTGTTTCTTTGTCCCCTTATTTTTCATTTCCCTCCTTTTCTTATGAAATTTCTATTTGCTGTTCCTGTGATGCAGAGAAATGGTGATGGAACCTGTCTGTCCCTCTGTGATAAGGAAAACAGCTACAGTCACTCTCTAAACACATGAAGGCTGTGGTGGATGTTCTATGTGTGCTTACCAATTCAAAAATATTTCCATTTTATTGCCACGTGGTTTAATCACAAGGAAGTATTAAACTTCAGATGTTTTCTGCACTGATCTGAGTTTGTACAAATAGATTTGATGTTTTTCCAAAGAGATTTTCTGATATTAAACTATCCTTGCATTCCTGATGAGATCAGCTCTACTTGATCATAATGTTTTATTTATTTTAAAGGTTTTTTGATTCAGTTAGTAAATGATTTATTTAGGATATCTGACACTTACATTCATTAGGTAATATGACCAATAATTTTTTGTGTATATTTTTATCTGACTTGGACAGCAGTATCATTCTTGTTTTATAAAACAGGTAGTTTTCACTCTTTTATATTTTCTGTGATATCTTTTAAGAGATCAGAATTAATCACTCTTTTTAAAGTTTGCTGGGGCTGATGTTGTGGTACTGCAGGTTAAGCCACAGTTTACAACACTGGCATCCCATGTGGGTGCCAGTTCAAGTCCCAGCTGCTCCACTTCAAATCCAGCTCCCTGCTAATGCACCTGGGAAAACAGTGGAAGATGGTCCAAGTGCTTGGGCCTCCCTGATACCCACATGGGAGACCCAGACAGAGTTCTAGGCTCCTGGCTTCAGCCTGGTTCCAGCCCCGGACACTTGGCAAGTGAACCAACAGATGGAAGGTCTCTCTCTCTCTCTCTCTCTCTCTCTCTCCTTCTTTCACTTTCTGCAATCCTGCCTTTCAAATAAATAAATAATTTTTCAAATTAAAAAAAAGTCAGATCTCTTTTCCCTCCCAGCAGGAGGCAATGCTGCCGTGCAGAGCGCACTTGACCGTGTCCTGAGAGCATTTGGCTGTTACATCGCAGGGAGAGAGAAGAAAGTGCTCTGGTTTCTGGGGGTGCTGAGCAGCGTCTGGCACCCAGAACAGCCCCAGGACCAAGAATCACCTGCTCTACCATCAACAGTGTCCAGGTTAAGGAACCCACCTCTCCTACTTCCCGCCAACACGAGACTTTCTCCCATTACAACCTCTGAGTGGAGGCATCCAGGAACATCTGGGAACAGGAGGCTCCCTGCCTATGAACCTGCTGCCAGAGGAGAAAGAAACAGGGGGCCAGGCACCCGCGAACCCAGGCCCACCCTTTGTTCTGACTCATCATCCTGAGCCTCACTTTCCTCATCTGCAAAATGGGCAGCATCTTCGGCTGTGAGTTCCACCCGAGACAGAGCGCAGCGCCATGTCCAGATCGGAGTGCGCGGTCAGTGAAGTCACCCTTACAGTTAGCACTACTGCACCCACACTGGTTTCCCAGGAAGCTCAAAACTCTGCACTTTGGCCACGAAGCTCCTTCTCTGAAGCCCCCTGAGTTGCCGGCAAAGAGAGACCAACAACAGTCATTCTGGGGTGGGGGTTGGGGTGCACTGGGGTTGAGGCACAAGTTGGGACACTGACATCCCAAACCATGGCACTGGTTCAAGTCCTGACTGCTCTGCCTCCTGTCTCGGTCCCTGCTTTGCACCGGGAAAGGCAGTAGATTTTGGCTCAAGCACCGGAGTTCCTGCCACCCACCTGGGAGACCTGGATGCGGTTCCTGGCTCCTGGCTTGGCCTGGTCCAGCCCTTGCTGCTGGAGCCATCTGGGGAGTGAACCAGCAGTGGAAGGTCTTTCTCTGTGTCTCTCTCTCTCTCTCTCTCTCTCTCTCTTTCCCTTTCTGACACTCTGCCTTTCAAATCAATAAATAAGTATTCACAAAATAATGATTCTTGCTTCTCTCTGGGTCTCAGCTTTCCTGGGAGCAAAACAGGGTTGCCACGAAACAAGGCGCCTGACTGCGCACAGCCGGATCGCGTCAGACGTGCCTGCCGCTCGCTCTGCACTCCTTCCTCTCCGAATTCAGACCTAGGGGCCGGCGCTGTGGCGCAGCGGCTTAAGCCGCCACCTGAGACACCAGTATCCCATACAGGTACCAGTTCAAATCCTGGCTGCTCCACTTCCCATCCAGCTCCCTGCTAATGCACCTGGGAAAGCAGCAAAGATGGCCCAAGTGCTTGGGCCCCTGCACCCACATGGGAGAATCTCCTGGTTCTTGGCTCTGGCCTGGCCCAGCCCTGGCTGTTGCAGCCATTTGGGGAGTGAACCAGAGGATAGAAGCTCGCTTGCTCTCTCTCTCTCTCTCCCCCCACTCTCCCTGTAACTATGCCTTTCAAATAAAATAAATTTTTTTGTTTAAAAAATAATGGGAAGATTTCACCTATACACCAAGACTTCTGGCATCTGTTGGAGAAAAAAAGATTGAGTCGCACGGGCCTGTTTCGGTCACAGCAATGCTCTGGGAGACAAAGCAGCGCCACAGTCCCCACCACACCCTATTGTCCCACTGTACCCCCATGTATCACTCTGGCTCCTGTCGACACTCGGCTTTACAATTCACGAGATTTATGGGAGTGTCTGGTTCCTTTCATCTCTCCCAGTCCAGGAATCCTGGAAACCACGAGTTGCTACTCAGAGCAGAAACTTCCTGATAAATTACTGGAGGAGACTCTAACCACTGCTGATTTGCTACAGACCTTACTTAAAACAGAAGTGCTCTTGGACTTGGATCCCTTTTTTCAACAAGGGAAGGGAAGTCTCTCTTAAGGAAGTCCATAGCCAATTACTGAAGTGAATGCAGAGCGCAGTCTGATTCGCAAAGCCCTGGAAGACAGCGGGCAGACCCACGGCTGAAGAGCGAAGGGGAAGCTGGGACATATTACAGGGACATCAGAGCCCGGGCTGTCCCCAGGCCCCGCCCCCACGCTACACAGGGAGGCAAATGCAGCCCAGCTGGGGACCCCGAGGCTTCCGCCAGGCACAGGCAGCCCTTCGGGGGGGGGGGGGGTCTGGGGGAGCGGGCAAGGCAGGGATGCCAGGCAAGCAAGCAGCTCCATCATATCCGCCCCACCCGGGAGATGGAGCTGGAAGTTCTCCCCAGAGAGTCCCTGCAGGACCTCCCCAAGTACAAGATGAAATTCTGTCCCTAGGGGTTTCTCAGCACAGCCCGCGTTACCCAGGAACGAGCCCATGGTTAGACACAACTTGCACTTAACCGCTCATTCAACCCCGGGCAGCTCACGTGCTGTCATCAGTTTCCCCATCAGAAGCCTGGGTCCAGGGAGGGGTGCGGTGAGCAGGTTGAGCCAGCACTTGGGATGCCTGCGTCCTGTATCAGCACGCAGATTTGAGTCCCAGCTCTGCCACTTGCTGCCCGGCTTCCTACTAAAGAGCCTGGGAGGCAGCAGATGACGGCCCAAGCGCTTGGGTCCCTGCCACCCACGTGGGAGATCCGAATGGAGTTCCAGGCTCCAGGCTTCAGCCTGGCCTGGCACTGGCCTTTGTGGCCATCTGGGGAGTGAAGCAGCACAGATTGATGACAGACAGATGATAGCTAATGAAAAATTGATAGATGATAAATTGATCAATAGACGCTCGATAGATCAGTAGATGGATGGATATGGATACCCATCCACAAAGATAATGCTGTACCACAAAGCAGTGGTGGGGGATGAGATAGGATGCAGAAAATAGCATCAGAGCTGATCATCAATTTGAACAAACATGGTTAAATTCTGCTATCCTCTAGACACTAAAACGAACTCCAGGTGGATGAGAGACTTGAACAGAATCAGTCCCTCAAACTGGAAAGCCCTGGGCAGACTATGGGAGGCAGCGTCAGACCTGGGGGAGCAGGGCATTCTCACCGAGGTAAAGCCAGGAGCCACAAGAAAGCGATTTACTGCAGGAAAGTGACACGTTCCAGCAAAAGACCACCGGCAGCGGGCAGGCACCAATGACACGGGCAGGCATTTGTCGCCACTTGGGACACCCACATTCCACGGCAGAGTGCCTGGTTCAAGTCCCGGCCCTGCTCCCGATTCCAGCTTCCTGGGAGATAGCAGATGAATGCCCAAGAACTTGGGTCCCTGCCACCCCCATGAGAGACCCAGATTCCGTTCCAGGCTCCTGGCTTTGTCCTGGCCCACCCCAGCTGTTGTGGCATTTGCAGATGGAAGATTCTCTCTCTCTGCTTTTTTTCTTTCCTTTTTTTTTTTTTTGGACAGATAGAGTTAGACAGTGAGAAAGAGAGACAGAGAGAAAGGTCTTCCTTCAGTTGGTTCACCCCCCAAATGGCTACTACAGCTGGCGCTGCACCGATCCAAAGCCAGGAGCCAGGTGCTTCTCCTGGTCTCCCATGGGGTGCAGGGCCCAAACACTTGGGCCATCCTCCACTGCACTCCTGGTCACAGCAGAGGGCTGGACTGGAAGAGGGGCAACCGGGACTAGAACCTGGTGCCCATATGGGGTGCCGGTGCCGCAGGTGGAGGATTAACCAAGTGAGCCATGGCGCTGGCCTCTCTCTGCCTTTCAAATAAAGTGAAAATAAACAAATAAATGACAAGTGACAATTTAGCAAAAACACGTGTAACACACATAAGGCCTGACCTACCTGAAGTTCCCACAGTGAGAAAAGAGCCAAGCGTGCCAGCCACACAGAGGGAGGAAACCGCTCTGGCCAACCTTTCCAGCCATGAGGGAAACAGAAAGAACACTCTGGCACCTCTGCCCGCTCTTTCAGCCCAGCAGAGCTGGGAAGGGGGTGTGGCCCGCAGGAGGGGTGTGGCCCGGGGGCGGAGGCACAGAGGACATGCGCACCAGCAGGTTCCCTGAGCACTCACAGGGATGCCCAAAAGGCAGCGGAGGCTTCCCCACCCCCACCGGCGATAAAGGCACCCCCGAAACAGCGCGCAGGGAGCCCGCAGAAGGCAGGAGGCTGATGGCGAGCGAGGCTCCCGGGGGCTCAAGGCAGACCCATCCTGGGGACACAGAGAGCGCCTGTGACTTCCCACCCAGGGACAGCGGCCACACCTCGGGGACGCGTTGACACCCCTGCTGGAAACCTTGCCCGGTCTGAGTGTGCGTCACTTACGTGGTTGCAACAGAAGGAAAGAAAACCCACTTGGCACTGACTGAGTGGCCCCGAGGGAGGGGCAGGTGCAGACAGAGTTCAGTAACTTCTAAGCCCTCCCCGGATCTGTTCTAAAAGTCGTTGTCAGTTAAAAACTCAGCCTCGCCGCTGTGTCCACCCGGGAGCGCACTAGGCCGTGAGCGGAGTTGTCGCCAGCTAACAGCAAAAGCAAAATCGTTAGTCTGAGGCACCGGCTCTGTCCCAGGACAAGGACATCAGGAGCTTTTCTGAGAGGAAGAAATTCAGAGTCCCATTGACCACCCCCCATTAATCCGCTTGAGGCCCTGAGCCCTGGGATTTGGCCCTTCTGTTGTCCATCCTGGCTCTGGCTCCATCCCAAACCCACCTGCTGAAACCCCACCTGCATACCCTTTGTGGGGCCCTTTTGGAAGAGGTTTTAGGGCAAGACCTTTTAAAACCTTATTGATTCTTTTCTCCAACATATTTTTTAAAAGATTTGAAAGTTAGAGTTACAGCAAGAGAGGGAGAAACAGAGAGAGAGGGGACAGAGCTCTTCTACCCACTGGTTCACTCCCCAAGTGGTCGTAACGACCAGGGCTGGGCCAGGCTGAATTCAGGAGCCAGGAGCTTCATCCAGGTCTCCCACGTGGGTGCAGGGCCCAAACACTTGGGCCATCTTCTGCTGCTTTCCCAGGCCATAGCAGGGAGCTGGATCAGAAGTGCAGCAGCTGGAACTCAGACCAGTGCCCGTATGGGATGCCAGTGTTGCAGAGTGGCTTAACCTGCTACACCACAGTGCTGGCCCCTGAAACATTTGTTTTCATTTTATTTGAAAGGCAGAGACAGAATTCTCTCCCCAATTGCTCACAACAGCCAGGGCGTGGCCAGGCCACAGCCAGGAGCCAGGAGCTCCATCCTGGTCTCCCACGTGGGCAGCAGGGATCTAGGTGCTCGAGCCATTACCTGGGGCCTCCCAGGATACAGGTGAAGCAGGAGGCTGGATGGGAAGTGAAAGAGGCAGGACTCAGACCTGGCATGGTCTGATACGAGATGCAGGTATCACAGTGACGTAACCAGAGCCAAACACCTGCCCCCAAACCTGTCTGTCTCATTCCCAGGTAGACTGCATGGCTGGGCCTGCATACCTCCAGGACACTGACCAGGGGCTCTATCTATATGCAGCACTCCATTATGCCCAGGGGGTACCCTACAGAGTTGCTGTTATCAGGAAGTCATCGCACAGATGTGTAAACTGAGGTAGGCCAGGAACCCCTGCCTGGCCCTCCACTGCACCCCACACCTGCTGCTCCTCCACTGCACCCCACACCTGCTGCTCCCCCCACTGCACCCCACACCTGCTGCTCCCCCCACTGTACCCCACACCTGCTGCTCCCCCACTGTACCCCACACCTGCTCCCCCATTGCACCCCACACCTGCTCCCCCCACTGCACCCCACACCTGCTCCCCCACTGTACCCCACACCTGCTGCTCCCCCACTGCATCCCACACCTGTTGCTCCTCCA
>CM027391.1:32645239-32657494 GCA_015711505.1 Sylvilagus bachmani
CTCCCCCACTGCACCCCACACCTGCTGCTCCCCCCACTGTACCCCACACCTGCTGCTCCCCCACTGTACCCCACACCTGCTCCCCCCACTGTACCCCACACCTGCTCTCTGCTGTGGCCCGGGAGTGCAGTGGAGGATGGCCCAAGTGCTTGGGCCCTGCACCCCATGGGAGACCAGGAGAAGCACCTGGCTCCTGCCATCAGATGAGCGCGGTGCGCCGGCCGCAGCGCGCCGTCTGCGGCAGCCATTGGAGGGTGAACCAACGGCAAAGGAAGACCTTTCTCTCTGTCTCTCTCTCTCAGTGTCCACTCTGCCTGTCAAAAAAAAAAAAAACAAGAAATGGTCTCCTTTCATAAAGGACCTTCATCCCAGTGTTGGCCAGAAAGAGCCCTATCCCCAGGGGGCCTCCATGTCCACCGAGCCTGGGACACTGAGGCGGATTCAGGTTCCACCAAACACCGCGGGGGGCCAGAACCTTCGATCCCGCAGGCCTGCCCCTGCCTTCAGGACTGGCACCGTGCATAGGCACAGGCTCCCGACATCCTCAGCAGGCTCACAGCGTGGACCTGAGCTGCAACGCCTCCCACATCCAATCTCCAAAGCTACTCCCAAGGGCCTGGTCCCAGCCAAAGGCACTGCTCCTGATGGGGGCCTCGCTAGACCTCCCCCGAACCCCCCGAGCTGAGGTATGGGGATTTTCCAGCCTGAGCCTCAGCGGTGTCTGGGCCCCATCTCCAGGGGAGCCGCCAGGCTTGGCCTGGCTGGCTGAACTGGTCTCCCCTCACAGTGAGACCCCAGGCCCTGGGTGTGAGGGCCTCCGTCCCCGCCCAGCCCTGTTCCTCACCCGGAGCTTTCCCGCTCTGCCTACGACAGGCACCCAGCATTGCACGCACGGAAGGAGAATGGGCCTCCTCCTTGCCACGAGCCCAGGGCTCCTGTTTGCCGTTCCCCCGGGGCTTGCACTTGACCTCCCAGACGCTCGCTCGTGCGTCCACGATGAGCACACTCAGAGGCAGGACCCTGGATGTGATCAAGGTCACCCTCTGCACTTCACGCCCCGTCCATTCACGGAGGCCACACATGCTGCCCTGGCCGAGCAGAGGGGGAAGCCGCTTCCATGCGCCCACCCTCGCAGAGCTCTGCCCTGGCAAGAACAAAGGGGCACCAGCTCTTTCCTCCCTTCACTGGGGAGCAGCTTCGTCCCCAAGAGCTGGAACGGCTCGGCGGTGTCACCAGGCTGCAGGGGCCTGTCCCGATGCAAAAGCGCTTTTTACTGCCGTCTGTCGACAACTACCTAATTTGGACCAAATGCGGAGCGGCCCCTCAGGACGGTAAAAATAGAGAGAGCCTGGGCGATGGAAGTGAACGGGGCTGAAATGACGGAAAAGCTCTCGTTTCCAACTAGGAGGCAAATGCAAACAGAAGCCGACCAGAGGACGCTGTTGCGCTGGGGACAGACACTGCTCAGGGCAGGCGCGGGATGCCACCGCTCGTTCCTTCCCCTCTGCCCTGCGAGCCGGCTGCTCAGCCCAAAAGGACAACGCATCCTGCTTACAGGGGGGAGAGCCGCATCCCGCCAACAGACCCGTCCACCCTGCCTGGCCGGCCGGCGTCGCCTCCACTCCATACAGACACTGGTCGGGATCCAAATGACCCTTCTACTTGGAAGCCCACTGGCCGGCTCGGCCTGGAAACCGTTGCTATGTGTCGAGAGGTTTTTCCCCAAACCCTGAATGTGACAGCAGGCGGTGGAAGGCAGCCGTCTCCCCCGGGCCTGCTTTGGAATGGTCTCAAAGAAGACAGCTTACCCAGCCAGGCCTGTAACCTTCCAGGGGGAGGGGGAGGCGGAGGGGGAGGGGAGGGGCCCTGTCGCGGCATCCGGTTGGATGCCCACGGGGGTCCCCTCCACCGAGATGGCTAAAACACCACGGGTCAGGCTGGCGTGTGGCATAGCGGGCTAAGCCACCACCTGTCCTGTTTGACCGCCACTTCCAGTCCCAAGCGCTCACTTAGTCCCTGTGAATGCGCCAGGGAAGGCAGCAGAAGACAGCCCACATGCCTGGGCCCCTGCAATTCACACGGGAGACCCGGATGGAGCTCCAGGCTCCTGGCTTTGGCTGGCCCAGCCCCTGCTGTTGCAGCGTTTGGGGTATGAACCAATGGTGGAAGATCTCCTTTCTCTAACTCTGCTTTTTAAATAAATAATTAAAAAAAAAATTGGGGGAGAGCGGAGGACCCAGCCACTTCTTGACACTTGAAACAGGGGCACTGCCACGCTCTGGGCCTCAAGCCCCTCACAGTCAAATGGAACAAAACATCGTCCCTGTGCACGGGGCGAGGGAAGAGGGCAGCCAGGCCACGCTGTCTGTGAGACACCCAGCACGGCGGCAGCCTTGGCATCGACGCACAGCAGGGGCGGCTGCTCTGGTGGCATTGCCGGCTGGAGGCCCGCAGACGCCCCGACGAGAGCTCTGTCGACAGCAAAGCTCTGGCGGCCACTGCCGCTGATGAGAGCGGGAGAAGCAGGCACATGTGACACAGCCAGCCCCTGGCAGGCTGAGCCTGCCCAAGCGCCGGCCCCACGGCAGAGCTAATAAAAGCGGAAGGTACTGATCTGTGCCTCCCTCCACGTCCTGTGCCAAAGCCGAACCTCCAGTGTGGCCACACAGAGGCCCTGAAAGAGGTCCTTGGGGTTCGAAGTGGTCACAGGGTAGAGCCCTAATCCAACAGCACTGCTGCGCACGGAGGAGGGAGAGCAAGAGACACGTAGAAGCAATGCCAAGTGCGGTGGTGTCACCTGCAAGCGAGGATGATAGACCCCACCCCCCAGAAACCAGTCCTGCTGGCACCTGGACCAGAACCGTGAGGACACTGACCGTGAGGACGCTGCTGCTGTTCAAGCCACTCTCTCGGTGGTATTTTGTCATGGCAGCCCCAGCTGACCGATACAGGGAGTCTTCTGTCCCACATGGCACTCGCTGCTCCCTGGCCTCACAGCCTGCCCCAAGCATGCTGGGGGTGGTGTGCAGGACACAGGCGGGTCACCTCCAGCAGGACTGGCTGGCCAGTGCCAAGGGCATCTGTCCACTGCGCAGCTTCTTAGGAAGACGAGCCAGGAGGAAGAGTAACGTCCTCAATGGAGAAATTCCTTCTTCCTATACCTGCTGGGGTGGAGAGGGCTGGATAGCAGCCCCGTGCACAGCCTGACCTGCAGCCTGCAAACGTGGCCTTGCTTGAGAAAAGAGACCTCGCACAGGTAACTAAATGGTCTCAGGGTAAGATGACCTGTGCGAGGCCTCGATCCATGGCAGGAGTCCTGAGAGAGGCTGCGTGCAGACTGGGCAGAGACTGGAAGCTGCAGCCGCCGGGCAAGGAGCGCCTGAAATCCCCAGATACCGCAGGAGGCAAGGAACGGTCTCCCCTGGAGCCTCGGAGGCGGCCCGCCCTGCTGACCCCTTGATAACCAGCTTCTGGCCTCCAGAACTGTAGGAGCAGCCATTGCCACCTGTCCCACGAGCAGCCTCAGTGTGGAAAGGCCAGTCAAGTCTGTCAGAGCTGGGGGGCTGACGCTGTGGCATAGTGGGTCAGGTGACCGCCTGCTATGCCAGAATTCTGGTTTGAGTCCCGGCTGCTCCACTTCCAATCTGGCTCTCTGCTATGGCCTTGGAAAGCAGCAGAGCATAGCCCAAGTGTTTGGGTCCCTACACTCACACGGGAGACCCAGATGAAGCTGCCGGCTCCTGGCTTTGGCCTGGCATAGCCCTGGCATTGCAGCCATTTGGGGAGTGAACCAGCAGACAGAAGATTGCTCTGTCTCTTGTTCTCTCTGAAATTCTTTCAAATAAGTAAAATAGAAAGAATGTCAGAGTTGTGCCAGAGAGTTAAGCAGCAAACTGTGACGCTAGCATCTCCTATCAGAGCACCAGGTCGAGTCCCTGCTGCTCCACCTCCAATCCGGCCCCCTGTTCATGCACCTGGGAAGGCAGCAGAGAGTGGGCCCCTGTAACCCACATGGAGTTCCCGGACCCTGGCTTCAGCCTGGCCCAGCCCTGGCCACTGTAGCCATCTGGAGAGTGAACCAGCAGATGGAAGATACCTCTCTCTACCTCTCTCTGTGTTACTCTGCCTTCCAAATAAATAAAATTAGAAATCTTTTTTTTTTTTTTTAAAGTGTCATAGCTGAAAGGGGGGCACACTGCCCAAAGTTCGGAAGTCCTGGTGCAGCTGGGGACACCCGCTCTTCGCCCTGGGACCCACCCCCTGTGTTTTCCCTCAAGTCATTCAGCCACCCCAATGCGCAAACGCGCAAAGGAGGCGGGACTAGCGACTCCCCTAACAGCAGGGGAGACTGAGTCCAGACAGAACAGTGCCCGGCCAAGCAGCTGCACAGTCCAGCTCTCCCTGCTCTGGACCAGCTTCCACCGTTGTGGCCGTTTGGGGAATGAAGAGTTTCTGTCTCTCTCTCTCTCTCTAACTCTGCCTTTCAAGTGAAATAATCTAAAAAAAAAAAAAAAAAAAAGAGCTTGTCGAGACCCTTCAGTATGCTTGGAGCTCACACATGAGTCGTGTTGCCGAAACAACCGGAGCTTCATTTTTCTGCCAGTGACCTTGGGTTTCTGCTGTGTGCAGAGGGCGATGTGTCCCAAGCCTCTGTCACGCTCACCTGTCCACAGAGTTCACGAGATTCCTGTGTCATCATGTCACGGGGGACCGTGCCCCTTCGGACCCTCACGTGGAAGGCGAGGCAGGAGGACAGTGTCACCTGGCTGGCGTGGGTGCAGTCCCAAGCCATCCATTCTGATGAGCGTGGCGGCTGTGAGTCTGGCTCTCTGCAGCCGTGAGCGGTGTCTGGCTGCAGCCTCTGGGGCAACCTCCCTGTGGACCAGCGAGAGTTCTTTCCCAGTCACTCCTAGGAGGGGTGCGGCTGTGGGGACCTGGGAGCTGTGGGGGGGGGGGGGAGTGCAAGCAGGGGCGGGGACTGAGTCCCCCAGAGCCTCCGGTGTGGGCGGGGCCAGGCCCAATGGATCTTCTGCATAGGGCAGCCCAAGATCAGCTCCTCAGCTCCGGGGCCAGTCTGAGGGGGCACTCTTCAGGGCCGGTGGGAGCCAGACCCTCCTGGGGCTCAGAAGAGGGAGGGGCTGCTTCCCAGTGCACAGGAGGAGGAGATAGCCCAAAGGATTTTCCTTGGCCCCGCCCACTGCTCCTCTGGGGCCGGATCTGAGTCTTCAGCTCCACCCACCCCTCCTTGGTGTGTGAGAGTTCACAAGAGAGACATAGATCCAGCTCCCTGCAAATGTGCTCCCAGCAGAAGATGACCCAAGTGGTTGGGCCCCTGCCACCCCGGTGGGAGATGGAATGGAGTTCCCAGCTCCTGGCTTTGGCCTGGCCCAGCCCCAGCTGTGGCAGCCTTTTGGGAAGTGAATGAGTAAACAGAGACATCTCTCTCTCTCTCTCTCTCTCTCTCTCTCAATTCTTACTTTCAAATAAATAAGGGTGATGGCTGCATAGAAGAAGTGGCATCAGAAGAATCTGGTCCCCCTGAAGGGCTTAAGTGTGGGCTGTCATCTATTGCAGAATCCAACAGCCTGCAGCTCCTGGGACAGGCAGATATAAATGGAATTCTGGGCTTGGCAAACTGCTCTCCCCAACACTCTTCAAGCTGTGCAATCTTGGGGAAGCCGCCTGACTGCTCTGATGCAGTTCCCTCTACTGCAAAACGGAAGAACCGTCCTGCCTGGCTCACGCCTGTGCTGTAGAGACAGAGTTAACTGCTGTGCAGGAGTGCTCTGAGCTGCCACAGGCCCACACTGCAGTTCCAGGGGGAACAGTCGGCTAAGGCTGAAGAGGCCTCGAAGCACGGGGGGGTCCTTGACACGTTAACTTCCCAAGAGTTACAGCATCTGGAAAAATTCCTCCTTGGATGAATCTGGCTACCAGGCCAGAAATCACCACATTTTAACGCCCCTTCTAAAAACAAACACACACACACAGGCACAAATCCCTCTCTGCGGACAGCTCTGAGCTGTTTGCTTTTCTGCCCTTCTCTGATGGCAGACAGAAAGGGTGCCAAGATGATGCCAGGGAGGGACAGACGGCCCCGAAACCTCCCTGGGCCAGAAGGGCCATGGCTGGCAGTGGATGTGATGTGAGCACGCCCCTGGCCGTGTCCTGGGCCACCTTCCAGGGTCTGGAAGCCCGTTCTGTAGGTCTGATTATTTCAAAGTGAAGAGTTGGCTCTAGGGGCCAGTGTGGTGGCACAGTGGGTTAGGCTGCCTCCTGGGGTGCTGGCATTCCACACAGGTGCCAGTTCGAGTCCAGGTTGTTCCACTTCCAATCCAGCTCCCTACTAATGTGCCTCAGAAAGCAGTAGGAGATGGTCCAAGTGCTTGAGCCCCTGCCACCCCTATAGGAGACCTATTTGGAGTTCCTGGCTCCTGGGTTTGTTCTGGCTCAGCCCCGGCCCCTGTGGCCATTTGAGGAGTGAACAAACAGCTGGAAAATCCAACTCTGCTCACTCTATATATAATGCACTGGGCACCTACACCAGGCCAGACTGATTCCCGCCAAGTCACAGCCTTTGATCCCTCCACCTCTGCTCGCCAGCCCTGTCCCTGGTGCTCGCCCTCACCCCCCACCTTCCCAGGCCCATGCACTGAAAGGTCTTCCTCCTGCCCCCACCCATCACCACGGGCCCCCAAACACCTGCTCCAGCGACCCCTCCTCTGCCCAGCCACAGCCTGCCATGGGCTCCCCGACACCGCGAGTTGGTATTCCATTCATCTCATTCACCAGCCCAGACTCTGCACACCTGGAACCCGCCGCTGCACGCAGCAGGGCCTGGCCCTCAGAGGGGCTTGGTGAGCTGGGTGCAGGGGCGCACTGGCTTGCAGGCAGGAAGTGCTGGGCTGTGAAGCCAGGCAGTCTCCCTTCTGGGCTGAAACCATTTCTTGCATACAGACTGTGTCACCAGTCTTAGGACCAGGCATCAGAGTGCATTCTTCCACAGGTAACCTCGCACCCCCCATGGCCAGGGCGCCTGGCGCAGCACCAGTACCAGTGGGCAGATGATGCAATTTCGGCTCCAGCCCCTCAGCGACGGCCTCCGCCTCTGGCTTAGACTCCAACCCTTACGCCAGGAGCTGGCAAACAGGTTCTGTGCAGGGACAGGCAGTGAATGCTTTGCAGGCCGTTCGCCATGGTAACTACTCAACATGCACACACGAACGGGCTTAGCTGTGTCTCAGTAAAACTTTATTGACAAACAGGCAATGGATGGGACAGGCCTCTGGGCTCTGATCCGTGATGGCCCCCTGCTCTGCAGGATTATTTGAGACGACATCTGGCCACCCTACCCCCATCACCTATACCTCCATCCCCTCTCCAGACTCAGGTGGCCTCCTAGACCTTCCGAAACTACAGCTTGGCTGTTTGCTCAGGGACCAACTCTCCGTGACGGCAGAGACGGCAAGGATCTGGCACAGACGAGGCCCCTTCTTTACATCTGTGGACTGAATGGAGGCTGTTATTATTACTGTTGTCGTTGTTGTTGTTGGGAGTCTTGCACAAACCTATTCTTCGATGATGTGCTCGTGACCAGTCTCCATGTACCGGTCTGTTTCCCGTGATCAGCCATTTGTTTCCAAAACCCTAGGTAATTTTTGTGGATTGCAGGAAATTATAACGTTAGGCTCTACCCACCCCCATTTCACCACAAAGCAGCTGTAATTCTCCCATTTGGGTAAGGAAGGGGTTCAAGCCCAAAGGGCACCTCGCATGCTTGTGCCTGTGCGGGGACTCCGGAGCAGACCTCCTAGAAGGAGTCCTGGACTTGCAGCCCCTCACACAGCCTTACTGGATGGAAGAAGTCCCCTCACCTTCTGCAAAATGGTGACAACATCACCCATCTTGTAGACGCCTGGGCGGGATTAAAGACGCTGGAGATAAAGGTAGAGGCTGTGGAGGGAGATGTTACAGTGTAACAAAGTGACAACAGCCCCAGGCAAGCTGCCCTGCAAGGCTGCAGAGGGATTAAGCCCAAGGAACACAATGTGGCAGTGCAGAAAATATTTCCTGTTCTTAAAAATAAAAAATAAAAGCTACACATGAATATGCAGAAAGAAACCAGAGAGACGCGTGATCTCTTCAGAGCTTTAATTGCCATCAGGACAAGGGGTTGCAAGCAGCGACACGACATGTATGTCTGCACCCAGTCACCCACGGGCAAGCAGGGATCCACACACAAGGAAGGAGGTGCAGCCAGGGACACAGGGACAGCCCAGTCGCTCAGAAAGTCCTCTCGCTGCCAAAGAGGCTCACGACAAAAACGGCGACCCCAAAGCAGGCGGCGCCCTGGCCCTGGCCGAGCAGGGGCCACCTCCTTGAAGGGTCCGAGGGTGACAGGTATCATGAGGGCTGCGGTGACATTTGGGACAGCTGGGGTGTGTGTTGGGGGGGGCGGATCAGCACCCACACCACTTTCCACCCCGCCTGCTCCTGTAGAAAGTGAGTCCCTTGGTTTCAGATTTAAATATTTATTCCTCAAGTACAAAATAATGTGGAACACGCGCATCCCCGACCGTCCCGGCCATCTGGCCGCGGTCGTCAGAACATCCTTGGATGAAACAGCCAGCTGGGGTTCTGACTTCACAGAGGGGGCCGCGCCAAACGTACCAGGCCTCCTCGTCGCGCGCGAGGGGCACCCTGCTCTTGCGGGCCCCAGACTTAGCACTCTGAGGATCCTCAAAGCAGGATTAGCCAGGCCCCATCTGGAAAGAAGTGTCTCCCGGCCCAGTTGGGTGATGGCAGTAATTTGTTTGGGATGCGACTGAAGCAGGCATGGTCACACGCAGCCAGGCAGGCAGTGCCCCGGCGTAGACCCAGGCTGGCCCCAGGGCCGTCTGCACGGAGCCTCCCACGTGGCCTCTGGAACTGCTTTGTCTCTGGCAAGCTGCTCTCCAGGGCAGGGGGCCCTGCCAGCCTGGGGGTCTCATGGAGGTCCTGGGGAGCACGGGGCGCCACGGCCACTGTGCTGGGCGTGGCCTGCTTGGGACACTGCACCTGTGACCACAACTGTGTCTCCCACACAGGATCCTGCCTGTGAAAAATCTGGTTTTTATAATATTTCTGCCCCATCGCCAAAAAAAAAAAAAAAAAAAAGCCTTACACAGGTTCTAAGCATTGGGAACCAGGAAGTGTCCACAAAGAAGGTGCCAGCCTTCCTCGTTTCTACAGGGGAAGATGAGATGTCAGCCCGGTTGATGCGCAACAGGTGGAAGACGCCTCGCACATCGGCAAGTAAATGATCCGGACACTTCGAAACGCTGACATTACCTCCCTAACGATAGCTCCCATCAGTCAGCTTCGGCGTGGGAAGAGGGTGCGAGCCGCGCTTGGCTGGATGATCCGGCCACCTGATCTGGGGCACACACTCCCCAGGAGCTCCCAAGTAGGAAAACAGCAGGCAGAAGTGGGACGGACTCTGAGGGGACGACGGGGAGGGGCCTGGGGGGCATTCCTAAGAGCGGTTCCCAGTGACGCTTCCCCGAGCTGGACTTGAGAACCATCAGAGGCTGCCGGAATCCAAACTCACAGCCCCACTTGAAAGCACTGCAACATGCCATCCCTCATCCCACCTGCACCGTGGGATTGCAAGAGAACGCCATTTCATTTTCCCGGATTTAAAAGTAAGCTGTGACAAGCAGTGGTCTCCTGCCATCACACACAAGCCTCGGGGCTGTCCCCTGTCCCCCACGACAAACCAGAGGCCCCTGTCCCCTGTCCCCCACGACAAACCAGAGGCCCCTGTCCCCTGTCCCCCACGACAAACCAGAGGCCCCTGTAGCCTACCCAGCCAGCCAGAATCATTTCTTGTCCAGGACTCTCCACGGACTGTGTGCATGGGTTTTCAGTTTACTTTTTGAAAAACTCCAAGGTCATTCCACAAAACTCAGAAATCCAACCCAAATCCACTCCCAAGTTTCCGCTCCTCCGTGCCTCACATCCCAGGAAGAATGCAAACGAGGCTGCCTTCTCAGATGCTTCCCTGTCTTCAACCATGGAAATCATGCTTGATTTCATCAGTCTGTGTCCCAGGCTCACGCCTAAGCTCCTAAACCAACAGTAATGAAAGACAAGGTGCATTCCTTAACTCCTAAGGCAATCCACTGGTTTCTCACACGCCCTGCTGGCTCCTCATCGTGGAGGAGCTCTGATCTCCCTACGCCCACTCTACAAGCCAGGGAGAAGCCCCCGAGGCAGGCCACTGGGCAGGTGCACAGTGTTGTCTCACAGGAGTGCACACACAGCTGTCCACGCCAGCACTCCACCCTGACAGAGGCAGCTCTCTGCTTTGGCACCCCTTGGCAACACGTGGGCAACCTGGGTGCTGACGGTGGAATCTCAGAAGGCCGGGAAGAGATGGTTAGGAAGGGGCCAGCGTTGGGGCGTAGCAGGCTACACCTCCACTACAACGGGGTATCCCATCCAGCTCCCTGCTAATGCATCTGGGAAAGCAACAGAAGATGGCCCAAATCCTTGGGCCTCTGCACCGGTGTGGGAGACCCGGATGAAACTCCTGGCTCCGGCCTGGCCCAGTCCTGGCCGTCACTGCCATTTGGGGAGTGGACCAGCATATAGAAGACTTCTCTGTCTCTCCTTCTCTGTAACTGCCTCTCAAATAATTCAATCAATCTTAGGGAAAAAAAAAAACACATCTTTAGGTGGGGGTCTTGATGCTTGAACTTTTACTGAAGTCACTTAAAAAAACTTCACAGTTCAGAAAAGGCACAAAGACCCCAGAGACACAAAGACTCTGCCTGCTTCACTCTTATACACACAATTCATGGCCTTCAGCTGGGAGCTAAAACTAAATGTCAAGTGTCGATAAAACCTGCCTTTGGATTACAGCCAGGTGGTTGACCTATACTGCTCAGGGCTGCTTTTCCTAATTGTTTTCAAGTTCCCCTGACTCCGCCCCCCAGCCCCTCTCCCAACCGCTAAGAGCTGCTAAGAGCTGTAGGGAGTCAGCCCCCAGGGAGGAGATCCCCACCCCCACCCAAGCCTCCCTGCACAGCCCCACTCCCTCCTCCGACCCTCCCAGTCTGGATCCCCGAAGCCCAGGGAAGCCATCCCCCCAAACCTCTCCTGCATCCCCAGATGCCTGAGACGCTGGAGGGACCCAGGGCTCAGTCTCTCTGAGCCTCCATTTCCCATCTGCAAAACGGGCCACAGTCCTCACCTCCCCACCTCCCCACCTTCCGAGGGCTGGGGGAGAAAGTGCTAGACTAGCGGGAGGGGTTGCTATTGTCATTACTGAGTGTGTCTGGCACTTTGCTGCAAACTGACTCCTATTCCCCCAAGGGCAAGTTCACGCACTCCTGTGGTCAAGTGAACTTTGACTCGATGTCCATCCTCATCCCAAAGAACAGGCTAGGTCCAATGAGGCAGCCTGAGTGGCTGAAGTCAGGACACCCCCACCCCACCCCCGGCACTGGCACCTGCAGGTCACAGCTGCTGTGCTGGAGCTAAGGGAGAGGGGACACACAAATTGGAACCATCTAGGCAAAGTCACTTGTGGGGCCACATGAACACGGCCACACTGCCATCCAACACCACGATCCGAGTACTCTCAGAGGCGAGGGCCAAGGCCACAGCCCCGCCACGGAGGGCTCCTGAGGCCCCCTGCCTTCTGCCTGGGGACCCCACCTGGGCCTGCAGTCGCCTGGGAGGGCTGTAATTAGGCGGGCCTGCTGGCAGGTCCCTTCTCACTCCAGACGCTTATTATGTCCACTTCCTGTGCGCCGGCCAATCCCGCAGCTCAGCGGCCAGGCACTGGGGCCTGGGACACAGAGGGCAGCAAGGGCACTTGCTCTTGCCACCCGGGGCCTGCCCTCCCCTCCTGAGGCTTTTCGCCAGGTGCTGGGGGAGGTAGTGACCTGCCCCTCCCTCAATTCCCCTCTCCCCATCACTGGCCACAGAGCTCTTTGCAGACACAGGCACTCAGGCCGAGCCTCCCGGCGTGGGACGACATCCCAGCAGCCGAGGTTCCTCCATGGTGGAGTCTGGTGCAGAGCCGGCAGGAGCAGGTATATTAGCAGCCATCGCCAGGCTAGCTGGAAATAAGTCCTGGCATCTTTCAATATCTCAAGAACTGTTAGTAGTGGAACCAGGGCTAATTACGGCCCGAGAGGCCCCAGGGCAAAGACTGTAGCCTCTCTCACTCCTCCTGGGCTAAGAATGCACCCTTTCAAGCCTGAA
>CM027391.1:32657594-32681153 GCA_015711505.1 Sylvilagus bachmani
AGCCCTCCCTGACCACAATGGCCTGGACGGCAGACACGGTGGCCACCACCATCCTGCAGGGTCACAGGTCACAAGCTGATGGGGTCTCAACACACAGCAAGGCAACCATGTTCCTCCAGATCACTGCCAGTCCTCCCCCCAGGGCTACCCCCAATTACAACGGCCGAGCCTGGGGGTCACTCCACACTTCCTAGGTAACATTACACCTGCTCCGCGACCCACCATTGCCTTGCAAACCTGCAACCAGCTGTTGAAAAAAAAAAAAAAACTCACCCCCTGGTTTAAAACAAAAAAAGTGATTTCTGTGTTTCCATGTGCCGCGTGTCCCGTAGGCAGAGGCAAAGCCTCTCTTGCCGCGTGAGCATGCACCCCGCGATCCCCACGCCTTAGCTCCCACATTTCCAAAACTGGTTTCCAGCACCATCTATGCAAAAGCCATTCTTGACGGCCCAGGGAGTGATGTCGCCTGCAGCCCGGCCCAGGGGCGCTTCCTAAACAGCCCGCGTTCAGAATGCTCCCGGAGCTCCCTGAGGCAGAGCGGAGACTCCCAGGGAGGAAGTGGGGGCTCAGGCGCGGCCTCCGCACAGTGGACAAGGCTGGCCCAAGAGCGCAGTGGCCCTGGCCACGCCAAACGCACAGAGACCAGGCCGGCCTGCGGTGCGCAGCTTGAGCCACAGCCGCCCGCTCGATGCCGAAGTGCGGACCGGCAGGGAACTCGCTGGCCCTGACTGGAGAAGGCAGCTGGGGCGATCCGGAAAAAAGCCGGGGTAGCGGGCACACCGGCTGCCGGGTCCCCCGCGGCCCGGCCTGAAGGAGCAGAGACGGGGAGCGCCTTGGAGCTGGCTCCCCTAGCTCCGGCGAGCGCGCGCGCGGGGACCCCGGCAGGCTGCCACCTTCAGCCGTCGGGCCTCGCGCCACCCTTTCCCGCAGGGCTGGAGACGCGGCTGTCTTTCCTCCCTCCGAAACCCAGACGACCCAGAACTTCGGCTTCTTTCGGTCTCCGGGCGGGCCAGCGCCGCTTCGCGTCTCTCCCGCCCCGAGCACCCGGTGGACTTCTCTTCTGGGCCTCGGGCGGCGGCCGCGGCGGCACACGAAAGACAGAGCGCGGCGCGTCTCCCTCGCCAGCACTTTATTGTCTGTGGCCGTTAACTTAACCATAAATACTGCGGTGGGCGCGCGGCGCGGGCGGCCCGCACACTTATTTACAGCTCCTCTTCCCTCCTCGCGACCCCTCCCGCAAGGCGGCGCGTGTGCAACCCAGTGCAAGTCCTCCGAGGCGGGCAGGCGCCCCGGGCGGCCCGCGGCCGTCAGCTGTCCGAGTCCACGTCGCTTTTACCTTCCTCTTCCCTCTTCTCGGGCGACGCCTTGGACGAAGCCTGGTTCCACTTCTCGGCGTTTTCCGACTCCGACGACGAGGACCGCTTCTGCCGCCTCCACTTGGCGCGGCGGTTCTTAAACCAGACCTGTTGCGCAACCGAGCACAAAACAACGGGTCAGGGCCCGCGGCGCGATCCCCCTACCCCGCCCAGCCCAGCCCGCGGTGCGGGGCACCCCCGGGAGTCGGCGAGGCCCCGGGCCCGCAGCGGCGAACGCCCGCGTTCCCGCCCACCAAGCCCGGCAGTGGCTTCCGCGTCTGCGCTCCACTTCCCGGGCCTAAAGCGCCGCACGGCAGCGCCCGGGCCGCCGGCGCGGGGAGTGCCCCCGGGGAGCCGGGCGCGCCCGGCTGCTGTGCGGGGCGCCCCCCAGGCCCGCGGGGCGCCTCACCTCCACCTTCTCCTCGCGGAGGTGCACCTTCCGGGCCAGCTGCTCGCGCGTGCCCACGTCCGGGTACTTGGTCTCCTGGAAGAGGTTCTCGAGCGCTTCGAGCTGCTCGTCGGTGAAGATGGTGCGGTGCCGCCGCTTCCGCCGGCAGTGCAGCTGGTTGAGCAGCTGCAGCTCGGTGCGCGACAGCGTGCCTACGTTCATGTAGGGCAGCATCTGGTGCGGCACCGGGGACACCAGCACGGAGCCCGGGCCCTCGTAGCCTGCCGCGGAGAGGGGCGCACGGTCAGTCGCTTCCCGCGCCGCCGCCCTCGCGCGCCCACCCGCCCGCCGCCCTGTCCCCGCTGCGAGGGGGTGCCAGGACCCGGGACAGCAGGCAGGAGAATCCGGGGAGTGGAGGGAGCGTGTCGGGACTCCCGCCCGCACACACCGCAGGCCGGCTAGGAACTCTCAAAACCCGGGCTCCCTAAGCGGGCCCCGGAGAGCAGTGCTCGCCAACTCTCGGCCAAAAGTCCGCGGCAAAGGAAGACGCAGACTCGGGCGCGCGGTCTACCGCAGGCAAAGGTTGGGGAGGAGGCCTCGCGGGAGGAGCCAAGTCGGTGCGCGGGGACTGCCCGCCGCGGGCGCCCCGGATCCAGGGACTCGGCGCGCGCGGGGGACCCTACCTGGCGGCGTCGGGACGCAGGAGCACTGCTGGGCGCCCAGCGGCGGCACGGCCCCGCAGCAGGCCGGGCCCACGGGCGCCGCCTGCACGTGCAGCTGCCCGTAGAAGTAGTTGCTGTAGCCGAGGCGGGAGCCGCCGACCGCGGCCGGGAGGCCCGCGCCGCCGGGGGCCACGGGCCGCGGGTAGAAGGCGCCGTAGTCCGAGGAGGCGCCGCCGCCGCCGCCGCCTCCGCCGGCGCCGTAGAGCGAGTCCCCGTGCAGGGCCGGGAAGACGACCGGAGCCGCGGCGCTAGGCGCCACCGGCAGCACCGAGTCCTTGCAGCGCGGCCGGGCGGCCAGGATGTTGTCGATGCTGAACATGCTGGCGGGCATCCCCGAGCCCCGCGCCGGGACCGGGGGGCGGCGGGGACGCGCCGAGGAAAAAGCCTCAAGGTCGGGGGGCGGGGGGGTGGGGTCCACGCTCCTCCCGCGGCCCAGCAAACCGAAAGAGAGCGCGGCGAGCGCGCCGCCCGCGCCCCTCCCCGCCCCCTGCGCCCGCGCCCGCTGCTCCCGCCTCCCCGGGCCGCGGCGTGCGCTCAACTCGGGCCGCGGCGTGCGCGCAGCTCCGGCCGGCGGAACCTCTGGCTGGTTTTATACCGAGTCGACGTCATCCTGGATTTAGTTCCTGGTAGTATGCAGATGACAAACAGAACCAGATTCGGCCCTTTCTTTTCCTGGGGTGGGGGTTGGGAGGGGGGGAGAGGAGCCGAGGGGAGGGGGCCGTGGGGCCTGCGGAGAGATTGTGGGTTGCGAATTAACGACATTAACCTAATCTCCGCGGGCCGGCCGAGCCGGGCGGGCGGCCTAATTGCCCCGGTTAATCGCATTAATTCCATTGTGCCGCGCCGTTAACAGCTCCCCGCGCCCCCACCCCTTTTTCTCTGGCTGGGCTCCGTTACGGGGTGCGATTTCCTCTGCCCGGAGCTCGGAGGCATCCCGGCCGGGGGTTCCTCGGGAGGACGGCCCCCGCCCCCGTGTGGAAATCGGTTTTGTTTTTTAGAAACCGGGAGCGGCCGCGTCCTCGCTCACACGGGACTGAAAACCCGCCCTCCGCGGCCCGCGCCCGCGCCGCCAAACTTCGCCAAGGTGGCTTTTTTTTTTTTAAATCTCCACTATCCCAAATGGAATTGGCTAACCCCCCAAGCTTTTGTTTTTGCAAAAGCCAAAATTTGTAAAAAGCAAAAACGACGAAAGAAATGCTGCATCGTGTTCTGTTAAAAAAATATTCTTTCTTTTATTTTGCAGCGACTTTGAGTCCGAAAACCACCATGGCGGTCCCGGGTCCTTACACGGCGAAGACGGAATCCGCCGCCGCTGCACTCCGAGGTACGCTTCCAGCTAACCCCTACGCGGGCGGCGGGAGGTTTTGACCTTTAAAAAAAATTGGTTTTGGAAATGGGCGTCTTCTCGCCCAAACTTCGTAGTTTGCAGTCCAGATGCGGCCTGAGCGGCTTCCCCAGAAACAGCACCCCCTCCTCGCCTGACCTGTTCCCTCTGCCGCGGGACAGCCGAGGGCTCCCCAGGCCCCGGTGGCCCTCTCTGAGCTGGGGTTTTCGGGCATCCGGGAAGGGAGGCGGTGGGGCGCGAAGAGGCAGAGCAACCGAGGTCCCGCGGCGCCGCGCACCACCTCGCCGGGGACGTGGCAGCCACCAAGGGCGGGCCGGGAGACCCCTTGGGCCGCCTGTCACTCACACGCCTTGTTGCCGGGTTCTCTCCCGAAAAGGACCCCGGGTCCCCCGCAGAGGTTCTAAGTGAGTTGGCGTCCCGGTGGCTGCGGCGGTGCTGGGTGAAAGGGGACCGCTCTTCCCGGATCCGAGAGCCACAGCGGGAGAGGTCGGGTCCTACCCAGCTGGGGCTCGCGGGAGCGGCGGAAGGACGCAGGCCTGCTCGTGGGTACCCCCTGCGTCCTGTCGCCCGCGCGCCCGGGGCCCCGGGGGGGCTCGCTCCTTACTTGGAGCGCTGTGCGCACTGGAAAGGGGCCTAGTGGGATTGGGACGGGGCAGAGACCGGTCTCGGTCTGGGGGTAGGGGAGTGAGGCAGATTATGACTTTCTAAGGGTAGACTGCTCCAGGCCTGCGGTGTGACCTCAGAGGGGTCAGGCAGAGGCTGCAAAGCAGGCGCCCTCCCTTGCCCACTAACCCGGGGTCCAGGCGTTGTCCTCCCCGCCACCCCGCCCCGGTTCTCAGAGCTCCAGAGCACAGCGCTCGCCTCGCACCCTTCTGCGGATGCCACAGCAGAAGGGGTGACCTGACCTGCGCAAGTGCGCCGGCCGAGCGAGCGAGCCGGGGGCTCTTTGCGGGGCGTTTGCCCGAGCCGGGCGGGTGCAGAAGAGCCGCGGGACCTCGGGGCAGACTCCCCGTGCCTCTGTGAAGACCCGCAAAGCTGCTGCTGCCACTGGGCAGCGCGGCGCGGAGACTGTGAACGTGCGTGCGGGACGGCACCGGCCTCGGTGGCTCTATCCGTTCGGCGCATTGTTCCTTTGATCACCAAGTCGGGGGGACTCCAGAGCGCGCCCCTGGGTCTCTGGCGGCCCTCTGGCTGGGGACCCGCTTCCCCTGACCCCTTGTGAGGGAGCGCGCATCCTAGCGAGGCTGGGGGTCTTCATCCGCCATCCGTGATCTCTCCTTCCGAGGTCTGGGGCCTCTGTCCAACCAACTCCAGCAGTCACCGGGTCCCCTACAGCCCGAACAGTTCAAAAAGGTAGCGGTCACTCTTCCGCAGGGGAGTTTAGGGACCGAATTGAGAGCATGTTCTGGCACTTAGGGACCCAGGGGCGTGTAGTCCCTACCTACCCTTACCTGGGCTGGGGGCAGGGTTTCTGCTGCCCTCCGGCAGAGGGGACTCCGGAAAGGGATGGCCCAGACCCAAAAATCGGGCGCTCGGGTCTTCCCCGTTGGGTGTCCTGTGTCCCCGGGGAGGAAGCACCGGGAAGGCGGTCGGGCACGGAACCACGAGTGTCAGCCAAGCGCCGAACGGAAAATTTGCGGCCCGCAAGGCCAGGCGCAATCGGAATAACAAACGCGCCGCACGCAAATTGCCAGCTTCGTGTTGCTAAGCGATTGTTGGTGGCTCAGCATGGGAGGGCCCGGGCGGTGCGGAGGCGGCCGGGCGAGCGCTTGGGTCACGCATGCAGTAAACACGGCGCTGATTTTCCCTATTATCACCCAAACACGATTTCACACAAAGCAATCACCACGCACAAGTCTATGAAAATGTGCTTGTCACGGAGCCGCGCGCCCCGGTAATAGCCCTCCTGTTTAAGATATTAAAGACCGGATCAGCGGATTCTACACGCACGAGGTGTCTGGGAGCTTGACATCCTCCAGGCGTCTTGGCGCGGCCGCTGCCCTCAATTGGCTTCAAGGGCGCGGACTAAATTGCTTCTCCCATTTGAAACAGGGTGCTGCGCTCGTCCTCCCGTTCCGGGACATCCTCGCCGGGAAGAAACCGCCGCCTCGCTACCCTTGCACCCCACTCCCATAAGTACAAAAATATGTTTTTAAATAAATGGATCTGCTCGCCCAACTTCTTAGGATTCGTTTCAAGAACTTTCTCAGTTCTCTGTCTTTGCCCGGGGCGCAGAGCGGAGGTCACTATCCGATGCCTTTACGTAGGATTCTTTTTTTCCCACCCTGTCCTTCGCAAAACACTGGCGCGCTCTTTTCCAAGGCGGGAGCCCTTCCGGGCGTGTGGGCCGCACTGGGGAGCCGGGTACTCATCGAGGACCCCATCGGGCCCTCGAGAGGCACGGAATGCGCCGTCTTCACTGTGCCGATCGGTCTAGGGGTTTGTGTTTGGGCTTAAAAAAAATCAACCGTCTCGAAACTAGTGCTGGAACCCAGTTCCGCGGCTCTACCCCTCCCCACGGGGCCTAAAGGTAGCCTCGGGACCCGGTAGCCTCGGGTTGGGCCGGTGGAGTTGAGCGAAAGACGAAGATGCCCGGCACTCGGAGGCGGCGCGCAGCGCTCCGTAACCCCGCATTCAGCGGGACGTAGGGACGCGCGCGAGCTGCTTTTTTGCTTCAAGTTTTGCAACATCCCCAGTAAAAGCATGGAGCCCCTTAAGACAGAATAATCAGGTATTAGGGAGAGCTCAGCGCAGCCCTGGGGGAAAAAGGTGGATCCCGAAGGCCTCTGAAGGGAGAGAGAAAGCGGCTTTGGTGTTTGGAGCGTTTGAGCGATCCGCTTCCAGCCGGGCTCTGTACCCAAGTCGGTTAGGTTAAGTGACTGCTCCGCTGCGTTTGCAAATCACAGAATGCAAATGATGATCGTTTGTCCTCGGAGGAGCTTTCTCTTGAAATGATTAGCAGAGTCAGTCATTTGAAAATGAGAGCGAGCGCAGAGTGGCTCCGAAGCCCTCGCGAGCCGATAGGAGCGTCTAAAGTTTTCCTTCATGTAAACCTCATTAATGAAGATCTTTTATTTAAACGTCACGGGGGTCTGAAATGTAGGGTAAATTATGAAGCGTGTATGTCTAGCCAAGTCATGGGTCAAATGCATTTGTGAAAAACTGCGAAGAGAGCATATGGTTTTGAATTTTTCTACAATGACTAGTGTTTAAATAAATTGCTTGTACTGCTTAACTTCATGTGTAATTTTGACAGAAATTGGCCTATAGCCTTTTGATATGTAAACATTTCAGCGTTTTATGCGGTATAAAAAAGACACTTGCTTTGTAGGATCAGCTCCGGCAGTCACCCTGTAATTCACAAAGCTGGCACCTACTATTACATTCTTGCTAGATTTCAACTTTTAAGTGGCAGCCTCAGGGAAAAAAAAAAGAAAAGAAAAGAAAAGAAAGAGGATATTTCAAAAGCAATGTCCATTTGGGATTAAAAGCTGCAATGAGTTGAGAACGTGCCACTTACTATCTGAAAGAAATGGATAAACCATGGTTATTAAAGAACATTTCTGTCATTTTTCTGTAAGTCAGCCCGTTCAAGGGGACACTTAAGCGGGGCTGGGGACTGACTGGCATGTCATTAACTGCTTGTCTTAGGGCCGAGCCAATCAGTCCAACACGCAAATAGGTATTAAACGTCTAGGTATCATTTCAGGATGTTACCAGCCAGACGGATCCATGTCACAGAGCACATTAAGATGCAAAAGTCAGCTTCCCAAGGGAGCACCCGAGGCACCGTCGCTGGACACAAATGGCCTGTCTGGGTCACCACCGCACTCGGGGGTCTTTCTGGGTGGGAGATGGTTCTGGGAGCAGGAAGGTCGGCTCTGGGCGCAGCTCCCAGCCCCCTCTGGGCTGCCAGGGTTTGTGAAACGTGTAAATCTCCATAAACCCATTTGTTACCAAGAGATCCGGCTCCCATAAATAAGCATGGGAATGTGGATTGGGTGGCCGCTCTGCAGGGGGAAACTGAGCACCCGAATGGTGGTGTGGGTGCCAGACGGAGCCCTGCACAGACTTCCTGCGGCCATGGCTCCTTCCCGCCTGCTGTCTCGGCTTGCCGGTCGGTCCGTATATCGGTGGTGTCAGCCTTGTCGGTTTCAGACTTTTCCTGCAACACTGCTCCTTCTGTGATGTCTTGGCAGGGCTGGGGGGTGGGGTGGGGTGGGGAGAAGGCTCCCCAGGCAGGAGAGAGACTTGCTTCTTTGTACTGAGCACGCTGAGATCCTCTTTCTGAAAAAGACCTTGCTGGAGCGAAATCTAATTAAGAAGAAGGCAAGAAAGAAAGAAAGAAGACTTGCGGGGGAGAGAGCGGGGGAGGTGTGCTCCTGACATTTCTGTGCTTTCCAGCTCATCATATTGTGGTCGGCGACACCGGAAAGGCAGGGACACACTTGGGGACACAGAGGAGGCAGAAGCTGTGTTGGTTCTCAGAGCTTTCTGCTCTCCAGCCTAAACTTTCAGACCAATTTGAAATGAGTTATGGGTAAAATCCACTCCTGCCCCCCCCCCGCCCCCCGCCCCCCCACCTTAGCAGCAGTTTTAAAGTTCTTGGGGGAAAAACCATTGATTTGCTAATAGAAATAGTTCGGCTGCCTTCAACTGCTTCACTTTGAGAGACTTTCTCCCCAAATGTGTTTGTGATCAAAGTGAGCTGGGCAGGGGGCGTCTTTTGGGTGAAAAGAGGACATTTAATACTTACAAGATAATTTGGGAGGTCAAGGTTTTGTTTTGTTTTGCTTTACAGACTTTTTAAAAGGATATATATATATATATTTACATATATATATATATGCAAATAAAACTGAAAGTTACAGGAAAAGCTAATCTGGCCTGGGTGACTGTTCACTGTTTGTCCAGAAGGGTTAGCGTCAGTGGGGTTACGTGTAACACTGAGCCGTGTGAGCCAGGCACCTTTTTAAACAAGCCCTGAAGGAGGGCTCTCTCGTTGGCATCTGGAGATCTGGGGGTGACGTTTTGGAGCAGGAGCGCTGTGGACAATGAGGAAGCTGCAAGCAGGTCCCCGTGTGTGTTTCCTGCTTTATGGCAGTCACTGCTACGGCATCCCTGTGCCTCGCGGCTTCACGCAGGGGTCTGAGCCGGGGCGGTGAATTCCGCCTGCCTTTCACAGAAGCTGCGATCGTGGTGGCTTCTCGGCCGTGACCTAAGCGCAGAAACCAAGGTTTCAGGAGCAAAAGCACTCGGGCGGACTAATGAACAGAAGGCACTTTCAGAGGTCACAGGTCACGTCACCTGCGCAGTCCCACGGTCACACGGCCGGTGGCAGATGGGGCTGAGCCTGTGCCAGCCTGGCTGCTTATTCCTGATGGGAAAGAGAAGCGAATTCTCCAAAGCAAACTCAACTTTCAATTTGTTTGATTTGTGTTGAGACTTTGTCTTTTCTTACACACATCTGCACACACACACACACACACACACACCTCCCATCCCAGCTCCCTGCTCCTTCCTGGCTAGGGCATGTGTGTGTGTGTGTGTGTGTGTGTGTGTGTGCTTGAGCTCAGTCTCCCTACCCACAACTGGGGACACACACTGTATGATGCCTCATCCACACCGTGGGGTTGGTTTCACTTAGCAGAGAAATTTTTTCTGCAGACCAGAAGTCCTTGGGTTTAAAATCACAAGAGCCCATCTCCCATGTCTCTGGGTTGTTTGTAATTTATGTATTCCGGGGCGGGGGGAAAGTAGTCTGTTCCTAGTAACGACAGCTCGGGGAGTTCAAGATCGCGGACGAGTAGCGGACGAGCCAAATGTGGGACTCTTGAACTAAAGAACCCGCCTTATGGACTTGGTCTCTTGCTGCGTTTTCCTTTCTTTTTAACAGGTCCCTAAAGAACATTTTATTCCACTCTCAGGAGGTTTGTAGATATAGTTATTTTCAGCTCTGCTGGGTGGATTGAGATGATATTTGCAATTGCAAAAGTGATGTTAAGACATGTTCACGCCCAACCAATGACAATGCTTTCTCAGGAACTCCAGAATTCTCCAATTATTTGTATCTTAAAGTCCCTCCAGTCTGCTTTGAGATGGGAACATAAGTTTTTGATAATGCTATCCACATTCTGAGTTAAGCCATGGCAATTCTTTCTTTCTCTTTCTCTCTCTCTCTCTTTCCAAACCCTCAGAAAGTAGCTTTCCAAGTTAAGCTAGGCTAGGGTGATCAAATGAATGTTTGACTTGAAATAATTGTTAAAATAACTTGCTCCCCACTTGGGCCCTTCCCTAAAGCGGAGCGGCCGGAGAGCGAGCTGCTTTTCAAAGCACTGAGCTTGGCAGAGGTGTTCCGGGGACTTCCGATGAAAGAGGGATATTGAATATGTGTGGCGAATGCATACCACTTCATATTTCAGGGAAGTTCTTTATTGAATAGTTCTCGCTCGCAAAACTGGAGTCACTGTGAAATCCCACTCCTCGGATCTCTGTCGGGCTGGCCGGGTCTCCCTGCCCAGGAACAAATTACTTCTTTAGCAATGCGTGTTCTAAATGGGATCCAGGGTCGGATACTAACGCACAAAGCCATGGAAACCAGCTCTGAGTGCTGGCCGCGACCGTGTCTAAATCAGCACACACCGCTGGGCGACTTGTTCTGGAAAATGGAGCAAATGGACTTGGCACACAACCCTCAAGGTCTGGCTCAAACTGGGGGTGGAGGGAGAAGGAAAGGGCCACGTCCTGGTGCTTGGTGGATGGTCTCTGTACTCCGGGGGTGAGGCCTGTCGCTGTCCCCTGTCACAGAAGGGGACACCAAGAACAGACGGGGAAGGGACAGGCATTCGGCACCATGGTTAAGACGCCACTCGGGATGCCTGTGTCCCACATGAGGGTGCTGGGCTCTGAGTCCCAGCTCTGCTCCCGACTCCAGCTTCCTGCTAATGGTCGTGCTGGGTGGCAGCAGTGGTGGCCGCAAGTACTGGAGCTCCTACCACCCACGTGGGAGACACGGATTGAGTTCTTGGCTCCTGGTTTCAGACTGGCCCAGCCCCAGTTGCTGCAGGCATTGGGAAGTGAACCAGTGAATGGGAGACCTCCCTGTCTCTCTGCCTTTCAAATAGAAATTTAAAAAAAGTAAATAAATAAACAGATGGAGGTTGTTCCCTGCGACGGTCTCCCAGCTAAGTCTGGATTTGAACTCAGGTCTGCTTAGCTCCCAAAGCCACCCGCTTTACCATCAGCCACACTGACTCCCGTGAAATAAGACAGCGGGTTCCTCAGCCTGCCTCCTCTCTAGCCTTCTTTTTTCAAGGCGACCGGCATGTGGAGACGCCTGCTCCACGTGCCGCAGTCTCTGTGCCTTTCTGGTTCGAGTCTCTCCTCCTGTGTTGCCTCCCTCTGCTGGCTCTGGGTATCCGGATCTGCCTCCCCCGTCCAGCCACATGGGCCTGGCCTCTCCCACTCTGCAGCCCTGGGGCAAGGGTTGGAACCCCTGGTCAGAGATGTGGGGTCAACGTGCAGTGCTGCACTTTGGCTGTGGGCGGAGGCCCGGCTCTTTGTAGAAGGGAAGAATGCAATCCCACCTGCCCCTCCACCCTGTGCTGTCCACCTGGCTTCTGGGTCTCCTCAAGCAGGCTGAAGACCTCTAGCAGGAGGGTGTTAGGGTGTTAATTGAACACAGTGGGCGCTCTCCTGGAATTGATAAAAGGGGAGGAGGGGGAGAAGGTCTGTGCCTCCATCAGCCCAACAGACCCCCTAGAAGCTGCTGGAGGCCTTGTGCAGCCAGTGTGAGCAGGGGAGTGGGCACCTGCCTCTACAGTAGCACCTGTGTCTCCCTAGCCACACCTGTGCACACAGCCAGGCCGACCGCGAGGACTGACACTTCCTGGTGGAGTGTCCCATGGCCTCCGGGGGGCGGGTAGGGAATGCGCCAAGCTTGAGGACTCCCCGATTGCCTGGGCTGTGCCACCATCGGAGTCTTGGTTCGCTCCTTTGTGCAATGGGGAGGCAGACACTTGCCACCCATCTGCGTCACTTTGGGGGCTGGCTGTGCTGGAAGGGGATTCCTTCTCAGGGGAGCACGCTGAGGGACCAAAGGGTCAGCGCCTGGCCCAGGTCCCCCCAGGGGACACAGCTGGCTGCCCCAGTGGTTCTCCCTGGCCCGGGACAGTTGCAGAGACTCCGAGAGATCCAGGCCATGCTGGCTGCTGGCAGTGGCTCCTACAGCTGTCCAGGGCCTGTTCTGAGACCCTGGTCACCATCCCCTGCCACTCTGTGTGGACACAGCAAGTGAAGGGCGGGTCATGGCACGGTCCAGCCAAGAGAATGCCCCCCAGTGGTGGATCTGGTAGCTCCTCCCGAGACAGAGCCACGTGGAGAGTTGGCACAGCTTGGTCATGTCTCATCCCGGGGCTGCTCCCTCCTGCTGGCAGCCTGGGAAAATAACCAGAGCCGGTTCCCGGGCGGTGGTGTGAGGGCTGACAGTCCCGGCTTCATCGAGACAGCAGCTGCTGACCCTGATGCTCACAAGCTGCAGAGCTGGAGCAAGCCCGGAGGCGCTCGGGGTCTCTGTCTTCTCAGTACAATGGGAAGTCTGACCTCCTCCCGCTGGTGCTGGGCACGCAAGCATGTGCTGCCCTAGGCCGTCTTCTGACAGCTTGGAGGGGTCCTTACCCTGCAGGTTCGCAACTCTCCCTTCCAAGCGCTTGAAAGAACTTAGAAGCCTGAGTGTGTGAGAGGCAGCTAGGAGGTAGATGCCTGGGCTCTGGGCTCCGGGCTCCGGGCTCTGCTAGTTTCGTAACAAAAGGCACAACTCCCATCCCAGGGAATTTCCAGCCAAAACACTGCTTCCCTCTGGAGCTGCGATGTTCCACTGCTTCACTGGCTTCTCAGGTGAGAGCGAGGGGCACCTCAGCGCAGGGCCGGGACCTGGGCACTCTGTTGAGCAGAGGGAGGGTCACAGAAGTCCAGAGAACTGCTCGAGGCCTCAGGGCTGGAGGTCAGGCACTGCCCCTGGGCCTCCTGGGTGCAGCCCCTCCTGCGGCTTCTCTACCACCCGCCCCAAAGCAGGCCACTCCTGCTGTGCTTTGGTAAGAACCAAGGTAGCTTCCAGGGTGAGAGTCCAGAGGCTGAGGGGCCTCGTGCTGGGAGCAAGGGGTCCCCCAAGACGCTGCGCTCTCCTCCCAAGGTGGGGGTTGGTCCCAGCCACTTCCTGCCTTGTGAGGAAGCAGGTGGTGAAGGAGCCAGTGACCGGCAAATCCACGCCCTCCCTCTCCTTGTCCCACCCTAGCCTGCCTTTACTCCTGGTGCAGCGCATAGATTAAGATGCAAGTTCCCCTAGGTAAATCCTCCCTGGACATGCCCCCTGCGCCCTGCCAGGCACGTGACTGTGGAAGATTATTCTTGGCAACATAAACTGAGAGCAACCCAAGTGCTCCCCAGTAGGGCATGCGTTGACCAAGGCAGGAAAGCACCCGAGTGATGGATAACCACACAGCCACTGGGGAAAACAGGCCATCTGGAATGCGCTGATCTGGAGGGACCTCCGGGGCAACGTGTGGTTGAGTGACAAGGGCAAGTTGTAAGGATCTAACAGAGGACAGTTACGTGTGTGTGTGTGTGTGTGTGTGTGTGTGTGTACCTATCTGCGGTATGGGTTCATAAATAGAAATGAGTTCATTTTGGGGAGGTAGGGCAATTCTCGGCTCGTAGCAGGAGCTGTATCATATCTGAAAAATCAATGGGAATGCAAGAGAAAAAGTCCTGGATGGGATCTGCAAGGGGTTAACAGCATGGGTCCCCTCTTGGGGGTGGGGACTGGGTTTGGGGCTGATGATTGAAGGGGACTGGAACCTTATCTCTAACATTTTACCCTGGCACAAAAACATCACATTCATGTTTTTACTTGTGAAATTAAAAACACATATGCATCTAAACTTGAAAAGTATCCCTAAAATAAGAAACTCCATCCCTTCTCAGTGCAGACAGGGTTAGCAGAACATGGAACCAGGGCCATACAGATAACCTGGGATCAGATAGCTAAGGCTAGCCCCTGCCCAGTGCTGAGGTCCTCAACCAGGGACACAGCACAGGCCGGCAGCATCTGAGGAAGTGAGTTCCACCAGCCAAGGACTCACTCCCTGGGGTCCTGGACAGCAGCTGGGGTGCTGGGGGTTGGGAGTCCTTTGTGGACCAATTATAGATTTAAAGTCTTAAGACTGAATTCAAGCCCCAAGCCAAGACCCTATGATGACCCTCATCCCTGCAACAGGGACCCCCATCCCTGCCTTGTACCTCCCATCCTTGAGACCTAAGTGCAGCGTGTGTGAGCGTAACTATGATTATCTTCATCCCTTGGGCCCTGGCAGCTCCTGACACTCTGTGTGTGTCCAGCAGTTGCGTAGAAACTGACCTGAGCGTGGTTGATAAGGAGTTAAAATAATGACAAAGGCAATACTGTTTTAAATCGTGAAATTCATATTTTGGTCTTTCAAATTCATAATCATAGTGTGCTCACACAATAGATCTAAGGGGCTCCAGAATGTTGTGGAAAATGGAATTTGAAGTTTATTTTATGACAAAACGTGAGCTTTTTGTCCTCATAAGCATGGATTTCAGAGGGCAGCGATAGAAAGCTCTCGCTAGGGAGGAAATAAAACAGGTGAATTGGGACAGGAAATTAGTTCCCCGGGAATCACACAGACTTTCGGTTCCGTGTAGAGGTCAAGATTGACTTAAGTATTCCCCCCTCCACCCACCCACGTATCTGGGGGAGCTTTCTTTAGTAAGCCCACTCTACCTGATGCAGTTCTCAGAGAACCGAACTTCGCCATCTTTCAAACTAGCAATCACATTCTGGCAAGACCCGAGCTCGAATTCTGGTTTTGCAATTTCCTATGTTGTAGCTGTGTCCTCTGGGTGCCGGGGCTTCTCTGAGCCTCAGATTTCACAGTAGTGAGACTGCTCTTAGGGTGTAGACCCACACGCGTGGTGACCAGCCTGGGGGGGTCATTACAGACACACAGTTTGATGGGGAAGATGAACCTGGGGAGGAAGAAGGAGGAAGAAGGTGATCTGTGTGGTTATCTCTGCCTTTCACTTGCATTCCTAGCCCCATTTGCACATGAGGACATTGCGTGATAACTACAGGGAAGTAGCAGGCCTGATATGCAAACCCCTATCTGCCTGACCCCAAGACCCGTATTCCTACCACTCAAGGAATTGCCAGCAAGGGTTTTGGGTTTTCAAGGCAGCAAGACTCTTGTCCGTATTAGCCGGGGCGTTTCTTAACGTGCCGATCCTCAGTCTTTGCATCTGTAAAATGGAGTTAATTAGTAGCCGTCCTATGCAGATAGGTTGCTGCAAGGAATGAAGAAGCTAAGTGTAAACCAATGACCAAGTGCGGTGGCTCAGGCGATGCTGTGTGGAGACGCGCGGGCCTCATGCACAAAGTCAGACCCTGATGCCTACAGGACGTCATGAACATTGCTTGTATTTTCCTTTATGGATCTCTGCGTGGAGTGAGAGTGCCAAGTGGCACGTATGAGCATAGACACCTCACACGGGACCCCAGTGTGCTGCTTGCCCTGCACAAGGGCTGTGGCAAGCGGGTGAAACCAGGATTTGAACCGGGCAAGCACTGGGCTCCTGGACAGATGTGTGTGGCTGTCTCATCGCCCTTACCTCCCGACTGTCACGAGACTGGTGGAGATCTGAGATGCTCGGTGCTTTGCGAACTGCCCCAGGTGACCACAGGCAGCCACCGTGGCTGCCTCCCACATCACTGCACTTGGGACAAATGGGAGCGCTCAGGAGAGGCAGAGTAGGCTGCCAGTGTGGGTTGAGGCCAAACCCCGGGGCCTCCCATCCTCTTCAGTGAGGGCTGCGGCTACCTGGAGGGGCCCCCTGAGTCTGGAGGGCCAATGGGGCAGTCAACCAGGCAGCCAACCAGGCCACCTCCTGGAGCTGGAAATGGGGCCCCCACCCCACCCCATTAGCAAGGCTGCTTGCAATGCTGGAAGCATGCACTGGAAATTTGATGAGCTCCACTTTGCCTGGGGACTCCTCTTCCTGAGAATTGCAGCCCATGGGCTTTCTGGGCGGGGGTAAATCCTGGGGGCTGGGGTGGGGGCACAGAAATGGGGGCCATGGGGGTGCTGCAGCCTGCTTTTGGGGCAAGTTGTCCCGAGGCCACTTCCACCCCTCTGATTTTCCCTGCAGCTCTCTGAGAAGGGTCCTCCTGGGGGGCTCCCACCCACCTGCTGAGAATGTGGCTCACACATCCTTTGCTGAGTAACAAGCAGCAGGACGCGCAGCTCGGTGTGGCCATCTTGCTCTGCACGGCGAAGGCAGCACCTCCCCATGTGATCAGCCACAGGGCCTGGCCCTCGGCCTGGGAGCTGTGTGCGTCTCTCCCTCTCTCCAAGTGCTGCAGCCTCAGATCTGTGCTCGGCATCTTTTAGTTCCAGGAGTCTGGATAAATCCCTTCAAGTCCGACTCAGACTCTCTGTGGTCATCTGCAAAATGAGACTAAAGACGCCTTTAGCCAGGAGAGGAGCAGAGCCTACAGCGGTGGTGTTAAGGACAAGGCTGCTTGTAGGTTAGGGATACAGGTTAGGCGTGGGTCTAGTGTGAGGTCGGAGTTAAAGATCAGAATAAGAGGTTGCTGTTAGGGGCTTGAGGAATGTTCCAATGAGTTTGGATCGACCTCAAGGTTGTAGAGTAAAAAGAGGAAGCTTGGTTTAAGTGCACTGGCTGTGAACTCCATCTCCGGTGCGTAGAATCCACGAGGCAGTTGGGGTAGAACAGCAGGTTATCCGAGAGACCAAGTTGAGGCCTTTGGGCTCGTGCTGCAGCTCACCAGTTCTGGGATGCGTTGTTGTTGTCCAATCCTGATGTCTCTCCTGCTGGGGTCTCACTTAGACTCGGCACTGCGGATGATTCAGTTGGCAGCGTCTTTGTCTTTGAATCCGCACAAGAATGGTGTATCTGGCAATGGACAGCATCTTTGGAGCACAGCTGTTCAGCCTAGTTGAGGTTAAGATGCCGGTTGAGATGCCCAGATCCCGTATTGGAGTATCTGGGTTTGAATTCCAACTCTGCTTCAATCCAGCTTCCGTCAACACACATCCTGGGGGGCAGCAGGTGACGGCTCAAGGACTTGGGTCCCTGCCACCCGTGCCGGAGATGGAGTTCCTAGCTCTCAGTTTTGCCTGGCCCAATCATTGAAGCATTTGGGGAGTGGATAGGAACGCTCTCGCTTGCTACACTTCTCAATTAAGCAAATCAATAAAAAGAAATGCGCTCCAAGGTTGCACCTTCCTGCAGAGCATACAGTATCCACACCACTGTGCTCGGCGACTTGCATGTTCCCAACTAATGACACTGAGCATCTTTTGATGTGCTTATCGGATGTTTGTGCACCTTCTTTGGAGAGCTACTTATTCAAATTTTTTAAAAGAAAACATGTATTAATTTATTTGGCAGAGTGACAGAGAGGGAGGGAGAGACAGAGATCTTCCATCCACTGGTTCATTCCCCGAATGGCTGCAACAGCCAGGGTTGGGCCAAGCTGAAGACAGGAGTCAGGAACTCCACCCTGATCTCCCACATGGGTGGCAGGGGGCCTGTGTACTTGGGCGGTCTGCTGCTGCTTTCCCAGGCATGTTAGCTGGGAGCTGGATCAGAAGTGGAGCAGCCAGGGCTCACACTGGCACTTTGATAATGGGATGCCCGCCTGCAAGCGGTCGCTTAACCCGCTTCACCCCAATACCAGCCCCCATCCAAGTGTTTGCCCATTTTAAAAATTAATTTTGTACTTTTACTGTTGAGTTGTAAGAATTCTTCTCCTTCTCCTTCTTCTAGATTTTATTTTTTGAGAGGTAGAGTTACAGACAGAAAGAAGGGGAGACAGAGAGAGAGAGAGGTCTTCCATCCACTGGTTCACTTCCCAGGTGGCTGCAATGGCTGGAGCTGAGCCAATCTGAAGCCAGGAGCCTGGAGCTTCTTCCAGGTCTCCTATGTAAGTGCAGAGGCCCAAGAACTTGGACTCTCTTCTACTGCTTTCCCAGCAGGGAGCAGGATCACAAGTGGAACACCCCAGACTCGAACCGGTGACCATACGAGATGCCAACACTGCAGGCTGGTTGTTTAACCTGCTATGCCACAGCGCCGACCCCAAGAATTCTTTATATATTTTAGATGCAAGTCCCTAATAAGACATGCAATTTGCCAACATTGCCTCTCATTCTGATGGTTCTTTTCTCTTCTCTTCTCTTCTCTTCTCTTCTCTTCTCTTCTCTTCTCTTCTCTCTCTCTCTTTCTTTCTTTTTAAGATTTATTTATATATCTGAAAGGCAGAGTTACAGAGAAGGAGAGATGGGAGAAAGTCAGAGACAAATGTCTTCCATCTCCTAGTTCATTCCCCAAATGGTCACAACAGTTAAGACTGGGCCAGGCTAAAACCAGGAACCCAGAACTACACCTGGGCCATCCTCTGCTGCTTTCCCAGGCCATTAGCAGAGAGCAGGATTGCAAGTGGAGCAGCTGGAACCTGAACTCATGTCCGTATGGGATGACAGGGTTGCATGTGACAGCTTAAACCTGATGTACCACAATGCCAGCCCTAAAATGTTTTTTTAAAGATTTATTTATTTATTTGAAAGTCAGAGTTACACAGAGAGAAGGAGAAACAGAGAGAGAGAGAGAGAGAGAGAGAGAGAGAGAGAGAGAGAGAGTCTTCTATCCGTTGGTTCACTCCCCAGATGGCCGTAACAGCCAGAGCTGTACCGATCCGAAGCCAGGAGCCAGGAGCTTCTTCTGGATCTCCCACGTGGGTACAGGGGCCCAAGGACTTGAGCCATGTTCTTCTGCTTTCCCAGGCTATAGCAGAGAGCTGGATTGGAAGTGGAGCAGCTGGGCCTTGAACTGGCACCCATATGGGATGCCGGCACTACAGGTGGTGGCTTTACCTGCTACGCCACAGCACTGGCTCCCTAAAATTCTTTTAGTTTTGATGAAGTCATGGGGCCAGTGCCATGGCTTACTTGGTTAATCCTCTGCGTGCGACGATGGCATCTCATATGGCCACCAGGTTCTAGTCTCGGTTGCTCTTCTTCCAGTCCAGCTCCCTGCTGTGGCCTGGGAGGGCAGTGGAGGATGGCCCAAGTGCTTGGGCCCTGCACCCGCATGGGAATCCAGGAAGAAGCACCTGGCTCCTGGCTTCGGATTGGCACAGCGCTGGCCATAGCGGCCATTTGGGGAGTGAACCAACGGAGGAAAGCCCTTTCTATCTCTGTCTCACTGTCTATAACTGTACCTGTCAAATAAAAAGAAATTTTTGATGAAGTCAGATTTATGTTTTTCTTTGGTGGCTTCTGCATTTTCTGCCATAGCTAAGAAACCATTGTCTCATCTTGGAGACCATGACAATTGTTTTCCTTTTTCTCAAAGACTAAATTGATTAATCATTCAATAGGTAGTCTTTATATGCTTGCTTCCACTTAGTGTGCTTTTGAGATTTATCCCTGTTTTCCCAACGTATTAGTAATGTTTTCTTTTTTGTTGCCAAGTAATATTCCACCGGATGGCTAGTCCCGGTTTTTCCATTCGCCCTGTGGCGGGCATTGGGGATGCTCCCTATCCGGGGTGGAGCTAGCGCCGCGGCTACAGAGGGACACATGGTTGTGTGGGCTGACGTTCTCACTTTCCCTGAGTAAGCTCCTCTGGGCAGTCCTCTGGGCTTCCGCTCAGAGTGGTGAGGCCGTGCAAGAAACTCTTTCCACAGTGACTGTACCGTCTGCTTCCCCTCAACATAAATATGGGTTTTCTTTCCCTTGATTTACCAGTTTTCAACTAAGTTAACTCCCTAGTGCTCTCCAAGAATGAGCTGTCAAGTTGTTTGTTTTCTTCGGAGTGTTCAATGTTTAAATGTATTTTATGTGTTCAGTATTCTACAACTAATACTGTTTTTTGAAAGATGTATTTATTTATTTGAAAGGCAGAGTGACATGGAGACACACACACACACACACACACACATACACAGAGAGAGAGAGAGAGAGAGAGAGAGAGCATGTCTTCCGTCTTCTGGTTCACTCCCCAAATGACTGCCACAGCTGTGGCCTGGCCAGGTGAAGCCAGGATCCAGGAACTCCATTTGGGTCTTCCAGGTGGGTGGCAGGGACTCTAGTACTTCATCCATCATCTGCTGCTTCTCGGGAGCATTGGCAGGGGTGTGGATGGGAAGTGGAGCAGCAGGGACTCGAACCCGCGCTCTGGTTGTGGGATGGGAGCGTCCCAAGGAGCTGCTTAACCTGCTGTGCCACACGCACTCGGTTCCTCCTACTGGTGCTCACATTTTCCCAGTGTGGGAAAGGTCTTCCTTTACCGTTGGTTCACCCTCCAATGGCCGCCGCGGCCAACACACCGCGCTGATCCGTAGGCAGGAGCCAGGTGCTTCTCCTGGTCTCCCATGGGGTGCAGGGCCCAAGTACTTGGGCCATCCTCCTCTGCACTCCCTGGCCACAGCAGAGAGCTGGCCTGGAAGAGGGGCAACCGGGACAGAATCCGGCGCCCTGGACTAGAATTGGTGTGTGGGCGCCGCTAGGTGGAAGATTAGCCTAGTGAGCCACGGCGCTGGCCTACCAGCAGGAGCCTTTTCAAAGGACGCTTGTGCCCTGAGCAGAAGTGTGATGTGGCCCAAGTAGCTTTCTTTTATCATCGTCTATCTCCTGCCAAGACCTGGAATCACCCATTTCTGGCTCTGTATTAAAAATATTGTTTGGAGGGGCTGGTGCTGTGGTATTATAGGGTAAGCCTCTGCCTACAGTGCCGACATCCAATATGGGCGCTGGTTTGAGTCCCAGCTGCTCCACTTCCAATCCAGCTCTCTGCTATGGCCTGGGAAATCAGTGGAAGATGGCCCAAGTGCTGGGCCCCTGCACCCTCATAGGAGACCCCAAAGAAGCTCCTGGCTCCTGGATCAGCCCAGCCCCAGCTGTGGTGGCCGTTTGGGGAGAGAACCAACAGGATGGAAGATTTCTCTCTCTCTCTCTCTCTCTCTCTCTGACTCTACCTCTCTCCCTAACTCTGTCTTTCAAATAAATAAAATAATTATAAAACAATTCATGAGTTTGTAAGGATGCTACTAACCTTAATTCATGATCTATTTAACTTCTTCAAACTGAGATTTCTATCTCCTTTTCTTCCACCTATCTGGGGCGAGATAAGATAAGCCGATAAGGAGAGATAAGTCAGGCAGACACAGCTGCCACCTCTCCAGAGGTTGTTATGTCCCAGTTGCCTCTGACCCTCACAACAACCTGGGACTGAGTTATTGTTGTCTCCATTATAGCCTGGGGAAGCTGGCTCCATCCTGAGCCGGCAGGGAGCCCCTCAGCCCTCCCTCCCCTAGGTCAGGACACAACAGTCAGTGGAAGGTGCCTGGGCCTCCAGCCAGGAGCAGTCACAGAGCTAAGACATGACAGCTAAGACATGACAGAGTGCAAGGAGAAGTCCTTGTCCCAGGAAGGTGACGGCGTGGTGGCAACTCCCAGTGGCGCTGTCACAGCTTGCACACAGTGAGGCACCATCAACCTCAGGAAGATGAACTCCTACGGCACTGAGCCAGGCCCTGGACATCTGGGCCCCTGACTCATGCCTGCCAGCACTGGCCTTGAGTGTGAAACAGAACACAAATGCCGTCTGCTCCCAGCAGTGAGAGGAGCCCCAGGGGCTTCCCGGCCAGCAGGGGGGTTGGGTGAGATGATGCTGGCCTCTTCAGGGCCACCACAGCGGAATGCCAAAGTCCCCTCTACAGCGGTTCCAAGAGGACATCCAGCATCGCCCCCTCTGTTGGTAAATGGGGAAACGGAGGCTGCAGAGGGCAAGATCGTCCTGGGCACAGGTGAGGGAAGAGGCAGGGAAATAGAACAAAGTGCGTGGCGAGGCAGAGGGAAGACGATGCTCGCTGTTGGGACCAGTGCAGGGACCAATGCGCCAGGAAGCCAGGAAATGCAGCTCTTTTCTCACGTGCGTAGACGTCGAGCGGTGGCCTGCACACCTAGGAGCAGGGAAGCCCCCGGTGACATTTCTGAGAGGACAAACTCTTTATGCAAAGATAAGACACCTGAATGGGCCCAGGCCCGAGGGGGTGTAGGGACTGGGCTAGGTGGGACGTTGGGCGAAGCTTCCAGAGAGAGGCTGGAGACTCGGAATGGGCAGGAGTGGCTGGGCTGGGCTGGGCAGGGTGCAGGCAAGGCATTTTGAGAGTCTGAACTTTGAGCTAAGAGCCCTAGAAAGGGCTGGGACAGTTCTGCTCCATGGGCGGGGTGGCGTAGGAGGTGGTCCGGCAGAGAGGGTGGCTCTCAGGGGAGACAGCTGAGGGAAGGGTCCAGATGCCCCTCCCTGCACTTGACCTAGATCTCAGTGGGGAAGAAGAGCCAAGACCCAGGCCTATCTTCTCCATGGAAACCAGATTCCTGGTAGCCCCAGAGCCTAAGTTTAGGAGCTCTCAGGGGGTCCAAGTAGAAGACAATGGGGTTAGGGAGGAGGGCTGCCTTGGGAGAGAATTAACAAATTTCCCTTGACAGATCTAGATCTTTAGGCTCCTGCCCCAGGCCTTTGCAAGTGCTTATCCCCCACCCACCCCATACGCCGGCCCTCTTATCTCTGCAGTAGGTGTCCCTCACACAGCATCCCAGCAGTCATTCCTTACCCAACCTGCTGCTTCCCTCTACCCAGCTTTTAGAGAGCACCTCCCACCAGCTGAAAGTATTTGTTTGGCATTTTCTGATTCATCCTGCAGAGTGTAAAGTCTTCAGAGCAGGAGCTGTGTCTTATCCACGGGTCCTATTCCATAATTTGGAACAGTAGTTGAGATCTAGAAGCCGTTCAAAAGATGATTGTTTGAATCAGTATATGGATGGGTGCGTAGATGGATGATGGATGGATGGATGGGTGGGTGGGTGGATGGGTGGTGGGTGGATGGAGAAATTTGGTGACTTTTTCCAAAGTGGTTGAGACCAGGGCTCATGAAGTGGCCTCTAATCCTATGGCAAGGTGGAAGTATTTTGGTGTCATCTGTCCTCTATTTGAGAAATAGATCAGAGCTGGACTTGGTCTTAGCTGGCTGTGGAATGCATGTGGGTACAAGGCAGACACAGATCAAATTCTAGAACAGAGTGGTTCATGAGCCACCTAGGGGCCATTGCCAGTCTACACAGATGATGGGACTATACCATTTAAAAAGTTTTTTAATCAATTGCCAGCATTTAAAATTTTCTAATAAACTCAGATATCTATTTTCCTTAATCAAAAGATCTGGAATTGGGAAGGCCCCATTTTTAAGGGCAGACGTTGGCTGGAGCTGGGTACGCTTGGTGGGGGCTCTGCCGTCGGCTCCGCAGACCCACCTGGCTCACTTCCTCTTTCCCACCCCAGCCTTTGAGTTTGCTCCACTGGCTCTCCTGCTCTCGGTCATCATTCCAGACCCTGGTGCCTGGTGATGTACGAGGGATCCTGCGGAGAATGGCGTTTTCTGTGTCGCGATGAGACAGCACCATGAAGGAGCACAGACAGGCAGTAGATGGACGAAGGCATTGCCCACAGACCAACAGTAGAGGCAGCACCGCTGACGCCTGCTGTGTGGTCACCTACACTCCCCATGGTCACCCACCACTGACACCTGCTGTGTGGTCACCTACACTCTCCATGGTCACCCACCACTGACACCTGCTGTGTGGTCAC
>CM027391.1:32686351-32728164 GCA_015711505.1 Sylvilagus bachmani
AGAATCAGTTAATGGAATTAGCATAGGGACAAAGGTTTTACAAACAAAGGAGGGTTTTATCGGGGCTGGGCGGGGTCTTCTGCAGGAATGACCTTGCTGCATGGCTTGGTCCTGCTGGAGCGAGCGAGCGGAGCATTGTTATTGCCATGTTTTAACCCACATCTACCTTTGTGCTGCTTTATGGGTACTGCATCATGGTAAGGAGCAAATAAGGACGAACAGCACTTCCATCTCCTCAATGCTGTCATTCCTCTGTGTTGGGAACTTGCAGAATCTTCCCTCTGGTTCTTTTGAAAACATAGTAAAGTGTTGTAGGCTGTAGTTGCCTTACTCCGCTACAGAACATCAGAGTTCCATCCCCCCTCAAACTGTGTGTTGCACCTGTTACCCAGCCTCGCTCTATCCCCCTCCTCCCTACCCTTCCTAGCCAGCATGGAGGTCTTCAGAAAACTAGAAAACATGACTGCCACGTGGGCCACTGATTCCATTACTGGGTATTTTGGAATAGGCAAAGGAAAGGAAATCAGAATTTCCGAGATGCCCTGTGTCTACTGCAGCATTATTCCCAGTAACCAATACTTGGAATCAACAGAGATGGCCTTTGACGGGTAGACGGGTAACAAAAACTGTGGTCCATATACACCATGGAATATTATGCAGCCATAAAAACGATGAGATTCTGTGTCTGTGGCAACCTGGGTGGCATTTTAGAAAGGGAGATAAGCCAGGCACAGAAGGGCAGACCCTGCGTGATCTCACTCACTGCGGAAGGTAAGACAGTTGACCACCTGAAGTGGGGCGTGGAGCGGTGGTGCTGTGACCGGCTCCCAGTGTCCCAGCCCGCAAGCTGAGACACAGACACAGGAGCAGGTCGGGAACGCTGAGCTTCAGGCTGCAATGAAACGGGCGTCGACACCTGCCCAGGATGGGACGAGATCACCTGTGTAGCCTGTAGCCTGGCACCCGGCAGGAATGCAGTTCCGTCACCTGTCTCTGGCACCGTCTCCTACTGAGGTTGCAATTCCTTCCTCTTGATCTCCTTAGCTCTCCCCTCCACCCCGCCCCTACTTTCTACCTGCACAGGTATGTAACGGAGAGTTGCCAGATCCCAGTAGGATGCTAGGGAGTGCAGCACAGAGCACAGAGCCTTGCTACGTTGTATTCGTGGAGGGCCACTGAGATGAGATTTCACATCTACCAATGAAACAGGGTGTAATATTGACAATTGCTGCAACTTGGCCATTGCTGGGTCTGCGCCAGGGGCTGTGCTCAGCACTGCCTGCTTTATCCCAATGAATCTCCTTCCGTCGTGGGGATCCAGGCAGTATTGCTGTGTCTATTTCAGGATGTGAAAGCAGAAGCCAGACAGAGGCTGTGTGGCTTGCCCCAGGTCACAGGGCTTGTAAGACTAGAAATACTGTGTCTATGTTAGCATAGCCACTGCTTTCCCAGGCGCGTTAGCAGGGAGCTGGATTGAAGTGGAGCAGCCGGGACTTGAACCAGCGCCTGTATGGGATGTCGGATGGCTCAACCCGCTGCACCACAGTCCTGGCCCCCAGCTTTCCACCTTCAGCGAGCCAGCTCCTCTGAAGGCGTTGTAAGATCCAGCCGCTAGCAGCTTTATAAGATTTTGCAAGGATTCCATCAGATAAAAATACCTAAAGAGCTTAGCACGGTGTCTGGCACGTGATTTGTAGGATTAAGTTCGTTAATTCAAGTAAAGCATCTGGAGTTGGGCTGGCACAGGGTGATCTTATCCGAGTTAAGCAGCCACCTGGGATGGCAGCTTCCTCTTGTGAGAGCCAGGTGTAGTCCTAGCTGCTCTGCTTTTTAAAGATTTATTTATTTGAAAGAGTTACACAGAGAGAGGAGGAGAGGCAGAGAGAGAGAGGGTCTTCCATCCGCTGGTTCACTCCCCAGTTGGTCGCAATGGCTGCAACTGTACCAATCTGAAGCCAGGAGCCAAGAGCCTCCTCCAGGTCTCCCATGGGGGTTCAGGGTCCCAAGGACTTGGGCCATCTTCTACTTCTTTCCCAGGCCATAGCAGAGAGCTGGATCAGAAGTGGAGCAGCCAGGACTTGAACCGATGCCCATATGGGATGCTGGCACTGTAGGCTGTGGCTTTAGCCGCTATACCACAGCGCCAGCCCCTGCTCCACATCTGGTCCAGCCCCCTACTAATGCGCCTGGGAAGGAAGCAGAAGATCCCCGAGTCCCTGGACTCCTGCCACCCACGTGGGAGACCTGGATGGAATTTCAGGTTCTTGGCTTCAGCCTTGTCCGGTCCGGGGCCTTTGAGGCCATACGGGGAGTGAATCAGCAGATTGGAAGACCTTTCTCTTTATGTCTGTCTGCCTCTCAAACAAATCTCTAAAACAAGAAAAGAAAAACAAAAGCCCGATCTGGAGGCCATGGGTCTGCATCCGAGCGGGAGCCGTGTCCTGCTCACGAGGCCTGTGTCTTTCCTGCCAGCCTCAGAGGGGGAGTCGCTTGCTGGTCCCCACAGCCTTTGTGGCTTGTGAGCCCCGTGGGATGAGCCCTGGGAACACACGAGGGGCGTGACTTGCGGGGTCTGCGAAGGGCAGGAAGGACTTCTAGGCGAAGGTGACGCGTCAGCGGGAGATTCGTTCTCCGTGCTGATAGCGGCCTGTGTAGAGCATTAGTTAAGGCGCCGTGGGAAAAACACACGCTTTACCTACTGCCCAGGCTGAAGCAGAGCGTAACCAGCAGCTCGGAGCCCGGGCCCCAGCGTGGTCCCCGCGCGCAGCACGCAGGCTGCGGGCACACCTCGGAGCCAGAGGACGGCTGCTGTGAGGCCCCCTCCCTCCCCAAGCCAGCAGACTCTCTGTCCACCTTGTCATTATATGTCTTGCTGTGTAGCTATCTCCTCCAAATACGGCTCTGTTTTGCAAAACAACCCCAAACCCGGCTGTGCAAAGAAGGGGGATGTGTCGGCAGCGAGCCGAGTGCCGACCACGGTCCCTGGGCAAAGCTGGTTCAGTCTTCAGACATTCTGCTCAGCATGTGGAAGGCTTTTATTCCTATTATTATTTTTAATATTTGTTTATTTATTTGAAAGGCAGAGTTACAGAGAGAGGAATAGAGATCTGCCATCCACTGGTTCATTCCCCAAATGGTCAACAAAGTTGAACTTCTTTGCAAATCTGCTCCGGTCCCTTGGCAGCCGAAAGAGGAGTGGTCAGGCCTCCTTGGGGGCCCGCACACCCCTGGGTCTCAGGCCTGGGACTCCCACCTGCCTGGACTTCCTGCCGGCAGCCGCGTGCTTCCCTGAGCCGGGCTCAGACCCCTCTGCTTGCGTCACCCCCGCCTTGCAAGACAAGGTGCGGTCATAAAATCAACTGTCCGCAGCCATTTAGGCCTAGGCATGGTTAATGCCAGAACTGGCTTCCAAATTGACAGTTAATGAGGGAAAATGACGAGGGCCGTGTTAACAGACGCAGGCTCGAGGCCATAAACAGGCCGTTAAAGCCAGGTAGTAAACAGCTTGCCAAGGACCATTTATGAATTTATTTTTTTTTGAAGGGGAGAAAAATGAACCGACGAGGCGCGTCCCCTTTGGTGACCAGGTGCGACTGGCCGTGGGGAGAAGTGAGGGATTCTCCGGACTGGGCCCAGCAGGTGAGCCATGGGTCTGGCGCCCCGGGCCAGTTTGGACCCCCATGTGCTGGACTTGGGTCCTAGCTGCTCCTGGTGCCTTGGAGGCTGGGTGTGGGGTCAGCAGCTCTGGCACTGACCCTGGCTCTGCCTGTGCTGGATTCTGGGACCAGGAAGCAGTCACCTGATTTTCCAGCTCCTTCCTCTTACCAACAGGCCAGGGGGCTCCATTCTGCTCTGGGGCCTGGGACTGAGTTAGGAGCCCCCCCCCCCCCCATTCACGTCCTTCCTGAAATCTCAGAATACAGCTTCGTTTGGGGATCATGCAGTTTTTCTCATAAATGGATTTTTCATTAACTGGAGGACCCTCACATAAGTGGGTTTCAAAACTTTTTTTTTTTTTTTAAAGATTTATCCATTTATTTGAAAGTCAGAGTCACAGAGAGGGAGAGACAGACAAGAAGAGAGAGAGATCTTCCATCTGCTGGAATGTTGCAATGGCCAGGACTGGGCCAGGCCAGGAGCTTCTTCTGGGTCTCCCACAAGGCTACAGGTGCCCACACATTTGGGCCATCTTCCACTGCTTTCCCAGGTGCATTAGCAGGGAGCTGGATCGGAAGTGGAGCATCTGGGACTCAAACCGGCGCCCATATGGGAAGTTGACGTTACAGGAGGCGGCTTTACCCACGGCACCACAGCACCAGCCTCTGGCTCCTCCACTTCTGATCCAGCACTGCTCAGGCATCTGGGAAGCAGCAGATGATGGCTCAAGTACTTGAGTTCCTGCCACGCACGTGGGAGACCCCTGGTCCTGGTAGAGTGGTTGCACAGGTAATGAGTTAAGCTGAGGTCACATTGGAGGAGAGAGGGCCCTAAATCCAGCGTGCCCGACGTCCTTCCTGGGAGAAGAACAGAGACAGACACACAGGGAGCATGGCGAATGGCAGCACTAGAAGCAGAGAAAGAGGCAGGCATGATGCTGGATCAGAAGTGGAGCAGCCGGGACTCGAACGGGCACCCATATGGGATGCCAGCATCACAGGCAGTGGCTTTACCCACTGTGCCACAGTGCCGGCCCATGTTTGTTTTCATGTAGAGGATGGGAGCTCCCTGGGGACGGGGACCAGGCCACCTGGCTGTACGCACAGTGCTTGTCCTGGAGGAGGAGCTGAGCACCTCTGTCCCCGGAGATCTTGGGATCAGGAGCTGCTGGGGCCCCAGCGTCCACACCTGGCAGTGTATCTGTGAAGTGGGGCTGATGGATGCAAATGGAATGGTATTTAATTGGCTAAAACCAGAGCTGTCATCCCCTAATCAGAGGGCCTGAAAGGAGGTTTTCAGCACCTGCTTCCGCTCAAGAACAGTGTGGTGCAGCTGCCTGGGGTGGCAGGGGCTGCCTGGGGCCTCCACAGGCCTGTCTGTCTGTCTGCCTATCTGTCTGTCCAGGGACCAGCTAAGGACCTGGTTGTCCCATCAGAGAAGCCGACAGCATTGCTGAGCAAGGCTTCATTTCTGTAAAGCTGACACCCCCTAAAGTGTGGCCATCCTTGTTCTCTTGGGTCCAACCCCTTATGGTTTACAAAGCACTTTCAGGGACAAGAGGCTCCCCTGTGAGTGCAGCAGGCTCGGGGCCCCGTGCTGTGGGTTGGGACCTGGGGCTCGGGCGAGGCGGCCCCACCGTGAGCTGCCACGTGCGCCCCTTCTGTCTCCTCGAGCTCTTTCCCCACTTCCAGCAGCTGAACTCACTGTGCCACACCCCAGCCCCAGACGCTGCTGTTTTTATTTTCAAGACTTATTATTATTATTTTTTTTTTGAAAGTCAGAGTTACAGAGAGAGGGAGAGACAGAGAGAGCTCTCTGCTGGTTCACACCCCAGATGGCCCAACCCAGGTTGCTCTGAGACTGGAGCTCAAGGCCCCGGGGTCTTATTGATTCCTCAAGAGAGACCAATCAAGGGCCAAGAGCCTGCGGGCTGTTTGTCTTGAAACAACAAGCCTGCATCTCTGTGTTTGCGGGAGGCTGTCCAGCAGCCGGCCACAGGCCTCCCCCACAGTCCTGCTGCGGTGTCCTCGCTGGCGGCCTCAGTGGCCACTACAAAGCACAGCCTCCCGCGTGAAGAACAACACTGAGTGCTTGGACCCTGGCATTAATCTGAGTCATGCCAGGTTTTAGGTTTCCAGGGCTCCGTGGCTGGCATTTCCCACCCCTAGGGACACTGTCCGAGCTGCCGGGGGTCCAGTTGGGGATACTGTCTGCCTGGCACTTACGTGACCCCCGGATATTCACTTAGCATCCAGACTCTGCTGTGGCTCTGAGGGTGCAGTGGGAAATGAGATAGGGGGGCCCTAGAAGGCTGTCGGGGGGCTGACACACAGGGGAGAGAAGATTATTCCCAAGCGTGGTAGCGTTGGAAAAGATGATGGCCCGTGATGGCGTGATGTGCTAGGCGGCGGCGTTAGCTGGAATGGCTGGGGAGGCCTCCTGAGGCAGGTGAAGGTCAAGGGTGAAGAGTAGAGACCCAAGTGCAGAGCTCAGAGAGGGACAGCCCTGATGTATTCCCTAGGAGGCCAGTGTGGCTGGCGCAGAGCAGAGGAGGGGAGAGGGGTTGGGAGGTGAGGTCAGAGGGGCAGGCTGAGCCTTGAGAGCGTGGTGGGTAGTTTCGGTTTTATTTGGGGTCAGTAGACATTCGCGCCACAAATGCCCGGCCCTGACCGCTCAGCACTTGGGCCTTTTTCCGGGCTGCATTTGTAGCAGGTGAGCTGAAGGCGTGAACTTCTGTGTCTTTCCATGACAAAGAGCAGAGCTCCTTCCTGTTGGCTTTAAATTGGTGGGGTCCCCAAGCTCAGAGGACCTCCCCTGTAGTGAAAACCCACTACCTGCACGGTCCCGGCTGGGCCCATCCAGCAGGAGTTCGGAGAAGGAAGCCGGGGTGGGGGGCGGGGAGCACGCCAACACTCTGCCTTTGTTGGAGTGACAAAGTCTCTTGTCTCTGGCCCAGGAGTCTCCGTCTGTGAGAGCCGGATGCTGATTTGCCCTCCTGGCTGTCCGCAGGGCGGGGTGGGTGCGTGGGGGCAGGGCACAGATGGAAAGGAAACTGGCCGGGGGCTTTTGCAGGAGCCCAGGTGAGAGATGGTGGTGGTTCCACCTCGGATGCCAACAGTGGACCTGGGGGCAGTGGCGTGGTTTGGGCTTTGTTATAGAAACAGGCTAGGGAACGGACCGTGACCCCTAGGTTTGTGTCCCGAGCGGCGGTGCCACTTGGGCACGATGAGGGGGACTGCGGTTGGGCAGTCTGATGAGCTCTGCGTTGGCCACGGGAAGGCTGGATCCCCGTGAGGGTCCAGGGCTTGGGCACAGACCGGGGCTGCAGGTGGGATGTGGTGACGTAAGAAGCCACGTGGTGGGATGTTGGCCTGTGTGCACTCTGTACAGTGGCCCAGGCTATCCTGAGCGGGACCCTTGGCCAGGCCTGAAGGTTCCTCTCTGGCTGTCAGTCCTCCCTGAAGTCTTCCTTCTCGGGACCTTCCCCGAGAGCTGTCGCTTAGTGCCCAGGGGGAGGCTCTGAGACCAAGCGGCCAGCCTTGGATTTCGCAGCTTGCCGCCTGCTCTCCGAGCACCGTTCAGCACACGGCTGCCTAAGCTCCTAGAACGGGGGTGGCGGTACCCACCTCTGGGTCGTCGCGTGGGCTCAGTGAGATCCTGCCTGCGACGCCCCCAGCACGCTGCACCGCTGCAGATTGGATCGTGGCCCTAGAACACTTGTGTTGAAGCCCTGACCCTGAGGACCTGGGAACGGGATGGTATTGGACGCAGGGATCCCGAGGACGGACCCTCGCCCAGTGTGTCTGTGTTCTTAGGAGAGAGACAAGGTGGATGTTCACATGCAGAAGAAAGGCCACGTGAGGACGCAGCACCAGGATGGTGATTCTGCAAGCTAAGGAGAATCCGACCCCGCCACACCTTCATCTTGAACTTGCAGTCAGGGCTGTGAGAGGCTAGTTTCTGTTGCTGCAGCCCCCAGGTTGGTGGTGTTTGATTACGGCAGCCCAGGCAGACAGAGATCCCAGGGCTGCCTTCGTTCCATTCACTGTGCCCACATCCTGGGTCAGCCGCTGCTCTTGGCTCTGTAGACACAGCACCGAACACAGCAAAGTCCCTGTCCTCATGGGGTTGGTGTCCCAGAACAAGAGACAAGCAGTGAACAGGTCGTTAAGTGGACAACAGCAAAGCAGGTGTGGTGGAGCCTTGCCGTGCCACCAGCTGTCAGGGCTTCGGACAGGAGCCCTCCGTCCTCCGTCCCACCCCCCAGGAGCGCCGCTGACAATGGCTCTCAGCTGACTCTCTCTTCCCAGGGGCATCTGCATCCAAAAACTGGGTGACGTGGGGTGTAATGAGCCAGTGGTGAAAGTTCATCCCAGCTCCAGAGCTCCCTTGGGGTAGGTGTGAGACCTTTGTTGTGTAGCAGTCAAAGTGTTGGAGGCTTAGATGCCGGATGCATGGATGGATGGATGGATATGTGGATGGATGGATGGATGGATGGATGGGCAGATGGATGTGTGGATGGATAGGTGTATATGTATGGATGTGTGGGTGAACGGATGGATGCGTGGATGGATGGATATGTATGTGTGGCAGAGTGGATGAATGGATGCACAGATGGGTGGGTGGATGGATGGACAAGTGGTAGATGGACGAATGTGCTGACAGACGGACAGATGGATGGATGAATGCCTTGTGCTAACTGAATTTAAGTCCACTTTCTTTGTACTTCCCTGTTGACTTCAGCCAAACCTGCTCTCTGCCCCTTAGCACACGCACTGGGCTTTCCTCAGGGATATTCCGTTACTGGCCAGCCCTCTCCCCACTAGCTGTCTGAGGAGTGGCCTGATAGTGTGCACCACATACTAGCTCTGGAGTCAGAGGGACTTGGGTCCAGGCGGGATTCAGCCATTCTGTCTTAGAGGATGTGCTGTGCAGATTAAGTTTGAAAAATAAAAGAAGACAGCAGTGTGGTGCAGTGGGCTAGGCAGCTGCTTGCAACACTGGCATCCGGGATCAGAGTGCTAGGCTGAGTCCTGGCTGCTCAGCTTCTGATCCAGCTTCCTGCTAGTGCACCTGGGAGGGCAGCAGATGGCAGCCCAAGTGCTTGGGCCCTGCACCCTTGGGAGAGACCTAGATGGCTCCTGGCTCTGGCCTGGCCCAGCCTTGGCTGTTGCAGCCATTTGGGGAATGAACCAGCAGACAGAGGATCTCTGTTTCTTCCCCTCTCGCAGACACTCTGCTTTTCAAAGCAGTCAATCAAGCTAGTAATTAATCATTAAAAAAAAAAAAAAAACCTTAATGCAAAGTGCTTACATCAGGCAGGGCAGTTGGTGCCCACGGAGAGTCCTTCCCTCCTGTCCTCTGTCCATTCTGGCTGTTTCTGTCATTCCACGTCCTATGTCTCATCTGGCCTGAGCTTCCATTCTGAGAGCAGCAGCTACGAAACGTAAACACTGCTCCAAAACTACTGTTTCTCTGCAGCCTGCTTCAGAAGATGATGTGGGCAAGCGTATGCTTGAATAAGTTTCAGTAAAGATAATCAAAGGGGGGCCGGCGCTGTGGCTCACTTGGCTAATCCTCCGCCTGCGGCACCGGCATCCCATATGGGCGCTGGGTTCTAGTTCCAGTTGCTCCTCTTCCAGTCCAGCTCTCTGCTGTGGCCTGGGAGGGCAGTGGAGGATGGCCCAGGTGCTTGGGTCCTGTACCCACATGGGAGACCAGGAGGAAGCTCCTGGCCTCGGATTGGCGTGGCTCCGGCCATAGCAGCCATTTGGGGGGTGAACCAACAGAAGGAAGACCTTTCTCTCTGTCTCTCTCCCTCACTGTCTAATTCTGTCTGTTAAATAAATAAATAAATAAAATCAAAGGTGAATCTAGGAATCAGGAAAATAGGTATCTGTCACAAGGCCTCGACAGTTGCTGGTGCTGAACTGCCTGGCAGATGAGCTGAAAATGGAGTGTGACTGGTTGCATAGCTCTTTATTTATTTTTTAATTTATTTGAAAAACAGAGTTACAGAGAGAAAGAGATCTTCCATCTGCTACTTCACTCCTCAAATGGCTTCAATGGCTGGAGCTGTGTCAATCTGAAGCCAGGAGCTTCTTCCAGGTCTCCCACATGGGTGCAGGGACCCAAGGACTTGGGCCATCTTCTACTTCTTTCCCAGGCCATAGCAGAGAACTGGATTGGAAGTGGAGCAGCCGGGACTTGAACCTGTGCCCATATGGGATGCCGGCACTGCAGGCTGGGGCTTTAACCTGCTGTGCCACGGTGCTGGCCCCTGCATAGCTCTTGTCATCTGAAAAGAGAGATTCCACCAGCCAGTCCATAGATCAGAAATAGGAGTCTACATGCAATTGAAGAAATTCAGTCTTTTGCCATTTCGAATTTCTCGAATTGGAAGAATTTTGGAAGGCTTTGCCTGTCCGTCCCTGGGCAGAATTTACACAAAGCCCAGACTGACGCAGGGAGGAGGGAGACGTTGGGGGATAGGGAAATCAGTGCTGCGGAAGCAGGATTGCTGCGGTTCCACCGGGCAGTGGGCCTAGCCCAGCGTCTGATCTGCTGTGCTGCTCGTGGAGAAAGCACACTGGTTGGAAAAATGCTTCCACACAACTGCTTGTGGACAAAGCACTTTATTTATAGACATCAGAGGGAATTTGGCTCCTTTGTTTTGTAATAGGGCAGGGAACAGGGCCAGGTAGCTGCCGGCTCCAGGATGCTCCGTGTTCCGCACAGCGGGAGGGTGGAACCACTTTCCATGCAGCACACTGGGCTCGTCCCTTCCTTTCTTTCTAAAAATGCTTTCTAGAGCTCGTGACAGAAGACCTCGTGTAGTCGTGCTTATAGGGTTGGTAGCCCCCTGTGTTTGGGTGGGGGCTTGAGTGAGGGACCCTCTTATTCATGCATCAATTAACCTCCGAGGAGATGGGGTGGATGCCTTCCCTCGGGCTCCCAGCTTCTGGGAAACATGCAGAAGGCAATGGACATTCTCACGAGTTCTCTGGGTTAGAGGGGAGCTGGAATCTGGGACACAGTAAAAAATCCCACGACTGGCCAGTCTGTGGGCCCCTTGCAGTGGGAGGGTCCCATAGGAGGACGACCTCTGCTCTGGTGCACTCGAGGAGAGGGATCAGGGCAGCCAGACGGAGTTGTTGCACGTGGGCGGTGGCAAGCTCTGTCCCCAGATGGAAATGGGATCTGAGCCACAGCTGGCGCTTCCTCCCACGGGGGACTAGTTTGAGCAAAGGGGACAGGGCAAGAAGGCTCTGGCGGGTGACAGAGGACACGGGCACAGCACTGTATAGTGTGCACAATGCTCAGGGCCACTGGTTTTCCCGCACTTTCCTGGTCCACAAATGTGGCAGGTGCACCTGCTGTGTGTGGAACATGAAGCACAGTGCAGATCAGAGACAAACAGCATCTGCCACTCCCCCTTCACGGGAGAGCCATGGTCCAGGCTTCCGTCCCCCCACAGCCTCACGCGGCGCCTGCAGTGGCCTCCTGGCTGGTCTCCCTGGTGACAGCCAGCTGTGCCCCTACCATCTGTTCTGCACAAGGAAACCAGAAGGATCCTTTTCAAAGTATGGTGGACTGTGTCACTTTAAAGCAAGTCAGAAGCTATCTCAGGTCGGTCAACACAGAGAATGTCCATCGCATAAAACCTTCCAAAAGCCTGGTGGTGCTGTTCTGTGTTTCAACCTTGCTGGACTGTGATGTAGTTAATTGATCAAGCAGGGCCCTGGGCGTGGCTGTGCAGGTGTTAACTTCCATACTCGATGACTTAAGCCAAGGAGACCCCTGCTAGCCCGGGAGGCCCCACGTCATCAGCTGAGGGCTGTCTCGGCTGGTTTCAGGTGTCAGCGTGCACGGAGGGTGTCCCGATGGCTGGCAGCACAGCTTCTGCTTGTGTGTGCTGGTGGCTGTTTGCAGAGGAGACGCGTGGATGTTGGCAGGCGGAGTGAGTGGGAAGGTGGACTCTCAGTGTGGGCAGGCACCCTCCGATCAGTGGGGGTCCCAGGAGAAAGAAAAGGAGGGGAAGGGGGGGAAGGGGACTTCCTCTCTCTGACTGTCCCAGAGCTGACATTCGCTCTTGCCCCGGGAACATCAGGATTCTGGAGCCATCTTTATTTTTTTTCCCCCAAGATTTATTTTTATTTATTTGAAAGGCAAAGTTAGAGAGAGAGGGAGAGGGAGAGAGAGAGAGGGAGATTCTATCCACTAGTTTCTTCCTGAAATGGCCATAACAGCAGGGGCTGGGCCAGGGCCCAGGCTGAAGCCAGGAGCCAGAAGCCAGGAGCTTCTTCTGGGTCTCCCGTATGGGTGCAGGGGCACAAACACTTGTGCCATCCTCTGCTGCTTTCCTAGACGCATTAGCAGGGAGTTGGATTGAAAGTGGAGCAGCTGGGTCTCGAACCAGTGCCCATATGGGACACAGGTGTTGCAGGTGGTAGCTTAACCCACTGGGCCATGGTGCCTGCCCTGTGGAGCCTTCTGTCTTTGGACTCTGGACTGGCCCCAGCAGCCTCTGGGCCTCTCAGGCCTTGGGCCTCAGACTGGGGCCTCCACTGTCAGCATCGCTGCCTCTGGGGCTCCCAGACACGAGTGGAGCCACGGCCCCGGCTTCCCGGCTTCTCCAGGTTGCAGATGGTCTATCGTGAGGGTCTCAGCCTCCTCGATCCCGTGAGCATTTCCCTAAGAGGTCCCCTCTTGTGTGCTTCGTAGATCCTGTCTCTCGGAAGGATCCTGACCGATACAGAGGCCCGGGAGCAGACACTGGGGCGTGCAGAGGAAGTCTGCTTCTGTTTCCAGCCTTCTGGGCTGCCTGTGGAATTGGACTTAGCCAGTCTTGCTTCCATAATCCCATGAACCGATTCCTCGAGATAAACCTACACACACACACACACACACACACACACACACTTGAGCACGCACAGAGACCTGCACACCCTACTGGTTTTGCTCCTCTGGAGAGGCCTGGCTGGTCCTATCATATTCAAAACGAAGGCTCTTGCTCTCCAGGTTTGCTCCCCGCCACTGCCAAGGGCTCTAAGACCCCGTAGCTTAGCACGCACTCCCTGCACCGCACCAACTGTTGCACACGCTCCCCCAGACATCCGCACCGCCGCCTGCCTGCTCCTTCGTTCTCTCGTGGTCCCTGCAGGGTGGCCGTCTGTGACACATACGGTGACATCTCTGATGCTCCACTCCTGCACTTGCCCCCCCCCCCCCGGGACTTGGTACCCTCTGATGGAAGGCATATTCACTGTGCCTCTTTGTTTTCTTTCTCTCCCTTGACCATGGAAGCACCGCAGGGGCGGAGTCTGGGTGTGCTTTGCTGTCTGGGCTGTCCTCAGCCCCCAGGTCTGCTGGGCACAAGAGGTGCTTGCCGTAACAGAACACCATAGACTGGCCGGAGTGTCCTCGCAGCGTTGGAGGTTACGAGGCCCAAGGACAAGATTCCATGCAGCGTGGGCCTCTGGTGAGGGCTTCCCTCCTGGCCCCGCCCCGCTGTGTCCTCACGTGGCCTGGACACTAATCCTATGGGGCCAGGAGCCCACCCTTGTGACTTTATAACCTTAATCCCCTCCTGAAGACCAGAGAAGCAGCTGGGGGAATGTGAACAGGCCCTGGATTTGAAAGGGGCTGGGCAGGGAGCTAGTGACTCAGCAGAGGAGCTACGAGGTGGCCAGGAGGCCACGCTCCACAGAATCCCACCCCCTTCCCTGCAGATCCAACATGGCTGCAGGCTGGGCACACCTGCTTCCCATGAGGACGCACCTGAGCCTCACTCCCCGGTCATGATCACGTGTGAGCTGAGCTCCTGGTGGGGACGCGGACACCTTCCCAGAGAGGGCCACGTGCACTGAAGCCCCGCCCAAACGCCACCCATTTGGTTATTCAGTTGGGACAGCACCCCTTACCCAGTGAGAGGTCAGCCTGCGCTGGGCTGGGGCAGATGCCCCTCGGCTTACAGAGGGAGGCTGCTCTCTCATTTCTTTAACTGAATCCTGCTCTCTTGCACCTTATCTATGCCTCTGCTTTGAATACAACTCTCATGCCAAGACAGTAACTCAACAGGAATCCAGCCAGCAACCCGGGCCTCATGTCCCACAACAATTCAAAGGACAAGGATGGGCAGTACCCCCTAGTGCTAGACATGGGCGGGCCCCTTGGCCCTGGGCTTCATTCAGTATCATCCCACACTGGGACCCCCCCAGGTGTCCTCCAACCAGAGAAGGGATATATATGCGGATCATTCACTGCCCAGTATTAAAATAGAACAAACTATGGACAACGTGTGTTGTTGCATAGACAATCACAGATGTAATGATAGCCCAAATTAGTGTTGCCAGTGTTTGAGCCACCTGTCAATGGAATGTGGTCTTTGGTGAGCTGTATATGTCCATAGTTTTATCCATAGACAGTGAACACATGGGATGAGCTAAAGGACAGTGAAAGATACCAGAGTGGTTATCTTGAGTGGGGTGGAAGAGGGGGCATGAGGAGCCTGCTGGGGCACTCAGGATGCTGTAGGCCTTGACCACAATGGAGATTTGGCAGGTGCACCCAAAAGAACGGGTCGAGCTGTACACTCGAGGCCGGTGCACTTTGCCGGGTGTGGCTTCCACCTATGCTGACATTTATTGTAAGGACTAGGTCAAGGGTAGGGGCATCAAATCCGAGTGTGAACAGGAGGCAGAGGCAGTCACCTGCTCACCCGGGCACCAAGCACGGTTGCCTGGTACACAGCCGGCGCCTCAGTAAATTATCATTAGGGGAGTGAATGAAAGAATAGCATCAGTAACCTTCCACGAAAGGAAAAAAATAAAAACACGCCAACTCTTTACAGAAGAGAAGTAAATGGAAAATGAAGCTAGACAAAACATTCAGGCTAATAACCCGCAAATATCCATTTATCTATCCAATTTGGGGAAAGTGAGTGAGTGCTAGGCGGCCATGATTACAGTACGAGCTCCTGTTTTGGCTGACAAATTAATCTGCCCAGGGTTTGGGAGTGAGGAAGCATCTCCAGGCACCCTCCCCGCGGCGGCAGCCTCAGCTGATTTCCGGGGAATAGGTGGAGGCCGCCTGATTTTCATGTAGATTACTCGAGGGCCGAATGTAAATTGATGTAAATCAGGGAAAGCGATCAGCGGCCACGGCCCCTCATCTCGGTCCAGGGCCTCTCCTGTGCTCGTACTGGCCCCGGCTCTCCGGGTGCCTTACCAATCTGAATGGGGGTGGGGGTGGGAGCACCGAGGGCGCGGGAGGGGAGGTCCTGCGAGCTCCGTGGAGGAGCGCCAGCAGCGCCGCGCCTCACACACGTCCCCGCTCTAATCGACACATCCAGACACCTACGGTTCTTGTAATGGCAATATAGGCTCCTTGTAGGAAGGCTCGAACATTCAGACATGCCAAGAGAGAAAGCCTAGCAGGCACCCACAGCCCCAGCCGGCACCAGCAGTCAGCCGCAGGCAGGCGGGACGTCGGCGCGGAGAGCGGCTTTCAGCGATCCATCTGAGTGCTTTAATTGCTCTGTTCTTTGGCTTCCTGTAATGGGTTTAAAATCTGGTTTTGAAATGATTTGTTTATCTTCATTTTGTTTGAAAGAGAGAAATCTTCCATCCGCTGGCCCATCCCGCAGGTGCCCACCACAGCTAGGACTGGGCCAGGCCGAAGTCAGGGGCCGAAAACCCCATCTGGGTCTCCCACACGGGTGGCGGGGGCCTGAGGACTTGAGCCCAAAGCACTGCCTCTCGGGTGCGCATTAGCAGGAGACTGGAATCGGGAGCAGAGCAGGACTTGAACCCACACCCCCACACACATACACAAATGAGGAGGGGGGAGGGAGAGGGAGAGAGAGAGAGAGAGAGAGAGAGGGAGAGAGAGAGGGAGAGAGGGAGAGAGAGAGGGAGAGAAAGAGAGAGGGAGAGAGAGAGGGAGAGAGATCTTCCATCTGCTGTTCATTCCCCAGTGCCTGTGCTCTCCAGCTCTCAACAGCTGCGGCTGGGTCAGGCTGAAACCAGTAGCCACACACTCCATCCTGGCCTCCCACATGGATGGCAGGGGCCCAAATACTTGGGGCATCTTAGGCTGCCTACCCAGGCTCATTAGCATAGCAGGAAGCTGGCTCAGAAGCAGAGCAGCTGGGGCTGAAGTGGGTGCTCCAATCCGGGATGACAGTGTCACCGGTGGCGGCTTCACCCATGGGGCCATAACACCAGCACTCGCACCTGGCCTCTGGTTCCTTGTTCCCAGATTATTAGAGAAGAAATTTCTTCTGCTTTATGCCACGTGTTGGGCATTTTGCTGAGGCAGTCCTGGGAGACTGCTGTGGTCAGTGACCCGCCACCCCCATTCCAGAGCTCACGGAGCTGGGGACTGGGGAGATGGAGCGGACCTGCAGGGGCTGCAGCCCAGTGGGTGGCATGACTCCAGCCCACAGCTGGCCTCCCAGGCGGTGCTGCATAGGATGGAAACCCTCATGCTGTCAGTCTGGGCTTCCTTCTTGCAGGGCCCAGGAGGGCGAGGTCTGTCTGTTGAGCATGTCCTGCATGGTAGGCACCGGGCCGGGCCTCGAGCTTGTCCCTTGTCTGTGTCTCGCCCCGTGGGAAATGGTGTCACCCTCATTTTACTGACAAGAAAGCAGAGGGAGGTTAAAGAGCTCACTCAAGGTCCCAGCCAGTGGACAGAAGAGCCGGGGCCTGGAGGATTCCCATGCCCAGGTCCAGCCTCTTCTTCTGGGTGGAGCCTGGCATCCCCGGTGAGGTTTCAGCTCTCACTGTCCACAGCCGAGGGAGCAGGAGCGGAGGGGCGACTCCCCACGCCCAGGGCCGAGCCTGAAAATGTCTGTGTCTCGGATTCCTGGACTCCTAGCTGGCTGTGCACCCCTAGAGAGCGGGGCCCAGCCCAGCCACTCCCCTCTGGACAGCACCCAGAGAGCACGCGGTGGTGGGCACTCAGTAAGGGAAGAAAGACTGGCTTCTCACTTGAAAACACAAATCTGCCAACTTTTTTTTTTTTGGACAGGCAGAGTGCACAGTGAGTGAGAGAGAGAGAGAGAGAGAGAGAGAAAGGTCTTCCTTTGCCGTTGGTTCACCCTCCAATGGCAACCGCGGCCAGCGCGCTGCAGCCAGAGCACCGCGCTGATCCGAAGCCAGGAGCCAGGTGTTTATCCTGGTCTCCCATGGGGTGCAGGGCCCAAGCACCTGGGCCATCCTCCACTGCCCTCCTGCGCCACAGCAGAGAGCTAGCCTGGAAGAGGGGCAACCGGGACAGAATCTGGCGCCCCGACCGGGACTAGAACCTGGTGTGCCGGTGCCGCAGGCAGAGGATTAGCCTATTGAGCCTCGGTGCCGGCCTGCCAACTTTTTAAAAATGAAAAATGGTGTGAGCAGGGATGTGGATCGAGCAGAACTTCAGACGTGACACGGGCCAGGGTGGCCACTGTGCAGAACACTGGGCAGCTCCTCCATCCTAGCGCCAAGTCCGGAAGAATCGACCAGGTGTTCCATAGGACAGCAGGTGTGTGTTCACCGCAGCCCGAGCCACAGCGGCTGAAGGGAAGACACGGCCCCACAGTCCAGCGACAGCAGATGGGTGGGCCACACGGGATCTGTCCGTGGACCAGAGAGGAGTGAGGCGTGGCTGCAGGCCGAAGGGGCTGAGCTTTCCAGCCTTATGCTGACCGGAAGAAGTCAGACACAGAAACCACCTGTCGTCTGGTTCCTTCAGGAAGAAGTATCCTGAAGAGATCCGTCTATAGAGGCGGATGCCAGGGGCTGGAAGAGGGAGGAATGGCGGGGTACTGCTTCGCAGGTCTGGGGTGTCCTGCTGGGTGGGGGCGGCAACGAGCATGCTTTGGGAGCAGAGAGCAGCGATGGTGCTGCAGTATTGTGAGTGTTCTCACTGCCGCTGCGTGATGCACCCTGAAACGGTACACTTCGTGCTGTTGAGTTCTAGCAGTCTCACGTTGTTTCTCCCCCCGCTCCTCCCCCCTCCCCAGCCAACCTCTCAGAAGAACCTTGCACACTGGCATCAGCCCCTCCCCTCTGTGGCTGGATGCACGTTGGGAGCCTGCTCCCACTGTGGCCGCGTTAAGAAGGGGTGGCACCTGGAGAGGCGGGGCCTCGGGCAGCAGGGCCCTTGGAAGGGATCCCTCTCGTCCCTAGGGGTGAGCTGGTGGAAATCAGCAGTAGGGGTCGCTCTGCGCGGCCTGCTCCTGCGCTCACCACGTGGCCTCTCCCCTCACACTCACTCCCACCTTGATGCCATCCTCATGCTGCGATGCACTGGAGAGGGCCCTCCCCGACCCCAGCCTGGGGTCTCTAGAAATCAGCTGGCCCTGGTGTTTTGTTTCAGGCCATCTTGAGCCCTGCGGCTCTCAGCCCAGGCACCACGGCCCCCTGAAGCGGACTCGCTGCTACCGCCTTTGCTTCTCCTCTTCCCTGACGGGCAGGCGTCATCACGCAAGCCCTCATGTTCCTGTGGTGAGCGCAGGTGCATGCACACAGAGCTTTTCCCGCTTGGGGTAAGCGCGGCTCCCTGAACACTGCTTTGTTCCCATGCAGTTCACATGGCGTTAGAAACTTTCAGACTGACACTTCAGCACTGACCTTGAGCGAGAGAGGACGGGGTGAGCCCAGCAATTATGCGCTGATGGCCGTCAACCCAGGGGACAGCTGCTCACCCAGGCGGGCATCCGACGTCAACGAATCTATATTCAGAAGAGTCAGAGGTAATTTGTACGTGTCGCAGACTGCATCCCACCTCTCCCCACCCGTTCTCTCCTGTGAAAGGTAAAATTAAAGGGTTCACAATATTACACCTTTTAGTAGTTACCAGGTGACAGGGACTCACGGTGTCAAAGTGACTGACAGGCTGGCAGTTGAACTTGGACTTGGTATGTCCTTTGTCACAGCTGCAGTCAGGGCTCTTTGTAACCATGGCTCAGAGGCAATGGTGATTCGGTTAGGGAAAGCCACACACACACACACACACACACATACACCCGTGATGTCCCTGCAGGCATCTGGGTTTGCGCTGCAGTGGAACTGGAGACAGTAAGCACAGGGGCTCTGGATGTGGGCTTTTCTAGACGGTCACCTGGGCGCGAGTCCCGCTTCTGCCTGGCCAGCGTGCAGCCTGGCTCAGCCACAGGGTCGGTTTCCTCTTCTGGGAAACGGGGAGAGAAGCAGTCGCTCTCTGTGGGCGCGTCTCTGACCTGCGGGGGAGCACATTTCTTCATTTAACGAACAGTCACCGTGTGCCCCACACTGAGGGCAGGGAGGAGCCCGAGCCAGGCCAGTCCCTGCCCTTGCATCAGCCGCGTCCTACAACACTGACCGGCTCTGGTCTGTTAGACCCGGCAGAGGGCCTGCCTTCCTGCGAGCCTTGGGTGAGCACTCGCTAATGCCATCATGGAGGAGAACTCGCCAGACTTCACGGGACAGGGAATTAAAGGAATCCTAGTGCAAAACACGTTGAAACCCATGCACTGTCCGTGAAATTTGTGAAGACCCCTTGCGTAACCCACAAGAGGAGACTTCATTGTGTAGAGCAATCTTAGCTTCACAGTAAAAGAGCAACAGGCAGAGGGGGCCCCTGGGTACCCTCGGTCCCCACCCATGCTTGGCAGCAGAGTGGGGGAGGCATGTGTCTCAGCGGGGTCGGGGGGACACATGCCGACACGTCACACCGCGAGTTCTGGGTTTCCGTCAGGGCCTGGCCTTGCTGCTGGACAGATGGCTGTAACCGGCATCTGCGTGGTGTCCCTGCCCTGAAGCCCCTCTGGCCTCCACCTGCTCAGCCTCTCCCCCCACCCCCCCATGCCTCGGCCCCTGGCCACTGCCGCTCCTGTTGCCATTTGCACAGTTTTCCTGCGTGTCGCTGGCATCAGACAGGACGCAGCCCTTTTCAGATGGGCATCGTTCGCCTGGTGATACCCACTGAAGGTCCCTCCCGGTCTTCTCGTGGCTTGAGGTTCCTTTCTTTTTAGCACTGAGCACTAGTCTGTTATCCGACTGGCCCAAGTGAAATGCTCAGTAAATGTCCCGGGTGCACACCCATGATATCGTGATCCAGATCCGCAGTGGGGGCAGCTCCCTCCACTGCAGGTCCCCTGGGCCCCTCCCCCCAGGCCTCCTGCTCCGCCACCCAGGCTGTTTTGCAACTTTTGAACTTTACATAAATACAAACAAGCAATCTCATGTGATTTTGCATCCAACTGATACATCGATACATCGATAAGTATACATTGATACATATACATCAATACATATACATCGATACATCAGAGGGGTCTGTCCCCAGGAAGAGTAACAGTGTTCGTTTTCACGGCTCTGTTGCATCCAGATTAGGCATTGATGAAACACCTCACACTAAATACGCCCTGTGCCTCAGAAGCTACGTAGGCACCATGGAACAGAATCTCCCCGTGCAGGCCTTGCCCTCAAGGGCTGCCCGGTGGAGGAGTCGGATGTGACGCATGATCCTCCGGTGTCCCCCGCCAGGAGTGTCTCACCGAGTCAGTGACACACTCCAGAAGCACTCCCACAGGGTGCCCGGCCCCATGCCAGCAGAGAGAGGTGGAGGAGACACCTGGCCAGCTCTGGGGGCAGGTGAGGAAAGCTGCAAAGTGGGGTGTCCTGTAATGGACAGTGGAGTCCAGAGGAGGACAGCACTGCTCCCCCCCAAGCCTGGAGGTCACAGCAGGTGCAGTGGACCCTGTTGGTGGTGGAGCTGACAGGTTGGCCCCCGCCGCCCCCATAGCCAAGGCTTCCAGCTGCCGTCTGTTCTCAGCATGGCAGCCCCATCCGCCCCAAGGCTGAGCCTCACCCCAGCTCTCCAGGGTGAATCCTGATGGCGCAAGCCCATCCAGATGGACCAGTTTCCCCACCAGCCATTGGTTAAGCCAGGGCCACGTGACACAATGCTGGCCAATTGGATGTGAGGGGAGGTCCTCTGGAGCGAGTGGGAGATGCGAGCCTCTGGAAACTTCCTCACTGATGGAGAAAATAAAGCAGGGCCAGGCTTTGGGCTGGAGGTTAGGACTCGGCTTCCCATCGCCCAGGGCCTGGGATGGATTCCAGGCTGTGGGTCCAGCTCCCGGCTCCAGCTTCCTGCTGCTGTGGACCTGGGAGGTGGCGGTGAAGGGTGAACTGTGTCCCTGCCGCCACGTGGGAGACCTGGCGCGGGCTCTGCGCTCCTTGCGGTCTTTGGGGAGTGAGCCAGTGGTGGGAGGTCTGTCTGCCCCGCGCCGTCTGTCTGCCTCTCAGGTAAATAAGTACATCTCTCTGGAGGAACTGTCTGTTTTCTTACTTGATCTTCATCGTCATTAGCTGACGCTGTCTTAGGGCTCATTAAACTGCGGGAATATTTCCATCTCTGGACTTCGGACTCCTTTCCATTGTACCTCACTTAGTATGGGCAGAAGCCCCTCAGTCAGTAGAAAATAGTCTGTTTTTTTAAAGATTTATTTACTTATTTGAGAGAGTTACACACAGAGAGGAGAGACAGAGAGAGAAAGAGAGAGAGAGAGAGAGAGAGAGAGAGAAATCTTCCATCTACTACTGGTTCACTCCCTAATTAGCTGCAACAGCCAGAGCTGCACCAATCTGAAGCCAGGATTCAGGAGCTTCCTCCAGGTCTCCCACGTGGGTACAGGGGCCCAAGGACTTGGGTCATCTTCTACTGCTTTCCCAGGCCATAGCAGAGAACTGGATCGGAAGTGGAGCAGCTGGGTCTCGAACCGGTGCCCGTATGGATACCGGCACTGCTGGTGGCAGCTTTACACACTATGCCACAGGGCTGGCCCCCGAAAAAAAGTCTTGGCAGAGGACACGATGGTGAGCTGAGCCTTCACGGATGCTCGAGAAGAAGCAAGCCCCCTTGAAGGAATGAGTTTAGGAGGCAAACCAGGACTCCAGCAAGGGACCTCCAACAGTTGTGGCCCGGGCACATGGAAGACCTTGACCGTCCTTGCCCCACACGAGCTCGCAGCGAGCCTGGACAGGTCCCTATTTACTCTCGCTGTATTTTATTTGAGCAGCGTTGCTTTCTCTGGGCCAGGCATGGTTCTCCATCCTTTGTGCATCCTAAGCCAGGAGATCTGAGGAGGCGGCAGGACGAGAGAAAGGGCAGCCTCCTAGGCCCCGGCTGGTTCCAGAAGGCAGAGGCGTTTCAACAGGACCTGCGGCAGGCACAGCAGGCGAGGGGCCCGGCCGGGGAGGAGCAGGGGTGCCCAGGCCCTGGAGTGCTGCGTGTCCAGGAGGGAGCCGGATGGAGAGGGGAGCCTCCTCGGGGCCTGCGGCACGGTGACAGCTGAGTGTGTGGCAGCGTGGATGGCCACGGGGCACCCAGATGAAACACTGTGGGTGAGGCTTTCCAGATGAGGTTGGCGTCTGACTCGGTGGGCTGCGGGGCAGATCCTGCCGCCTGGGGAGTGGGCTTCCTCTGGTCCGTGAGGGCCAGTCCGAGCTTCCGTGACTGTGTGCTCTGACCCCCTCAATGAATGTTCACGTCTCCGGGTCTAGGTTGCACATCTGAAATCCAAAACGCTCCAGAATTCAAAAGCCTTCAAGCACTGCCATGGCACCTGCGGTGGAAAGAGGCGCACTTGACCTCACGCGAAGGGTTGGGGTCAAAACACAGACACAGCAAAAATACTGCAGAAAGTGACCTTCAGGCTGTGTGTCCACGGTGTGTGTGAGACATGCATGGATTTCATGTTCAGTATTTGTGATATCACAGTATGAATATGCAAATATTCCAAACTCTAGAACGATCTGAGCCCTCCAGCGTCTCTGGTCCCTGGGAGTACTCAGTCTGATACATTTGCTCGGTTCTGCTTCTCTGAGGCACCCCAGCTAGTGCAGGCACCTGCCAAGTCTGCCAGGGGTCGGGTGGAGGAGACCACATAGGCCTGGGACTTTTTCCCGTCAGCCACAGTGGCACACTCGTAGCCTGTATTTTTTTTTTTTTTTTAAGATGTATTTATTTATTTGAAAGTCAGAGCTACACAGAGAGAGAAGGACAAGCAGAGAGAGAGAGAGAAGTCTTCCATTTGCTGGTTCACTCCCAAGATATCCACAGTGGCTGGAGCTGGGCCCATCTGAAGTCAGGAGCCAGGAGCCTCCTCCTGGCCTCCCACGTGGGTACAGGGGCCCAAGGACTTGGGGCATCTTCTATTGCTTTCCTAGGCCATAGCAGAGAGCTGGATCAGAAGTGGAGCAGCCAGGACTTGAGCCAGCACCCATGTGGGATGTCGGCACTGCAGGCAGCGGCTTTATCTGTATACCACGGCGCTGGCCCCTCTTAGCCTGTATTTTTACAAAAGACTTTATTTCTTTATTTGAAAGGTAGAGCAGCAGAGAGAGAGGAGACAGAGATCTTCCACCCTCTGGTTCACTCGACAAATGGCTACAATGTCCAGGGCTAGTTCAGGCAGAAGCCAGGAAGAACCCAGACTCCATCTAGGTCTCCCACAAGTGGCCGAGGCTCTAGTACTTGGCCGTCTGCTGCTGCTTTCCCAGATGCGTTAGCAGGAAGCCGGACCAGCTTGGCTGAAGCCAGGAGCCAGGAACTCCACCTGAGTCTCCCTGGCACGTGGGCCATCACCTGAGGCCTCCCAAGGTGCACATTAGCAGGAAGCTGGCTCTCCACCACGGGGTGTGAGTGGCCCAAGTTTCAGCTTAACCACTGGGCCACAACGCCTGGCCCACGACGCCCACTTTATGCATGGAGCTTCTGAAGGAGTTTTCAATTATAAATAAAAGACTTATTTTTCAGCACTGACTGTGTGTGTGTGTGTGTGTGTGTGTGCGTGTGTGTGTGCGTGTGTGTAAACCACTGCTCCAGAGCCAGGGTTCTTAATGTGCAAACCATGAACCTGGGGATCCCTGGAGCCCGGGAGTTCCTGGAATTGCAGGCAGCGAGCTGTTTACATTTGCACAGTCATATTGCGCTGGGAAGAAGACCCCGTGGCATTTCACTCTTCCACAGCTCCTGGAACGGCTCCAGGATGGGGGGAGAATGCAGACAAATGACACATCTCCGGGGGATGCTGTCAGAACGCAGCCTCAGCTCCCCCAGCTCCTTGGCGGGGCTGAGATTCTGCGTTTACCCTGCTCTCCCCGGGGAGGCTGCTGCTGCTTCCACTCTGTGGGCCACACTTGGAATGATGGGTGTTCGTGGTTGAGCTGCCCAGTGGGTGGACACGGCCACGTGTGGCAAGTGAGAGCCAGACTTCTAGTGCATGGAAAAGTGCACACTATGTGGCTTTCAGAAAATGTTCTATACCAAAATAAACTTATTTTTTAATTTCATTTTTTCACAAGCCTTTTTAAGAAAAGATTTATTTACTTATTTGAAACTCAGAGTTACAGAGGGAGAAACACAAACATGAGGGAGGGGAGAAAGAGAGGGAGAGACAGGGAGGGAAAGAGAGAAGGAGAGAGAGAGAATGAATGAGAGCCTTCCATCCTCTAGTTGACTCTCCAAATGGTTGCGATGGCTGGGGCTGGGCCAGGAGCCAGGAACTCCATCCTGGTCTCCCACGTGGGTGGCAGAGGCCCAAGAACCTCCCCACGCAGATTAGCAGGGAGCTGGATTGGAAGTGGAGTGGCTGGGACTGGAGCAGGTGCTCACACAGCATCCCAGTAGTGCAGACAACATCTTAACCTGCTGTGCCACAGCACTGGCCCCTTCACAAACCTTCAAAATACCTTCGTACATAACAGATTCCAAATACTTGGTAGCAAAAAAAAAAAGTCAATTAATTTAAAAATTTTCATTGATACATGAACTTGTCCATGTTTGTGCTTATGGGGTACAGTGTGATAATTTGTTACATATATCTGATGTATAATCAGCAAGTCAGGGCAATTCTCATTTCTATCTCCTTAAGCATTTGTCTTTTTTCTTTCTGCTGGGAGCCCTCACATTTTGTTGTCTGCAAACCGTGAAATACTTGTTGTAGACCAGTCTCCTCCACGGTGGGAGGACCTCGCGTGCTTGCGCCCCCGTCCTCGGCTTCCCAGGCACAGTAGCCGGGAGCTGGATTGGAAGCAGAGCTGCTCGAACTCAGACCAGCGCTCTGCTGTGGGATGCGGGCACCCCAGCCCTCTGTGCCACGAGAGAATTTGCATCAACTGTGTTTTTTAAATTTTGCCAATTGCGTTCTTCTTCCCCAAGATTTCTCTTTGGTTCTTTTGCATGATCTGTGTCTCTTCGCTGAGTTTTTCATTCATGACTTGTTTTCCTGATTTCATTCAATTGTCTGTGTTCTTTTGTATCCCACTGAACTTCCTTAAAATCCGTAGTTTGAATTCTTCCTCAGCAACACAGCAGTTTCCTTTCCTCTGGGGTCTGTGGCCAGAGAGTTCGTGTGTCCTTTGCAGGTGTCACGTGACCTCGCTTTGTCCCTTGTTGGTATCTGAACACCTGGTGACTCGGCTGCCACTGGCGATGTTACAGATGGGGTGGTTTTCATGGTAGAAATTTTTCCTAGAGAGGGAGCCAGGTGTGTCGGTTGGGTTGTCACACTGACTTTGCTCCTGGAAGGGGGTTGCAGTGCCGTAGTTCCAGGGTCCCCAGCTGCAGTCGACATTGGCATGCTGGCAGTTCTATCCATGGTGCAGGCCACAGGGGATTGTGGGATTGGTCCACCTGCTGGGATGTAGCTATGTGAGCCGAGGCAGGTTCTCCAGCAGCCCTGGGCCCAAGGCTGTGGGTGCAAAGTGCCCATCCGGCCGGCAGCCCCAGGCAGGTGCTGTGTGGCGCTTGTGCAGCGGGAGACGGGTACTCATACACCTCTAAGCACTGGGTGATTCCCTCTCTGGTCAGTGCCTTCACCAGTTAAGCTACTCAGGTCAGGCAGCCCAGTCAATTTCCAGGAGCAAAGGGAGGGGAGGGGTCTGCCCGGCTGCTTCCCAGGGCCTGGGCAGGCTGGGCTCCTGAGAGAGAGCCCCACAGCTCCTCTGCCAGGCGGTGTAGCCCCAGAAAAATCATAGTGACATACGTGGCTTACATCCGTGGCTGGCACCGTCTTTCTGCTGGCTACGGGCGATGACGCGGCAGCCAACTCAGGAGTGAAGGACAGCGTGCAGTATGGAGGGAGCTCCGGGATTTAGTCCCGGGGGAAGTCCCAGCAGTGGAGCAGAACAGCTTAGCGACCTGGGCCCGTCACTTCCTTCCCCGTCCTGCCTGAGCTGGTCCACCCGAGAACAGGACAAAGGGGCCCGATCTCAGCATCTCTGTTGTTCCCATAGACGTCACCCTCTTGATTCAGGTCAGCACCCACAGATCTGTGGAGGGGCGGTGCGGGGCTGAGGACGCCCGGCCTGGAGCCGGGTGCCTGTGCATACATCCTGGGTTGCAGGATTGGGGGAGGTACTGTACCTACCTCTGTGGAACCTTAGCTTTCTCATCTGTAAAATGGGCATATGGTAGTGCCCATCTCACAGTGCCAAAGAGAGAAAGAAACAAGCGAATGCCTGGAGAAGCTGAGACCATGGCCTGGCGCCTGGAGAGCCCTCAGTTCTTAGGAACTATTATTTTTATTTCAAACCAGGCTGAAAACCCACAAAGTAAGGTACCCCTTCTATACGGGGCAGAGCGAGCCTGGCTGTTTACTCTGTCAGCTCTTGAGTTCCTTTTTTTTTTTTTTTTTAAAGATTTAATTATTTATTTGAAAGAGTTACACACACACACACACACACACACACACACACACACACAGACACACAGAGAGGTCTTCCATCTGCTGATCACTCCCCTAATTGGCTGCAACAAACAGCCGGAGCTGCACAGATCTGAAGCCAGGAGCCAGGAGCTTCTTCCAGGTCTCCCACATGGGTGCAGGGACCCAAGAACTTGGGCCATCTTCTACTGCTTTCCCAGGCCATAGCAGAGATCTGGATTGGAAGTGGAGCATCCAGGTCTCAAACCGGTGCCCATATGGGATGCTGGCACCCCAGGCCAGGGCATTAACTCACTGTGCCACAGCACAGGCCCCTTGAGTTCCTGTTTTGTGAGATAGATATTGTTCCAATGAACAATGAGACAATACACATGCGGCCGGAGCCTAGGGGTGGCCTGTGGCAGGTCCTGCACACATGGCGGGTCACAATCCCTTCTGCCCCCTTCTGTTGGTGCAGGGTGCAGCCCTCAAGTCGCTGCAGGTGCAGGGTATGTCCCTCAAGTGAGATGTCGCTTTTCTACCACCACAAACCTCAGAGTGACCAAGGGGGAGTCCGTGTAGCCCCTTCCATCACTGGGCACCTGGGAGTAGACAGGAGGGGCCGTCGGCCTGAGCCTGCTGGGGACCTATTTCATGCCCCAACCCGAGTCTCATCAAAAATTAAAAAGAAACAAATTATGCTTGCGAGCCAACTCCCATGTCAAGGGGCAGCATGGGCAGCCGCCAGGGGTAGGGGCAGCAATTTATTCGTTCGCCAGGCCTGGAAACTCGAGCGCGCGTGGAGACCGTCCTTGCCCTCGCTCCTCCCTGGGTTGTGTGTTTGGGTCTCGGCTATTTTAGGTTTGCAGCTCCATGTGACATTTCTGGTTTTCCCTCGCCTGACTGATGGGCTCCAGAGGGCTCGCCCATCGCCCTGCGTGGGCTGTGACGTCTCTGCCGTAGGGCTGCCCAGCAGAAAGTCCTGGAAAGTGATTTATGGGTGGTGGCGTTGCTTTGCCTGAACGAAAGGATGGGTTAATGGGCTGCTCCCCATGCGGGGAAGAGAGTGTGTTTGTTCCAGGAAGCTGAGGACCACAACTATTTCAGACAAGCAGGCTGGCCAGTTGGTTGCTGCAGAACCTTCCAGAAGGTTGTAGGGCTCGTCAGCTTTTCCAGGCTTTGAAAAACACACAGCAGTGGTGGTGTGGGGTTACAGCTGGGAAACCCAGCTGCAGGTCCCCCCCGCTGCCGCCTGCTGCCCGGCCTGTGTGCACTCATAGGTGACGTGGGGACACGGCTCCCCGGCTCCCGAGGGAGCGCCACTTCGGATGGGCTGCCTGCTGCAGTGTGGGCGCTTTGTAACCTTCGGTGGAGTTGAAGATGGCTTGACAGGTGCACAGTCTCAGGGAAGGCAGGGAGAGGGGCATTCACGTGGCCGCGATGGGAAACTGCAGAAAGTCTCTGACCATCCCGTCGAGGGGCTCAGGTGAGGCTTGGAGGGATCGGGGAGGGCGGGGAGAGCCTGCCTGTGCACAGCTCTCCAGGGAATGGCCACGGGGAGGGCTATTGCACATTTTATGCTAGCCTCTGCTTGGCTGCTGTCTTGTGATTTTGTTTGAATGGCTGACCATACCATGCTGTCCACTCCCTGTTTCTTCTTCCATCTTCATAAATACGACCATGCGACCACCCTCTCCCCGCCCCCACCCGCACCCCCAGTGCACTCACATGTGCAGGGACCAGTCCCACCGCAGGGCCATCGCTACTCAGCTCCACTCCGAGGGTGTCAGCCTCCCTTGCAGCTACATTGTGTCCCTGGGTTCAATTCCGCTCTGTGGGCTATGAGCGGAAGTGCGCGAATCCCAAGTGCATCCTGGCAAAGAGAGTTGCTTGTCCTCTACCGTCTCTTCCCTCCGTCTTGCTGCTGACAGCTGGAGCAGCCACGCAGGCGTCACGCGTGGAGGACGGCAGAGCTAACCCGCCAGCTGGATTGGAATGGCGTGGTGGGGTAAGATCAGCAAGCAGCCCTGGGGCCACTCGCCTTCTTCTGCAGGTGTTCAAGGAAGAGAAAGAAAGCATTTTCTTACTTCAGCCTCTGCGTGGGGGTCCCTTGGTTAGAACAGCCGGGCACCCAGCCTACCGCAGGACACAGGCAGTGTCAGAGCGCCACCAAACGGGAGCAGTTGCGCCCAGACCGATTCTGTAAAGGGAAGGGACTAAAAACTGCTTATTCATTTTATTCTAATTATAAAGGTGGTAAGAATTTTGGGAACTAGCCGTAAACATCATTTATAGTCTCGTCATAGGTAGATAACATCCCCCAGCCATCTGATACAGCCTTTAGCAAGTGTGTCTGGATGTTTCTTTCACAAAAGGGGATTCATACTACACTCAGTTTCGTACTTGGTGGGTTTTTTAAATTTAAAATTATATTGTAAAAACCTTTCTTAAAAAAAAAAAGCTTTATTTATTTTCATTTTATTTGAAAGGGGTGGAGGGAGAAAGAGAGAGAGAGAGAGAGATCTTCCATCTGCTGGCTTAGTCTCCAAATGCCTGCGACAGCCAGGGCGGGGCCAGGCCAAAGCTGGGACCCTAGCGCTGCATCCAGGTCTCCCACGTGGGTGGCAGGGACCCAAGCACTGGAGCCATCACTGCTGCCTCCCCGGGAGTACATTAGCAGGAAGCCGGATCCGAAGTGGAGTGGCCAGGACTCGAACCAGGCACCCTGATAAGGGATACAGGCTTCCTGCTGTGCCACACACCCACCCCAACCCTTCTGGCTTTTGAACGAGGAAGTACAGATGTGAATGGCTGTTCTGTTTTCAAGTCACCGTTAGTATGTACATGCAGATGTCAACTCAATCCACACACAACTGCCAAGTAGCAATGAGATTGTATTGGGCAATTAACTGGCCTGCCGACCGGCTGTGCCTTTGTTGTGACACTGCCAGGCTGCGTGGATGAGGCGCAGCGTGTGGGCTGCCGACTGCTCTGAGCGAAGCGCTCCTCGCGTCGCTAACTCCCAGGACTTAAACATCTTTATTTTTAGAAAGATGCAAAGGCAGTCATCTCCTCTCCCTCAGATTACATGAGGGGCATTTCCCATGCTGCCACATGTTCCCTGGAAACCTGACTTTTGCCAGCGGAGAGAGATGCCGGCACACGATGGACCGTCATTTCCCTACCTGATCCATCGCTGGCTGTTTGATTACTTCACTTTCCGACCCTTGTGCTATTGAAAATGCACGTTGACGAGAAACTTCCTGTTGGTGTCTTGGTGCACATTGCCGACCAAAGCTTTGGGAAGAGTCTCAGAGTGGGAGAACAGGGTCAAAGGGCGTGGCTATATTTAAGGCTCAATGCATGTTGCCGAATTTCCTTCCTGGAAGGTCACAGCATGGCACATTTCCCACGATCTGGATCGTGGGGAGCCAGGGCCCACCTGCCCAGGCCCCACTTGCCCAGGCCCCAGACCTGCTCTGTTGTCCGTGATTCGCTGAGAATGCCGGGACTCAAGCGTCGGAGGGGTAGTGACACGGCCAGGAGCTTCCTAGCAAGATTCTGTGCTACACAGGGACCGAGGGGCTGCTGCATCAGTGGTCCTCCACTGAGAGGTCAGCGGCTGCTCCTAGCCAGTGCTCCTAGCTGGAAGGGACCAGGAACCCAGAGGCTGCTGCAGGCCTGGCCCCGGCTGAGTGTTTCATTGTTTAGTCTTCATTAGCATTTTTCTTGTTCTTTTTTTTTTTTAAAGACTTATTTATTTACTTGAAAGAGTTACAGAGAGAGGTTGAGACAGAGAGAGGTCTTCTGTCCGATGGGTCACTCACCAGATGGCCGCAACGGCCGGAGCTGCACTGATCCAAAGCCAGGAGCCAGGAGCCAGGAGCCAGGAGCCAGGAGCTTCCTCCAGGTCTCCCATGTGGGTGCAGGGTCCAAGGACTTGGGCCATCTTCTACTGCTTTCCCAGGCCACAGCAGAGAGCTGGACTGGAAGTGGAGCAGCCAGGACTAGAACCAGCACCCATATGGGATGCCAGCGCTTCATGGCAGGGCGTTAACCCACTGTGCCACAGCGCTGGCCCCTGCATTTGCATTCTACACGGGACTTCCTGGCGTGGTTACCGCCTTCACTGGCATGTTCACTCACAATGCCTGCTCAAGATCACCCTCCACCCAGCGCTTCCTCAGCGTACCACCGGAAGGGGTCCTCTTCTTGAATGTTCTCTGCATAAAGTCTGCCACCACGGATTAAGACATGCATTCACCCCCTCCTTCCTCGGACACTCACCGGATGACCACCCGCTGTGTGCTAGGTACAGGTGGACAAGATCTACATGGTGCCTCTCCTCTGGCAGCTTGTCGCCTGGTTGTAGACAAACAAAGTCATACCTGCTGTGCAGACTGTGATAGGCTCTACAGAGGACACAGGTGGGACAGCGTGGTCGGGAGTCCTGTGGATCTGCTTCAGAGAAGTGGGCAGGAATGCTGCTCAGAGGAGGTGGCAATTCATGTGAAATTTGAAAGGCAAGAATCAGCTGACCCAGGGAAAAGTGTCCTTGGTAAAGGGAACAGCATCTCGAGTGTGGGCTGAAGGCTAGGGTGACGGGGGCAGGAGGTGGACGGGAGCAGAGGGCAGTGAGCAGTGAGCACTTCTCCCTGTGTCCTAAGTCCCAGCCGTTGAAGGGCTGTGAGTAGAGGCAAAGAAAGCGAGCCGGGTCTCCTGTGCCCTTTCGCATTTGCAAGTGGGTGAGAGAGAATGAAGCACAGAGTGGCGTGATTGGGCGATTGCAGTAGTCCAGGAGAGAGGACCGTGACCCATGCCATCGTGAGGGTGGGACATGAAGGCAGCAGGCAGGTGCTTTGGTGCAGTAGGTTAAGTTCTTGCTTGGGAGGCCTCGTTCCGGATTGGAGCACCTGGGATCGAGTCCTGCCTCCGCTTCCAATCCAGCTTCCTGGTAAGGCTCTTAGGAGGCAGCAGAAATGGCCCAAGTACTTGGGTTCCTGCCACAGAGAGACTCCTACTTTGGGCCTGGCCCAGCTCTGGCTGCCACAGACCTCTGGGGAGTGAACAAGCAGGTGGAAGATCCAACTCTCTCTGTCACTCTGACTTTCAAATAAACAAATATTTAACACACACACACGCGCGCGTGCACACACACACACCCCAAGACCAGGAGGAGTCTTCACGGTGTCTTATCCACACCATCCAGTTAAGCATCAGTAACTCTGGGGCCAGTGCCCAGTCAGCAGCCGCCTGCACAGCGTGGTCATCGAACACCAGACAAAGCTAAGCCCCATCCTCACCTGTGATGGCCTTGAATCTGCTTGTCCAAGGTCATTCCCTCCCCCAAGGCCCATGCACTAGTGAGGAGAATCTCAGGAGATGTCCTGTTTCCACCTGTTCTCAGTTCTTTTATTATCTGTCTGTCTGAAATGGGGAGAGGGAAGAAGGGAGGAGATGGGGGGGGGAGGGGAGAGAGAGAGATCTTCCATTTACTGGTTCACACCACAACACCTGGGGCTGGGCCAGGTGGAAGCCTGGACTGTACCCAGGTCTCCCACACGGGTGGCAGGGACCCAAGTACTGGGCCATCCTCCACTGCTTCCCTGGATCTACACTGGCAGGGAGCCAGGACTCGGATGCAGGCGCTCCTTTTTGGGATGTGGGCATCCTAAGCGGCGTTTTAACCACTGCACCAAGCACCCACCCTCGGTTCTCAGTTCTGGACACCCAGGAGGCAAGACCCCCGGAGGGTCTGTCCTCCTTCCTGCCCAGCCCCCTGGCTGCCTGCCGTGCCTGGCCAGCTGCTGGGGTGAGTTGAGAAAGATCCCATTTCTGCTCCAAAAGCTAACGAGCAGCTGCCCTGCTGGGACCCTGTGAGTCTGTGAAAGTGGACATCATGGACCCCCCGCCCCCCTGCCCATTTGCCAAGGGCCTCGCTAAGTGCAGGTGACCCGACCACGTCACTTCCGACTCTGCCTGCTAGGGCGCCCACACCACGTGGGGCTTACACAGCTCATCCGCTAGGGCCTTCCCACGGCCCTGCCTCCCCCCAGGACTCCTGAGCTACACTAGGCCTCAGGGACTCACCCCCACCGTACCGAGCATGGACAGACGCCGGGGTTTGTAACAGCTGCTAAGAAACACAGGGACTCACCCCTACCGTACCGAGCACGGACAGACACTGGGGTTTGTGACAGCTGCTAAGAAACACAGGGACTCACCCCTATCGTACCGAGCACGGACAGATGCTGGGGTTTGTGACAGCTGCTAAGAAACACAGGGACTCACCCCTACCGTACCGAGCACGGACAGATGCTGGGGTTTGTGACAGCTGCTAAGAAACATGTCGCATTCCCGCCCTAGGACGTTTTCTCAAGCCACTGCCACCAGCTCCCCTCCTGCCTCCTCCCGCCCCATCCTGTCTCAGCCGGGTCTCTGCACAGGCCACCGACTCATTGGTCATAAGTGACTGTCAGAGTGAATTTCCACGGCCGAGAACACTCGAGCACAGCCAGCAAGGCCAATGCCAAGCCTTGTTAGTGTCGTTCTAACACGAATTCTTTCTAGAAGGGACTGACCCCACTGGCCAAAATCCTGTTTACTTTTTTCTAAGTGGAGGAAAAGTGAACTGAGATCCAAGAACAGGGAAGAGGAGGAGGGAAGGGAGGACACGAGACAGACACAGAAGAGGAGGAGGGAAGGGAGGACACGAGACAGACACAGAAGAGGAGGAGGGAAGGGAGGACACGTGACAGACACAGAAGGTCCGCAGCGTGTCTGCAGGGTCTGTGTATACCTTAGCTCTCTGGGAGCCCATTTTACAGATGGGTCTGTTGAGCCCAACAGGGGAAGAAGTTTGCCCAGGAATGTTCAGCCTGTGTGTTTCATGCATCAAATTGAGTTGGTCTTTCTCCAGGGCTTTTCCTCTGTACCACCTGGCACGCAGGTGCAAACAGGGCCAGGATAAAGACCACTGGAATATTGGACGTGGCTTCCATTTGCGTCTAGTGTGGCTGATTGGGCCTTCAGTGGCCCAACACATGTGACCTTAGCATGTGTCTGACACCGCGAGAAAGACTCCTAAGATGGGGCCCCACCCTCAGGGCTGAGAGCCAGCAGACAGCAGGCATACCCTGCCCCCCCTGCAGGGGAACGAGGGCTCTAAGGAAGTGGGGGGGGGACTCCCAGGGAGCCAGCCTTTCCGAGCCCCCTGTGGGCCATGGCCCCCCACACTGGTTCTGCAGGGAACACAGGGGAAAATCAGCTCTGAGCTTTTTCCCCCCCGCAGAGTCTGGGATAACAGGGGAGGTGCCCAGGTGCACTGCATAAGTGGAAGGGGGCAGGGTTGTAGAGGGTGTCCCTTGCTGCATAATGAGTCACCAGAAATTCAGCAACACAGACTCGCTGTCCCAGAGCAGGGGGGCAGGAGTCAGGGCCGGCAGGGTCAGCCCCGGGTGGCCACCCTGCCCACACTACTGCCAGGCTTACTCTGCTGGAGGCCAGTTCCCACCCCTCCCCAGTGCCTCCCTGGCTGTTGAGCAGGGGCTGAGCTCAGCCCCTCGAGGCTTCACCTCCCTGCCGCCCCCTCCCCTTACACCAGCAGTGGACACTCCTCCTGCTTCCTGTCCCTGCCTCCGGCCCCTGTGCACTGAATCTCTGTCGGCTCCATGCAGAGCTTCAGGGCTCACCTGATGCGGTCAGGCCCACCAGGGCAGCTCCCTCTCTTAAGACCAACTCAGGACCCTTAATCGTACCTGCAAAATCCTTTCTCCATGACACCCAGGTTTGTGTTTCAATAATTGGGAGAAGGCGTCTGGACTCTAGGGGCCAGGGACTTGGGGACCTCGCTTAGAATTCTGCTCAGAGATGAAATATAGGAGCAGGACGGAAGAGAGAGGAGGAGGGAGAGAAGAGGAGGGAGGGGGCTGGAGAGGGCCAGGTGGGGAGGCACGGCCTGCCCGTCTGTGCTCACAGCTCCCCCACCCCCAGAACCATGGGGCATCCTGCAGATCGCACAGCCTTCCAGGGGTGCAACCACAGCCCAACACCCCCACACACTCCTGGCCAGGTGGCCACAGCCCTGGCCCCCCTGCCGAAGCAGGGCACAAGCCGGGGTCTCATGGGGAATCCCCCAGTCGTGAGAACTTGAACTTGGTCAGTGAGGTCAGTGGAGGGGTCCATCTCTCCAGTGCTTGGGGGCGGTTTACTGGTTCCCTGGCTCTCTGGGCACCTGCAGCTCTCTCATTTAAGAACCAGGACCTGTTCTTTTTGATAAAAGTAATTCCAAGTGACCAGGTGTATGCTTTCTTCTGTCTTCAAAGGCAAGCGCATTTATTGTAGAGAGAGAAGAAACCACAAATTAACACAAAGACAAAATACTCCTGCACACAGAGAGAGCCGTCGTATGCACTGCTGGGTACCCGCCATCCCACTGACTACTTAGAAGGCCTCCCGTTACCCAGGATTCCATCGTATCTTCAGCTGGTTGGTCTGTCTCCTAAACATCGCTGTGATGGTCATCTGATGACCAAGCCCTGACTGCTTCCTTGGGCACCGGGATGTCCCCCCACAAAAGGGATTGCCCAACGAGACATTTATGGAGGTAAGACCTCTCTGCTCTGAGGCCAGAGCTGTGTGTGCTGCAGGGAGGTCACTTGCCCCCTGGGGTGCGGGGAAATTAGACACACATGGCAATTCAAAGATGATGCCCAAAGGAAGTAAGGTGGGCGGTGCCCAAAGTCGTTTACCACCAAAGCTGATTGGCCGTGCAGCATCAGGGGAGGTGACAACTGATGACGGGTGTATAGACATATGGCTGGTCCTGTAAAAACACCCTGTAAGTGACCTTCTAAGTAATTGGTTGGTCCTTATGCCCTGCCCCAGTAAATCCTGCGGTCTTGTGCTTTAAAAGGCTTTGCTACGTGCCAGTAAACGGAGTTCTTGCTTGCTTGACTTGACTCCCCGCTGCGTCTGTCTCTGGGATCGGGAGGTTGGGGAACGGGTGGGCGAGCAGCGCACTCACCTTTCCTCGGACCCGGTCCATCCTCGTTTGGGTGGGGGACGTCTGGCAGTGTCTGGAGGCATTTTCCATTGTTACAAGGAGATGGTGGTCCTGGGGCTGGCGTCACGGCGCAGAGGGCTAAGCTGACACTTGTAGCAAAGGCATCCCACATCAGAGCGCCGATTCGAGTCCCAGCTGCTCCACTTCTGATCCAGCTCCCTTGCCAATGCACCTGGGAAAGTAGCAGAGGGTGGCCCAAGTCCTTGGGACCCTGCCACACATGTGGGACACCCGGATGGATTTCCTGGGTTCCTGCTTCTGCCTGGCCCAGCCCTGTCTGTGGCAGCCATTTGGGAGTCCAGCAGATAAAAGATCTGTGTCTCTCTCTCTGTCTCTGTCACTCTACCTTTCAAATAAATAAACCTTAAAAAAATAAAACAGAATATGGTGGGCCTACAGGCGTCTGGTGGGTAGATATCAGGGATGCTGGGCACCCCTGCCCGGAAGCCCGGTCCTGCCCCACGTGGCCACAGTGCTAGGAAACTGGTGCAGAGCCTCACTAGGTCTTATGGATAAGCTGGAGTTTTCTGGTGTGAAGTCACCGTGCAAATCCTGGGGACTTGCAAACCTGTCCATCTTCCGTCTCTGCCCGTGTCCGTGGGTCCGGCTGAGCCTCTGTGGGCGACTCCCAGGGCATGCGGGCACTTCCTGCCTCTGGTGACTTCCAGGAGGGCCCAGTCCATGCATCTGCTTACAGCACTCGGGCCTTATCCCTTTCTTTGTATTTCTGCTTCCTCCGGCACGTAGGGCATCGTGTTGCTACCTTACGCGGCGTGTGCACCATGGCCTCCTCTGATCTGAGGTTTTACTTTCTGTGGGTTCAGTTATCAGCAATCCACCAAAGTCCAAAACTATTAAGTGGGACATTCTGTATGTTGAGAGAGAAAAAGGCTACATCCACGTAACTTTCATACCACCGAGGCTGCCAGAGCTGTTGCATTTTCAGTTAGTGTTCCTAATGTCCTACTGTGCCCCTTGCGGAAACTAAGCCTTATCTTAGCCAGTGTGTACAGGAGCCACACAGCATGTGCAGGGTTTGGAGCAGTGTCAGGCGTTCACTGGGGCCTTGGGACCTGTCCCTGCGGACACAGGGACGACGGTAGCTACATTAGACTGGGCATTTTATTTCAGAGCTGTAAAGCGCAGGCTACAAGACATTTAGATAATAAAGTGGTTATTAGAAGGGCACACCGAGGCAGGTGGGTTGCGAGCTGTTTCTCTGGAAGTCATCACGGGGCTGTGCCTACAGCCAAGTCTGAGACTCGCCACTGGACACAAGTGAGCCCCACTCCCTGAAGCATCAGGGGGAGGAGCTGGCCAGGCTCCGCCCTCCCTGAACTGCCACCACTGTCGGGGGCACCCGGATCTGGGGGATTCCTCCCGGCGGCAGGTGGACCCCTCTCCCTCTGTGCTCTGCCAATGAGTGACCTGGGCACCCATTCCCCTCCCCCTCCCACACTGCTGTCAGGATGGCAGCTGGGGCCAGGCCAGGGGTCAGCGGCCTCGCAGACCAGATCTGCTGCGCTCCTGCCAGCTGGGCGGGAGCTCCCAGAGACCCCGTTTCTCCCACCGCCCGGGAGCACCTCCCCCAAGGCCACACTGTGGCAGCCACACACACGCCCATGTAGCCCCGAGACGCTGTCCCTCCCCAAGGCCCGTGCAGATGTTTTCTTAGTGTGTGTCTTCCATTTAATCCGCACTTGGCCTAGGAAACAACACAGCCCACGGTCAATACACAGATGGGGCACTTTCCCCAGTGCACATGCGGCCTAAGCAATTTGCGCATAATAACTCAGCTACTCACAATTGCTTTATGAAGGGGATATTATTATCACCATCATTGTTTGCAGCTGAGGGAAAAGTGAGGCCAGCCCGCGGCCCATAGCTCAGGTAAGACGCAGCCAGGGGTTGAACCCAAGTCCTGCCTTGAAGCCCTGGGAGGTGACCTCTGTCCCACGCTGCCCTCTGAGAACAGGCAACCCAGAGACCCAGACAGGGCCCCTGCAGAACACAGAGCCACCCAGGAGGCGTCGACAGGTCTACTCCACGCCCTTCTGAGGCCGACTTGTGCAGACAGGATGTGGCCCATCAGGACTCGCCGCGTGCCCGTGGCGGCTGCTGTAGAACTGGCTGGCTTCACAGCCCCCTGCATCAACTCCAGGCTCACGTGGCTCAGTCGGCTGGTGCACAGACTCGTCATGTTCCTGCCCGGTCCTCTGGTGATGATCCTAGCAGCAAGGGGGCAGGACCTGAAAGCCTGGGAGAGGAGCCTGGGGATGCTGGCAAGGGCGGCCAGGAAGCCCCGAGCTACACAGAGGCTGCAGCCAAGGGCAGATGATGAACTGGACACTGCCTGTGTGGATTCTCTGGGGTCAGACGGTCCCAATCCCATGACCCCATCACGCCACTAGCCACCAGACCCTCCCCTGCATGCCCAGGCTGCCTCTTGCCCCTCCCGTCCATCCTCCCTCCCTCCCTTTTTCTCAGATTTACCCATTTATTTGAGAGGTAGAGATATATATATAGAGAGGGAGAGACAGAAAGAGAGAGAGATCGTTCATCCATTGGTTCACTCCCCAAATGGCTGCAATGGCCAGAGCTGGGCTGATCCGAAGTCGGGAGCCAGGAGCTTCCTCCAGGTCTCCCAAGTGGGTCATAGGGACCCAAGCACCTAGGCTGTCACTGCTGCCGCCCAGGGAGTACATTAGCAGGATGCTGGGTCGGAAGTGGAGCAGCCAGGACTCGAACGGGCACCCTTACAGGATTCCGGCACTGCAGGTGGAGGCTGCCAACAGCCTCCTCCCTCGACCGTTGCAGAGAAATGCCAGTCTGATGGTGTGTGGGGCTCGACAAGCCAACATGCCGCCCTGGGCTTCCTTCTGTACCTTAGGGCCTGGCACAGCACCCAGAGCAGGCATCTCCATTTCCCAAGAACTGATGGCTGCAGAATGGAAAGACCTGCTGCATCTCTAACCAGGCCAGCAGAACATTCCAGAATCAGAAGGATGAGTTATTACCTAACGTGACTACTGGAAACAGCTTGTATTTTTTTTTTTTCAGTCTTTTTGTCCTTAGGATTCGTTCCACTGGGGATATTCAGTCAAATTACTTTGTTTTTCCCTTGAAATAGTTCCGCTCCGTGGAGTTATGCCCCCCACTGGACACACAGTTAGGCTCATTTGCTTCGTTTTGCTTCCAATTTTCAGGGATTTTTGAGCCACTCTCGTCTGGAGTCTAAAAGATTCCGGACAAAGCATGCGCTCTGGGGTCAGATGCCAGGTTCTGGTCCCGGGGTCCTCCCAGGTGTGGGATCTGGAACAGGATGACGATGCCGAGCGGGCCAGGGCGGGGGCGGGGCTGAGTGGCGAGAGCGGTTCGGACCAAGGACGCACTGAGACACAGAGGCAAGGCCGGCGCACGTGGCTGCTCGCAGCATGCTCCCGCTCTTCCCTGGGAAGCTACCCGGGCTCCCCTGCTGCGCTAAGGGTAGGGACGACGGGGCGGGGTCCACGGCCAGGGGCCAGGGCTGGGAGCCTCGGTGGGTCCTGCAGCCACCCCGAACGCGCCTGCCGTTGCTCTGGGAAGCCTTCGGCACGCTCCAGTTCCCCGGCTTCCCAGGCCAGGCCGGTGAGCGCCTAGATCAGTAGAACTAACTCATCCCCCCCTGCTCCATCCTGGCTTTGAGCTCCTGACTTCCCCTGGCTGAGCCTGCGCCCCCTATGGGCAGGACGAAGTAACTACAGGGCTAGAGCAGGGGTCCCTTGAGGCTGGGGTCTCTCCCTGGTCTTTCTGCTTCCACCTGGGTGGACAGGTCAGGACCGCAAGCCCGCTGTGCCTGAGATGCCATCCCTGTGGGGTGGAGCTGGCGACTAGATCCTAAGAGAATTCCATCTGTTGATGACAGCAAGTAGTCGCCCTTAGCCAGGGCCAGCAGCATTCGTGGTTACTACTTCCGTTCTTGCGTCTGTCTCCTAGGGCGGACCCTCTCTGCTGGGCCCATACCTTGCCCCCTTTGTCTCTGATGTCTGCTGTGATCCCAGCCGCGGCCCCGGCTCAGACGCCCCTGTCCTTGCCCGGCTCCTCTCCAGGGTGTGTCCTTGCCCACGTCGCCGATGCTTGGAGTGGTTCCAGGCTTCCTTCTTACAGGTCACGCCGTGATGGACACTTTGTGACCATCTCTTTAGTTCTTCAAGGCCTCTATGGTTGTACTACAGGATGGCTTACTGATTTGCAAAAGAATTAGACAGTTGCTTTCAGGGTCCCAGCAAGCCTTGCATGAGCAGGGGAGGGTTTGGGGGGCATTGTTGCCCCCGGCAGCAGCCCTCCGCCAGTGGTAGGAGCTAGGAGATAAACGCCCTCGCCTCAGTTCTTTCCTGCAGGTGGCTCGGACGACTTACTCGTTTCTCAGAGCCTCAGTTTTCTCAACTATAAAATGGGGCTAACAATAGCTAACTATGAAGGACCCTTACAGGGGGAGGGACAAGAAATTAGGCCTGGGCAAATATCAGGGGTTTCTTAAGAGGTTAGATGTTCCCCAGAGACTAGCGGGCAGGACATTCTCTGGGAAGGAAAAGACAATCCCCACCCAGAGCAGAGCTGCCCCTCCCCTTCAGAGAGTCTCTAGGCGCGCACTTATGATGTCACTGCGACCGGCCAATCCCGTGCCACCTCAGCACTCTCCACCAGCATTCTTCACTAGCGGTCTCCCATATGCTAATTGTCCCCCTGAACTGACCAATCCTGTAACACCTCTGCATTCTCCGCCAGCATTCTCCGCCTGCATTTTACGCATGCGCATTAGGAATATGCTAATTCATTGCCTATATAACCTGTGTGAAACTGCCACTCAGGGCTCCTCACCGCCTGAGGTGGGGGCCCGTTTGCGCAAACGTTCAATAAAAACCTTGTGCTTTTTGCATCAACTCGTCTGGAGTCTGGATCTTTGGGCGTCCTCCCGAGCAAGTGGGCATCTCTGCAATTGAGAGGTCCAACAACTATAGTATATAGCTTTTACAGTAACTATAAAATGGGGCTAACTTCAGAGGACTGCTTTGAGAATTAAAGCCTTAGTCGGTACAGAAGGCTCTAAGTGCACAGGGAACTGCTAGAGTGTGTTTCCTGAGCGGGGTGTGGCCACGACCTGATGCCAACCCCTCACGATGTCCTAGCTGACCTCAGGGTATGTGATGCCGGCTCCACCCCTAATCTTCATCCGACTTCGGCGACTCCACTTCTAGCTCTGTGCCTCAGTTCTCCCATATATGGGGGGCACTTCAAGTTTCATGGAAAATGGAATTAAATTAGTTGGTTTTGGTGCAAAAGAATTTTGAAATCCGTGCAGGTTTTAGAATAACATGGGTTCTCCATGAAGACCTCTTGTATGCGTGGATTTCAGAAGTTACTTGCACCAGAATGAACTTCTCTTTTAAATTCCATTTTCCATAGACCAAAAAAAAAAATGTTCATTTCATCTGAGAGTCAGAGAGAGAGAGAGAGAGAGAGAGAGAGAGAGAGAGCTCTTCCATCTGCTGGTTCACTCCCCAAGTACCTACAACATTTGGGGCTAAGCCTGGGAACCAGGAGCCGAGGGACTCCGTCCGGGTCTCTGGCGTGGGCAGCAGGGACCCAAGTCCTGGAGCCATCGCTGCTGCCTCCCAGGGTGTGCACTAGCAGGCAGCCGGTGCTGCAAGCGGAGCAGAGCTGGAGCCCGGGCATCTGACAGTGGCTGTGGGCAGCCAGGCGGCCTCCTGCACACCGACGCCTGCCTGTCCGTGAACTTTGTGAAGCTGCTCTCCCGTCAGATGGACCAGATCATGACCCTGAACCTCCATGGCCACCGTGAGTGACCCAAGTTTGTGAAGGAGGCGGTCCGGAGCGTCCAGAGTGCTCTCAGTGGCTCTGATCGCTGACTTCGCAGCAGCCCCTGAGGGTCAGAGGCCTGCTGGGTGCGTGGGGGCACCACAGCCGCGGCATGGGGACGGGGTGGGGCGGAGAACCAGCGGTGCCTCCCAAGGCCTCCCTCGTCCCTGCCTCTCGTCCTCCTCTCCTCCTCCCTGCCTTCGTTCCCTGATCCTGCAATCCTGGAAGCACAGGGTTAGGAAGAGGCCAGAGTCCAGAGCCGAGGGGCTCCACCTGGACCGTTGTCCCCACGCCCACCCCCTCTGCTGTCTGAGGCTTCGCTGGCCTCTGCCACTGCTCAGGGCAGGCCGGCGGGGAGGGCTTGTTTACTCAAAAAACAGCGTAACCCAAGCCCGGGGAGGAGGCAGCTGGGAAACCCAAGAGGCGGGGGGGGGGGGGGGGGGGCTTTCCTGCTGCATCTGTGGATTGGGGGCAGCTGCCTGTGCAGCGGACCATCTCATCCCCGCCCGGTGGCAATCAGGGGGATTTAGCTGAGGCCATCTTGGCAGCAGA
>CM027391.1:32728264-32769524 GCA_015711505.1 Sylvilagus bachmani
AGCAGAGGGGACCGGCGAGGTGCCAGGCGGAGCTGAGATCCCTCCCGCGGGTTCCATGTCCTGGAAGTCCCCCCCCCCCCCATAAACAGTCCCGCCACTTGGCAGTCTGCTCTCGCCATTTTTATTTGGGGTCGTCCCCAAAGGCCACGTGCCGAGGAAACAGGGCTAGGGGACACAATGGTGGCACAGTGACCAGCCGCCCGGGGCCCCGGCTAATCACTAGAAACACCTGGAGGAACTTGGCGACGGAAACAAGAAACAAAATCCTTGTGATTAGGGTTGTAGGCTTCTGGTGGTCCCAGCTAATCCCTTTCAGGTGGAGGCCCCGTGGGGGGGCCCAGGGCCTGGGGCCAGTGGCTGGAGTGAGTCAAGGCCTGGAGGTTGCAAGGTGGCCCTCACGTCTGCAGCAGCAGGTGCCCCACGAGTCCCAGGGGCTGTGTGCAGAGATCAGCCCGGGTCACAGCCCACCTTCACGCTGGCCAATTCCCCAGACAGGTCCTCAGGGAGAATGGCCGCAGGCTGAAGGCGAGATGGTGCCCAACTTCTCAAAGGGAACCAAGCTGGATCATTTTTGCTCATTTCACAAATAATGCATTTCCCGGTGGAAAACGAAGATCACATGTAGATAAGAAAAACAACAACACGCACCGTGGCACCCCCCAGGGAGAGTCCCGTTTGCTGGGGGGGGGGGGCGCTTAGTGCTCTGCCGCTGCTTAGATAGCAGAGATTACACACGGTCTGTAAATGTTCTCTTCCCCAAGTAGAATCACGTCACGGACCTCACTCTAGAGCCAGGTGATCCACTCATCCGAACAGGCTCAGCCTCTCTGCAGCACTCCGGTCCCAGCAGCCGCGTGGCCCCGCCCTTGGTGGAGCCCCGCATTCACTTGGCTGATCCTAACTGATGGCGTCGCCAAGTTTTCCACTTGAATAGTAATAATAAAAAAAAAGCTAAAAGGCTTTAATGAATTCAATGAGAATGCTGCACCAGTTGGAGATTGATAACTCCCGGATGCAGTCTGGACAGCTGACCGTCTGCATCCCCGGACTCTCTCTACAGATTCTACCAGCCTCAAACTGAAAAGATTCAGGAGCGATACTGAGTCTGCACTGAACACCACAAACATCTTCCTTGTCCTGATTTCCTAAGCAGTGCCACAGGACGGCTACTTCCACAGCAAGTTCAGTGTCATCCAGAGACGACTCGGTCTGCAAGGAGACACGCAGGTCCTGTGCTTGGCCACGTGATGTGTGCGACTCGAGCATCCACACACCTGGATGTCTTTGGGGGTTCTGAATTCAAGCCCCCATGGGCACGGAGGAACAGCTGTGTGTGCAGGATCACTGACTGCTCCTGTCGTGAATATTGCCCGTGGGAAGACTGTCTTGGGGAAGGAAGCGTGCTGGTGACAGTCACAGGGCAGGGACGTGCCCACAGCGGGGCCTGAGCCTAGGATGCAGCCAGCTGGCCTCCAGTCCACCGCTGCAGAGAGCTGGGGGTGGAGGTGCTGTTCCCCAAGCCACGTCTGTGGGAACCCCCAGTGTGTAAGCAGCCACATATAGGCTCTCTTCTTTGTTAATTGATTGATTGATTATTAGACACAGAGAGAGCTCCCGTCTACTGGTTCACACCCCAGTTGCCTAGCAACAGCCAGGACTGGTCCTAACCAAGTCAGGAGGCTGAAACTCATCCACGTCTCCCACGTGGGTGGCAGGAGGCCGGGTAGTTGAGCCATCACCTGCTGTGTGAACACTGGCAGGAAGCTGGGACCTGAAGTGGAGCCAGGAGTGGAACGTAGGCGCTCTGATCCATGACGTGAGCGTCCCGTGCCGCATTCCGACTCCTGCGCCGGACGCCCAGCGTGCGTCCCAGTTCATTCACGTGGTTTCTAATTTTGGATGCCTAAGTAGTTTTCAAGATTTCTTTAGGACAGCACCGTGGAGGAAGTTTCTGTGTAGATCTCTTCTCACTTTAGGCTTTGATCGTTTGCAAAAGCCTTGTAATAATTTTGAAAGGCAAATAAACGCACCTGCTGGCTTTGCCCCAACCACACCAGCAACGGGTAATGCCGTTTCAAAAATGCTTGCTCACCTATTGGAATAAAACACGTGGGTATGCATCCCGACCACCAGGCCAAAGGCTCGCCTCTAGTTACAGGTTCTTCAGGGGCTCAGTGGGCGCTGCCACCCGCTGGTCACAGGTGCCATCTGGTCAGTGTGCGGGATGGGGGGGGGACCCTTGCCAAGCTTGTCATTGCCCAGCTGTCTCCAGGAATCCACGCTCTCATCCGCCGTCCTCCTGGCTCGGGCTCCCCGGCCTCGGTGTGTGGACTTGGCACATCACAGCCTCGATTCAAGCCCCAGCATCCTCTTCAGCGAAGGGGGTGACGCCCACCTGGCAGGTCCTTATGAAGACTGTGGCTAACACATAGACGGCAGTGCGTCCACACTGCTGGGAGGAGCCGGGCACCTGGTGAGGGGACACAGAAGGGAGAGGGGCAGGTGAGAAGTGCTTTTCTCTTTCCCTGGCCCTGGTTTGGTTGTGAACCCCTGTCCCTCCTGATGCACCAAGGAATTTAGGGGTGACCCCCCTGCCAGTTTGCTGAGCGGGACCCACAGTGAAAACCCCTGACTCTGCCACCATGCCCCCTACCTGGGGGGTGGTATCAGAGCCACCTGCCTGTAGTCAGGCTCTCATGGTGTCTCTCTCACGTCTCCCCCTCATGACAGCCAGCAACCTGCATTGCACTCCTGTGTGAGCATGCATGCACACACACACATGCGCACACATGTGCTCCCACATACTCGCCAATGCACATGCATGCATTCTTGCCTGTACATGCATCCACATGTGTGCACTGTCTGCACAGACACTTCTATGTAAGCACGCCAACTCCCACACGTACCCGTGTGCACACACTCAGAGGCACACACTAACCTGTGTGCACACACCAACTCACATGCACACACACGCATGCATGCACATAAAAAACGCTTAGCTGCACACAAACACCTGCCCAAGCAGGCAGACACGCATCTACCTACACACGTGCACACACACACTTGCCTATGCACACGCGTTTGCAGGCACACACCAACCTGTGAGTACACACGTATCCACGTTAGTGCAAACCTGTATTCATGCACAGAATTTCTTGTGAGAACTGCACTGTCGTGTTTGGGCGCTCAGGCTGTGAGCCCGTCTGCTGGTAGTCCTGGGCGACTCACTGCGCCTCTCTGCCTCAGTTTTGTCATCTAGGAAATGGAGCTGTTAGTGGCACCTGCCTCAAGGACTATTGTGAGGGTCACTTGGCACAGGGCAAAGTATACAGTGAGTGCTCAATAAGTGTCAGTGACCAGCGATGCTGTTGATCAGCCAGGACTTATTAGCCCCTGGATGTGCGGGCTTCTTTTCAAATGCACCATTGCTCTGTTTTCTGTTTGGTGAGGAGGCAGGGCCCGCACTGTGTGCGCAGTGGGTTGAGCTGCTGCTTGTGAGGCCAGCGTCGCACAGAGGCGCCAGTTCAAATCTCAACTGCTGCACTTCTGATCCAGCTTCCCGCTAATGTGCCTGGGAAGGCAGCAGAGAATTGGCCAAGAACATGGGCCCCTGCCACTCATGTGGGAGACCCGGATGGAGCTCCAGGCTCCTGGCTTCAGCCTGGCCCAGCCCTGGCCGTTGTGGTCACTTGGGGGAGGAAACCGGCAGATGGAGTATGTCCCAGTCTGTCTCGCTCTCTTTCTGTAACTCTACCTTTCAAATAAAATAAAATCAATCATTGAAAGCATCAGTATAGTGGGTTCCCTGTTTAGAAGTCAAAAAGATGGCATCGATGTGGAGCCTTGAGCACCTGGGGGGAGCCAGAAGCTCAGGTGGTCCTTTGGGGCGAAGCTCACCTGCAGTCCGAGTGGCAGAGGGGGCGTCCTCCCCTCCTCCCCTCCTCCCTTGCTCGCTCCTCAATGCTGCTGGGCTCACTCGCAGGGTGATTTCACCCCTTGTCGACCCAGGAACAATCATTGCATTGTTTCATCCTCGGCCCAGTTCGGCTCCCTTTACATTTTTACCACTAAATTGAATCTATTGCCAGTAATCTAATTTACATTTGAAGGCACACACAATGCCAACACGACCGAACGCCAATCAAATTTCTAGTAAAACCCATAAATGGCTCGGTGCTCGTGTTTATGGAAATCTTAGCCTGCTCCTGCCCCAAGAACAGCAGCCCGGAGTCCCAAATCATTCCCATATGAGGATGAGCCTCTCTGGACGCCCCGGGCAGTGGGGCTGAGGCCGTGCTCGGGGCCCGCGTGGAGGCCCAGAGGTCCTGCCCATCCGGTGGAAGAGGGCGGATGGGTCAAGGGTGGGGGTGGGGCTGAGCGGCGTCAGGTGCACACACCTGCTGGAGGCAGACAGCGCCCTGGCCCATTTTGCACCCCTCCCTTCCCCTGGGAGCGCTGTCTGACTCACTCGGGTCCCTGCAATGACAGGAAAGACGGTTGGCTCTGCCCTGCCGAGGGCCACCATCCCACCCGTTGAGCACGTTGTAGGCCTTCCATAGATTCATCACAGCGTAGGTTCTGTTTTGAAGAAATTTTAGAAGGATCCAATCTTTCTTTCAAACGGGTTGAATAATAATAATAAAGATAAAAGCAAACACCTTTCAGCTGTGCCAGGGCCTTCATATCCACGAGCTCCACATCTGCAGATTCCACCAACTGTGGATTCCACCAGCCGCGAGTCACAGAGGTTCCGGGGGCAGGCGTTTAGAGGCCACCAAACGTACACATCCCGCATCCGCACCTGTGTTTGAGTCCCGGCTCCATTTCTAACGCAGCTTCCTGCCAGTGTGCACCCCAGGAGTCAGCGGGGGCAGCCCAAATGCGGGTCCCTGCCACACACAGGGAGACCTGGACGGGGCTCCTGGCTCAGCCCCAGCTCCTGTAGACATTTGGGGAGTGAACCAGCAAACGGAAGACCTCTCCATCCCCCCCTCTGTCTTCCTCTCTCCCTCTCAAATTAATTAATTAATTATTTTTTTTTGACAGGCAGAGTGGACAGTGAGAGAGAGAGAGTCAGAAAGAAAGGTCTTCCTTTGCCGTTGGTTCACCCTCCAATGGCCGCCACGGACAACGCGCTGCGGCCGGCGCACTGTGCTGATCCGAAGCCAGGAACCAGGTGCTTCTCCTGGTCTCCTATGGGGTGCAGGGCCCAAACACCTGGGCCATCCTCCACTGCACTCCCTGGCCACAGCAGAGAGCTGGACTGGAAGAGGGGCTACGGGGACAGAATCTGGAGCCCTGACTGGGAGTAGAACCCGGTGTGCCGGCACCGCAAGGCAGAGGATTAGCCTGTTGAGCCACGGTGCCGGCCCTCAAATTAATTAATTAACTTGAAAATGTCAGAAAAGAATTGCATCTGTGCTGAACATGGTAGACTTATCCCCATCACTGCTCTCTCAGCAGTGCGGTGTAACAACCACTTACATAGCAGCACGTGGCGTTAGGTATCAGAAGCCGTCTCGAGAAGATTTGAAGCCCTAGGAGGATGTGCGTAAGCCCCATGCGACTGCCATGCCATGTGCCCCTGACCTGAGCATGCCGGGGTGATCATGGCACTGATCCCAGGCAGAGCCAAGGGACCGCTGTGTGAACTCCACCCCCACCCCCCACCAGGCCCCTGCTATTTCTGTGGACTGGTGATGAAGCTGACACAGGAGGGCTGAGCAATGTGCCAGGGTCACACTGCCACCACGCAGCAAAGACGGGAGCTGAACTCCGGCTGTTTGGGACCAGAGCCCACGTACTTGGGACCCCGTGGTGCTCCACTGGCCTCCTTTGTGTGCACGGCTGGGAACGAAGGCCCTCTCATGTCACCGCTGAGTGTGACAATAGCCCATGGTGTAGAGCCATCCAGCCCAAAAGTGACTGCCTTGCCCAAGGACACACGCCGTGGAGACCTGCGGACCCAGTGTTCGGTGGACCTCAGGTGCAGAGGGCCGGGTGATCTCCCTCCCTCAGCTCACAGCCAGGTTCCTCTCTGGATTGATTGATGGGTCAGTTAGCCCCCATGCCCCACCCCTCCATCATTGTAAAGCTGCTTGATTCCTTGGGAACTTCAATGTGCAGGCCACTGAGCTGCACGTAGCTGTGGCTGTGTCAAAGGTGGCGCGCAGCTGTGTTTCGCTTCGCTCAGTACTGGGTACTAATGAATTACGCTGGGCCATGTCCCAGCTCTGTGTCTGCCTCTCACCACTCTCACTGGTCCATCGTGTGCACAGCGAGCAAGTTCTACTCATCCAGTCTCCGACGGGGAGCACACACGTCGCTTCCGTGATCCTAGACCTAATCAGTGATGGGATGAGCCCCTCATGGAGACCCACTGCTGGGTTTGCGTGTCCATTTCTTTGGCACAAACACTGGCAGTGGGGTTGCTGGGTCGGGGCGACTCCTGGAATCAGTTGCACTGGGTTTTTCAGTTACCTTCCAGGTAGGGACCTCCCCTGCCCGTGCATGCTAGCGCGCTGCTCTCCCGTCTCCTCACGCATGCTCGCCCGATAGATGGAAAACGTTCCAGTGCGCAGTGACCTCGTCTCGCGTCAGAAGGCTTTCGTCATGAGCCTCTGGGTCTCAGGGCTTCTTTGGCTGTGAATTCCTGCTTTATGTTCTTTTCTTTCTAAGATTTTATTTATTTATTTTGTTTTTTAAAGATTTATTTCATTTATTTGATTTTGTTTTCTGTTTTTAATTTTTGACAGGCAGAGTGGACAGTGAGAGAGAGAGACAGAGAGAAAGGTCTTCCTTTTGCCATTGGTTCACCCTCCAATGGCCACTGCGGCTGGTGCGCTGCGGCTGGTGCATCATGCTGATCCGAAGCCAGGAGCCAGGTGCTTCTCCTGGTCTCCCATGGGGTGCAGGGCCCAAGCACCTGGGCCATCCTCCACTGCACTCCCTGGCCACAGCAGAGAGCTGGCCTGGAAGAGGGGCAACCGGGACAGAATCTGGCACCCCAACTGGGACTAGAACCCAGTGTGCCGGTGCCGCAGGTGGAGGATTAGCCTAGTGAGCCGCGGCGCCGGCCTTAAAGATTTATTTTATTTAATTGAAAGACAGAGTTACAGAGAGGCAGAGGCAGAGAGAGAGTGAGAGGGAGAGGCAGAGAGATTGTCTAATCTTCCATCCTCTGGTTCACTCCCAAAATGGCCGCAATGGCTGGAGCTGCGCCGATCCACAGCCAGGAGCCAGGAGCTTCTTCCTGGTCTCCCACACGGGTGCAGGGGCCCAAGGACTTGGACCATCCTCTGCTGCTTTCCCGGGCCAGAAGAGAGCTGGATCGGCAGAGGAGCAGCCCACGGTGATGGACCACTTTTCCCAACACCACTTCCAAAGCTTCCAGTCCCCTCAGTGTCCCTTTGCCACGTGGGGAGTTCCACACCACGTGCTTCCAGGGTGTGTCCCTGTGGCACGTGCTTCCTGGGGCGTGGACGTCTGATAGGGACGTCCTCATGGCTCCTGTCTCCCCCGCTGATTCTGTTCACAGATCTGCATTCCTCAGAATGCCTTTTACCATAAATTCACCAAATTCCTCAAAAAACTCAGCCAGAATTTTGACCGGGACGATGTAGAATGCACGGCTTAACATGAAGAAGTCTGACACCTTTTTCTTTTCTGTTGCTTCAAATTCCGAGTTTTTCTAAGTCTGCCTTCAAGGTGCAACCGAGGTGATGAATTAGACCTTTAACAAAATTCTGCGGCATCTAAACAAATTCTTTTTTTTTTTTTATAGATAGAGTTATAGACAGTGAGAGAGAGAGAGAGAGAGAGAGAGAGAGAGAGAGAGAGATCTTCCTTCTGTTGGTTCACTCCCCAAATGGCTGCTACAGCCGGCACTGTGCTGATCTGAAGCCAGGAACCAGGTGCCTCCTCCTGGTCTCCCATGCAGGTGCAGGGCCCAAGCACCTGGGCCATCCTCCACTGCACTCCCGGGCCACAGCAGAGAGCTGGCCTGGAAGAGGAGCAGCCGGGACTAGAACCCAGTGTTCATATGGGATGCCAGCGCTGCAGGCATGGTGCCAGCCCCAAATTCAATAGCTAAGCACATCTTCAGGACTGAAATGGGGGACAAAAGAAAGAAAAGGACTTTGAAACGCAGACCAGGAGACAATCACAAAGCGTAGTTTAATGACTACTTTCACCTTCGGAAATCCGGCAGGGAGACGAGCGTGAGCAGTCAGGAAGGCGTGCTGTTCTGGAGAACGTCGCATCTTTCCCCAGATCTGTAGACACAAGACACAGGCGTGAACGGCCAGCTGGTGTCTTACGGAATGTTTCACACACGTCCTAGAGGTCAGGCGCCTGCTTCCTAGCGTGGCTGCCCGGCTCCCGTGCGGGCCGTGCTGGTCAGGGTTCACTGGTTACTGCTTCTCAGAGCTGGTTCCGTGTGGCAGCCTTGCTGGACTTTCAGTTCCAATGCTTGATCGCTGACTGGTTTCACGGGGCAGTGTCCCATTTTATGTTCTTGCACGGATTCTTGTCTAGGTTCCAGGCAAGAAGACACCAGCCTGGTAAACAGTGCTTTTTAAAAAACAACAACAACAACAACAACAACAACAAAAAACCACTTATTTATTTGAAAGTCAGAATTGCAGAGAGAGGAGAGATCTTCCATCAGCTAATTCACTCCCCGAATGACTGCAAGGGCCAAAGTCAGGAACCAGAGCTTCTGCTAGGTCTCCCATGTGGGTGCAGGGGCCCGAGGTCTTCGGCCATCTTTTGCTGCTTTCCCAGGCCATAGCAGAGCCGGATCAGAAGTGGAGCAGCTGGGACTCGAACCAGCGCCCCTATGGGATGCCAGCGCTTCAGGCAGTAGTTTTACTCGCTGTGCTACAGCGCTGGCCCCTAAACAATCCCCTTGTTCCTTTTCTTTTTGGGAGATAACTTGCATAAGACAAGAATTTCCTCTGTCTTGAAAGTTTGGTGAACTCATCTGTGAAACTTCTGGGGCCTAGAACTGTCTGTGTTGGGAGACGAGGTTTCCCATGTCAGTTTCTTTAACTTGCAGACTGACCTGTGCAAGGCCAGCAGTTTCTTCTTGACCTAAGTGTTTTTTTTTTTCTCACTCTTTGAAAAAGTTGTCCATTTTCTTCTTGATCTTAAACCATGTATTTGCTTTTAGTTCTTCATAATACTTCAAAACGCTGCGTCAGTCTCCGTGGTCAGGAATTCCTCTCGCTCTCATCGTGCGTTCTGCCAGTTGCGTGTGGCACGTGCCTGCACATCTTCATCTTTTTATTCTTTGTTGCTTTCTTCCTATTTCGCTGATTTTTGCAATTTCCTTTATCGTCTAAGCGGAGCCAGCTTCCCAGCCTCAGTCAGCGGGAGCCGTCCCTGAGTGGCCCTGGGGCAGCTCCTTGTGGGGACACTGGACCCTCAGCCTCCTGGAACCCCGAGTCTGCTCCTGGGTAACCGGGCTGCCGCAGCGCCCTCCTCTCGCTGGCTTTGCTGCCTTCCCGCCCCCTCTTGGCTGCACAAAGTTTACACCCTGCCTGGACTGCTCTTTGATATTTCTTTTTTTTTCTTTTTAAAAGACTAATTTTTATTTATTTGAAAGGCAGAGTTGAGAGAGAGAGAGAGAGAGAGAGAGAGAGAGATCTTCTATCTGCTGGTTCACTTCCCAAATGGTTGCAAGGGCCAAGGGCTGGGCCAGATCAAAGCCAGGAGCCAGGAGCTTCTTCTGGGTCTCCCACGTGGGTGCAGGGGCCCAAGCACTTGGCCCACCTTCCACTGCTTTCCCAGGTGCATTAGCAGGGAGCTGGATCAGAAGTGCAGCAACCAGGACTGGAACCCGTGCCCACGTGGGAAGCCGGCATCGCAGGGCGCAGGTTTACCCGCTCCGCCGCAACGCCGGCCCCTGCTCTTTGGTGTTTCAAGACAAGACCTGCGGGTGTGCCGAGTCTCCTCTGGAAGTTGCGCGTTCTCAGCCAGTCCTGCGGTTGCTCTCCTGGGACCCTGCCCTGCGTCCCTGTCCCTCTGCTCTGGACTGTTCCTATCAGCCAGGGCTGCTCTCCAACAGCAAGGCCTAGAGTAGGAGACGACGCTGCGAGGACGGTAGAGACGGAGTGAGGGAGAGAAAGTCGCCTCCTCTGTTACTGGTTACACACCCGCCAGTGGGCGTTCTTGGCTCCTTTATCAGATCCCTTACAGCAGGGTGGCCTTAGCGCACCTCGTCTGCACCTGAGCTACTTCCCCTCCTGTGCTTGAGAGCCTGGGCGGCAGGTGCCTTCCTTCCAGTGAGAGACGTTCTGTCTCCCCGGCTGTTCGGTCCCGTCTGTCACAAACTCGGTGACTATTTACTGAGCAGTACTGTGTGCCAGACCTCAGTTACGGAGGGGACACAGCGCATTGCAGTTCATTCTCAGGTGAAGATTCGTGAGCGTCTCTTCCAGAAAATGGAACAAACCTGAACCCACCCATTAATTCACCCATGGCACAAGCGCGTCTCCAGCCTTTACCGTGCACCGGTGCCTTCTCCATCCCCCTTTGCTGTCACTGTGCCAGGCGCCCCTGCCCGTGTGTGCTGAGCAGGAGAAGGGACCGGAACCCAGAGCCAGCCCTGGTGCTCCCAGCAAGACCTCTCCCTGTTTGTCTCCAGACCACGGCACCTGGGACCCGTGCTAGCCTTTGCGTGGCATCACAGGGGGACACAGGACTCCCGGGCGTGGGCCGAGGGCATGCCTGGAACCTGAGACTCCATCCCTGTGTCTGGACCAGCTGGAGCTGCAAGCGCCAACTGCCCACGTGACAGACACGGCAAGCCAGGTGCTTGGGGACCTCGCTGGGAGGCCGGGGCAGCAGCACCAACTCGCTTCTGTAACCCCACATCAGAGCATCCCAGTGGACGGGGCTGCCGGGTCTCCTTCCTGGGCTGGGCAGCGGCCAATGGCCCTGAGGAGCCACAGCAGCCCAGGGAAGTGTGAGAGGCTCCCACAGAGGCTGCTGGGCTCCGAGACATGGGAGAGGCCGGTTCTGGGACCAGGGTGGAGACCAGTGTCTTCAGGCTGGCGGCTCCAGGAGACATGGGAGTGGTGGCCGGCTGGGGACAGTGCAGGAGACATGGGAGTGGTGGCCGGCCATTAGACAGCAAAGCGTGGAAGAGACGCAGTGACTTCTCGTGCAGGGAGGCTCTGCCTGCACCCATACAGGTCCCGCCTGCACCCATACGGGTCCTGCTTGCACCCATACGGGTCCTGCCTGCGTGTGCTCGCCCGGAAGCTCCTCCCAGCAGCTCTGAGGCTCGCAGCTGGCTCCTGAAGGGGCCAGTGTGGGCCACGGGGCACCAGCACTGCATGGGAGTTTGCAGTAAACGCAGAATCTCAGGCCTGGCTCCAGTGCTACGGAGACCAGAATTTGCATTTCTGCAAGACCCTGGGTGTGCACATAGTCCCACAGGCTCCAAATGACGTCGTTGGTTCTGTGGGGGCGGGGCCACGCATGACTTCTTCCCAGCACGCGTGTGACAGTGTGAGGAGCACTTGGTAGCAAGCCTACCTGTGCCACTTGGCTGTGCCTTTGAAACTCTGTGCCTCCCTTAGCTCATCCGTAACACGGGGACGATGCTGCTGCTCCTGCCCGTGGAGGATGACACGAGTCGATGTGTAAGAGCTGAAACACAAATTGCCCGTGGCAATCGCAATATAAGCAATCAGTGCCTCAGCCCATCTGGGAGCGTTTTTCTAAACCTTCCTGGTCACACAGTCTGGCTTTAATTAGATGCCCGTTTTGTGTTTGGCATTCATTGTTTCTGCTTATTTCTTATCCACACATTACAAGAGTGCAGCGTTCAGCTAGAACAGTGGTGGGAGGCCGAGCCCCGCATGTTGCCCGCACCTTCCAAGACCCGCTCTCCCCTTCCTGTTAGTGAACACATATGTGTGGTGTTTACTGAGCAACTACTGTGTCCCAGATGTCATTCCATGTACCTGGCTAGTGGAGCTGAATAAATCAGAATCCCGAGCCCACTCCCTCCAGACCTTGTTGTTGATAAAGGGAGAAAGGAATGACTTAAGAAACAAACAAGCATGCGTTTGGTACAGCCCCTGGCCCCACCCCCAGGCCAGCTCCACGCCAGGTTCCAGCCTCCTGCTGTTGTACACTCTGAGAGGCAGCAGGTGGTGGCTCAAGTGGTTGGTCCCTGCTGCCCATGTGGGAGACCCAGGGAGATCCTGGCTGTCTCCCACGGCTCTGGCTACTGTGAGTATTTGGGGAGTGAACCGGTAGATAGGAGATCTCTGCCTCTCTGTATTTCAAATAAATACATTGAGAAAAAAAAAAAAAACAGACAAGATTATTTAGAGCAGGTTCAGGGTAGTATATTGATGCTTTTCTAGTGTGTATCGGATGCATTTTGCATGTTGGATAAACACTGGCAGATACCCAGTCCAACAGCAGGAGTGGTCTCTTGGGTCTGCTTGGCTTCCGCTCCCTACAGCTGGGTCCTCCTGGAGGAGGAGCAAGAGGCAAGTCTGGCCAATCAGAGCATCGCCTCCCCCAGCCACACAATTGGTTGATGGAAATGAGCATGTGACTCAATCAGGCCAATCAGGCCCAGCCAGAGCTCCCCCTGGCTTTTGCCTGAGCACCTGGCTGGGGGGTAAGGTTGAGGGGGGCACTTCTTTCTTGTTCTCTGCATTGAGCCAGAAGAGGTCAGGCTGGGTTTGCAGGCAGCTGTCTTACCTCCACAGGTGCCTCCCTCCAGAACAGGGCAAGGCCAGAGGAAAGAGCCTGGAGATGAGGAGAGAGAAACCAAGTCCCAGAGCGAGTACCGCCCCTGTGCCCCCAGCTTTCCACATAGACAACCTGGGGTGGTCTTCTCATCCCTTCCCAGGGGGACCTGGGCTCACCCTTGCTGTGACAGAAGGAATGTGGAGGCCCCATGTTGCACTATGGAGGCCAAAAAGGGTGCATTAGTGCTCTCCCAGAGTCTCAACCCTAGACAGGAATGGGTGTGTCAGCAACCCAGAGCCCTGCCCCTCCAGGGCTGTCCCCCAGTGCAAGTCCTACCCTGTCCCCAAAGCCCCCAGCAGGACCCAGCTCCAGCCGCCCAGTGTGATGGGCTTAGTAACACAGCCCTCCCCCCACCCGTCTCCCACGCCCCTGTGGGATTCCCCAGGACTACCACCCAGACAAGCCCTGGGCACTTGATTCCTTGTTTCCAAGGGAAGCCCCCTCCCAAGATCCGCCCCCCTAGAGGTCCTTGTGAGGACGAATGGCAGGGATGGTCCTGGCACAGACTAGCATCAGGCACCAGCACAGGCTCCCTTCACCTCCCTTAAGGGACCCAGAGAGAAGCCACACAGGTGCTCCCAAGCTGCTCGCCAGGCAGGGATTGCAGGTGCATATTATGTGCGTATTCTATTAAATGCATATTATGCACTTCCCTGATAGACCAGATGTCCAGCACTCAACCAACAATAATAAGACACACTGCGCTCATCACTGTAGATGCCACAGGGGTGGTTCTCCCAGAGCACGGCCATAGGGTCCTGTGCATGCTCAGATTCAGACCCAGCCCATGGCCACTGACAAATGGCAAGCCCCCTGCTAACGGGCACACTGGCTGGTGTCTTCATTTTTGTCAACAGACAAGATGAAAGAACCGCTGAAGGCTCCGGTGGCTCACTCACCGCGGGAACAGCTTCTTGGCTGACTCAGACGGTGGCTTCCACTGGGGACTCTTCACCATGTGACAGCTGTAGACATGGCACACCCTAAGATGTTTTTTAAAGATTTATTTGTTTGAAAGGCACAGTTACAGAGAGAGAGAGAGAGAGAGAGAGAATCTTCCATCCATGGTTCACTCCCCAAATGGCCACAGCAGTCAGGACTGAGCCAGAAGGCAGGAGCTTCTTCCAGGTCTCCCACATGGGTGCAGGGGCCCAAGCACTTGGGCCATCCTCAGCTGCTTTCCTGGGTCATTAGCAGGGAGCTGGATATGACGTGGAGCAGCCAGGACAGGAACCAGAACCCGTGTGGGATGCTGCTGTCACAGGTGTCGGCTTGCCATAAGGTTGGCCCATGCAAACCTGACATTTTGTCAGGCAAGCCGGCTCCAGGACGCCTCTGTGACTGGGCTGCCTTGGGGAGCCTGAGCTCTCCAGGTCTTGACCTTTAAGGCAGCTTAGGTTCTAGGCTCAGAAGCCCATTTTGTGACTGTACCTGGTCACACCCGTCCCTCCACTGCCATTCCCCACCAGGGCTGCGCACCACCAGGCACACATCAGGACTGTGCTTTGTGTCCCAGCGTGGGACCTGGAGCCCCACACGGGCGGCTGCACCGGACAGTCCAGCAGCAAGGCAGCTTCTCCAAACTGTCCAGTCCCCCGGCGCGCAGCTGTTTGGGTAAGCACAATCATGCATTTGGATGAAATTCCAAGAAGTTTATAGTGGAAATCAAAAGCAATTTTACCCTGCAGAGGAGTCATTTCGTCGGAGAGCCACAGCCTGGCGTTTCTCTGTTCCGGGCTCCGTGCCCTCGGCTGTTATCCGTGTGGCCCTGCAGAGAGGGGTGTCCAGGGCTGCTGCCTTCAAGAGACGGCCACAGTGAGCTGAACCGGACTGGTCATGAGCCAACCTTGCTGGTGTTCTGATGTCCCTTCCCCACTGTGCGGCCCTGGGAGCTCAGCCGGTAGGGCCTGGGCAGAGGCACTCCATCATGCTGGGGGACACAGAAGACACACCAGCTCCAACCAATCCCAGATTAAGGAAAATTTCCCGGAGAAAGAAACCTGCTTACTCACTTAACAGTTCCTCAAAAGGGCGAGGGGGCCGGCATTGTGACACAGCAGGTTAAGTCGCTGCCTGTGTCACTGCCCCGGCTACTCCACTTCTGATCCAGCTCCCCGCTAATGTGCCAGTGGAAGATGGCCAAGTGCGTGGGCCCCTGTGACCCACTCAAGGGAGACCCAGAGGGAATTTCTGACTCTTGGCTTTTGCTTGGCCCAGCCCTGGCTGTTGCAGCCATTTGGAGAGTGAACCAGCAGATGGAGGATCTGTCTCTCTCTCCCCACCCCAGCTCGTAACTCTGCCATTCAAATAAGCACATCTTTTAAAGACGTACCACTTGCCATGTGTTGTATTTGCAAATCCTTTCCAACTGTCAATGCATTGAACCCTCATATAAGGGGTGCTATTGATCCCATTTTATAGATGAATGAATCAATACCTCACAGGGGTGAGTAACAGCATTTGAACCCTGGGGCTCTGGCCCCAGACCACAGCCAGCCCGTGAAGGCAGCAGAGAACATGGGGCAGTCAGGGCTGACCCTGCCTGGCTGGCACAGCAGGTGTGAGTGTGGGGGGACGGGAGGGAATGGAAGCCAGAGTTAACACACACGGACGTGCACACCATGCACACGTGAACACATACACAAACTGAACACACACCAAACACAATTACACATCCACGCACGATGCACAAAACACACATGCATGCATGCATGACCGCACACATGTGGGTACAGTGCTCGTGTGTGCACGCACTTGAACACAGATGTGTATACACACATCTCCAGCTCCCTGCCAATGCACCTAGGAAAGCAGTGGAAGATGGCCCAAGTGCTTGGTCCCAAGTGCTACGGGAGACCTGGAAGGAGCTCCAGGCTCCTGGCTTCAGCCTGGCCCAGCCCCGGCTGTTGTGGCCATCTGGGGAGTGAGCCAGTGATGGCAGACCTCTCTCTGTGCCTCTCCTTCTCTCTTTGTAGCTCCCTCAAGTAAATAAATATTAAAAAAAAAAAAGCCTAAGTGTTAATCAAAGAGAAAGATATGGATATATGGAAGGTGCCCATGTAGCTCTAACACCCGATGTCAGCATGAGTGTGTGTGTGCATCTGTGTGCGTGTGCACCTGTGTGTGTGTCCACACACAGGGAGGGCACCCAAAGTGAAGACAAAGCAGGCCCCGGGTGTGGGATGAGCCTGCGGCTGGGCTGGACTCACCTCTCGGCCTTTCCACTGCAGCCTCACCCGCCTCAGCCTTGATGGTTCTGGGATCTGGCAGTACCAGGAGCCAGGACAGGGGACACCTCCCCCGGGCCACGTGCCATCTCTCACCATTCGACCCGCCCACTCTACGGGCAGAACTCGTGGACACTTCCGGCAGCCCTGCAGGACAACCCTCTTCAACCCAGTGGCCTCTGTCGGCTGAGACATGAGCAGCCATTGGTTGTCCCTCGTCCCCTCCTGCAGCCTGTCTTGCTGTCCCTGTTCCCATGGGCAGGAGGGCGCTGGAACCAACAGTGTGGCTCAGCGGAGGCTCGGAAGCTGGCCTGGGGCTCTGGGTTCCATCTCTGTCCTGGCCGCCTCCCAGCTGCAGGATGGACACGGGCTGCAAATCGGTCTTTGGGTAACCTGTGAACACCCCCCACCAAGTGGTGCTGAGAAAGGAAAAGAGTTTGGGGGCAGAGCGTGCGTCCACAGCCCCCTTGGTGGCAGAGCTGTGCCGCAGGGACAGTGACGTCTTCATTCCAGTCCTGAGGCGTGGGTGGGACTGGGAAGGTGAGGGAGCCCGAAGCCCAGGGCTCGAGTCCCAGCTCTGCCTCTCCCTGGCTGGGACACATCCCCAAGAACCTCACGGCCTCCCCGCATTTGCTTCCTCCTCCAGGAAACCAGGATAATCACACCGCTGAGCTGGGGCAAGACTGCAGGCTGCCTGGAGGAGGCAGGGCATGGAGTAGATGCTCAGTAAGCAGTGGGTGGTGGGCGTGCGCACTGCCCGGGGCAGGTCCTGTCCCTGCCAGGCTCCGGGAGAATTCCAGACTCCTCCCCGGGCAGAAGCACTCCGGACAGCTCCTCTCCAGCCCCACTCGGGGCTTCACTTACCTTCCTGAAAATTCAATTAGGACTTCAACAGTAGTGCCATTGTGGCTGCAACTCCGTGGGCTTGCCAGCAAAGGCCCTATAATATCCACCGCTGACAGCATGGAATTAGCTGGGGCTTTTTTGTTGTTGTTGTTTGAGTTTGCATTTCTTGCCCCAACCCATGCTTCCCCGCCGGGGTGCAAGCCGGTGCCTAATGCCATCCACAGTCTCTCCCAAGCAGGACCAGCGGGCGGCCACAGCTCCGAGCAGCCCCAGGTGGGCGCTCAGTGAGTGGTGTGGACAGGGTGCAGGGAGCCTTCTCTGATCTTCTCCCAGCACCCCAGTTGGCCAACACAGGTTGTGCAGGCGCAGGAGAATCAGTGCAGACTTATCGCTAAGCCTCCCGATCATTATCCTCATTAGAGGTAACCGGAGCCCGGCTGGCCCGAACGCAGCCCGAGAGCCTGCTAAGACGGGACGCGCTGGGCAAGAACGGGCTGCTGCGTGTAATTCAATAACCCTGGAAACAAGTCTGCATTCTTTTTTGTCTTTGGCCCAAAGGAGAGGAGATTCTTGCCGAAGCCAGAGAACTGGAAGCCTGCCGACTTGGGAGAGAGGCCTGGCTGAGTGGGCGAGCAGGACCTGGTTGGACGGGGAGCCATGCTCTGCTTCTCCCGGCTGGAACTGCCTTGTAGTCCCCATGTGTCCATCGAGGCCTCTGCTGACCCTTCAGAACCTTCCAGAACCTTCATATGCATCAGAGAAAGGGGCCTCTTTCTCCAGGTTCCCAAGTGGAGCCAGCTCAGCCTGGCCCCTCCGCGGAACCACATCCCTGCCTGCCCCCAGCTTCCCTTTTCCGCGGGTACTGCCCCCACCCCACCGAGAGACCCAGGACGGGGAGGGGCCAGGGCTCCTGCCCTTGGTTATCAAGCAGGCCTGTGTGGGGCGAGCTCAGGGAGTCCTCAGCCGACCGGAGGCTGAGGACGATCTTCCTCGTGACCTTGGGCTTTCACTGTAATTTGTGCTGGAGCTCGGGAGTACTCAGAATGCGTGCATGGGGCTCATGGCTCTCGGAAGCTCTTCTAGATTTCATGCTTATTACATGTGCACAGGATGACGGTGCTCACGTGTGCAAATAGCACGCGCACGTGCTGCCTGACTTCTAGCGAGAACCGCATAGGCACACGCGGCTGCATTCCCAGCCCGTGCACAAACTCGCTTCCTGCCCAGCCTGCTTGTCATAAACCCGAGAACACACCCAGGAAGGCCTTTCCCTCCCGGTTTTCTTTTCCAGAAACCAGCCGACACGCCACCCAGAGAGGTTAAATGCTCTAATATTTGTCGCGTTGTGGCCTTGCTAGCTTCAGTTCTCCTTTAAAAACATTCTGAGGCCTTTATGGTAGACCCTGGAATTGGGCGAGAATTCTCAAAGCCAAGAAACCAACTTCCAGGACTGGCTTTTCTCACAGTGCCTTCTGCTCGGGCACAGGACAAAGGATAAACAGCAGGTGCTTATTAATGGCCTGGGTCCTGGGCCGGTCAGGCAGCACCAAGGACAGAAGGAAATCTCCTGGAGTCCGGACTGCGGCCCCGTGGTGGGCGGGGTGCCCTGGACTTGCCGGCCTCTTGCTCCCGGTCCCTGGAGAACGTGGCCGCCTGATCAGGAAAATGCACGGGGCAGGAGGCAGAGCTGAGGCCTCCGCTGTGTTGCCAGGGTGACGGGGCCACGGCAACCCCCAAAGAGCCCACCGGCCCCTGATCTCCCTGGTGGGCAGCCTGGGCCCTCGGATGTGGACATGGACACATGTCTGCCCCCGGGGACAGGCAGCCCTCGCCACCCGCCCAGGAGAAATGGACAGAGCCAGGGAGGTACTGATGGCCAGGCCTGCAGGGCAGGGCTGAGAGGGCGTGAGCACATGACTGGAGGGGACTCGCGGGCCTGGGGGTCATGAGAGGCTTCCAGATGAACCCGGAAGATGCCCAGGAGCCCCTGAGCTGGGGAGTGGGCCTTCTCAGCCCCTCATCCTGTGCTGCGGCGAGGGGCTGGGACCTGGCTCTCTGCAGCCTGGCTGTGGGGCCTGGGGCCAGACTCCTCTTTGGGGGCCTCTGGTGGCAGCAGGACACCCTACGTGAACTTCCCGTCAGCTCCCAGGGCCTGTGGACCCCACCATGAAAGCAGGTGGGCTTCTTGGGGGGCCGTGGGGATGGTCCCTCGGGGGCAGCTAGGGCAGTGACCCCCGGCACAGTGAAGCCAGAGACGACAGCCTGCTGGGGGAGGCGGTCACCTTCCTAGGGAGTCCGTCCAGCCTGTGCCGGTGCCACAGGAGCCCGCGCTGGCAGTGCCAGGCCCCGCACACCTCTCTCTAAGAACAGCAGCTGGGGTCGGTACCCGAGACACACAGCCGAGCCCCAGCTTCCTACCGTTGTATTAGGGCCGCTGCTGGCCCGGCAATCAAACCTGAGAGTGGCTGGAGCACCGAGACCAGTCCCGCCCCGTGTCCACAAGGCTCCTCAGGGCCCCAGCGGCGGGGGCTCCAGCTCCCTGGGGGCCAGTGGGCAAGTGACAACGCCCAGTCTCCTGGGGGCCCCTCAGAGCCCACCTGGAGGCCCTGTCCGTTGAGGTGAGCAGCAGGTAGACTGCAAGTGTGATCCGTTTGCGCCCCAACTAAGCAAAGGCAGGGCGCACCGTTACCGCAGAGGGGCAGCCAAGAGGAAGAAGATGGGGCTGGGCCCTCCCAGGGCCTCCAGCTGACTGTCCTGTGCAGCAAACAGGCACCAGGAGTGTGGTCAGGATACCCAACCCAGTCTTGTGGGCATTCTGGAGGACTTCCCGGAAGAAGCTGTGTCGGATGCATCAGGGGCAGGATGGGGAGGGAGGGTGGAAAGCCCACTTAGGGACCCCTGGGCATCCCAGGAGGAGGGTTTGAGTTGGCACCTGTTGCCTAGCAACAGGAAGTCACCCCCTCGGTAGTGAGTGCAGGAGGAGACTCACAGTGTCCGGTTCCAGCCTGGGTGACCAGGGGAGGGCCAGGGATGGCCAGGCTGGCTCAGGCCTCCGCCTCTCAGGAATCTGGAGGCCCCCCCTGGCACAGCCTGAGCCCCACGGTAGGTCCAGGGACTCAGCAGGGGAGGAGACAGATTGCTGGGGGGTCACACACAGCCTGCGGCAAACACGACAACTCTGGGAGCATCCCCTGTGTAGAGGGAGGAGGTGCAGGACACAAGGACGCAAAACCCCAGGGCGAGCAGGGGGAGTCAGGGTCTGCAGTGTCGCGAGGGCCGGAGCTCACCCCGGGGAGACCAGAGAGGCAGAGCAGGTGGATGGCCGGCACGTGTCCAGGCACCTGCTCCCCGTTACCACGGTGGTCAGAAGACAGGTCTCCGGGGTGTGCCCAGCCCTGCCACTCTCGCTGCAGGTGGCCCGCCTCCTCTCTGGGAAGCCGGCCATCACAGCCGCTGTCTCGCGCTTGCGCATGGCACACTGACGACTTCAAGACCTCAAGACGGCCTGCTGCACCTTGGTGACACTCATTCGCCTCGGGTGCTTCTTGTGGGTGCCCGGGGATGCTGAGGCCACATCAGACTCCCTGGGGACAGGGACCTGAAGGCGCAGGAAGGTGCTGTCTGAATCGTGTGTGTGTGTGCACGGCTTGTGTATGTGGTGTGCATGTGGTGTGCAGGGGTTATGTGTGGTGTGTGGGACATGTGTGTGTGCACTATGTGTGTATGTAGTGTGTATAGTGTGTGGGACATGTGTGCACAGTGTGTGTATGTGTGGTGTGCAGGGTTTCTGTGGGATGTGTGTGCACACAGCATGTGCATGTGGTGTGTGTGCAGTGTGAAGGGGTTCTGTGTGGTGTGTGGGACATATGTGTGCATGGCATCTGTATGTAGTGTGCATGTGGTGTGCAGGGGTTATGTGTGGGATGTGTGTGTGCATAGAGTGTGTATGTAGTATGTGTGTGGTATGCAGGGGTTATATGTAGCATGTGTATGTGGTGTGTGTGTGGTGTGCAGGGGTTATGTGTGGGATGTGTGTGTGCACACGGCATATGTATGTGGTGTGCAGGAATTATGTGTGGGACATGTGTGCACAGCATGTATATGCAGTGTGTGTGGTGTGCAGGGGTCACATGTGGGACATGTGTGTGTGCACAGTGAGTGTGTGTATGTGGTGTGTGTGTGGTGTGCAGGGGTCATGTGTGGGATGTGTATGTGGTGTGCAGGGGTCACGTGTGGGACATGTGTGTGTGCACAGTGTGTGTGTGGTGTGAAGGGGTCATTTGTGGGATGTGTGTGGTGTGTGTGTGCACAGTGAGTGCGTGTATGTGGTGTGTGTGTGGTGTGCAGGGGTCATGTGTGGGACATGTGTGTGCGCACAGCGAGTGTGTGTATGTGATGTGTGTGTGGTGTGCAGGGGTCATGTGTGGGATGTGTGTGGTGTGCAGGGGTCATGTGTGGGACATGTGTGTGTGCACAGTGTGTGTGTGGTGTGCAGGGGTCATGTGTGGGATGTGTGTGGTGTGCAGGGGTCATGTGTGGGACATGTGTGTGCACAGTGAGTGTGTATATGTGGTGTGTTGTGGTGTGCAGGGGTCATGTGTGGGGCACATGTGTGCACCCGGCATGAGTGTGCACACAGATGCTGGCGTGTGCATCTCCACGCCCACTGCGGGTGCCCTCTCACTGGCGGTGACAGGATCAGGGAAGAATTTTCTGTGACTAATTGGGTTTTAACTTGCCAGAGAGAAAGTGGACATTGGCAGCCTATTGTGGAGGAGTGAAGCAAAGTTTGAACTGGAGTGAACTTAATTTCCTTTGCACTGAAAGGAAAGAAAGATTAATGAAATCGCCCCAAATCCATCCTGTTAGTTTTTATTAAATCAGCAAATGAAATTTACCTCCAATTCTGCGAGGCGTCCTTTCCTGTAGATTGGGTTTCAGCGCCTGAGACAGACGCACTCTCTCTAGAACAACACCATGCTACGAAAATTGCATTATTGCAGTCACCGGCGGGTTAGCAGAGGAAGAAGCCGTGTGGAAGGCACCCGGCCCACCCGGAGCAGGACGGCACGCGTGGCGCCTCAAACCCAGGAGAGCCACCGTGTTCCCAATCCGTGTTCTTACCCCGTTGCAAACGCTAATTAAAACCAAGCTCCGTGGAATGTTATGTTATCTCCGTGGCAATTTTTGAAATCTTCAAATAGGGGTGAGGAGAGGAGGCGAGAGAGGGCATCTGTCCCGCACCTGCTGAGCGTGGGCGGGGCCCAGGCCATGCCCCGGATGTTGCTCAGTGACAATCCGTGCTGGCTCTAAGGCAGGCGAGATGGACACTCAGGTCAAAGAGCACCCTGGGAGCTGACCTGTGGTGCGGCAGGTTAAGCTGTCCTTGCAAAGCCGGCATCCCCTATGGGAGAGCTGGTTCGAGTCCCGGCTGCTCCACTTCTGAGCCAGCTCCCTGCTAATGCGCCTAGAAGGCAGTGGAGGATGGCCCAAGTGCTTGGGCCCTGCACCCACATGCGAGACCTGAGTGGAACTCCTGGCTTTGGCCTGGCCCAGCCCCTGGCAGTTGCGGCCATCTGGGGAGTGAACCAGTGGATGGAGGATCTCCCCCTCTCTCCCTCTTTCAAATAAATAAAATATTTTTTTAAAAAAGACTCATTTTCTTCCCAGCTTTCCACTGTCCCTGAAGCAAGGAAGGCCACAGCGTTGTCCTGGGAGCCGTGAGCCCAGTGCTGCAGGATGGAGGCAGGCATGAGTCCCCAAGGGTGACAAAGGCAGGGGCTGGGGGTCATCTCAGCTCAGGGCGAGGCCCCACCAGTGACAGCTGCTCCGGGAAGCTGCGTACTGCGCATGCGCGAGAGGAGACGCTGCCTGAGCTGACAAATGGCACACGTGGCGGGGAGCCGGGAGGGGGGTCGCAACTTCTGCCTCTGCCCCATCATGAGCCTTTGCATCCACTCCCTATTCCATGGGCTCCTGCGGCACAGTGCAGCCCGGAGCTCACTCCCCGGTCTCGGCTGCCGAGACAGCGCACACTTCTCTGGGTCTGACCGTGCCTGGGCACTTGCTGCTGCGAGCCTGGGCCCTCCCGTAGGTCGGCTCCGGTCAGTCTTTCCTCACTGGCTGCTGGGCGAATGCAGACACTCAGCCCAGGCTGGTGCACAGTGGATGCTACTCAAAGGCAAGCTATGCCGATCAGAGAGCGTTGAGACGTTCTGTCTTGGGAGCGTGACAGTCCACACGAGATCCCTGGCTTGGGCTCCTGCGCACGAACACCTTGCTGGAGGGCCTCCAGGGAACTGCCCACTGACACCCTCCTCAGGGGTCCCTGGTGATCTGGCAGCGCCCACGTTTTGGGCCCCATCGCCCCTCTATTAGCCTCCTACGTCGGGGAGTGATAGCAGAGACGTGGCCCCTTGGCCACGGCTCCGCCCGCTTGTCCTCTGGATTTGATTACTAGGAGCCTCTCAGAAATGCAGAAATGAAACGATGCTGGGGCCAGTGGACAAGTTGGGGACCGGCTCATGTTTCTAATCCCGCGCCCCCTCCCCCCTCCCCGGAACAAAGTCTTCTCCGGTTGTCGTAAACGAAACTTGACAATCGTCAAACGGAATCAAACAGCGCATAAATGAAGCCTCTAAAAGATGTCAGAAGAAGTCAGAACTGGTAGAAATCTACCTCGCATCCCCACCCCGCCCCCAAATTCGGAGTTAAGCCTTGCAGGAGCCGGCTCTGGGGGCTGGGGGGGGGCAGGAGTGCCTGCAGGAAGGGCGGTGCTTTCTCACCTTGGTGTCAACCCCCAGACCTAATCTGAGAGCCTCTGGGAAGACACTAATGAGTAAGCGTGCCCCAGCCCCAAATCCCCAGATGGAAGGCGTGAACCCCCTGGAAAGTGGCTAATTAGCTGCCGGTGCTGCTCTGGTCTCAGGCAAGGGTGGGAGCAGGCCCAAGACCACCCGCACTCCAAGGGGTTCTCAGCAGGCCGCCCCCACGCTGCCCCCTCCTCCTCCGGGGATTTCCCGCCATGCAATGGCTTGCGACAGCCCAAGACAAGCGCAGAACGACAGCGGTGCCTCTGGAGTGGCTGGGCACAGCGGGCTGGCGAGCCAGCGCCTTGCTTGGGTGCCAATGGGTCAAGGCTGCAGCTGCGTCCCTGGGCCCCTCGACTTCGTCCCTGTTGCTGGTCTCCCACGTGCCAAAGCCTGGGCCAGGCGACATAAGCGCTTTACCATGTCATTCCCCACAGAGCCCCCATCTCAGCAGCTGTCACCCTGTTTCTGTGTGGGAGCCTCGGGACGGGGAAGCAGCCTGACGCAGCCACCCATGGCGGGGACGCGGGGCCCCGCCCGGAAGCTCACTTCCCATCCTTCCCGCACCCCTGTGCTGGGGCGGTCACTCGGGAGGTGACCAGGCTCCTGTGGCCCTCCCCGCCCGCATGGAGAGACGCCTGTCCCAGGGAGTGCCTGTAGGGAGGTGGCACGAAGCCGCGACTTCACAGCCCAGAGGCCCAGAGGCGCCCTCTGCTCATCCGCAATGGCCTAAGCTCTGTTTGCTCGTCTGTGCCCTGGGCCTCCTGGCACCACCCTCCCCCATGTTGGGAAGGCAGCAGGCACATGGTGAGGAGATCTGGCCCCTAAGTGTCCAGTGACGCTTTCTGCTGTCCCCACATTCCCGTCTCTCCCTGGCATCGCAGGGACCTCTGTGGCTCCCTGGGTGGCTGTTGCCTCCCCCCAGAGGGAGTATCAGGTGAGCGGCTGTGAGGTGCTGGTGGAGACAGACACATAGCAGGGCCCACAGCAGCTCGAGTGAGGGTGCCGGAGGCCCCGGGACCTCTGTGCCTCCAAGACAGGGCAGTGGCCAAGAGGGGCTCCCGAGTCCTGTGTTCTGGTCTTGGCCGAGTTAATGCTGCTACAGGGCCCGAGTGCCCCACTCCCTCCCAGCCCTTCTCACACAGGTGCCGTGGCTTCCTGCGTGGCTCCTCTTCCTGAGAGCCCTTGGCCACACCCCAAATCTCAAGATACTCCATGAGCCCCAGCGACGCCCGAGCTGTCATCTCCCAAAGCTGCCATCCACTGGCTGCCAGGCACAGCACCTCGGTCACTGTTGAGGGAGAGCCCCCGGGGACCCCTCTGGGACCCTCAGCCCACACGGCCCAGAGGAGGCACCGCAAAGTGGACCCTGCCTCACCAGGCCCTGTCTCTCTTCCCATAGCTCCCCCTCCCCCTCTCACACACCCACGTCTGCACTCACACACACTCACACACACATTCTTGCACACATACACTCACACACATACATATCCACACGCACAGACACCCATTTACACTCACAGACCACAAACACATGCTCACACACATTCACACCGACACACATGCATGCACACATACAAACACGCATGGACACTCACACATATGTCACACACACACTTACACAGACACACGTACACACATGCACTGGCGCCTCCTCTCTCAACCAGGACAAGGTGCATTCCGGAGAATGGGCTGATGGGCAGCCCTCGGGGTCAGCCCTCGGCCGCCTCTGCCCTCCCTCCCGCGCAGGGCGGGACCGGGGAGAAGGCCGCGGGTGGAGTCCGTGGCCAGAGACGGCACTTTATGAAACACAAGAAGAAAAGCGCTCTAAGCCCATAATCATAAACACAGCATATGGAAAAGGGAACGAGCTGGTTCTTTTATCTACCCCGCCCCTCCCCTTTCTGGTCAACGTTGGCTACAGAGGCTCAGAACCGTTTCAATTTCACCAGGCCCTGCTCCTGTCGGGAGCCGGAGCTTTTCTGGGAGGAAGGCCCCGCCCCTCCGCGGCACGGCGGGCAGGGTTTTCTTTCTCAAATGCTTTTACCTGTCAAAAGCCCTCGGCCCAGAGACTGCACAGACTGCGGCCCTCCCCTCTGCGGGGCGCAGGGGAAGGGGCCGAGTGGACCCGGGGTCTCCTGGGACATCTGCCATCTCCAGCCGCCGCCTGTGGGCTCTGCGGGGGCAGAGGGCAGCCAGTGGCTCGCAGCTCAGAGACGCACTGAGCCTGGTTACGAAGGACCAGTCAGGAAGGGCCCGGCCCAGAGCCCAAGGCACCTGCCTGCCCGTGTGAGTGGGCACCCTAAGAAAACACAGGGAAGCAGGGTGCTGCCCACGGTGCACCCCGCCTCCCCCACGCATCTTGCTCGTGACGCCCCTACTGCATACTGCCAGGAGTCACAACTGCCCACTCACTTCCAGCCCACCATGGTCAGAAAATATTTTTTTAAGAATCCTTTACATTTCTTTAAAAAAATGCATGTATTTGAAATGCAGAGTTACAGAGAGAGGGATAGAGAGGGAGAGAGAGAGGGAGAGGGAGGTCTTCCATCTGCTGGCTCACTCCCCAAATGGCTGCACAGCCCCAGCTGGGCCAGGCCAAAGCCAGGAGCCAGGAGCTTCCTCCAGGTCTCCCACGTGGGTGCAGGGGCCCGAGGACTTGGACCATCCTCTACTGCTTTCCTAGGCCATAGCAGAGAGCTGGATCAGAAGTGGCGCAGCCAGGACTAGAACCGGCACCCATATGGGATGCTGGACCTGCAGGCAGTGGCTTAACCTACTCCCCCGCAGCACCAGCTGGACAGATTAATATCGGCCTGACTCAAGGGACAGAACTTTCCTTATAGTATATTGCTAACATTATCCTTTTTGTCACTAGGGACTGTTGGTCCTCTCTGTGCTTGGATTTATAGATTAAACTTTGTGACAGGCACGTGGGTGGGTGGTATGGGGGCTACCTAGGGGTCAGCAGTGCCAGCAGTTTCAGACACCACTGAGTGTCCAGGACCATGTCCCCATAGATGAGGGGGTCTTCCCCACGGCAGTGGTGGACGGTCACTGGACTGTGAGTGGTCATTGTCCAGTCCGTCTCGTCCCAGGGCTCCCTGCTCCAGTGCATCCTAGCTGCATCCTACCGCAAGCCACCAGGCTCTCCACCAGGGGCTTACTATGGCCCATGCTGTAGAGCCGATGGGATATTCTGGAGCCCTGGAGGGCTGATGGGTGGGAGATGGAAGCAGAGTGCCCCATTCCTTGCCTCTCACATGGGCTCTCTCTCTCTCTCTCTCTCTCTCTCTCTCTCTCTCTCTCTCTCTCTCTCATCCCCAGCAGATCTGAGCCTCCAGTGCCACCTTCCATCGGCTTCCTGCCCTCCCCTGAGCTGGGCTTCCTGGGATCCTAATACTCACACCACATTCTCAGCCTCCGGGGACCTGGCCCAAGGCCCCGGCTCCTGGTTAAACAGCTGTTGTGCACTGTGCACTGTTGTGTGCACGCCTCGTGGAGGAGGCGAAGGTGAGCCAGCCCCCGCGCAGCCCGGACAGACACAAGGCTCCCTTGGGGCCCCCGGGGGCCTCTCCCCGTGTCAGGCAGCAAATGGAGGCCAGAGGAGGCCAGGGGACGACCTCTGAAGACTCCCATGCAGCACGTCGGACATGGCGAGGGTGGAGGCAGGAAGGCAAGACGATGCACCTGTCAGGAAGACGGGAACACGCACAGGACTGGAGCAGGAGCCGGCGAGCCCAGTGCGGGGAGAGGGCTGCACTGGATCTGCCCTGAGCCTGGGACTCATCTTCGTCCTGCAAGAGCTGGGACAAGTCACTCAGAGCCTGGGAGCCCTTCTATCCTCCTCTATAAAACAGGCAAATTTACGGCTAGCGCCAGGGGCTCCAGGAAGATCAAGTGAGGCGGCGTGCGCTCTGCAGAGCCATGCAGATGGCCGGCATCTGGGTCCGTGCTTCCTCACCAGGCTGGACATCTGTGCCTGGGGATTAAAAGACTGTCCTGGCCGCCAGCACCCCACTCAAAGGAACCCCCTGCCTCGCCGCGAGCCGCTTGGAGCAGCGCCATGCCTGAACTAGGCGGGATGGGAAAGGGCTGCGGCTCCCCGTGATCCAGGAGCCGTCACTCAGCACCGTGGTGTCGTTAATGACCTTCCCAACACAATCGGAAAGGGAGTTCCGTCTGGTCCGCCTCTGAAGTGCCTGGCACCACGCCACAGGACGCAGGCGCTGCAGCAGCTGCACGCGCCCTCCGGGGCCGCTCACCTTTGCTTGGGAAGAGAGAGCGCAAACAGCTGGGTGACGGGATAAGCCCTTGCACCCCAGTGAGCCTCAATTTTCTCATCTGTGATATGGGTGACCACACCAACTCCACACGGCTCTACAAAGGAGTTCACCAAGCTGACAAATGCTAAGGAACCCTACAGGCCCTTGCTCAGGGGCTTAGGAAACACCAATTCCCGTAACTCACACTGAACTCACATCACCCTGGTACACGGAAGACCGAGTAAATGCACTTAGCAAACCATACTGCTGACCAAGCCCAGGGCACTCGAAGTGTGTGGCTAGGCTGTGATGTACCTCCATCAGCTCACCGACGTCTGACAAACGCTGCTATGTGGACAGAATATCGGAGAGGGGACAATTTGCAAAGAACAGAAGTTTCCTTAGCCCACAGCTCCTGAGGCTGGGGTGCAAGAGCATGGCGCTGGCATGTGGCCGAGGGCATCTCGTGGGGAGACAGAGCCAGTGCGCCACAGCGCGCCAGCTTGAGTCTCTTCCTGTTCTTAGGAAGCCGTGAGAATGGGTTCCCACCCCACCACCTCATCCACCCCTAATGCCCTCCCCAAGGCCTCACCTCCAAACACCACCAACATTTGAGCTTGAGGACTAAGTTCTCAACCCACGAGCTCTCCGGCAAAGCATTCACACCTAGTAGCATATGCACCCATCTCAGCTGAGTGACCACTGGCCATGGAATGGCTGGAACACAAAGCATGCACACGCTGAACTTGAGCAGACAGGGCCATGAGGTTTTCAAAGCAGGTGGTGCCAGTCTCCACTCCTACCAGTAGTGTGTGAGTTCTTGCAGCTCTATCTTGGCTAACACTTAATACTGTCGGTCTTAAATGTTAGCCATCCTGGTGGAGCTATAGTGGGGCTGCATCGTGGCTTGATTTTGCATTCCCTCACAATTCATTCAGTGGGTGCTTTCCTTCATGCAATCCCTGTTCAAATCGCGTGTCTACTCTCCTATTGGATTGTCTGCTTTTCCTTATTGGTTTGTAAGAGTCCTTTCTATATTCTGGTTTTGAGTCCTGTGTCAGTTCCACATACTGCAAACACCTCCTCCCACCCTCAGGGTATTTCAGAGAAGTTAAATGAGCATTCTCAGAGCCACACAGTCAAGCTTCAGCCATTTTTCTCCAAGGAGAGAGAGCAGATGCCCAGTGATTCTACCTGCGTGCCACACCAGCACCACTAATGTCTGGATGTAACAGGTCCACTGAAAAGCACAGAGCATCAGCCTCAGGAACCATGAATGGGTAGGACAATTACCCTTGCATTGCTAAGCAGAGGTAGCGTGCTGGGACATGGGGTAGGCCCTGGCTCTCTACATCGTTACAAAACTTCCTGGTTAATTAGAACGTGCCTTGTATAGATGCCTGGGGGACTGCCCGTTGCTGCACTTGGCGTTCTCGCCACAGAATGGTGCTCTTGGGGGATCCCTCAGCCATTGGCTCTCAAGGCTTGAACTTCACTGTGCTGAGTCGGGGGAGCCACAGAAGCTGCAGAGCTGGGACAAGAAGGGGAGGAAGAGACCAGACCTCAGTGGTCCTGCTGGGACCCTTCCTCTCTCCATTTCCTACTCCCCGACCCACTCCCTATAACAGACAGGGTGGTGCAGGGCAGAGCAGGAGACGAAACTGGAGTGGCTGACCAAAAGAGGAGTGTTCCAAACAGCTGCCGGCCAGAATGACATTGGCACTGGCCAATCAGATGAACAACAGTTTTAAATTGCAGCCAACATAGGCATCTTGCTGTGCCCCAGACAGTTCTGGCCCTGGGTACACTGGGGACCAGTATTGCCTTGGGATCCCAGAGTGGCTCCCAGCACCTTAACACTCTCTCCCACAGTTAACCTAGAAGGTTCCACTGTCCCAGCCATTTCCACTGTCCCAGATGGACAATGCCCTCTGGACAGCACCTGTTGGCTGGACACCGCTGGAGCTGGGAGTGTCCCTGCCACAGCTGCGGTAGTGTCACCTCCAGGAGCAGGGAGCAAACCCACTGAGGGGCCGCCCGATGACAAGCATGAAGCATGCTGGGTGACTGGTCTTTTCCAGGGTTTGGGAATCCATCAAAGGGTTTTAATTAAAGTTAAGAGGATCTCTGAGGAGCCGGCGCCCCCTGCTCTGTGTGCGTGTGGGATTAGTCCTCACTGATTGATGGGCAGCCGTGGTGGGTTGGAGGCCCCGTGCAGGTTGACCTCTACTGGGCTCCCCTCCCCCCCAGCGGGCTTAATCCTTGCTGTTTACTTTGCTGTGAAAACTCCAGGTCACCTAGAACCCAGGTCTCCCACTCTCCTGTCTAAGGTCTGCATTACCCTCTGAGGCCTCCTCTTGGTCTTTAAGGGCGGGCCCAGGATCTTTGGGATGGCTGACGTCGTTCTAACGTCTGCTTCCGTTTCTGACATATTTGTACCCTGTCCTTACTTCCCAGCTCCAAAGGGGGGCGCAGTTTCTGTGGTCCTGTCACCCTGCATGGCGGCAGTGCCTGATTTAATACATAGGCTCAACTTTGGGAAAGTTGGCAGAATGAAATCGGAATCCAGCGGACAGATTCCCTGAACGCAGGAGAGGGAAGCGAACCTGGGCTCCCTGCTTCCGCAAAGCTGGCCCCTGGCCGAGCTGACCTCCGCTGCGGCTGCGTGAAGGGGCTGGCCAACCACAGTGTACGCCTTGCACCTGCTGAGTGGCACATACTGGGGATGGCAGCAGGAGGAGGAGAATGACAATGGCACGGTGGGGAACCGGCTAGCACAGGGGTGAGGCCACGGGACAGCCCGGAACAGGACCACTGGCCACCCACGTACCAGAAGCACCTGCTCCCCAATTACTCTTGTGCTTCGTTCCACAAGCCCCGCGGTCCTCCTGTGCAGAGCTCACGGCTGTCCTGTGTGAGACCTGACTGTGGAGCAGCAACACTGGCCCGGTGGCCAGCACGTTTCCTCCTGGTCCCCTGACCCCTTAGCCCACTAACAGGCGCACAGTATGTCAGTCAATGTTGGGTGAACCTGTCAATCGACAGACCGGGCAGGTGGAATCAGACCCCAAGTCCTTCGGCAGCAGGGCCTCAGAAGGGCCACAACAGCACACGCCAGACGGAAGCCACGAATTCGACTTGTTGAAAATTCACATGGGAGTGTTTCAGGCCCGGGGTGTTGCACAATGGCCAATATTGGTGTGAGACGGAGGGGACGACGGTGGCGATCAACCCTGATGTGGTCAGAGAAGTCAGAGGCAGGGCCCCTTGTCAGTGATTGAGCGCTCGGCTGATTCGAGCCGGAGTTTGTTGGAAGAGCTATGGAATTCCCGTCCCACTGGAGGTTGCAGGCTGAATGCAGCCGGGTTCAGCAGCAATTGAAGGTGGCATCTGAAACCCCGCATGGGTTTTGCTTTCACGCTGAGGTTTGAAAACCATTAGCACTCGCTTGTTGGCTTCCTGGCCTCTCCCACCGCAGCTCCCGCCGGTGCCCTGCCATCCCAGAACCATAGAGCGCGCAGGTGGAAGGGTCTTCAGGAGGGTGACCGGCAATCCGGCTTGCCTGGGATTGGCCCCCCGTCAGCACTGAAGGACCCGTGTCCTGGGAATCCCCTCAGCTGTCGGCAAACTGGGAGGGTCACCCTGGTCTCGGAGACCACCAGCGGGCGCAGGGTTCAGGCCTCCATACTTCCCGCTTCCTGGCAATGTGACTCTGGCTGAGGGGCTTCCTCCCCCATGAGCTCCAGCCTCCCTGACTCTCAGAGCCTCGTTCCAAGGTCGTCACGGAGGCCAAGTGAACCAGCGCCTACCGCCATCACTGTAGCCGATGTCGGGCTAGAACTGGCCTCACCATCATTCTCCCATTCCAAATGCCTGCTCCCAACAGAGGAAACCCAGAAAAGAAGCCGACTGCCCAAGGGGCCAAAGCCTCCCGCAGAGCATTGTGGGAAAGCCAGGGCTCAGAGCAATACCCCTGACTCCTAATACAGTGCTCCTCCCTAAACCAGACCAACGGAGTCACAGCTTCCACCTGAGCAGCTCGGGGCCTCTGCTGGCCACTCTGCAGGGCACACAACTGTCACACGCTCAGTGTAAAAGCCCCCAGGACAGTCAGAGCTCCGTAGCTGCAAGCCAATGACCTGGGTCCCAGCTAGCCAGGAAGAGCATAGAGTTTTGCAGGGCCTTGCGGCAGGACGGACAGACCCTGAGGTGCAGCCGGCAGCAGCTGGAGCTGCGCAAGAGTCACATCCGCGTGCCGCCGTGAGAACGAGCAAGTCCCGAGGCCTCCAGTCCCAGAGCCTGCCGGAGAGCCCGAGGCCCCAGGGAGGAAGCCCAGCTGACCGGACTCGGCGGCAGGGGCGATGGGGAGAGGAAGCAGAGGGCAGAAGGGGGCCCCCTGCACCTGCAGCTGGGAGGACGCGGTCTCCACTGAGCCTGAACCCCAAGCAGGTGCCCTGGAAGGAATTCAGGGGGCTCTGGGGAAGGGGTAAGGGTGTCGGGCAGATGGAACCAGCCTCAGCCCAGTGGGGTGCCCTGCAGCCGGGCGGAGACTGTGAGAAGCTGCACGGCCTCCACCTGGCTTCCAGAGGGGCCTGGCGCGGCAGGGAGACACTGCTGTCCGGGCCACCCCGGCTCCCTGTCCCTGGGACCAAGCCTCTCCCGGCCTAACCAGGCTTCCTCCGACAGAGCCCCCTGCGAAGGAAGGCCATCTGGGGCTGGAGTCAAATCACTGCCGCCCACTGCCCTTGCGTCCGCACGGAGCCCCAGCCCGAGTCTCCTTGGAGCAAAGTGGCTGTGATTTGCGCAAAGGCCACTGTCCCGAACCAGGGAGAACATTCCAGAAACTCAGCGAGAACTGGGACCAGAGTCTGTTTTCCTGCAAACGGGTCCATTTTTCACTTTCTATTTTTTTTTTAAATGTTCAGAGTAACGACTTGTTGAAAACCTGGAATATACCGTGTTGTTTTGAAGTCCGGGCTTCCTTCAAGGGCTTTTTTTTTTCTTTTTCTTTCTTTTTTTTTTCCTTTTTTTCTTTCCTTCTTTCTTTCTTTCTTTTTTTTTTCCTCCAATTTAACTTGCTGGGCGCCTGTGGAGTCTGGTATTAATAATAAATATTATTGCCGTGCATCCTTATTTTTCCCTTAATTTAATTAGAGAAAATGTAATAGCCCTTATGAAAACAATATATGAGTTTTCAAACCTAATTAACATGATACAAAGTGCGCAGGTCACAAAAATTGTTGTTTTCTCTGGAAAGCTTCCATGCAAATAGATAAAAACAAAACTGCATTTAATTCCACAGCCTGAGCTAACAGGCAAATCAGAGATGACGGACCCTCGCCCGAGGGCTCCGTCTGCCTGTAATAAATACTTTCCTTTTGTCACGATTCAAGGGAGAGCGGAGCGATACGCGAACCCTATCAAATATTCCGAGGTGGCGCCAAGTCAGCCATGACCAAGTTCAGCCTGCGACCTTGCACGATGCTGAGCTGCAGCAGCCCAGATGTCAGGGAGCCGGGCCCCCCGCTGGCCGCTGGCGCGGGGCACGCAGCCCCGCCTCCCCCTCCCCTTGTCTGCGTGCCCTCGCCGGGTCTCCCTGGGAGCAGGGGTTCAGCCCAGCACAGGTGGATGGAGGCCACTGGATGCCAGACCCTCTCTCTTCAGCTTTTCCTGAACTTGGAACCTGATCTTCTGAGTGTTCCCCAGGGCCAAGCAGGAGGAACCACAGAGGAAAACAGGAACCCCCACCCCCCCCAGCCCCCGGCTCCTGGTCTGGGCTTTGCCAGGACCCTCTGCAGCCTCCCACCTGGGACACGGGATTCACATCAGAGTGTGCCTCCTACCTGCCCGCCTGCCTGCCCGCCTCTCCCTCCCTCCCAGCAGCAGCTGCACCCCCAGAACTTGCCCCCACGTTCCTCTCCTGGGCTTGATCCAGGCCTGGGAGAGTCTCCCACCTCTGCGGAGCTGGTCTGTGAAATGGGGATGGCGTGCGGGGAGCTGGAAGTCCCTGTGAGAGCTTAGCATGCAGTAAGCACTGCATAAATGCCACCTCTCTTTTCTCTGGAGCTGACAACTCCCACTCACGTATGCCAAGTCTGAACACGGAGTGGGCAGGCACCTGGCGATTGCCTCTGTCACTCTCACAGTGCGGCAGCCCGCAGGCCTTTGTGCCCACCAGGGTCTGGGGAGCTGCAGCCGGATCCTTGCACCAGGCCATGTCCCAGCCGGGGGGAGCTAAAGGGACATGGCGGATAGGGCCGGCCCTGGGGAGGCTCCCAGCAGGTGCGGCTGCAAACTGCGTTCCGGTCGGTGTCACCGGATGGCTGGGGCAGGGACCTGGGACGCCAGACCAAGGCCGAGCTCACCATCGGAGACCCCACCCCTGGGGAGAGTGTAGCCCGCAGGCTGGGGGGGCCCTGAAAAGTGAGAGCCTGTCCCAAGCCGACGCCTCCGCACACCTGCTGCTCCTGTGCTGAGTCCTTGGACTGGCCAATCACAAGACGTGAAGCAGCCCCCCGTGACTGTTATCTGGGGGTTATTACTACGAAGGTGGCAGTTGTTCTGGCTTACTGAGGGGTTCAGTAAGTGACACTGCAGGGAGGTAGTAGAGATGCAAGTGAGGGGCTGTGCTGCACTTAGGGGTGCATCCCACAGCAGAGAACCGAGCTGTGGCTCCCAGCTCTCGCCAAGACGCATCCTGGGAGACAGGAGTGATGGCTCCAGGAACTGGATTCCCGCCACCGCACGTGACACTTGAGCGTCGCGTCGCGTCCCCTGCAGGGAGTGGACCTGAAGATGGCCGCTCCCCGTCTCTCTCTTCCCGTGTGTGTCTCTTCTCTCTCTGCCTCTCAAATAAATAAACTAATACAAATGTTAAAGGAAGTTAAACGTACCATATGAAGTGTAAATAAATGAATAAAATGCGATTTTTGGATAAACGCAGGAGCTTACAAGTGTATTACAAGCACTCTGATGGACCACGAAGACACCAGACACTGCTAACGGTGGATCATTCGGCCACATGGTCAGTACAGGCAAGGTCAAGGCTTCCTCTCATTGGACTGTGTTGGGTGTATGTGAGCATGTGTAAGCGTGTGTGGTACATGTGGCACACTGGAAAGAACACCGGGCACTCACTTGTAAGAAGCATGGAGGGCGGGGCCGGCACTGTGGCGTGGAGGGTTAAAGCTGCCATCCCATAGCAGCGCTGGTTTATGTCCCTGCTGCTCCATGTCTGATCCAGCGCCCTGCCAATGCACCTGGGAAAGCAGTGGAGGATGGCCTAAGAGCTTGGGCCCCTGCACCCACCTGGGAGACCTGGATGAGGCTCCTGGCTTTCGCCTGTCCCGGCCCTGGTCGTTGCAGTTATCTAGGGAGTGAACCAGTGGATGGAGGATTTCTCTCTTCCTCCCTCTCTCTCTCTTCCTCTCTCCCTCTCTCTCTCCCTCTTTCTCTCTGGCTCTGTCTCTCTCTGTTTCTCCCCCCAGTTCACTCACTCTCTGTGTAGCTCTGCCTTTCAAATAAATAAATCTTTTTTAAAAAAGACACATGAGGGTTAAATACACATATTTTTCCTCTTCTCTCTCTCTGTTTTTTAAATATAAGGATTTATTTGTGTATTTGAAAGACAGAATGACAGAGAGAGAGAGAGTGCGAACGAGAGAGATTCTCCACCGACCAGCTCACCCCTTAGAGGACTCCATCCTGGGTGTCTGCGACATGGGTCGCAAGCGCCAGGCACCTGGGTTGTCTTCTGCTGCCTCCCCAGGTGCGTTCACAGAGAGCTGGATCAGAAGCGAGCAGTCAGACTTAACCCGGCGCTCCAATAGGACGCCAGCCTCACTAGCAGCGGCTTAACCTGCAGCATGCAACGCTGGTCCCTCAGACGCCTTCTTAGAGGGCAGTGAAGGGATAACAAAGGTTTGGGGCAGGATGAAGCGGGCAGGGCCCGGAACGGAGCAGCGATTATTAGAGGGACAGAGTAACAAGCAGCACCAGGGCTCAGCGGTGAGGAGGCAGCTTCAGAGCTCAGGCCGGGGCAGGTGGTGTGCAGTGAGCTAGGCCACAGCGTGGGATCCTGCATTCCGTCCTGGAGTGCCAGTGCCCATGCTTCCAGTTCAGCAGGAGCCTCCACCTACGGCACCGGCATCCCATATGGGTGCTGGTTCGCGTCCCGGCTGCTCCTCTTCCAGTCCAGCTCTCTGCTATGGCCTGGGAAAGCAGTAGAAGATGGCCCAAGTGCTTGAGCCCCTGCACCCACATGGAAGACCAGAAGAAGCTCCTGACTTCTGATCAGCCCAGCCCCAGCCATTGCAGCCATTTGTGGAGTGAACCAGCGGGTGGAAGACCTCTCTCTCTGTCTCTCCCTCCTTCTGTCTTTAACTATGGCTCTCAAGTAAATAAATCTTAAAACAAACAAAAAAGCAGTAGTTGAGTCCCTGCCACCAGCGTGAGGCCCAGGTGGAGTTCCTGGCTTCTAGTTTTAGCCTGACCTAGCGCTGGTGTTGTGGGCACCAGAGAGTGAAGCAGTGGATGGAGGATCTCTCTCTCTCTCTCTCTCTCTCTCTCTCTCTCTCTCTCTCCCTCTGCCTTTCAAATAAATAAACAAATCTTTAAAAATTAAATCTCATCCAGGAATCAGAACCCCCCAAAGACTAGAGAGCTGGAGGCTCAGGCAGCTCGTTGGGAGCGAGGTTTGCGTGGAAGGAAGCTCGGCTCCACTTCCCATCATGCCCTGGCCCGCACGACACCGGGCACACTGAAATGGGGGCTGGGGGATGTCCTAAATGAGACCCCAACTCTGCTGCTTTCTGCTCCCAGAATGCTGGAAGCCAGGTTTGTCCTACACAACCATGAGCTTGGAGGAGAACCTCTGAGAACCTGGGCAGTCTGAGAGAAGCCACTGCAGCTGCCCTCATTTGGGGGCCGCCCCCTCGGGCAGCCACGACTCTAGAAAGCCCCCAGTCAACAAAGCCCACCCCCGCACCCCGAGTTTCCAACCGACTCTTCAGTGCCTTACTCTTAAATCTGGACAGCCAGGGACCAGCAGACGCATGAGGAGACCCCCAGAGCTGGACATCAATCAGGGAGCAGAGCTAAGCCAGGTGCACTGTGCTGTGGCACAGTGGGCTAAGCCTGCGCCTGCGGTACTGGCATCCCATAGGGGCTCCAATTCTTATCCCAAGGGTTCCTCTTCCAATCCTGCTCTCTGCTGTGGCCTTGGAAAACAGTGGAGGATGGCTCAAGTCCTTGGGCCCCTGCACCCACATGGGAGACCCAGAAGAAGCTCTTATTTCTTGGCTTCAGGTCACCGCAGCTCTGGCCATTGCAGCCATTTGGGGAGTGAACCAACACATGGAAAAAATTTCTCTCTCTCTCTCTCTCTCTCTCTCTCTAGCTCTATTTCTCATACAAATAAACAAATCTTAAAAAAAATTCTATTAAAAAGAAAAAAGCAAGGTGCAGACAGAGAGACTTCAGAACTGCTGAGAGCCTCGGGTCAGCAGAGAAGCTACCCCGTTCCAGACCAGGACGCCGTTCACAGGGCGCTCAGAACCGAGACCTGCTCCAAATGCAGAAGCAGGAGGGCTGGGAGACAAGATTGAGGCAATCTTCCGGAAAATACCACGGAGAGGCGAAGGGCTGGCAACTAGAATTAGGAAATCAGTGCAGGAGGTCCAACAGCAAACGGCTGAGATTTCTAGAAAACGAAAGAATTGAGCAAAGAGAGAAGCAGCACAATGAACTGTCACAGAGCGTATTCAAGTGGGTTTCCAGATTCGAGAGGCCCGCTGCAGACCTGGTTCACGGAGGAACAAGATTCTCACCAGGCACATCATCAAGAAATCCTAGGAAACACAGGATGGGGAAATCCTGCATGTTTCCAGAGGAACGAAGGAGCAGGTTGCATACAAAAAAAAAATCACAAATTACAACGGCACTAGCTTTCTCAATAATTGGAAAGCAAACGATGATAGGGCAGTGTCTTCAATGTTCTAAAGGGAATTGTCCCCAAACAAAAATTGTTCGCTCAGACCAAACATCGATTGAGTGTGAGGGTAAACTACATTTGTAGGCGTGGAAGGTTTCAAAAAATGTACTTCCATGAACCGTGTCTGAGAAAGCTACTGGAGGATGCACACCACCAAAATAAGGGAGCAAGCCCTGAAAGAGGAAGACGTGGGTCTGTTTGCTCAGGCTGCTGGACCAAACCCCAGAGGCTGGTGGCTGACGTAGAAATGTATTTCTCACAGTTCTGGAGGTCGGGGAGCCCAAGATTGAGCTGCCAGTCAATCTGGTTCCTGGGAGGGCTCCGTCTCCATGTGTGCACATGGTAAAGAGAAGGGAGGGACGACACTAGGAGATCTCTCTGCTCTTCTTACGAGGCCACTGTACCCTCACAACCTCATTTTACCTCAATCACTTCCTGGAAGTCAGAGGCAGTCGTATTCAGTGTTGGGGCTTCACCGTGTGAGTGTGGGAGGAACACATTCAGTCCTGGCAGCGTGCATCCATGAAATAGACAATTCTGCACAGGAGAGAAACTAAGGGAACTTCCAGGATGACAGCTGGGCAAGAGGTCTAGGCAGAAGCCGGCCCAACAGCAGATCTGCAATTAATAAGACACCTAATGTCTTTGCATTGAGAGAGTTCACACTTCTGGCAAAAAGTTTGGGATCTATAAGAACATACTTTAAAAAAAACAAGGTAATTGGCTGCTTGATAAGCAGCAATTAATACAAGGAAGGACCTAGCAGAGAACGAAATTTACAGCCTCAACATTGTAAATAGTTAGCACTGATCCTTAAAATTGTGCGATGCTATTGAGCCTAATGTTATAGGGTTCACCGATGACCATAAAATTGTCAGAGCTTTGAGGCTTGCTTTTCAGAATGCTCCACCCTTCACTCCCAGGCACAAAATTTCCTGCTCTGTTCCCCCAGCTCTCAACAACCTGTCCACGAGTCAGCAGCCCCTCCCTCCCGGGACTGCTCTGGGAGACGGCACATTTGGTGACGGGAACAGAGAATAGCCCGGAAAACGGGAGCATTGCAGCACAATAGAGCTCCCATGGGTGACAAGGGAAACCACGGTCAGGACAGAGTGAGGGGGCGGGGGAGGGCAGACCTGTGACATCCTGGTGCTCATGGCGAGGTGCCCTGGACGCTGGGATGAAGCCTTGCTTTGCATCTGTGGTCTCAGTAAGGCGGCCTTCCCCAACACGGGGAGGGGGGCTTGCTCTGATCTACTGCGGGCGTGAATTCCTCAATGGGGAGAGGAAGGACCCCCCACACACCTGCCTGCCTGCCTGGCCTGGGACGTTGCTCTTCTGCCGTTGGACTGGCGCTTACACCGTGGCTGCCCTGGTCTCAGACGCCCAGGATCGGGCTGGGACCGCACCTGCTTCTCTGGGTTTCCCGGGTCTCCAGCTGCTGATGACAGGTGTGGGACTTCGTTGGTTCCATAGTCACGTGAGCCACTTTCTCATGGGACATCGATAGAGTGAGAGAGGTAATAGACGATAGACGATAACAAGATGGTGAAGATTGTCTCCCATCGTTTATTAGGAGACGGAGATCGGCACGCGATTCCTAGGAGCACCTGCCACTCGGGCCTGGGAAGTCCCAGCGCAGCTCCGAGGCTGCGGAACTGCAGCATGAGAGCGAGGGGTGCACGGACCCTCAGCAGGCGGTGCCCCTCCAGCCGCCCGCGGACTCCTGCTGCTTTCAGCCGGCCCCTTGTGCACAGACCTCCCGCCCCGGAGCAGCACCCCGGCAGTGCACGTGGCTGCAGAGACGCCATGTGGGCTGCAGCTGGCTCTCCCCAGTCCCCTTCTACAGGATCTGAAGAGGAGCACGAATCCCCCGGCCCTGCTTCCTGCGGTGGCCTGAACTGGTAACGAAAGGCAAACGGCAGAGCCACGTCTGATGTCTCTTTTCAAGATAAAACACGGAAGCTTGGAGCCAGATGGACGCGCGTTGAAGGCACGGCCCTTCCCCTCCGCTGTGTGGGCCTCTGTTAGTTCCTCGAAGGCGCTGGAGCTTCAGGGGCTGCCCTTGGCCAAAAGAGGCTGCTGGGCCGGTGTCCGGGCGCAGCGCTGAAGCCACTGCTTTCAACAAACTCCGTCTGGGTCTCCCCCAAGGGTGGCAGGAACCCAAGCACTGGGGGCATCTTCACTAATTTTCCCAGGTGCGGTAGCAGGGAGCTGGATTGGAAGTAGAGCAGCTGGGACTCCAACCAGTGCTCTGATATCAGATGCCGGCATGACAGGGGGCGGCTTAACCCCCTGCACCACAGAGCCAGCCCCCATGTATAATCCACTTCTAAAACACAACCACGACGCCCCACGCACAAATACAAAACAATGCTGCACCTTGCAGTGGGCCCCTAAGGACAGAAGGCGCAGGAGAAGGCGGGACACAGGGCTCAGGCGGCCCTGGGCTGCTCCCTTCCCAGGAGGAGGACGGGACAGGACGGCCCGGCACGCACTTAAGCTCCACTCATCTCAGATATTGAAATTCAGACTTCACGCGCAGAGTGTATTTCTGTATTATGCTTCTCCAGGATGTAAAAAATTAATTTGCAAAAGAAAAACAGGAGGAGGACAAGGAGGAGAATGCTCTGGGGCGCACCTCTCCCTCGTCACGCCACGGCGGCCAGGGAGCACTTCCCAAGGCCCCTTCCCCCGCACCGTTCCAGCTCCTAAATGGGAGACCTGTAGGAAACAGGAAGGGGAGTGGGATGGGAGGGTGGCGAGACCCATTCCTGGGAGAGGGCGGCAGTCACGGAAGGCAGAGATAAGGAGGGGCCTCTGATCAAAGGCTCTGGTGTTAACAGCCCCGGGACTTGAAGCTTGCACGCCCCGCACGCACGCATGCACACACACGCACTCACACACGTGTTCTCCTTGGGTTCCCCCCCGCGGCTCTGCTGAGGTCGGCCCCGCCTCGCAGAGATCTTGTCCCTGCTGCGCACAGGCTGCCCATGGCTCGCTCTTTCTTTCTTTCTTTTTTTTTTTTTTTTTTTTTGACAGGCAGAGTGGACAGTGAGAGAGAGAGACAGAGAGAAAAGTCTTCCTTTTGCCGTTGGTTCACCCTCCAATGGCCGCCGCGGTCGGCGCGCTGCGGCTGGCGGACCGCGCTCATCCGATGGCAGGAGCCAGGAGCTAGGTGCTTTTCCTGGTCTCCCCATGGGGTGCAGGGCCCAAGCACCTGGGCCATCCTCCACTGCACTCCTGGGCCACAGCAGAGGGCTGGCCTGGAAGAGGGGCAACCGGGACAGAATCCGGTGCCCCGACCGGGACTAGAACCCGGTGTGCCGGCGCCGCAAGGCG
>CM027391.1:32769624-32841915 GCA_015711505.1 Sylvilagus bachmani
CTCTTTCTTTCCTTCTAACTCATTAATTAACTGATTTCTATTTATGTGAAAGGCAGAGACAGAGAGAGAGGGAGAGAAAGAGAGAAAGGGAAAGCGATCTTCCATCTGCTAAGTTACCCCCTCCAAAGGCCCCCCAACAACCAGGGCTGGGCCAGGCTGAAGCCAGGAGCCAGGAAGTCCATCCAGGTCTCCCAGGTGAGTGGCAGGGGCCCAAGCTGCCGGCCAGGATGCCCACTAGCAGGAAGCCGGATGGGAAGCAGAGGCGGGGCCCCTCCCAGGCACTCTGACATGGGCTGTGGGTGTCCCAGACGCAGCAACACCGGCTGCACCGCAGCTGCCTCCCCGCGGCTCCTCTGAACGTCCACTCTTCCCCCCCACCCCATGCATCAGCCTCTCTGTGGATGCAGTGAGCTCCACTGCGCGGATACAGTGAGCTCCGCGAGGCTCCTCCTGCCCCGAGCATGGTGCATCCAAGGCTGTGGCTGCCCCTTGCCCGGGCTACCGTGGGGCCCCTGTGTCCAGCAGTCCCGTGCACCGAGGGGTGGCATCTCCCAGGGAGCTGCTTGACTTACCAGAGCTTCCGTGGGTGCACACGTCACAAACCAAAGACCTGGGGGGCATAGACAGCATCTTCTCAAAGGTTCTGAAACTTTGGAGAAGGTAGGAAAATGCGGACCATGGCGTCAGGAGCCTCGTGCACACAGGAAGAGGGTGAGAACTTTCAAAGAGGAAGGAAGGAGGAAGGAAGGCGGTGGCGGTGGGGGTGGGCGTTTGGCGCAGGCGTTAAGCTGCGGCCTGGGATGCCCACACCCCACGACAGGGCGCCCAGGTTCCCGCCCTGGCTCTGCTCCTGATCCAGCTCATGCTAACGCAGAGCTTGGGAGTCAGCAGGGACGGCTCAGAGCTGAGTCCCTGCCACCCATGCGGGAGACCTGGACGGAGTCCCCGGCTCCTGGCTTCAGCCCTGGCCCTGCCTGGCCATTGTGGACATTTGGGCGAGTGAACAGCAGCTCGCTCTCTCCTCTCTCTCTTTCTCTCTCTGCACCTGCGTGTCTGCCTCAAATCAATAAATTAAAACCTTTTTAAAAACCCTCAGAATTAGTCTATCTCAACACAAGGTATTTTAGTGATGTCTATGTTGAAAACAAGGGATGCATGTGGCAGAACAAAGATAAGCCCTACAAAGGCACACTGGAGTGCAGGCTCCTCACCAGCCCAAGTAAATGCTATGCCCAGCGCTCTCTCTCTCTCTCTCTCTCTCTCTCTCTCTCTCTCTCTCTCTCTCTCATCTTTTCACCCCTCTGGAGGTAGGTCGTGCACACCGTTCAGCATTTCACTTGCTTTCAACTGACAGTAAGTGAAGAAAATACAGAAGAACAGGTTTCTCATTCCCTCTCCAAGCCTCCATGTAAGGAATGTAACTTGACACCTTGCGTGTTCCCCACGGCGGTCCCTAAGGAAGTGGGGACCGGCACATGGCAGAGGGTCCCCTGGGGTTCAGTGATCGTGACCTTGAGGCCTGGCTGACAGGTGTAAGGACTGTTACAGAGCAGGAGGGGACCTGCATGGCGGGGGGGGGGGGTGGTTCTTAATGGAAGGTTCCAGAAAGATGGGTCATGACTCACCACCCTCTCCGGCTGGGGCGCTGACGGAGTGCTGCCTGAGGTCACGCAGACACAGGACCTCAATTTCACAGCACCGCAGCGGGAGCCACCGTGGACGGCCCTGAAGTTTTCGGCCCTGAGAGCCGTCGTGTGTCACCGCCGGCACAGCCAGAGCAGCCCCTCCAGCAAACGCATGGCTGCCTCTCCAGGAAACGTGTTCATCAGGTCTGGGGACCAAAATGCTTACATTTCAGAAACGCATGGGCGTGAGGACGGCGTGAATCGGGACCTCCCTCTGCAGGGACCGCAGCCAGGAGCCGGGAGAAGCAACAGAGACTGAACCAGGCAAACCAGCCTTCGAGGGAGCACCGAGCACAGGGTGAACTCAAGTGCTTGGCAAATGTTGGGTGAAAATCGAGAAGCGGACGGTGGGAGATAAACACCACAGCGTTCGTTCCGGTGCCGTGGGGTGAGCTGTGGCAGTTCTAGTCCCGGCTGCTCTGCTGCCGACCCAGCCCCCTGCCAGTGCCCCTGGGAGGCGGTGGAGGATGGCCTGGGGGCTTGGGTCTCTGCCACCCCTGTGGGACACCCAGATGGAGCTCCCGGCTCCTGGCTTCCACCTGGCCCAGCCCTGACTTTTGTGACTATTTCGGAAGTGACCCAGTGGGTAGAAGATCTCTCTGTGTCACTCTGCCTTTCAAAGAGATAAATCGATCTTTTAAAAAAGTTTTTTAAAGATTATTTATTTATTTATTTGGCAGGTAGAGTTACAGAGAGAGAGAGAGAGAAAGGTTGTCCTTCCGATGGTTCACCCCCCAAGTGGCCACTACGGCTGGCACTGCGCCGATCCAAAGCCAGGAGCCAGGTGCTTCCTCCTGGTCTCCCACGTGGGTGCAGGGCCCAAGGACCTGGGTCATCCTCCACTGCCTTCCCAGGCCACGGCAGAGAGCTGGACTGGAAGAGGAGCAACCGGGACTAGAACCCGGTGCCTACATGGGATGCCAGCGCTGCAGGTGGAGGATTGGCCAAGTGAGCCATGGCGCCAGGCACTACAGATCTTAAACAAAAATTCCAACATCATTACATTGTCCTGAGGACAGCAGAAATACTTTTAAACTTAGAAGTTAAGCGTACAAGGTAAAATGTAAGGCTGAACAATGAAATGATGAAAAGAACACGGAATACAACTCTCAAACAATTAAAAGGGGAAAGGAAGCTAAGGAAGCCTGGGGTTAGTGTCACAGAGCAGGAGAAGAAAGTGCAGGGCACAGAAACACACAGCAAATGCAGACGGACCAAACCCATCCATCCACCGACTGAGACTTTTCTCGGACGGTGTTTTTCAAAACCTAATTTTATGACATTTGGGAGAGACCCCTGCACTCGGAGGCCACAGAAACACGGAGGGCAAAGGCACAGCAAACGAAGACCAACGAAAGGGGCACACAGGTGGCCACGTCCCCTCACAGGTCATCCTGGCGGCATCCTCTACCTGCGTCTCGGTTCTTCCAAGCGGCCCCGTCAGCTGGAGGCAAACATCAACTCACGCAGTCGACAAACACCCACCAATTACTCCCAGACTTCGCATTACCAGGGAAATTGTCTGTTAATGCATCTCCACCGGCCCCTGGACGCCAGCCCCATGGGAGGAAGCAAGCTGAGTCTTATTAGTAGTCACTTAGCCCACGTCTGACTTACAGCGTCCTTAATAAATGTTTATTGAATAAACCAGTGGTTCTGGGGACTGGCCGCACAGCAGAACCTCCTGGGAGTTTTTAAAAGTCCTGAGGCCTGGGCCCCACCCCAAGCCAATTAAAAGGGACTCCCTAGGGGTGGGACCCCAGTATCGCGCACGCGTTTTAAAAGCTCCCCAGGTGAGCGTGGTGCTTGGCCAGGGCTGAGAACCTCTGGAATAAATAAATGGCTGAATGACCAGATGAATGGACATCTTTTTGATTTACGGAAAAATTCCTTGCAGGATTCCTTTTAAAGCAGCATTCCCATGGTGCGTTTTCAATGTAATTCGATTTTAAGAAATTTGATTTATACCCAATATTGCTGGGACAATCTATTTTGGAAAGCAAGGAACATCTGTATTATCTATCAAATTTTTTTTATGGATTTGGGAATATTCTGTTTCTCCATTTAGAAGCGAGCTGGAGATTTGAGCAAAGATTGTATCATTTCCTGTACTCTGCAAACTGCTGTCTCCCGCTTTGGCATTGAGAGACCATTTCCCGGCAATATTAGGCACGCGATTACTTAATGAGACGCTTACGGCAGTTTGGAGAAGCATAACAACACCATTGTCCGGGCTCCCCGCTCCTGACGTTACGTAGGCAGCACACGAATCCCGCTCAGTCCCCCGCTGTGCATGGGGCCTCTGCATGCCCAGCGCCATGCTGGGAGCTGGCAGGAGGCGCGGGGGGCAGCGGTGCCCAGGGCAGGCGATGACCGGGCAGAGGGGCGTTCAGAGGCCGAGCGAGGCCACGGAGGCAGCACCCCCCGGTGGGGCAGTGAGACGGTGGAGGGGTTGCTGAGGACGTCCCAGGGGAACAGCTGCAGAGGAAGGAGCCTGGAGCTCTGTGCACCAGAACCTGGAAGATTCCCACGCAGGGAGCCGGGGCGTGGGCACGCTGCCACGGGGGATGGCGGGCGGGGCGGGCTGTGGACAGCCAGGGGAGGGTGGTGCCGCTGGAGCACCCCTGCTACCTTTGTGCCAGACCTGGAGACGCCCTGCTGGTCTCCTTACCCGCCCCCAGCCCCAGCCACACCGGCCACAGCCACAGTAACCGCCCCTTCCACCTCTGCTTTCGCGGTCACGCTGTCAGCCCCCAAGGGCTGCTCTAACAGTCACCCACACACGGCGTGGTTCACTCTTCACTCTCTCCGGGGGCTGGAGCCCGGGAATGCATGGACCAAGGTGCCAGCAGGGCCGCCTCCCTCCGGAGCCAGTAGGAACTGCTTCTGTCGCTGCCTCGCTCCGGTGCTGCCAGGAACTCTCGCTGGCATGGCTCCCACGGCCGTCTTCTTCCTGTGTGCTCCTCCCCATGCGGCTCTGTGTCCACGCCACCCCTCGGGCTCCATCAGGGCCACCTGGCCATGCCCTTTGCCCCAGATTTCCCCTGCGGAGCCCCGCGTGCAGACGCGGTGACATTCTGAGGGCCCTGCATGAGGACTTCCGGGGCCACACCTGCAGTACACACCTGTGAGAGGTCAAAGATGGCCCCCTTTGTCCCCGCCTCTTCCCTGTCCCCTAAAGCTCTGTTTTCCTCCTGCCTCTGGGCATAGAATGTCTCCCTCTCCCCCCCACCCCCACCCTGGGTTCTGCATTTCCCCCTCCCCCACTGGGTTCCTCCCAGCCCTGCAGGCACCACGGACAGTTTGGGCAACTCAAGGCTGTGCAGCCTGGTGTCACACGGCGTACCCCGGGAGCAGGTGGCTGGACCAGCGGACTTCTGCCAATTTAAACACGGCAAGGCCTGTGAAACCAGGGCCTGGTACACATTAAGAGTCCAATCAATGTGTCGGCAACTTCTCCTGTCCTCCTCCTTAGTCTGACTTAAGTGAAGCCGAGCACGGTCTTTCCAGACTCTTCTCTCACTGATCCCAGCTCTCCCAAGAGAGAAACTTCCAGAAACAGCCTCCCCCGGCTCGGTGTGGAGAGCCACCCACTCCCGTCCCCCTGCCCTCTGTCTCCGGCTCGGCGGCCGGAGCCCAGCTTCACCTGCTCCCGGGATGGCCCCCATGGCCCCGGCAGTCCTCTGGGCAGCTCTTGCCATCTGTTGTGGGGGCAGCCCCACCTCGGGGACAGCTCCACGGGGCCCCCAAATCCTCCGTCTCTCCCTCTGTCAACAGCAGCATCTCAGAGATAAGCCCAGCGCTTCGCTTCCCACGGCCTCTCCTCCTCCTCCTCCTCCTCTCTCTGTCTCTCTCTCTCTCTCTGGAGATAATCCGAGCAAAGTCCGGTCTTAACTTGTTGGACTGGGCCCGCAGCAGGGTCCCGGCTCCCCTTCAAGTGTGTCCCGGTGCGCGCTCGGCGTCTGCAACAGGGCTGTATTTCTTCTCTGCCTCCCTCGTCCCCTTCCCCTCACCTCGCCCTGCTCCCGCCCCCTTCCTTCCCTGCTCTGCTACTCAAAGAAAGTTCCATCCGTGTTCTTTGTCCCGCAGGGACCCCCGTGGAGGGGCAGAGGGCTCATCCCCCTCGAGCTGTGCTGGGCCATTTCCCACCCTCTTCCAGGTGTGGCTCCCCCTGTGGACAGTGCCCAGGTAGGGATTCTGCAGGGTTCACTTAGCTAGGGAACTCTTCAGTGCCAACGAGTTCGACCTTGGCCTTGGCCTTGGCCTCCACAGAGCAGGGTTCCGATCCTCGCTGCCCTTTGTGTCCGTGGGGACACTGGACACAGATTAGCCCACCCCAGCCTTGCTTTCTAATCGGGCAGCATTCCCTCCACGGGGCGGGAGAGCAGGTGCCCGCAGCAACCGGGCGGCAATGCTGAAAGAGGTGAACTCCAGGGTTGCTCAAGTTGTGGTCAGACCCCGAGGAACAGGGCTGAGCCAGCAGATGGTAGGGGGGTGCACTACCAGGATCCCCAAGAGGAAGGTACTACAGAGCCAGCTGCCTTGAGAAAGGAGCAGCCCAGCCCGGGGCCACCACCAGCTCTGCAGCCAGGAGCCAGTGGGGTGAACACCCCGCAGTGCCTGCCCCAGCCCCACCCCCTCGCCTGTGGGTGCTCCCTGCCACGTGCTCCCTGCAGGCCAGTCTCCCTGGCAGACCGGGGCTTGGAGGGGAGGCTGCAGAGAAGGCGTGAAGCAGCAAGTGGATGAACCCGCAGAGGTCTACAAATCAGACAGGAGGTGGCCGTGCCACACAGCGCCCGGCATACAGGGGTTCAGGAGCCGGGCTAGCCACGCCCTCTCCTCGCCTCGTCCTCGCCACCACCACGGTTCAGATACAGCCCAGCAAGGTCTCCTGCGGTTTTCTGTCACCAAGGCTACCTCTCCAGGGAAAGACACCAGCAGCTACCACTGCCTCTGGAGTTACTGAGAAGGGTCCCTGCACGTCCACGCCCCTTTAGAAAACACTGACGTCACCACCCTGGCCTCAGCAGACTGGACCAGGGCAGGTGCCTCGCCCCCATGGTTGGGGACCCACAAATATCTCCACCCCCCCATCGCCGTAGCTGACTGGACTCGGGACGGGCATCTGTGAGGCAACCGGATGGTGACTACGCAACCCCATGAGCTCTCTCTTAGGGGGACAGAGGTGAGCTACAACCAGCGGCAAGGGTGCCCAGACTAGAGGGGCCAGGTGGAGGGGTGGAGGCGCTGCTCCTGTGCCGTGGTGAGGACAGCGAGAGCGGGCACTCGGCTCGGAAAGGCCCCCTGAGCTTGTCCTGGTGTGTGGGAACATCACAGCCTGGGCCAGCGCCGCACGGGGACAAGACTTCCTACACACCTCTTGGACGCCTCATGGGAGGCGGCTCGTGCACAGCAGGTAGGCGGGAGCCCAGGAATTCTTTCAAAATAAATATTGAACAAATACTTGAGCCACGCTGAAGCAGAGGGGCGGAGCAGCTGCGGCCGCCACCAGCGCCCACGCACACAGGCACCCCCACGGCGAGTTCCACACCTTCTGTAATTAGCTGTCATGGTTTTCCTCCCCAGAGCCCACCTGTTTTACTCCCTGACGCATCTGTGGGACATTCGATGTGCGTTCTCTCTTTGCGCGTTCTCAAGGGCAAGCCGCTCGCGCCGAGTCCCGCCCACTCGTTCTTCTCTCTCTGGGCTTTGCTCAACGAAGAAGCCCAGTCCTCACGGAGCTGGGTGAGGCCGTGGGCCAGGACCTCAGATGGAGTGGGAGAAGAGACCAGAACCCGGGTGCCACAATGGAGTGAGAGGCAGTGCAGGGGAGGGGCCCACGCAGGGTCCTCGCCTCCCAGGGGCCTGGCTGTGGACCCGCGGTGACTGGCAGTGTCCAGCGCAAAGCGCCCCAGCAGGAAGCTGACCTTGCTGCTGCACAGAGCATCCCCAGGCGGGGCACCTGCTTCCGTGGCCTCTGGGCCATTCACTGCTGCGCTATGCGGAGATCCGTGCACCAGGCACTGGGCTGGTCTTCCTGGAGATCCGTGCACCAGGCACTGGGCTGGTCTTCCTGGATCCGGTAAGGAACAGCAAGCAGCGTGGCCCGGCTTCGAGGAGTCACAGGTCGTGGGGGTCAGGGCTGGCAGCAGGTGCAATGGTGGAGGGGTCTGTCGGGAGCCACAGCTGCCCTGCGGCTTCTCTTCTTTCCAGCTGTGTGACCTCAGCCGCCGGTGGCGGGCAGGGACAGTGACCTGGGACTCCTCTCTAAGCAGGAGCAGGTGCAGAGTCTGGTGGGCGGCCCCTCGCACAGGTGGCTCACCCCAGGGCCTCGCTTCCTCCCGGCCTGTGGGGGAGCGTCTGTACTTACACATCCCAGGGCCTGAGAGGTTCATGTCCACGCGAGGAGCTGATCCTGTGACTGGATCACGCAGGCGCCCAGGCATCGGGAACCACGTCTACACGGCCGCCTGGCTGTTCCCTAGTCATTCTGCAGACACCTGCTGTGCATCGTGCCCTGTGCCCTGTGTGGCTCCCGGAGGCTCAGTAAGCATTGTCAGATGCACCCCAGAAAGGTACGGGGACATTGAGCCCAGTTTTACAAATGAGGGGGCTGAGACAGTCAGTGGGCCCTGGGCCCATCCTGCTGGGGTTCCTACCCAAGGCCCTGCAGGCTCTGCCACTCCCTCTCCCCTCCCGGCTCCGATCGGGCACTGGGGAGGGATTCCGGGCAGCCAGGAGCTCCATCTCCTCTTGCTGCCTGCTCCTGTCCACCTGCCCCCTGCAGTCAGCCTGAGGCCACTGCTCCAGCGGCACAGCAGTGGCATCCAGAGGCAGAGCTGTGGAGGGGGCAGCCTGGCCTCCAGCCCCTCCCGTGTTGGCCTAGCCTTGGCCCTGACCTCCCTTTGCTCCACACCCCTCCCATCTGACAGATGCATGCTTTCTCAGCAGTATGCAGTCCAAAAAGGCTTCCTGGAGGAAGTGTGAAGAGGAGGTGGGGGCTCAGTGACTCCCCATTCTGACTCTCGGGGGCTACACACACTCCCCCTTTGAATCCAACTCTTCACCAGGCTAATCTTTATCCTTCAAGGTTTGGCTCCCGTCACCTCCTCCAGGAAGTCTTCTAGATGCTCACTAGCTGAGTTTGAGCCCCTGTCTTTGGGGCTGCTATGCTGCCCTCTGCGCTGTAGCTACTCGTCACTTGCAAAGCCATCAGACATCACTAACTCTGTGCTTCCTTTTGCATGGAGAGCTCTGTGGGCATCACCTCACTTTAGCCTCCTAACTCAGGACCTTATACCGTACCCCCATTTCACAGATGAAGAAACTGAGAGAGCTTCCGACCGAGTGGTCCCATGGCCAAGGTCCCTCTCAACCAGCACCTGTGGGCTGAGCGGAGGTGACCCGCACGGCCCTGGGCTCCAAGGGGCACCCTAGGTCGAGCTCCTTGCTGGGGTTTGCTCCTCAGCTGCTGAGCACCCACTGGGAACAGGCAGGGAGCCGGGTGCCTGCCCATCCCGCAGTCATCCCACCCTCGCCAAGGTTGCCGCCGCCGCCTCACCGGGAGGCCCAGCCAAGGAGCCATCGCCGGGCAGGCCATGCAGGCCTCTGCAAATACTTTCTCCCGCTCACACTCCTTGGGCGGTGTGCACTCTGGGAAGGCTTCCTGGAGGAGGAGCAGGTTGAGAGCTGAGGGGAGATCCTTTTTCCCTTGCCCCATCCCTTCCACTCCCCCCTCTCTCTAGGCGGGGAGGGGCCTTGCACGCCAACCCTCACTAGCTCTCACCTCTCAGCCCGGAAGCACGGTGTTACCAGGTGCATGGCAACAGTGTGGTAATGGCCATGAACTTGCCCAGTCACCTGCTGAACCCCATGCAGCTGCCGTGTGCTCTCACGTCACCCCCGGGCCAGCCTCCCTCCTGGAGCCGCTCTCCCTGGCTCGCCCCCTAGGAGCCCACCCTGGGGTCTCGCAGTTGTTCTGTCCGCCCATGCTGTCCTGATTCTGGCCACCCCTGCTGCCGTCCACCTTGGCCTCTCGGGCTGGAACTCGTATGAAGTCTGTTGAGGAAGGAGTGACTTCTCCCTGGCTGACTTTTTTGGTGGCGAAAGATGCACAACGTGAAAATTTTCCATCTCGACCAAGTTTTAGCGTGCGTTCCAGCGGCATTAAAAGTACGTCGCCGTGGTCAGCATCGGTCACCTCCAGTCTACTCTCTGGCTCGGTAAACTTGATGGTCTAGGAAACCCATACGGACAGCATCTTACAACGTTTGTCTTTGCGCCTGGCTTACTTCACTCAGCACAGTGTCTTCAAGGCGTGGCTCGCAATCTCCTGGGTTCAAAGGCTAACGGGTGCCCCATGGGCATCTATCTACACAGTGGCTGGCTCTCCCCTCTCTGCCTCGAGCAGAAGGCGACAAACGCCAGCCCAGTGCCCATATCCGGTGCCTGTGGGTTTTTGTCCCAGAAGGGGAACTGCGGGACCACAGGGCAGCTCCGTGCGTCCTTGGGGAACTGCCATGCATCTTCTCCATGCATCTTCTCCTGCATCGTCCAGTCCTCGGGGACCCGTTCCACCAGCTCCATTCAGCCTCTCTGGCCCAGGTGCTTGTGTGTGATCAGCACAGGCCGAAGAGAAGGTGACATGGAAGACGTGGAAGACGTGGAAGAGCGGGGAAGGAAGCAACTTAGCGACTTGCGGGAGAAGTCAGAGGCGTGGGCAGCGAGCGCTGGGGGACCTCAGGCTGAGCCCACGTGGTGTCCAGAGCTTGCTGGCCCACGGAGCCTCTGCAGGATTCATAATCAAGGATGATTTTCTTACTTTGCACCCGCTTCGGGTGAAAATCAATGGCTTTTCTTTTGCAGAAGGGACTGGGAAGTGCCTGTTCTGAAACCACGAATGCCGGGGACGGAAGCAGAGCACAGACTCCCCGCAAACGTGCCCAGCTCTCCGCACAGGGACCATCGTAGGGACCCAGGCCGGCACACACACTCACAGAATGGTTGCACTTGTCCTTTGGGTGCCCTGGTTGGGGCTTGGCCGTTCCAGACTTCTACCCCACGTTGATTTATTTTTTTCACCATATCTGCGGGGACCTGTGTTTGAATTCCAGGTGTTTTCTTTTCTTTTCTTTTCCTTTCCCCGATGTTTTGCTATTCCCACATCACATCTGAAAAGTCTCTTTCCGGCCCTCGCGCTGGGGAGTGGCTGCACGGGGCCTGGGCGCTCCACGGCTCCCGTCCGGTCCGCGCTCTCCGCGCTGACGCTGGACTGTGAGAGCCTCGTTGCCTTGAATCCTCATTGGCCAGGTCTGTTGTTGCATTTACCAAAATCAAATCCGCCGCAGCCTGTTCCTCTCCAGGAAGGACCTGGTGAGCGGGTCTCTGACAGCTGTGTGTTAAAGGCAGGCGCTCCGTGAATGCGCTTTCTGTCTGGCTCAGAACATTAACCATAACCCACCGTTTCTTCCAAGGAAACTGGAATGAATTAAATTGTTTAATAAAACCTTACTTACCTGGATAAACTCATTTCTATTTTGCATTTCGATTCCCTAATGCATCTTTCCAGATTGTTATTTGTAAAATAAAAAGCTAGACGTGTTTACACAGAAAGCCAAACAGAGGGCCCTAATCCTGGTTCCTATCCAAGCTCGTTGCAACATCTTTTTTTCACATTTCCTACCACGTTATGAACTGTTGCATATTTCATTTAGCGTGAATCGATAACTCCCGCCCCGGCTCGCCACGGAGCCCAGCCTGGGCACTGAACTCGCTGCTCTGCTCTGTTCTTTCCGGCATGTCCCGCCTCCCCCTCCCCCCGAAATCCAGACAGAACGGAGCCCCGCGCTGCAGACGCCATTTGCAAATTGATTTTAAAGCAAGGCCCAGACACGAGGCCTCCACCGAGTCGGGGTGCAGGCCTCCAGGGCTGCCAGGCGTCCAGGACTGTCGCTGCAGCCCCAGTGAAGGGGACGGAGCTTAGGGTCCAGAGAACAGACCTGAATAACCGACACCCTTCCCGCTGGGCCCTGCCAACAGCAGCTTCTGGAACACACTGAGGAGCAACCAACGAAGGCACTCACACCCTCCTACTTCCCCTTTGCCCTTTCCAGGGCCCAATTCTATGTCCAAGGCCATCAATGATATCAGTCCAATGGATCTAATTGCTCCCCTTCTTTCTTGCTCTTTTAAATTTAAAATTAAAATTTTTTTTTTTATTTGACAGGTAGAGTTATAGACAGTGAGAGAGAGAGAGAGAGAGAAAGGTCTTCCTTCTGTTGGTTCATTCCCCTAATGGCTGCCACAGGCGGTGCTGCACCAATCCGAAGCCAGGAACCAGGTGCCTCCTCCTGGTCTCCCATGTGGGACCCAAGCACTTGGGCCAACCTCCACTGCACTCCCGGGCCACAGCAGAGAGCTGGACTGGAAGAGGAGCAACCGGGACAGAATCCGGCACCCTAATCAGGACTAGAACCCAGGGTGCCGGCGCCACAGGTGGAGGATTAGCCTAGAGAGCCACGGCGGGTGCCCGGCCTTTCTCTTTTAAATTTAAATTTCTGCTGAAGCCATTTTCTTATTGACACCCCTTAAAGTCCTAAGGATCACATAAGGCTCATTGAGCCCATATTCCCCAAGTGTGGTTCTTGTTTAACCTGTTGGCCAATCACCAATGCTGGGAATTAGTTCTCTTTTTAATAAGCCTGAGTATTTTTTTATAAAGATTTATTTTATTTATTTGAAAGAGTTACAGAGAGGGGGGAGAGAGAGAGAGAGAGAGGTCTTCCACCCGCTGGTTCACTCCTCAGATGGCCGCAACAGCCAGAGCTGTGCCGATCCGAAGCCAGGAGCCAGGAGCTTCTTCCCAGTCTCCCACACAGGTGCAGGAACCCAAGGACTTGGACCATCTTCTACTGCCTTCCCAGGCCACAGCAGAGAGCTGGATCAGAGAGGAGCTGCCGGGACTAGAACCAGCACCCAGATGGGATGCTGGCGCTTCAGGCCAAGGTTTTAACCTGCTGGGCCACAGCACCAGCCTCGGTCCTTGACCTTTGAAGGGGGGTGGGGAGCTGGTAGCCAGCCTTGTAGGTGTGCTTCCTCTGCCACAGGCACTGTGCTAACTAATTGGCTTAATCCTTGGCACACACAAATCACAAGGGCGGTACTCAGCATGCCCATTTGGAAGACGCATAAACTGAGGCTTGGGAGATCAGGCAGCCGAGATTAGTTGTTATTCCTCCTTTCCAGGGCAGCGCACCCAACCGGATTCCTCAGGGCAAAGGGAGGTTTTCATTCAGATGCAAATGGTCACTCTGGGGCTCTGCAGCTGGGAGCTGAGTGGGTGATTTCTCCCCAGCTCCAGGAACAAGGATTTGGGCTGCAGGCTCAGAGGAGAAAGGGTGCCGGCTAGGCTGGACGGGCCGGGGTCGCAGGGACCTGGCCACCTGCTACGCCCCGCGGCTCCAGCCCTGGCAGCATCCTCCCAGCCCTGGGAATCATCTCAGGCAGGGGGACCCCCATCTTCTGGCTGTCGGTGGCTGGGCGCCCCCACACCTCCTGGCCTGGCTGCTCGGAGGCCCTGTGGTGCGCCCCTGCCCCACCGGCTTGCTGCAAACCCGCCTTCGGGTGGCTGAGGTTTATCCAGTTTTCAAGATTACACCTCCATAAACCCTTTTACAAGGCCGCTCGGCCGCGCATCACGGCCACCTCTGGCAGGCGCCACCGGAGGCTCGGCCAGCCAGACGGCCCTGCGCCCTCCCAGCCACCCAGCCGGCGCGCCCACAATGGCATTGTCAGGAGCGGGGGCCGAGAGCGCCGCACTGGTTCCCTTATAATCAAATTTTCACTGCGCTCTCTGACAGGTTTTTAAGTCACTTAAGGGATCTATTTATATGTGAAAGCATCGGCATCGTGCAGTAAATCCAACCACAAGCCAGTCCCATATTTTATGAAGTTTAAGTTCAGTGAAAGTGCAGAGCGAGCGAGGGCCCTGTGTCTCTTCGCTACATCTGATTTGCGGTTCCCATAAAAAGGCTCGCATGCCGCTGTTTCAGATGTGTTTTGGATTGAAAATAGGATTAATGTGCTAAAGTGTGATTAGAATGGTTAAACACGATTAATTGGAGCAGACTTGGGCTGCCAAGGGAGCTGGTGCGCTGCTGGCCCGGCTCCAGGTTGCCGAGCGAACAAAGCCGGCCAACTGTCCAACTCTCTCCACGTCTCGCCTCGCGGCCGCGCCCCGCACATTTTCTCATCGCCAGCCTGTCTCAGGGCAGATTAAATGCAGCTGAGAATGCCGGACTCTCTCGGCAGCGGGCGTCCTCGGGGAATAGGCAGGAACCCCGGGCCTGGCCTGGCCTTGTCGGGGCGGCCCGGAGCTGCCGTGTGCGGGAGGGGGGTGGGGGGGGGGCGAGCCAGGTGGCTGGGCTGGGGGTGGGAGTAATTTGGGTTTTTTTTTTCTTAAATGATCTATTAAACCCCTGAACTTTAATCAAACTGCTACCACGCCGACGGCTCGGATTTACTCGGGGAGCGAGGGGGGCGGGCAGGAGGGGCCTGGAAACAGCCTGGTCTCTCTCCCGAAGGCCGCACAGGGTGGGCAGCAGGGCCTGTGCCCCCAGGGCTCTTCTCCTCCGCCCCTAGTCAGGCCAAGGGAAAACCCCAGAGCCCAAACAGCAAACACTGGGAAACGGAGCCCAGCCTCTGAGCTGCCGGCGTGGGGGCTTCCCCGGGTGGGACTGGTCCCCCCAGGGGAGAAGCGGAAGGTGGCCGCTGTCCTGTTGTGAGGCGCTCACTGCCCTCGTAGACGACCACGAGGCTCTGAAAGCGAAAATGTCCTGGAAGCCACCCGTTGTTCCCCGGGTCCTGGGGGCAAGAGGATTCACGTGGTAAATCGTGTGTCTGTCGTGTCGGCCGAGCTGTGTGCGTGTGCACGTGTCCGTGTGTATATGAGGTGTGTGTGTGGCGTGTGTGTGTCCATGTGAGTCTGTGGGTGTCTCAGGGCCCGGGCAGCATGCAGGCCACCTGGGAGATGGAGGCCAGGCTGAGGCCAGGGCCCGTCCACCTGACACAGTCAGTTGGGGCAGATGGGGATGGGGGACTCCACCTGAGTGTCCTGAGGGGTCCCTGAGTTTGTGCCCCATTCCATGCCTGCTCTTTTATTCACACTCCTTCTGGAACATTCCACTTTTGATGCCTCCCCATATCCACATCTGTGGCTTCCGCACCCCTGCCCAACACCAACCTCTGCTGGATGACCGCGCCCATCAGCCTCTCTGGGTTTGTCCAGGGCCCAAAGACACTCTGGATTTGTCGCAGTCCTCGGTCAGCCCTGCCTGTCCCCCAGGAAGCTGCACCACTTAGGAGGCACGAGCCGGAGCCCTGGGCACTGCCACTCCCAGGCCGGGTGACTCGGGCCGGACACAGCGCCGGGTCACCCTCCAGTTCTCTGGAGCCAAGGCCCTCGCACTCGCAGACCACGAGGGCACATCTCAATGCAGGGCATTGTCTCCCCTACGACACCACTGGGAAAACAGCTTGGGCCTCCCGCTTAGCAGCGTGCGGGGAACTGGAATGGCAGAATCCCGGCTCTGGGCGCTGCTCTGCAGGGGAAACAGCACGATGTGTGTGGGACAGTGCAGGGCAGGCACCTGCTGAGCCTGGCGGGAGTCGGCCACCCCCCACCCCTGCAGGGCCTGGTTCTATGTGGCTTCCTCTCACCTTGAGCTCTCTGAGGAGGGGCCCACGCGTGGCTCCGCCCCCATCACTGCTGGGGACTTGAAGCTTCCCTTGCCCCCACCGCCCTGGTGGGGGAGCGGACGGGGTTCAGCGCCACCTCGCTTGTCTGGCTTTGTGGAAGAACGTGCAGGCTGGAGGGGCTGGCTCTGGGACGCCCACACGCAGGGTCCCGCGCCAACTCTCCGAGTGAGGAGCCCAGGCCAGGTGCCCGCTCAGCCCCTGCATGGCCCTGTTCTTTCCCTGGGTGGGGGTCGGGGTGACCCCAGGAGGCTCTCGCATAGGGGAAGCCCCTCTCAACAGCACAGAAGCCACTGACACCGGGCTCATGTCAACCTGGCTGGGCTGAGGCCGCTGGCCTTTGCCTGCTGGCACAGCTCCTCGTGGGCATGCGTGATGGGGCGGCACCGGGTGCTTGCAAGGAGCCCATGTGTGAGTGCAGGCTGCGAGCACCGACTCCGAACCCCAGCAGAGTCTGTTTCCTCACCTGTGGTCATGCAGAGACAATACCCCCATCTAGCGCGAGGCGCTCGGGGACTCCACGTGCCTCCTAGTACCAGGGCCATGTCCACCTGCAAGGGAGCACCTTGGGTGGGGTTCCCCAAATCAGAGCAGGGGAATGAATTAGAAGGTGGCCCCAGGAAGCGAGAGGAAGTGAGGAGTCAGACGCAGAAGGAAGGCAAACCCAAGGTGCCTTTGTCACTCCGGTCCCCGCGCTGGGACCCCCTAGGGACCTGCTCAGAACAGGCGCCTGGGGACTCCCATGGGCCCTGGGAGAGGCTCAGCCATGGAGCTGGCCCTGCACCTCCAGGCTGCCCCTCTTTGCAGGTGGCAAACGCCCTCAAACTGGGGCTGGTTTTCCAAGGTGAAGTGAGGTTGGAGGAGGCTCAGGGGCCCCCACTTCCCACCCTCCCCACTCAGGGCCCCATCAGGACTTCTATGGGCCCCTCCCCCACCTAAAGAATACTAGCATTTTACAACTGCATTGGTAGCAAAGGTGCACACCCTCTGGGCTGGATTTTCTATGACTATTCCGGCTTCATCATAGTCATGGTTTTCTTTGGATTTTATGAAAGCACAGATAAGAACACGGGGAGCCCAGGCTTGGTGCCCGTGTGACTGAGCCCTGTCCCACTGCTCGCCACTGGCCTGCTGGCCTGTCCTGCAGCTCTCAGGACACAGCTTACACGCCACTGCCTGCCAGAGGTCTTCCCAGTGGCTCTCGCTGCTGGCGTCCCGGTCCTTCACGACACGACTGCCCCTGCATGGATTGGAAGGCCCATCCCTCCACCGCTACTTTGAGTTCCATGGGACAAGGCTTGGGTCAACGCGAGTCATCGCTGTATCCCCAGAGCTTGGCAGGTGCACCTGGACCATGGCGGCTGTGGGATGAGTGGCCTGGAGCTCGCTCAGCAGGGAAGGACTTGTCCCTGGTGGCCAGGAGGGCGCCCAGCAGACAGACCTCAGCATCTGCCCTTCTCAGACAGATCCCTAGTGCCGGGCTCCTCCCTTCCCTTGGGCCCCACTTGGGACAGCCCAGATGGGTCATTCCATCTGCAGAACTCCCCGAGGGGGACTGCACCCAGCCCCGCTTGTCCCTGGCCCGGTCCCAGCTCTCCTGGTCCTTTGCATGCAGCTGGTCCTCTGGGCGCTCAGTTTCCTGCCTCTCGTCTCTACCTCAGCGTCCACTGCCCAAGGACCTGTGAGCAGCAGTGACCCCTCCGCCGCGGCCCCGCTCTCATCCGTGCAGAGTGGACGGCGGGGAGAGATGGCGCTCCAGCAACAGAAACAGCCTCTATGAAGAGCCCCCAGCACCTTCCCCCAGAGCTGGGTAAACATTGGGGGTCTATTATGAGCAGGTGAGCTCCGCCCCTCCTCACTTCCAGCCGCGCAGCTTGGCCCTGTGCTAGCTGGATGCACAAGGCATCTGCATCCAATTTTGTTTGAAGGGAAGATGCTGCCGGTTAGAAACAAAGTTTAAAAGCCACTGACTTACGTAGCACACTGATGCTAATAATGAGGATGAGAGCAGACATGCAGCGGGTGCCGCCCCGGGCTGCACAGCCTTCCACGGCTGTCAGTCTGATCCTCCCTCGAGGCTGGGCCTGGCACCACCCTCACGCTGTCATTTGGGACACCAAGGCACAAAGCTGTTGAGTGCCATGCCCAGGGTCACGCCCCTGGGAGCTGATGCAACTGGGGTCCCTGCCGGTGTTGTTTTCTAGAATTTGATCCCAGGAGCAGATGGGGCTGCGAGACTTGGGAGCAGTCTCCAGTCTCCAGAGCATGGGCAGTTGCAGCTCCCAGGAGGCGGCTCAGACTCATCGAGGTTTGGGAGCTGAAAACTGGGCAGGACTTCCCTGCTGTGGGGCGGTGAGTACCGCCTGGCCCAGAAAGAACGGGAGCAGGGAGGAGGTGCAGAGGGGAGGAGCGAGCAGCAGAAACAGGTCATCTTTTTTTTTTTAAAATATTTATATAATATTTAAAAGGTTGAGAGAGACAGACAGACAGACAAGGTCTCCGATCACTGGTTCACTCCCCAAATGCCCATGACAGCCAGGACTGGGTCAGGCCAAAGTCGGGAGCCCAGAACTCCATCTAACTCTCCCCCATGGGTGGCAGCGACCCAAATGCTTGAGCCATCACTCACTGCCTCCCAGGGTTATCATTAGCAGGAAGCTGGATTTGGGAACAGTAATGGGACTGGAGCCCAGAGTTCCCATCTGGGACCCACGTGTCCCGAGCAGCGGCTCCATCTCTGGGCCAAACACCCTCCCCAGGAGTCACATTAAAAAATATTTATTCTAATAACCCTTTGGGGGTCGAACCCATTATTTCATGCAGGGGGAGGGTGGGGCGGTGGTTTGCCCTGGGGCATCCACAAGCCCTGGCTCCCAGCTCCTCCGCCAGGCCCCCAGCCAGGGTGATTGCCTCTTCTTCAGAGCTTTCCAGGATGAAGGGAGGCAGAGAAGGCCTTGGTCCAAGGCCCTGACCTCTGAAAGTCAAACCGAGTCAGGGAGAAGGTGCGGCCTGGGCCCCAGCTCAAGGGGCGGGCTCAGCGGCGTTCCCCATACCCCACCAGGTCCAGTTGCACAGGGGGTTCACTGAGCGCAGAACGCAGGGCTGGGGGCCCCAGCTCAAGGGCAAGGGCAAGGGAGCTTGAGGCCTCCGAAGCCAGTGGCTTCCACTGAGGTCGGCTTTCGTTCCTGGCCAGGCTCACAGCTGAGTCTGCCAGTCGGGGCTCACCCAGCCCCGGCTCTGTCAGAGTCTCTCGGGCTCGCCAGGGCTCATGATGCCAGTGCAGCGGAGGGGCTGGCCTGGGCACCCCAGGGAGGAACGCTGGCCCCCAGCCTCCTTTCCTGCACAAGCAGTCATGGCGCTGAGAAAAACGGGAGGAGACCCCAGCACTGCTGGCTGGCAGCTCCATTTTAGTCCTACGTCTGGGAGAGAAGAGAGAGAGAGAGAGCGCGCTCCCACCTGCTGGTTCACTCCCCAAATGCCCCCAAACAGCTGGGTCTGGGTCAGGCTGAAGCCAGAAGCTAGAAACGCAACCCAGGTCTCCCACTTGGGTGCCGGGGCTCCAAGTCCTTGAGCTGTCACTGCTGCCTCCCGGGATGCGGTAGCAGGAGCCAAAGCCGGGAACCCAGACATTCAGACGTAGGACCGGGCAACTTAACTGGTGCCTTCCCTACCAGGCCAGCCGGCTGGCCTGAGCCCGAGGCGTCGAGTGGGCTGTGCTGCCTCCTCTTGGGCAGGTGCCTGATTTCTGTAGACATTAGCTGTATCTGGGTGAGTAGCAGGTGTCACCTCCACCCCCGACATACACTCCCTCACTCCTGTCTTCCTGGCCCTCCTGGGGAGCACAGGGCCTGGGTCAGCAACCGCTGGTGCCTGTGACCCCACAGGAGCTGCCTGCTGTGAGTGACCTCGCACCTGGGACTCTGCATTCTCTGTCTGATTACCCCTGGCTTACCGACGCCTCGAGGGAGGCGGCCAGGGGCTCAGCAGGTCTGCATGATGGCCTGAGTCATTCAAGGAGGCTGGGCTCTGGGGGTCAGCACTGTGGCACAATGGGCCAAACCCCCGTCTGCACAGCCAGCATCCCATATGGGCACCGATTTGAGTCCCAGCTGCTCCACTTCTGATCCAGCTCCCTCCTACAGCTCCCTGGAAAAGCAGCACATGATGGCCCAAGGGTTTGGGTCCCTGTACCCATGTGGGAGACCCGGATGGAGTCCTGTCTTCAGGCTGGCTCAGCCCTGGTTGTTGTGGCCATCTGGGGAGTGAACCAGCAGATAGAAGGTCCCTCTCCCTCTCTGTAGCGCTTTCAAATAAATATTTAAAATCTTAAAAAAAAAAAAAAAGATGGGTGGGGTAGAGAGATCGAGGGACTCTTCCCATGGGCATGCGCTCTGTGATGTAGGGGGCATCTCCCTCCAGAAGTCCAGTTAGAGCCACCTGGTCTGCAGAGAGCAGGCACCACGTGGCTGCAGGCTGGGGTGATGGACAGAGGAATCCAGCCCAGGACGGCAGCGTGGCGTCTGATTCTGTGCTGACTCCCTCCTCCCACCTCCGAGACGGGTTGGGCCTGGGGGTCCTGGCGTGCCCGCGTCATGTCCAACCCTTCCTAAAAGTGCTGCCCTCCCATTCCTTCCCCAAACACCCAGGGAGCCCCTGTGCGCGCCACGTACTGCTCCAGGTGGCACAGGCGCTGTCGGGGGCAAGTCAGACAAGAGTAGCTGCACCAAGGGCAACCAGCGAGCGGCTGGGATCCATGGGCGGCGGGCAGGAGCCTGCATGGCGAAGTGAGCGCGCATGTCACTGCGCACGTGACAGCGAGCCGTGCAGGACAGCACGAGGACAGGACAATGAGATGCTCCTGGAGTCAGGGAGATTCCCTACAGGGAGCAAGGACAGACACTGGTCAGGGAGAGATGCTGAACAGTGACGCAGTCACAGTGGAGACCTCAACCAACCCACAGACACCCCGGGAGCCGAGAGAGGGGAGCTGGCCCGAGCGAGGAGGCCTGGCCTTGAGGGAGGCCACCCACCTCAGCTGATGGCACGTGATGGGGGGCACACACAGACAGCCAGCAGCGGAGAGCAGGTGCCTCAGCTCTGCCGAGGCCTCATCCACACCCTTGGCATTCACTCCACCCACACCAGGCTCCAATGTACACAGGAAGCCCATGCGGGGAGCCACAAGCCCCATCCATCGAGCACAGCTGGGAGCGTAGTGCAGCCGCCATTGTTCGAGTAGATCCTGCTCAGCCCAAACGGCCCAGCTGCGAGGCTCGAGTGGGCCCTTTGGCCTCCAGGCACTCCAGACCCCAGTTCCTGGCCGTGGAGGTGAGTGCTGAGATGGTGTGACCAGTGCCCCCAGCTTCGTGGCTTTCGGACTTCCTGAGATTGTGAGACAATAAACGTGCATTCTTCTAAGCCGCCCACTGTGTAATTTGTTCCAGCAGAAACAGAAAACAAAGAGTTGCACGCAATGCAGGATTTTTGCAAAAATAGCTTGCATCGTAAATTTGCATAACAGGGATGGCCTTCGGTCTGGCACTTAAGATACCCGCGTCCCACCGCCCCATCATCGGCGAGCCTTGGTGTGATTCCCAACTCTGACTCCTGACTCCAGCTTCCTGCTGATCAGACCCAGGCAGGCAGCGGTGAGGGCCCAAGTCCGCCTGCCCGGGTGGAGCTCCCAGTGCCTGGCTTCAGCCTGGTGCGGGCATCCAGCTGGTGCGGGCATTTGGGGAGTGAACCAGCAGTGTAAGCTCTCGCTCGATCCCCCTCCCTCTCAAATAAATAAATTCCAAAAATATTTTAAATAAATGCATATAATAGTAAGCGCTTGGTCAATGTCTATGGCCTTTCCCCCTCCCCCCAGTTGCCCGCAGCTCTGCCTGCTTCTCCTGATGAGTTCTGACCCAAGGCCGTTGCGTCAACCTGAAGCCAGGAGCCAGGTGCTTCTCCTGGTCTCCCATGGGGTGCAGGGCCCAAGCACTTGGGCCATCCTCCACTGCACTCCTGGGCCACAGCAGAGGGCTGGCGTGGAAGAGGAGCAACCGGGACAGAATCCGGCGCCCTAATTGGGACTAGAACCCCGGGTGCTGGCGCCGCAGGCGGAAGATTAGCCCAGTGAGCCACGGCGCCGGCCATTCATTCCTGTTTCTAAAGGAATCACATTCTTTTCTGAAGAAGCGCATGCAGGCACAGGCACGTAATCTGTGCAGGGAACAGCAAGGACCTCTTCTGAGGACCCCCGGAAGCAGCCCAGGCCACCAACTGCTTGTACGTCCTCGAGGTGGAGCCCCCACGTGGGTACCTGTGGCTTTCTCCCTCTCGATCCAGTTTCCCACCCACCTGTGCACAACCCCGTATCTTGGTTGGGGGCATTTGGCCCGGGGCACCTGCGTCCCTTGGAGGAGTGCCTGGCTTTGGGTCTCAGCCACTCCCCTTCCCGCCCGGCTGCTGCCCAGGCACACCCACGCTGCTGGAGGCAGCGATGACGGCCCAAGGACACCACCCGTGTGGGAGACACTGATCGAGTCCTGGGCCCAGCCATAACTGTTGTGGCCATCTGGGGAGTGGACCCACAGATGGAAAATCTTTCTCTGACTGTCTCTGTCTCTCAAATAAAAATGCAAATAATAAAAAAAGATACCTCGGGGGGTATTTTCAAGTCCTTATGCAAAGATCTTCCTAATTATTTTTTCCCAGCTGCATGGTACATGGTAGGTGTTCTGTTGAATGAGAGGAGGGACGTTATTTATTTCACATTGTGATGGTGCGAATTTCTTTTCTTTCTTTTTTTTTGGAAAGACTCATTTATTTATTTGAAAGGCAGAGTTACAGAGAGGCAGAGGTAGAGAAGAGAGAGAGAGAGAGAGAGAGAGAGAGAGAGAGAGAGGTCTTTCATCCACTGGTTCACTCCCCAGATGGCCACAACAGCCAGAGCTGATCCAATCCATAGCCAGGAGCCAGGAGCTTCTTCCGGGTCTCCCACATGGGTGCAGGAGCCCAAGGACTTGGGCCATCTTTTACTGCTTTCCCAGGCCATAGCAGAGAGCGGGATCGGAAGTGGAGCAGCTGGGACTCGAGCCAGTGCCCATATGGGATGCCGGCACTGCAGGCGGTGTCTGCCTGCTATGCCACAGTGCTGGCTCCTCTAACTTCTTTTCATCCTGTAGCTACACAAACAATGCTGCAGTCGATAACTGGCTTGACATGGTTTGCTCCCATGAGCACACACGTGTAGGACAAATCCCCAGACGCGTGGTAACCAAGCCCCTCCCCTGAGACCTAACCCACTACATTAAACCCCTCCCAGGGCAGCGGCCACAGTGGCCTCCCCACCCCCACAGGGCCCCACTTCCTTGAACTTCTGCCGCCTCCCCACGCTGCTGCCCCGGGGACCTCATCCCCCGGTGTGTCACAGCAAGCGCCTGTTCTCTCTGTCTCTCCCCAAAGTCCGCCCAGACCTGTTCCTCCCCATCCTGCACCCTTCTGATGCCACTCTGAGACAGCCTGGGCCGGCACCGCGGCTCACTAGGCTAATCATCTGCCTGTGGTGCTGGCACACCGGGTTCTAGTCCCGGTCGGGGCGCTGGATTCTGTCCCGGTTGCCCCTCTTCCAGGCCAGCTCTCTGATGTGGCCCGGGAGGGCAGTGGAGGAAGGCCCAAGTGCTTGGGCCCTGCACCCCATGGGAGACCAGGAGAAGCACCTGACTCCTGCCATTGGATCAGCACAGTGCGCCGGCCGCAGTGCACCATCCGTGGTGGCCATTGGAGGGTGAACCAATGGCAAAGGAAGACCTTTCTCTCTGTCTCTCTCTCTCACTGTCCACTCTGCCTGTCAAAAAAAAAAAAAAAGAGAGAGAGAGAGAGAGAGAGAGAGAGAGAGACAGCCTGAAGTGTTTCCTAGACATCCATGGGGTCTCCAAAGCCAAACCCTGGGATCTGACCCCTCCCCACCCGCCTCAGCCCCAGGATGGACCCAGAGGCAGCAACCAGCACAGAGACAGCCAGGCTCTGGAATGAGTGAGGCCAGCAGGGTCACCAAGAGGCGGGGTGAATGGTGCCTCCTGGAGTCACATGGCAACTGTAGCTCCTAGCAATTTAACAAACACGAGACAAGCCAGCAGAGTTCCTCGCTGAACCCCGAGATGCTTACATTATCCTTACACTTTCTCGTCTACGAGAGAGAGCCTCTTCCACCATCCCTCTCTAACCCTGAGAATGGCCATGCAGGGTAAGGCAGAAGAGGGGTTGCTGTTCCCGGTCTGTGTGGAGACTGAACCAGCTCAGAGATAGCAAGTTATTGCCTAAAAGTCACACAGCTGTTTGGCAGCTAAGCACGGCCCCGTTTTATGTGCTCAATGCACGCCCGGCGTCTCTGCCTTCCCTGCTCTGAGTTCCCGGGGGCCGTGGCTCTGTCCTGTTCGTCCCCAGGTCCTTGACATCCCTGTCCCTAGCAGTGTTTGAGAATCGGGCTCTCCATGCACACGGAGTCATCACCACTGGGTTTCTACAACCAAGGAAGCAGCCGATGTCGGGATGCGGTGAGTGGGGGCCGCGACCTCGGCTCCCCCAGCGCAGGGCCAGCAGGTGGAAAGTAATAGTGGTCGCAGGTACCATCGCAACATCGCCATCCTCACGGCGCTCACGGCAACACCGCCTGCTCCTGCTCGTGGCCCAGGATCTGTTTACTGGCCCTGCTGGCCTGAGGGGCCGGGAGTGAAGGGCCAAGAGAGAAGCAGTCACCGCCCAGCACCTGGCCCTGAGCCTGCGTCTGTCAGAGCTCAGAAAACAGCTGTTGAGTGAGTGGGTGAATGAATGAATGAACGAACGAATGAATGAATGGACAGCTCAGGCCATTGGTTAAGAGAAGCCTGAATTTGTGTTTGATCATTTTCTCCTACTTTCCAGACTCGGTGCAGGTGCGATGCACCCCAGCTTTGGTGTCGGGGGTTGCAGGCTGCTGTTTCCGGCTTCTGCTTCCCGGAGGGCTCACCCCAAGTTCTCACGTGCCCTTCCTGGCAGCTGTGGGTGGCCTGGTTTCTTGGGACCCCACACATCCCACCCAGGCCACGGAGGGGGCTGTAATGAGCTCCCACATGCCTCTCTCCGGGCAGGCCTCCCTCGCTCAGGTGTCCTGGGGTTTGGGGCTGCGACTAGGTCACCTCTCCCAGTCCCCGACCCTCTCACCCCACCATCAAGGGCATCTGTAGCGGGCAGCCGTGCTTACTGGGGCGACAGTGGGCGGGTGCTCAGGGGACTCCAACTGGCGCCCTGACAACTGTACAGCTCTCAGTTGTCCCTATTGGCCAGGCGTGGGGGGCGGGCCTCTGCTCAGTCCTCGCCGGTCTCGGAGTCAGCACATGGACCCCTCCGGCGCCCCCTTTTCTGTTATTAAGACCCAGGGACAAGAGTCTTGCACCTGCTCCCGAGGCAGGGGCAGGCGGGCGTCAGAGGGTCTCCCAGGAAGTCAGTCTCAGGGCTAACCCCACGGGCCGGCAAGCTGGGAAGGGTGCCCCCTGGTTTAGGGGAGGGAGAATTCTTTCCCCTTCTCTGTATTGCCAGAGTGGGGTTGGGAGTGGGGAACCTTCTTCCTGCCTGGTTTTCTCAGGCTAATCCATCACCACCAGCTCCTCCAGAGGGAAGATGACAAGGAATGAAAGGTTTTGCCTGTGGTGAAATTAATTACAGTAGCATCTTCGCCAGGAGGAGAAAGCATATGGGTATCGTTAGATCCAAGGTTAGAAAAACAATCTATGTGGGACCGGCACTGTGGCGCAGCAGGTTAGTCCTCCGCCTGCAGCGCTGGCATCCCATCTGGGCGCCGGTTCTAGTCCCGGTTGCTCCTCTTCCAGTCCAGCTCTCTGCTGTGGCCTGGGGAAGCAGTAGAGGATGGCCTGAGTGCTTGGGCCCCTGCACCCGCGTGGGAGACTGGGAGGAAGCACCTGGCTCCTGGCTTCAGATCGGCACAGCTCTGGCTGTTGTGGCCATCTTGGGGGTGAGCCAACAGAAGGAAGACCTTTCTCTCTGTCTCTCCCTCTCACTGTCTGTAACTCTACCTCTCAAATAAATAAATAAAAAATCTTTAAAAAAAAAGAAAACGTTGATTCTCAAATTACACAGCTCTTCCAAAAGCTGACACATTTCACCATGTATATTAAATAACCTCATTCATCAATATCAACTCCAGCCTCATGTCTTTGGAAGCACATAATTATGAATACACATTTTCCAAAATGCAAGTTTCTTAGAAATTGGCAACAAATACCATCAACTGTTAGTCTTGAAGCGACAAAATAACTTCATTTTCTCAAAAATGTTTGCCAATGCCCGAGTCTAGACAACCTTACTTTGCTCATCAGTTGTTCTTTCAAGTAAAAATGGAGTTGTGTGAACAAAAGTAGTGTGTGCAGCTCACAATTCCAACAGGCTCTGGCGACCCCAGTGCACACTTCCCTAGTGACGCAGAGTGGGGAAGCGTCGTGCCCTCAAGGGTGGGGGCCGAGAGAAACCACTGAACTGCACGGCCTCACGGAAGCCGCCCGGCGAGCCCAGCCCTTCGCTTCTGCAGGTGCGTGGTGACCAAGAACTGGGGGACTGCGACTCAGGCCTGGCGTCCCTGCTCGATTCACACCCAGGCACCCGCAGCTGTACCCACCATGCTTTGGCACTATCGGCACAAACGGTGACACCATGGAGAGGGCAAGCAGCACTGTGGTTTCATTCGGGAGACAGTTCTGAGCAGACTCCTGGCGGGGTCCCGGGCGCCCCAGGGCTCCGCCCACCTCACTTGGACAATCACCGTGGAATCTCAGGCTCGCCCTAAGCACCCACCCTCTCCTCCTCCGTCCAGACGGCCCCTCCACTCCCCTCCCCCACTATCTCACCTGCTTCTTCCTGGGTGAGGCCCCTTGGGGATCCCACTCTCCTGTGGCCACTGCTGTCTGCTTTCCACCTGTCTGCACCGCCCCCGTCCCAGCTCCTGTGAACTACACCGATGGACACGGCCCCTCTGGCCCAGCCGTGTAAGCCCCCGCAGGGGCTGGGGTCAAACTCACTCCTCCCTCGTCACTGGCCTTGGCTGACTTGTTCAACTTCTCTGAGCCTCAACTTCTGATGGGGCAGAAAGAGGCACCTGCCCGCGAGTCTGTGTAGGAGACGAGGGAGGGCAGCCACGGACTGGCACTTCCACATCACCGCCACCTGTCCCGTGGGCAGGGACTTGCTGGGTGCGTGGTGACAGAGCTGCAGCCCCCGCCTCTGACACTCTTGCACCTCCTGACCTCCCCTCCCAGGGCAGGACCCCCAGAGGCCTGAGGCTGTTCACCACCCCAAAGAGGGCAGAGAGCTAAGTGGTCCTTTTTCTGGAATGCTCTCTAGGCGAGGACAAGAGAGGTGGGCAGATCTGAGCCCAGGAAACCCTGTGAGCAGCTTTCTTGGGCAGCGCTGGCCGCCCAGAGCCCCACCTGCGCATCCGGGACCCACCCAGGAGGGACGGAAGAGCTTGAGCGGCCATGTGGGCGCAGCTGCACACTCACTGGCGGGTCCCCAGCGCCCGACCCTGTCCCCATGGCTGCCCCATGAGTGTCCACTGACTCTGGCCCAGTGGAGGTCCCCACCGAGGGGGCCATGTCACTCCCTCAACTCCCCTCTGCTTCCAAGACACTTTGTTTTACACCCCATTAATTCCTGGCAAGAACTACTCCCCCAGGCCCATCCTTCAAGAATAATCCGAAGAGAAGGGCTCACTGACTGGCCAAGTTCCAGGTGGGACCCAACATGACCTTGGGGGCCAGCCATGGCCTTGACCCTACCTGGGGGCTTGGCAACCTGCTGGGGGTGGGGGAGGGCTGATGGCACTGGCTGTTCACTCCTCCTTTGCCACTGGAGTAGCTGAAGCGAGGGCGGTGGGGAAGGTTGTGCACAAAGCCCCGCCCCGCCCAGGGCAGCCACTTGCTTGCCAGGAGCACAAGGGGCTTCAGATAGTGGCAGCCCAGGGCATCATGGGAAGGGGCTGCGCTGGCCCAGCAGCTCTGTTCAGCCCGAGCCCGCTGCATGCTGGGAAGGTGTTGGAATCAGGTTCCTCTGACAGGGGCTTCTCATGCTGGTCTGTCCCCACAACACAGGGACACGGATCTCCTCTGTACCAGACCCCACCCCAGGCTCAGGCTCAACCCAGCTGCTGAGAAATGGGAGACGTGTGCCAGGGGAAGGGCGGGGAGTGCACTGGGCGCTTGGACCCCAGCACCCAGCAGGGGCGGGCACCCCCCCACCCCGGGGAGGACTTGTCTTGCCTAGGGCTTTTCTGCCTAAGCATCACAACATCCCAGCGAAGGGATCTGGCTTAACCCCGCTTCACAGAGGAGGAGACTGAGCTGCTAGGAGACCAAGCAGGAGTGGGTGGACGGAAGCCGGGGGCGGGGCCTTGGGCAGCAGCCGGAGGATCACGCGGGCACACACCTGGCTCCTAGCGGCCCCAGACATCACCTGCTACACATGCGCATCTCATCCTGCCTTGCATACAGTTGGCGCCCACTCTGCGTGAACTGATGCAAAGGCAGCGAGGAAAGCGGGCGGCTCCACTTGGGATTGGCAGTGGGACACGGATGGTCAGCGCTGCGACAACGGCTGTGGTCCCTCTGTTCCCTGGCGCCTCCCACACAACCTGCGCCTCCCTCCCAGTTCTTGAAAGACTTCCCAGGTCTCCGAGCACGTCCTGAGGAGCTGCTGTTGGCTGCAGGCACAGAGGGACGCGGGGGTGTCGGGGACGAGGTGCCGTGCGTGGCTTGGACACCTCATCGGCCAGGGAGTACAAGGAAACGGGGAGAGGAGCAGGAGGTCCACACAGAAGCACGCAGCGTCGAGGGCTCCTCGGTCGCTGAGCCGGGGACGCGCTCGGGTGGAGCCTGGGGCTCTCAGCACTTGCGTCTCACGCCGCTTTCCAAGGGGTTGTTGAAAGCTTTAGACCCCAGGCGGGGTGGATGAAGGGACGCGGCTGCAGATTTAGGTCCAGTTTGCATTTGCTCTTGGATTCTTCGCTCCTTCCTCTTCCTCTTCCTCTTCCCCTCCCCTCCTCCTCCTCTCTCTTCTTCTTTTGACATCTGCAGCCTCCCTCTGCTTCTTCTGGGGGTCCCAGACACATGAGCCTTCGCTTTCAGGTGAATTTGTGGCGCTCTCCTGGTGCAAGGCCCTCATTCTACAGAACTCCTTTCTGGAAGGCCAGAGAGGGGCACGATGGGCCCCAGGCCACTCAGTGACTCTGGGGCAACTTGGACCAAAGTATTTGACTGCCGACTCACGGCCCTAGCTCTGTCCTCGGCAGACTGACTGTGCTCTCGCCTTGGCAGGAGGTGAGCCCTGGCTGTCAAGGCTTCAGATGCAGCACTGGACCGGGCTCCTGAGCCCCTGTTCTTTGGAGATTATCTTCCCCCAGTCTCTCATGAGTGTGGTTCAGGTGGGGCTGGCACTCACCACCAATCCGAGGGGGTTAACTGTGACGGGTTCAGGGCTGGGCCAATCAGAGTCTTCCCGGGGACTCTGGAGAAACAGAGACGAGACTACAATTTGCTCTGGTTTCTGAGCAATCAGGCAGTGGAGGCCTAGAGCTGCGTCTGCTGTGTGACCTGAGCCAGTTCAAGCCGGATTTTGGCCGTGCGCAAGGGAGAGTCCGGGCTCATCCTGAGCACCTGATGTGGGGCGGGCCAGCCGGGTCCCCTTGAGGGACATTGGGGCCCCACCAGGCGGTGGGTGACAGTGACAGCAAGCTTCGGTTCGGATTCTGCCCACGAGTCAACATGTACTAGCAAGCAGGCACGAGCGCTGCCCCTGACGGTGACTGGCCAGCCCTCTGTTCTCCTCGGGGCTCTCAGGGCAGCCCCAGCCGAACCACAGCTGGGGGGTTCAGCAGAACTTCTCGGGGGTCTGTGAGCAGCCCTCCTGAGAGATGCTACGGGTGGAGGGTCCAGGTTCCTCAACACCAGCTCTGCCCGGGCAGGGGCCGGGGTCACACCTCCCCCCACCCCCGATCTCCAGCAAAGCCCCTCTAGGAGCCTCTAGGGAAGACGAGTGGACTTTGAATAGATGGGATTTTTTGGAAACGAGTTTAGATGTACAGAAAAGCGCACAAGCACAGAGAATCCCCACGGAGCACTTGGCCAGCTGTCCCTGGGGCTAAGATCTCACGTGACCACGGTGCCTTCATCACGACTGAAACCCCGGTGTGTGGACGTCGCTGTGCCCTGAGCCCAGGCTCCGCTCTGATTCCCCTGGGATTCCCAGGGACTTACACACATTGAGGCTATGCATCTCGCCTTCCTCTGACCTCGGGCTTTTCTGGGTTTTATGACCTTGGCTCTTCCGAGGAGCGCCGGCCAGCTGCTCGGTGGCAGAGCCCTCCGTCCGGGTGTGTCTGATGCTTCTCGTGATGAACACAGACGGTTAGTTTGGGGGTGCAGAGGTGCAGCACCCGTATCCTCAAGGCTCTGTTGTTCCCTGGCCTGTCCCCAGGGGCTTGGCCGGGCTCCCAAACACAGTCATGCTTGTGAGTCTTCCTTGTGGTCGCTAGTTTGTGCTCCCTTTCCATCGTCTGTGTTGGAAAACAAAGGGCTGGTGCTGTGGCACAGTGGGTTAATCCACAACCTGCGGCACCAGCATCCCAGTGGGCGCTGGTTCAAGTCCCAGCTGCTCCACTTCCCAACCAGCTCCCTGCTAATGCTCCTGGGAAAGCAGCAGAGGAAAGTCCAAGTGCGTGGGCCCCTGCACCCACATGGGAGGTCCAAAGGAAGCTTCTGACTCCTGACTTCAGTCTGGCCCAGCCCCGGCCATTGCGGCCATTTGGGAAGTGAACCAATGGATGGAAGACCTATCTCTCTCTCTCTCTCTCTCCCTCCCTCTCTCCTTCTCTCTGTAACTCTGCCTTTCAAATCATAAAAAAAATTTTTTTAAAAAAAGCGAAGAAAACAAGGCACAGCCCCAGCCATCCGGGAAGGGAAGGGGGGATGCACTCTCCTGCCTGAGAGAGGGGTCTCTGCTGTGGCCTGGGCTCGCCTCGCTGCCTTCTGGCCATCAGTGTGTTCTCACTCCTTACGTCTCCCTCTCCCCATTTACTTGCACAGTCGTTTTATTGATGCCACTATGGACCCGGGTTTTTGTGTTACACTCTGGGCTGTCGTCCAGCAGCCCACTCTGACTTGCATTGCCCGGATTGTCCCAGCGTGGGCCACTGGGAGTCCTTGGAGGCTGGCTGTGGGAGGTGCAAGGTGGGCACGTGGGTTTCCCTAGCGTACTTCTCGCAGTAACAGGTGCCTGCGGAGTGCAGATGGAGGCCAATAAGCTACTAACGTGCAATCAAACTGTGTACACGTGGGCAACTTCTTATTCTTGTAACTCTTCCATTAAGGTCCATATAACGTTCCCCGGAGTGGGCGAACTGTAGCTCCAGGATTCTCGCGGTCTGCCGATTCCAGGAATGTTGCCATAAACATTGCGGTGCAATCTTGCATTTCTGTGTATGGCCTTGTGAAAATCACAGAAGGGTGATTCACGCAGTTGAGTCACTCTCCGCAGTCACTGGCCCTGCCCCCAGGCGTGCGGGAGTTACTAAGATGGAAGCAACAAAAATGCAAATTGAAGAGATGATGCTTGCAAACACACACTTAGCCAACCCACAACCACAATCCCACAATCCCACAATCGACCCGCAATCCGGTGAAGTTTTTTGAGATCAATTAAATGTGATGAGAGGAAGGCTGGCCAGAGGGTCTCTTGGATCCGTGGGGCCTTTGAATCTGGATTTGTCTGATGCCTCTCGGGTTAGCAGGGGTGATGAGTTTGGGGGCAGAGTCCCCCAGAGGTGTGGTGTCCCTCGTCCCGGGCTATCACATGACACCTCACTGGTTGTACTGAGCTCAATCTCTTGGGCGAGGTCTCGGCTGTGATCGGATCTGTGATTCTCCCGAAGGGGCAGGCGCATTAACATGGAATATGTAAATAATTCAGCACAGACATGTTTTGTTCTTCCTGGGGGAAAGGATTGCACCATTTCTCCTAGAAGAGTGATACAATCATCATGGCATCATCTTGCCAAGATCCCCATCAGCCAGGCATCCCGCCCACGGCACAGGTGAGTCCCACGGTGCAGAGGGCGCACGGAAGCTGGGCCCGCTCACACCTCTGCTGCACCTCTCACAGCAGCACCGCACCGGCCGTGGTCTGTTGGGCTCCCCGTCTCTGCAGCTTCTGGGGAGTGAGGTCTGTGTCCTCCTCTGTCCCCCACAGGCCCTGGCGTGCTAGGAGCTCAACAAGATCCAGTTGAGCCACCGAGGCCACCAGGCCAGAAGCAGAGATCAGGCACAGGCACCAAACTCCAAACCTAGAAACCAAGTGGCACAGAGGAGGAGAGAGAGAATCGGAGGTGACTGCAGCCCGAGAGGAAGAGGAGGTGACTGCAGCCCGAGAGGAAGAGGAGGTGACTGCAGCCCAGGGGGGATTGGAGGTGACTAGCTGGGGAGGAATCAGAGGTGGCTGTAGCCCCAGAGGAATCAGAGGGAGGTGACTGTAGCCCCAGGGGAATCAGAGGTGTCTGTAGCCCAGGGGGAATCAGAGGTGGCTGTAGCCCAGGGGGAATCAGAGGTGGCTGTAGCCTGGGAGCAATCAGAGGTGACTGTAACTGGGGAGGAATCAAAGGTAACTGTACCTGGGGTGGTATCAGAGGGACTGTCGTCCAGGGGGAATCAGAGGTGACTATAGCTGGGAGGAACCAGAGGTGACTGTACCCCAGGGGGAATCGGAGGTGACTGTAGCCCGGGGCGGGGGGAATGTTGTGCCTGTGGGGTGCCGATCACAGTTCATATTCTGCCTCTGTCTGATCTCTGATGACCTCACCTCCTCTTCTGTGGAAAAAGCCATGCAGGCTCTCCCACACTAGGAAGTGTCCGCTCCAACCCAGCGCACCAGAGACCTAACACGCGGCACTCATGTTAACAGCCGTTAACCGCATGAGCAGGACACTCGCCTTCCCTTCTCTGGCTCCCTGTGAAATGGGGACAGCAAGGCAACCCCCGAGGGGTAAGCGGGGGAGGCGGAGCGACCCCTCAGCGTGGCTCAGGACCTTGGCGAGCTCCCTCGTGTTTGTAGAATCCACCTGTAAAGCCATGACTGTCACCCTCAACACCTGCTTCACTGAACAGCGCGCCCCAACCTCCCACAGGAGTCAGATCCGAAACCAGAGGCGCGAGCTCCGGCTCAGCAGCAGCAGGCAGACTGGCCGAGTGCACACAGCCGTGGACCCTCAGCCGAGCCTCCTCTGAGTGCCTGGGCTGCAGGACCAATGGCTTCTCCCCCCAGCCCCACCCCCACTCCAGCAGGTGCTCCCCACCTGTCTCTCCCACAAGCTGGCCCCTGTCTGGTTTACAATGCAGGGCTAAGAGCCCAGGCGTAGAGTGTTCAGACAGACCCGGATGTTCCTCTAGCATCAGCCACTCACAGCTCTGTGGTCTTGGGCTAGCTACCTAACTTCTCTGCCTATCCATTTTCTTATCTCTAAAATGATTCAATGCCTCCTGCCTGAGGCCCGACGTGGACGTGAACCGTGTAGGAAGCTGTCAGCGGTGCCCAACACAGGGGAGCTGTCTATTTACAGGGGTGCCTGGTGGACAGGGCCCCTCTGGGGCCGCTGGCGCTCACCCGGGCACAGCTTTGCTGTCCCCCCACCCCCGCCCCTGCGCCCCCCAAAGGCTGCTCACCTTGATGGCTCAGCTGCCCGCCCAGCAGGGCCACATTACTCAGCTTTCTGAGCCGCATCAGGGGGGCCGTGGTAGGGGGCACTGCTGGGTCCCGAGGCAGAGTCCACGCTCCCCTGCTGGGCTGCACAGGTTCCATCCCCCACCCAGTCCACGCCCCTGTTTCAGAGTCAAACTGAAGGCGGGGACCCAGTAACCCTGCAAGGAACCCCAAGGCCCCGGGCGGCACTTCCTGCCAGACGCATGTCCAGAGGTGTCCCGCGAAGGGCTCCGTGACAGGCAGGAGGCTGCGCACGGGGGCCGCCCAGCTTATGCGCTGCAGGTTTCGCTAAGTGCCGCTGAGGACAGGAGGGGGCCGGGCTGGCTGCAGATAACAGTGTCATTGCCACTCCTGGGGCACCCCGCCCCCTGGACGACCCCCGCAGGGTCAGACAGTCCCCAAGCAGGAAAGCACGCCCCTCCCGCCCACCCTTATCCCCTTATCCAACTGCCCCAGGAGCTGCACGCTGGCGGCTGCCCAAGGCGCTGGGGAGGATCCCGTGGCTCCTGTCTGAACCTTTCTGCAGACCCTGGGCCTGCAGCCCTGGCTCTCAGGGACAGGAGTCTTGACGAGGGGCCCTGCTGGAGAGCTCTCGCTGGCCGCTGCGCCCCGGGGTGGGACCAACACCCACTCACTGGTGGCTGGCAAGTCCACGCCACCTGTGCGAACTTCACTTCCGTGTCTGAAAAGTGAGGACCTCTGCACAGAACGAATCTTCTAGCGCATAAGACCCGTCTTTCTCCAGAACGCAATGCACCCCAAGATACGCCACTGCCGATGCCTGAAGCTCCAGAGCCAAGCCCCGGAGCCCGGGAATCACGGGTTCACCTTTTGCTACCTCATCGATGCCCCGTCTTCTGCAGGGGAGCCAGTACTGTATGTTTTTCCAATCATTTTCCATGCAAATGTTTTCTAACTCATTTCTCTTTTTTTCTGTACAAAGTAAATTGGAACATATCCACCACTTCTTTTTTTTTAAAAAGATTTATTCATTTATTTGAAAGTCAGAGTTACACATAAAGAGAAGGAGAGGCAGAGAGAGAGAGAGAGAGAGAGGGGTCTTCCATCCACTGCTTCACTCCCCAATTGGCCACAATGGCTGGAGCTGCACTGATCTGAAGCCAGGAGCCAGGAGCTTCTTCAGAGTCTCCCATGTGGGTGCAGGGACCCAAGGACTTGGGCCATCCTCCACTGCTTTCCCAGACCATAGCAGAGAGCTGGATCGGAAGTGGAGCGGATGGGATTCGAACCAGCGCTCCATGGGATGCCTGCACTGTATGCGGCAGCTTTACCCGCTACGCCACTGTGCTGGCCTTATCCACCACTTCTTATCCGTGAGGCAGATGACACGTTGTTGTGGGAATCTGACGAGATGGTGGTGGGGACAGCACTCTGTATACTCATTCATTTATTTCACAAGCTGATGGAGCACACGCAAGGACCTGGCAAGCTCAGACACCATCCCTGCCTCTCCAAGCCACGGTTGTCTAGGAAGACAGAAGCTCTGAGAGTCAGCAGGTGCACCTCGTGCTGACAGCCGACGGACTCCAGGCTGTGCCAGATCATGCAGGCACCTGTCGGGGGTCCCTGGCTCAGGGGAGGCTCCCAGGGGCCAGGGCATGTGAGCCAAGATGTGAAGCTTAGTGGGCTTAGGGGGAGGGGCCTTCCCGGGGGCGACACAGGAGCACCCAAGAGGCTGGAAGTATTCCGTCACCACCGCTGCTCCAGCACAGGTCGCCTCCCCGCTGTGTGTCCGGCTTGGTGCTCAGCGCTCTACACGCATCCTCAGTGGAGCCCTGCCTAACCTGCGGAGAGACACTCACCAGCTGCTCCCATTTACAGAGGAGAAGACGGGCGGGAGTCTGCAAGAGGCGCGAGCTTATAGCACTAGGGAGACTCAACAGCGCTGACCACGCTCCTTGGGTTCCCAGTGCTCTGTTCAGGGAGCAGAGGGGATTAACCAACCCAGTGACACTGGGAGGTGACAGCTGGCAGGGGAGGGGCCGCTGCTCAGAGAGCAGGGACGCATGGCACAGGGCACACGGCTCCAAGGGAGGAGCAGACTTCAGACCTGCGGCTGCCTCTCCATGTGGAATTTTCTAGACCAACTGAGATGGACACGGTCAACACCCTCCTTGGCACACTTAGGCTTTGTCTGAACCAGAAGGGAAATTGATTCAAGTAGGCAGCTAGTCCCAGCCGGCTCTGCTTGACCCTGGGGGACAGTGAGGCCAGGGTCCCCATGTGGTCCCCTTCTCCCAACATGTGACTCCAAGGACCCCAAGTCCACTCCTGCTCCTGGCCATCCTGCGTTCCCCACTTCCTCCAGCCCCCAACGCTCTCAACTCACCTCCTCCAGGAGCCTCCCCTAGTCGGTGAACACAGCCCATCACTCCACCGTTCCGCGGAAAAAAGCCCTGGGGAACCCACGCCAGACAGCCTAGATCCAGCTTCAGGGATGAGCGACACCAGGCCCCAGCAGGCCAGAGTCCACCAGGCAGGGAGGGCTTCTCAGAGCCCCTGCACCTCCACCCCGAGTCTCCCAGGATAAATTGGGGCTTTCTGGTTGCAGATGAGGCCGGGGAGGACGGTGCAGGAAGACAGCCCAGGCCTGGACAGCTAGGACCACCTCCTGGAGGCAACAGGAACCCTGGGAAGGTTTTAAGCAAGATACTGTCGGGCTAGCTTCTGTTTCGGTATTGGGATTAGGAAAACAGAAAACAGTGGCTTAAACATGCAAGAATTTATCGTTTCCCAGATAAGAAGTCCAGAGACAGGCGGTCTGGACAGGCACAGCAGGTCTGGAGGGCTCAGGGACCCTGGTTTCTCCTTTCTGACTTTACCTCCTCGTGGTATGAGACACCTGCTGTGGCTCCAGCCTGCACACTTGCCTTCCTGGCAGAAGAACATGGGACTGAAGGAGGAGTGGAGAAAAAGGACACATGGCCTACAAAGAGCTTTCTCAGAGGCCCACGCACGAGCTGTGCCGGAGTCTTTTTGGCCAGAGCTTAGTCTTACACCGACCCCAGCTTCCAGAAAATGGCTAAGTAAGGTTGTCTTGCCCTGAGCAGTAATTCACCTTGCTAGGTGTCCAAGCCGTAACCGGAAGGAGGCGGGCAGCTGGCTGCAGAGGCTTCCGCCAAGAAGCAGCAGAACATGCCCCCCGAATTGTAGTATTTCCTGACCAGCAGCCTGGAGGGACACGTCTCACACGGGGTTGCTGGTCCAGAAATAGAATCAGACCTTTTAAGTCACTGTTTCTTCCATCCTTGAGTTTCAGACACTAAGTACATGAGTTTTAATTAAATGAGCTAAGCTTTGTAAAGCACCTGTGCTATGTAAAAGTCAGAGAAGCACACCAACCCACAGTCACAAGGAGACTGTCACAGCTCCAGACATCACATCCTGCTCCTATCCCATGAAGTAGGGAAGACGCCATTCTCTTCTTTTCTGCAGTGCTGGCATCCCATATGGGTACAGGTTCAAGTCCCGGCTGCTCCACTTCCGATCCAGCTCCCTGCTAACACGCCTGGGAGAGCAGCGGAGGATGGCCCAGGTGCCAGGGCCCCTGCACCCACGTGGGTGACCTAGATCCTGGCTCCTGGCTTTGCTCTGGCCCAGACCTGGCTGTTGCAGCCATTTGAGGAGTGAGCCAGCAGCTGGAAGCTCGCTTGCTCACTCGCTCTTACTCTCACTCTCTCTGTCTCTTTCTAACTCTGCTTTTCAAATAAAAAAAATCAAGCTTATTAAAATGCAGGGGACATACCAAGAAATGCACTGGAGTGCGCAGGTCTGTTCGTGAGTTTGTCCTCGGGTCCCCTCCTAGCCAACACCCGCGTCGGGAGCACAGCTCTGCCCGTCCCCCGAGGGTCCTCACGGCTCCCACTTCCCCTTCGCCGTCTGCTTTCACTGCGAAGCCCGAGTGTGCCGTCCTTGTCATCTCGGTGGTGTGGGCCAGTGACGCAGTCTGGCCGACCGTGTACGAGACGATCTGACGTCCTCGCCATGTCAACCCCCCTCTCTGCTGCACTTACACAAAGAAGAGAAAACAGAGCGAGGTCCGCAGCCTGGCTTCTTTACTCGGCACGGCAGTCTCCAGTGTCAGGATGTCGTTCCTCATCACGGCCGAGCAGTGCCCCATCGTGTGCATAAACCACACCTGCTTTGCCCGGTCATCCGTCGGTGGGCATCGGGCTGGTTCTGCACCTTAGCGACTGCGAATCGCACTGCTGTAAACACACAGTGCAGGGAACTCCTCCATTTCCCCCAGGCTCCTTCGCGGAGTGGGAGACCCGGCGCACACGGTAGATCTATTGTTCAGGTCCCCAGGAAGCCCCGCACCCCCTTCCATGCTGGCTGGAGCAGCTCACTCTCCCGCCCCCAGTATCAGGGCACCCTTTCCTCCTTCTCGACCAGGCCACTCTCCCCAGGGCCCGGCGGCTGTGCTGTGACGCTGGGGCACCGAGCCCGGAGCCCCGGGCAGCCCCAGCCCCGAGTGACCTTCGCATCCAGCCCCTGCATCAGTGTCCCTGGGCACGGGGACTGCGGGCTGAGGGTGTTAGGAACTGTGCATTTGCTTGTTACGTCCTGCGCTGCGTGCCACAGACACAGCTCCAAGCTAACCGCCCGTCCAGGACGTTACAGATACACAATGTTCTTTGCCCGGTTTTCTTTCTTAAAATCACAAGAGGCGCCCACAGCTCGGTCCCCAGGTCTCGCACGGTTCACTTAGATGAATAACATTTGAGGTTCTGCCTGTTAGTATGGAAAGCAGCAAACGAGGGCCTGCTGGCCAAGTCCAAGTCCAGATACTGCGTGATGGAAACTATTTCTCCCCGATGCTGTCGCCAGCGACAAGCCCCATTCTGACGGCTTAATTAGGATTCAAGATTGCGTCCAGGACCTCGGGGCCTCAGAGCAGCCAGGCCGGTGCGTTCACAGACTGCGGTGTCCAGGGCCTTTCTGCTTTTGTATTTTGCAAGGGGAGAGGAAAGGAAATGTCTCTGTGAGAGGGAGGGAGAGAGAGAGAGCGCGCAAGAGAGAGGGATGGGTTCGTAATGAGCGGAGGAAGCCCCAACTATGGTGCAGTGGAGATAGGTCCCCAACTATGGTGCAGTGGAGATAGGTCCGTGGCCAGACGGGGAGGTGGGCGCACTGGGCACTCAGCACCAGGGGGCAGGTGCAGGCAGGGACCAAAGCAGGGAGAGATTTGCCTTTCGCCTGCTTCACCGCGGCCAGAGAGCCATGGATCTGCTCGTCTGTGGTGCACTCTGGCCTGGCTGTGGGAGCTGTGGTTTGCATGTGCTTTGTCTCCAGGGAGCTCGTGTGTTGCAAGCTTGGTCCCCAGCGTGGCCATGATAAGCGGCAGGGGGTGTCTAGCGGGAGGTCATTGGGTCACTGGGGGTGTGCCCTTGGGAGGCAGCCACGGCACCGTCTGTCACGGGCGACAGCACTGGCCCACACTGGGTTAACGGGAGACTGGGTTCCAGTGCTTTCCATGAACTTGGTGTTTCAGGTGCATCTGAGGCACCAGCAGGAGCCCTGGGGCCGCCGGCAGGGAGGGAGACCCGGGATCCAGACAGAGAGCCTCAGCCCGGGAGGAGCAGATGCCAGAGAGAAACCCCCCGGGACCCTGGCTTCCTTCTGACCAGATCTGGAATAATCCTTCAAACTTATCCAGGAAATCAGTCCCCTACTTGTCCTCAGAAAGTGCCACTGCAGGCTAAGCCACCACCTGGAACACCAATCTGAAGCCAGGAACCAGGAGCTTCTTCCAGGTCTCCCACATGGGTGCAGGGGCCCAGGGATTTGGGCCATCTTCCACTTCTTTCCCAGGCCATAGCAGAGAGCTATGGACTTGAACTGGCGTCCATATGGGATGCCGACACTGAAGGTGGCAGCTTTACCCACTACACCACAGAGCAGCCCCAAGACAGTGCCCTTTTACGTTTTACCCAGTCCTTCCGTGACCAGGGCTCCTTGTAGCCAGAGCTGCCAGCATTCCCACGTGGGGTCCTTCCCCAGAGTTCACAAGCCCCGGAAGTGTCTCTGTGTACTGGAGAGTGTTTAAATAAAGTGGCAATCCGAAGGGTAAATACGAGGCCGCCATTAGAGCTGATGGCCATAAAGGACTTGCGATGAGGCAGGAGAGACACGTAGGATATCCTGCAAAGAGAGACACAAAGGGGCACTGTGCATCTGTAATGATCTCGATAAAGTAAGAGCCTCCCCCGCCCCCGCCCTGTGTGTGTGCATGTGTGTGTGTGCGTGTGCATGTGTGTGTGTGTGCGTGTGCGTGTGTGTGTGTGCGTGTGCATGCGTGTGTACTTCCAAAACGCACTGGGGGTGCAATGCACCAAACCGGCAGCAGAGTCAGGGGTGGTCCCCTCCTTCCTGTCTGCCCGCTGGGTTTTACAACTGTTCACAGTGAGCACAGGCACTTTCACAGAGTGTAAGGTGCACTCCCGGCCTTTTCCAGAGGGCGTGTCACCGCCCCTGCCATGCGTGCAGGGAAGCGCCTACCGTCCAGGCTGGGCCATCGAGACAAGTGCCCACACCTTGCCTCTGATGCCCCATTAATGTCAAAGGCAGACCCAGAGGTGGGACCCCTTCAAAAAGGAGAGAAAATGCACTTTTAATGAGCACAAGCCTCCTCAGGACCAGCTCGCTAAACACAAAACACAGATGGAACTCGCAAGGAGCAAGACCACCTGCGAAATCAGCAGCATTGCGGTCACCTGCTGGTAGGTAGCAAGCTGCCCCGACAGGCGACCCCGCACACAGCACTGGTTTATTTCTCGTACTCCCGCAGGGCAGGCATTCAGGCGGAGTTCAGCAAGGCGGTTCTTCCGCTGCACGGGCTCACGGCGGCTGGCGGGTCCAGCTCTCACTGTCTCACTGACGGGTCTGGCACGGAGCCCCCTCCCCCACCCTCCCCTTTTCCCTTCTCTTCCATCTAGTGGCTTCTCTGGAGCTTCTTTGGAGCCCCATTTGGCTCCCCCTGCCCAGCTTCCCAGGCCCCTGTCCAGAGCTGGGTCACCGTCACCTGCCCCACATCCTGTCCGTCAGAGCCGTCCCAGGAGGGGAAGCAAAGCCACCTCGGGTGCGGCTGGCCACACTGGGAGGCCAGTTCACCTCGGCCTGCTCACGATGGCAAACAGCAGCTGCTCGCGTGATCATTCCGCTGGAGCTCGCAAGACCAAAGGCCTGGGCTGAACTCTGGGTCCACTCCCTAACAGGCATGGGTTCAAATCCACGCTCCACCACTCAGCAGCCAGTAACCTCAGCCAGGTCGGCGAACTTCTCAGAGCCTGATCCCTCCCCTGCAAAACAGGGGTGATGAAGTCGTCCCCCTGCGTCACTCGTGAGGAAGAAACAGCGCACACCGCCCAGCGCAGTGGCAGGCCAGTGGAGCCACGCAACACATGTCAGCATGCTTTTCCGCTCTTACCTGGGCCTTTGCTTTCATGGTCAAATGTGGTCAAAACAAAAAGTTTCGCTTTTGCAAGCCCTCCAGGGTCACAAGGGCTCTGAGGAACATTCTGGAAATGCAGGAGCTTGAGCTCGGCAGCTCTCCCAGGCTTCTGACTGCAGTCACCCAGGTCAGCGTCGGTCAGCCGTGTGATCCAGGCCTGGCCAATCATAGGACCTCCTTCCTCCGGAGCCAACGATTGGCTCCAGAGAGCACATGTGACTCAAGCAAAAACCAATCAGAGTCCTTCCCTGGGATTTCTGAGCCTGACACTGGAGAAGCGGCCCTGGTTTGGGAGCACAAGAAGAGTTAGATGTTAGGGCTGTTGTCGGCCATCTTTGCTGCCAGGAACTGAGCACAGAAGGAAAGAGGAAATTAAAGAGATGGTCGGGGTCCTTGTCCTCAGCCCTGGGACCCGCCCCCAAGCCCACCCGCCAGGGCAGCTGTGGACTGCCTTTCTGCTTGAGCCAGTATGAGCTGGGCTAGCATGAGTCTCGACCTGGGAGAGCTCAAGGAACAGAGAGATCCAGGAGGAGGAGCCCTGGACGGGGAAGAAGGAGGCAGGCAGAGAAATGCAGCAGCCAGGAGCAGACCGTTCAGGGACCACTGGGGCTGCTCGGGACGGCCCGGAGCACAGCACCACCTGGGCTGGGGAACATCCCTTCCACCGGGGCTGCTCAGGATGGCCTGGAGCACAGCACCACCTCAGCTGGGGTCATCCCTTCCACCGGAACTGCTCAGGACAGCCCGGAGCACAGCACCACCTCAGCTGGGGTCATCCCTTCCACCGGGAGTGCTCAGGACAGCCCGGAGCACAGCACCACCTCAGCTGGGGTCATCCCTTCCACCGGGAGTGCTCAGGACAGCCCGGAGCACAGCACCACCTCAGCTGGGGTCATCCCTTCCACCGGGAGTGCTCAGGACAGCCCAGAGCACAGCACCACCTCAGCTGGAGTCATCCCTTCCTCTACACGCGTGTGCCAGAGGAGGTGAGAGTGTGACCGTCATTGTAGGGGTAGCAAAGGAAATGGAAAACAAATGACATGAGCTGGCCCAGGTGGAGCCATCGTGTGGGTTCCACCATCTTCCAGCCAGGCTCGGGGCCGGCGCTAACGCTGGGGGTCTGGCTCTCTTCCATCAGTACCCAGCCCAAAGTCAGCTCACCGGTGGACAAAAGACTCCAACTAGTGCCTGCAATAGGAAAACCTCGTACGTTCATCTGATTTTTGCTTTGTTCTTCTTCAGCATAAAATATCCTTGCATTTCTTCTCCTCGCCGGGAGTAAAAGTGACCGGGGGCAACAGGTGTTCAGCACCTGCCCCAACCCCAAGGCTGAGGAGTTACACCTAAAGGAAGTGGAGGGCCTGGGTCCGGTGCAGACATTTCTCAGCGACCTTGCTGGTAGTGACTGTCCCAAACCCCAAGTGCTAAGAGGGCACTCAAACTCTATTCGACCAGTTCCACCCTTCAATGTGCATGCGCTAATGGCGCGCAGCCATGGAGGTGGAGCTTAGTAACTCACTAATTCGTGTGCCACTGCCTCACTCTCCAGCAGGCTATTAAATTGTCCAGTACACTGCTCGCATCTTCCCCAGAAACCCCATGGAAAGGAATGCCACTACGGAAGTGAGACTCCGCCATTGAGACCCGAGGAGGAGTGGCTGTCTTCCCAATCTCGGAGAAGTAGGGCTTCCGATGTCCACAGTAGCGAGTGGAGGGTGCGGGCTGCCGGCATTCCGGGTCGGGCAGAGGTGACTGCCCTGGGGGTTCACTGCAGCCGCATGACTTGTCCCCTGAACAGGAGAACCCGGGCACCACGCTACATTCCCACCTTGGACCACTAGATCCCAGATACACAAGTTAGCAGAACGCACAAAGTAGAGCAAAAATCAACCATTAAATTAAAGACATAGAAAGAGAAGAGTGCACAGAGGACAGCCAGCAGTGGGAACGGACCAGTGAGCTGAGATCAATTCCTACCGCTGACAACAAAGCAACAATGTAAGATGTGCACAACATCTGAAACATTGAAACGACTCAAAAATAATGATGAACACGTGGGAAAATTTCTAATTCCCGGGACTGAGTGAAAACCGAGTACAGACAATAACAGCAAATGGAGAGGAGCCGGCACTACCGCGTAGCAGGTGAAGCTGCCGCCTGCAGTGCCGGCATCCCAGGTGGATGCTGCTTTGAGTCCCAACTGCTCCTCTTCCAATCCAGCTCTCTGCTGTGGCCTGGGAAAGCAGTGGAGGATGGCCCAAGTGCTTGGGCCCCTGCACCCACGTGGGAGACCTGGAGGAAGCTCCTGGCTCCTGGGTTCGGATTGGCGCAGCTCCGGCTGTTGGCAGCCATCTGGAGAGTGAACCGTCAGATGGAAGACCTCTCTCTCTCTCTCACTCTCTCTCTCCCCCTCCCTCCCTCCCTCTGCCTCTCTGTAACTCTGCCTTTCAAATAAAATAAATAAATCTTTTTTAAAAAAAATCAAATGGAGATACGAAACTGAAAGCCACGCCAGCACCCACTCACAGAAGCTGGCATTCCACGGTGTGCACACTGTGTCCATGCGTGGATACAGACCACGCCCAGGATGCTTTGTCTTCGGAAGCAGAGCGGGGAGCAGACTGGACCAAGTGAGGAAGCGTGGTCAGAATGGACTTGTCTGCAATGTAGTCCCATGTTCTGCAATGTAGTCCCAGTTCTTCTTCTTCTTTTTTTTTTTTTTTTAAGATTTATTTATTTACTTGAAAGTCAGAGTTACACAGAGAGAGGAGAGGTAGAGACAGAGAGAGAGGTCTTCCATCCCCTGGTTCACTCTCCAGTTGGCTGCAACTGCCAGAGCTATGCCAATCTGAAGCCAGGAACCAGGAGCTTCTTCCGGGTCCCCCATGCGGGTGCAGGGGCCCAAGGACTTGGGCCATCTTCTACTGCTTTCCCAGGCCACAGCAGAGAGCTGGATGAGAAGTGGAGCAGCTGGGTCTCAAACCGGCGCCCATATGGGATGCCAGCACTGCAGGCGGCTGCTTTACCTGCTATGCCACAGTGCCATCCCCCATATTCCCAATTCTATACAGAGCAGCTAGTACATGGCCCGTTCATACAGGATGTGTAGGGTTAACAACATTTCTTTCAAACATCCACCGTCAGCATAAATAGGGCTTCACAGAGAGCTGATTTTGACACCACTGACTGCAGCATCCTTCATGGGAGGGAACGAACTAAGGGTCCCAGAGGAGCAGCGGGAGCCCCCAGCCTGCCAGGTGGGGCTGTGGTACCCAGCCCGGGAGAGCTCTGCCCACATCTCGTCATCCTGTGCCTGTCGCCCAATGCAGCTATGTGGGGACATGGCACAGTCACTATGTGCCCAGGTCACACAAGCTGTGTCTCGACAGTGGGTGAATGCCTGGTCGCAGGAAGAGACTCCCACAAACCGAGTCCAGCCTTGCCCACCTGGGGACACAGCAAGGGGGCCTCACTGGATGTGGCCCCTCCTTCGTGGAGGCCCCGGCTCCAGCTGCGAGATTCTAGAGACAGCACACGCGGATGGGGACGGCCTCTATGCCGATCACCTGCCCCCTCACTGCATCTTCTGCACGCTGAGAGGAAGGGCGAGGACCTGCCGCGCCCTCGTCCCAGCTCTCTGGTCACCGTGGACCTGACCGGCTGTCTCAGGATGTGAGGAGAAGGGTTCCAGCCCCAGAGGCAGGAGCACGTGGGATGGCTCGCTGCCCTCGCCCTCCAGTCCAGGAACCCTACCGCCTTCCTCCAGCTCTTGGGCGCTGCCCCTGGTGAACTTGGTCCGTGGCCAAGTTCAGTCGCAAGGTGACCTCCGCGCGACCTCAAGCTTTGCCTCCTGTTCATAATTAAGAGAAGAAACCAGCAAATGAGCGTATGCGTAAATTATGCAGCAATGGGGGCTTTTTCATTCTTGATGTGAACTATTTTGGCCTAATTCCTTTTTTTCCTCCAAAAAAAGAACATCTAATATTTCAAGGGGAGAGATACGATCTCACTTCAATGCGGTTAGCTTCCACTGACCTTGAACTGAATCTACAAATTTCTTAGAGGTGACCTCTTGGTGGACGCTTGATGCACATTCACAAACAAATGAACTGAGAAGATCCCTGTTTAGATAACGGGTCCGATCGAAGGCCCAGGACCGGGTGGTGGAATCACGGAATCTTAGAATAACAGTTTCAGAGAGACCAGGACGGAACCCTAGGGCTGCAGAATGCAGAGCTGGAAGGGACCACTGAGAGGAACACAGAAAAGACAGCTGAGCTGTGTGGTCTCTGGGGACGGGGCTGTGTGTGGCCGTCCCTAGCTAGCACCCAGCGGGCACAGAACAGAGGCACCGACAATCTTTCCTAACAAATAAGGGAACAACGAAGTGTGCAGGAAGTACAAGTGCACAAGAAAGCTGGAGAGAGAATCCTTCAACCATTCGTTCACGCAGCAACTCTTCTTTAAAAAATTTGTTTGCAGTTTTTATTTACAAGCCAAAGAGACAGAGACTTCCATCAACTGGATCCCTACCTAAACGCTCCCAAGCGCCAGGGCTGAGCACGCTGAAGCCAGAGCCTGGAACTCCATCTGGGTCTCCCAAGTGGGCGGCAGAGACCCAGGTGCTTGGTGCCTCCTGGGGTGCACATGAGCAGGAAGCTACAGCATGGAGCGGAGCTGGGATTTGACCCCGGCACTGCCATGGGGGGTGCGGGTGCCACACAGTGTCGTAACTGCTCCCCCAAGCGCCACCCCCAGGCACTGCTCTCCTGTACACCTACCAACAGCTTCAGGGTCACAGACCCTGCCGCCCAGGGGGTCTCCACCCAGGGACAGTTGCTGGGGGCTGGGGAGAATTTCCTCCGTTCTGGGGGCTCCAGCATCTCCTAGACCTTGAACTTGGATTTCAGAGGCAGCCACTAGGCACATAGTAGAACAACCAAGCAAGCTTCTACTAGGAACAGTAACAGAAGGGCAGGAATATTCTAGAAGGGAATATGGCCCCTGACTCAACCATTTATACTTTCTTCCCACCACAGTTTTCCTTAAAGTAAGCCTAACTACTGGGGCTGGCACTGCGGCACAGCGGATAAAGCCAATGCCTGCGGTGCCGGCATCCCATATGGGCACCAGCCCAAGTCCCAGCTGCTCCACTTCCAATCCAGCTCTCTGCCAATGCACTTGGGAAAGCAGCAGAGGGTGGTCCAAGTGCTTGAGCCCCTGCACCCACGGGGGAGATCTGGAGACGGCTCCTGGCTCCTGGCTTTGGCCTGGCCCAGCTCCAGCCATTGCAGCTATTTGGGGAGTGTTTCAATGGATGGAAGATTCTCTCTCTCTCTCTCTCTCTCTCTCTCTCTCTCTCTCTCTCTCCCTCCACCTCAAATAAATAAATATTTAAAAACAAAAAATAAGCATACTATTGGCCCACTGGATTCATACTGGACATCTACCAAAGTCGTCTGTAGACAATGATTCCAACACAGGGCGAACTTTAAAGGAATAAACATACATGGATTCTGTTCACCCTTGCAAGACCTCCGCTGCTGATGGCGATGCTGCTGTCTGGCATCTGGGGCCCCCATGTGGACACTGACCAGGGCCTCGGAGGCCACTCAGCTGATGGCTTTCCAGCATGGCAGTGGTGGGTGATGCCGGCTGCCCAACAGTTTGGACAATGCTGGTTCAGAGCCAGCTCCAGGACGTCCCAGAGGGTCGCCCAGCCGGAGGCTACAGTGACGCCCCGGAGGCGGGCAGGAGAGCGCATCTCAAAGTGACAGACGTGGCCACAGAATCCTTGGGGAAAGCAGAGGCCAGAGAGCGCCATGACCAAGTGCCTCGCTGTGGCCATGACCGTCCCACAGGACCACCCTCAGGCGGGACAGGCTGCCTGCTTCCGGAAGACACTGTGGATAATGTCCCTGCACTGGCTCCTGCCTGACAGGTGCCACACTCCCGGAATATTCCATGACTTCCTGTGCACAGGGACCGAGCCTGGCATCTCTGCCCTGCCCCCACCATCTGGGCAGCTCCAGGCCACTCTGACCCTCCGTTTCTTCATCCATATATGACACAAACCTGCACAAACCTGATTTTAGAGAAAAGATGAAATACCAGGAAGGAGCTCCTGGCTCCTGGCTTCGGCATGGCCCAGCCCCGAACATTGCAGCCGTTTGGGGAGTGAACCAGTGGATGGAAGACCTCTCTCTCTCTCTCTCTCTCTCTCTCTCTGTGTGTGTGTGTGTGTGTGTGTGTGTGTCCTTCTCTCCCTGGTGCTCTGCTCTTCAAATAAACAAATAATTCTTTTTTAAAAAAATGAGTTTGCCCCCCCCATCGCCATGGAAATCTGTTTTCTTGTCTTCAAAACAAGACATTAACTTATCTCAAAGGATCTTGTGATTGGGGCCGGCGCTGTGGCGCAGTGGGTTAATGCCCTGGCCTGAAGTGCCAGCATCCCATATGGGTGCTGGTTCTAGTCCCGGCTGCTCTTCTTCCGATCCAGCTCTCTGTTATGGCCTGGGAAGGCAGTAGAAGATGGCCCAAGTGCTTGGGCCCTTGCACCTGTGTGGGAGACCTGGAAGAAGCTCCTGGCTCCTGGCTTTGGCGCAACTCTGGCTGTTGCAGCCATCTGGGGAATGAACCAGTGGATGGAAGACCTCTCTCTCTCTCTCTCTCTCTCTCTCTCTCTCTGCGTCTCCTCTCTCTGTGTAACTCTGACTTTCAAATAAATAAATAAATCTTTTAAAAAAAGGATCTCGTGATTATCAAATTAGAAAGCAGGTGTAGGCACTATTATGTCCAGAAAGGTAAGGAATTGGAAGTGAGGAAGTCATCAGGTATTTGATAAGACCTCCATCCTGACCCTGTCACTTTCTGATAGAAAGAGCGGCCCCATTCCTTCCTGTTGCTTCAGTCACCATCTCTGTGATCTCCGATGTGCAGCTCTCGGCTTGGCTTCTGCGTTTCTATTTCTCGGCCAACGTTTCCTCTGTCTATTCCTCAGGTGCATTTTCCCTTAGCGTTCTTGAGCCTATTTGTGGCACCTGCCTTCAGATCCTTGTTTGGCACCTGCCACATGGAAGTCAGTCTCCAGTCATTTTCTGTGCCTTGAGTCTGGGTTGTATTTTCCCATTTCTTTGTGTGTCGAGTAATTTTGGGTTGTGTCTTAGACATCGTTACTGGCCTGTTACTCCTGTCAGTTGTAATGGCCTGCAGGGGGGTATGGTCTTTGCTTTATCATGCGATTTTAACGTAGCTGGATGCAAACCATGAACTAGGGCTTTGAGGCCGCAGCTCCCGGGACTGCTGGTGATGGCTCCTGCAGAAGCATGCTTCAGTGGTCCTGCAGGGGTCTGAGCTGACAGAGATCCTGGCTCCCTCTCTCATTCCAGGATGTCCCCCCCTCGCTTGCCAGAGACTGATATTGCTGCAAACTCTGAGCTGCAGCATGTGATCTACAGGTTTCCTGTTGGTGTCTCAACTGTCCCACGTGGGGCCCAGCCTGGTCTGCCTGCAGGGTAAAGACCAGGAAGTCCACCCCAGGCCTTGCCCTTCTTCCAAGTGTCCCCAGTGGAAGCTGCCGGCTTTCCCTCACTCTGCAAGGCCTGTCTTTTTTTTAAGATTTATTTGAAAGTCAGAGTTACACAGAGAAAGAAGGAGAGGCAGTGAGAGAGAGAGAGAGAGAGAGAGAGAGAGAGAGAGAGAGAGAGAGAGAAAGGTCTTCCATCTGCTGGTTCACTCCCCAGATGGCTGCAACGGCCAGAGCTGCACCAATCCAAAGCCAGGAGCCAGGAGTTTCTCCCAGGTCTCCCACATGGGTGCAGGGGCCCAAGGACTTGGGCCATCTTCTACTTCCTTCCCAGGCCACAGCAGAGAGCGGGATCAGAAGTGGAGCAGCCAGGTCTTAAACCGGCACCCACATGGGATGCTGGTGCTGCAGGCCAGGGTGTTAACCCACCGAGCCACAGCGCCAGCCCCCCAAGGCCTGCCTTTACAGGGTTGTATTTGACAGTGTGTTCTGCTTTGCTGTGAATGTGTCCCTCCCACAAGCTACCACACAGGAAACAAAAGCCTCCCCACCCATTCCAGGTCACAGCCATTTCTAGGCTCTGCCGGTCCTCAGCCATCAAGCCGTACACTCACAACTATTTTTTCCAGCCAGTTCAGAGCCTCACTAGGTTCGTGTTCTCATTTGTCCACATACACGTTTTACGGTGGAGAAGCAGAAATGCAGTCTATGAGTTCCAGCCCCGGCATCGTGGAGATGAGTGCAGAGAGGGCTTGGTCCCCGAGAGACAACTCCAAGTGAATCACTTCCTCTCTGTCTCACTCTTCTCTTCTGTAAAGACGTGGACTTTTTCAAAGAAAGATTTACTTATTCACTTATAAGTCAGAATTACAGAGAGAGAGAGAGAGGCAGAGAGAGAGAGGGAGGGAGGAAGGGAGAGGGAGGAAGAGAGAGAGAGAGGGAGGGAGGGAGGGAGAGAGAAAGAGGAGAGAGAGAGAGGGAGGGAGAGAGAGAAAGAGGAATCTTCCATCCTCTGGTTCACTTCCCAAATGGCCGCAATGGCCAAGCCAGGAGCCAGGAGCTTCTCCCAGGTCTCCCATGTGCGTGCAGGGGCCCAAGCACTTGCGTCATTCTCTGCTGCTTTTCCTGGTGCATTAGCAGGGAGCTGGATAGGAAGAGGAGCAGCCTGCTGCACCACATCGCCAGCCCCGGAGCTGGTGTTAACCGAACGCTACATTATGAGAGCACTTTGAAAAGTTCACAGAACACACATATTGTCAACAAACTGTATGAATTACATTTTTCCACACCAGAATACACTTTCAATTCAGCTTTCCCACGAGCCTTTTGAAGTATTCCAATAATAGCAAAAGAAAAAAATGAAATCAACTTTAAGACGTCTAATAACTGGGAAAATGAATTGTAGTAAGACTTTATTACAGAATATAAATTTAAGAATGACTCAGTTGAATAACATGGAAATTGGTTTTTTTTTTAATTATTTATTTGATAGGCAGAGCAACAAGAGAGACAAAAAAGAGAGAGGCCTTCCATCCTCTGGCTTGCTCCCCAAGTGGCCACAACAGCCAGGAGCTCCATCCTGGTGTCTCACGTCTTTGGGCAGGGACCAGTCCTTGGGCCGCCTTCCCCTGCCTTCCGCTTCCCCGGTGCATTAGCAGGGCGTGGAGTGGAAGCAGCGTGGCCAGAACGCAGTCAGCCCTCCAGGGTGAGACCCGGGCACCACAAGGAGCGACAGCCCCCTGAGCCACAGTGTTTTCCTCGGAAAATGAGAGTCGTGTTTTGTGAACAGAACGAGGTTACCACGGTACAGACGAGTACAGACAGGGGTAACCGGAGTGCAGCTTGGTTTTAAAATATGTCTTATAAAAGGCTGAAAATATATAATCGACTGTTAACAATGTTAGGTTTCAGAGATAAGGTAGCAGGCGATTTCTAGTTTCTTCTCTGTTTTCCAATTCTTCTAAAATAAATATGGCTTATGTTTGGGGGGGGGGGGCTTTAACAATATCTTTTAACCAAAGGAATAGACTCATCACCAGAGTCCCTCTTGCCAGCACATTCCATGACTGATCGACTCAGCACTTATTTGTTAGACACCTCTTGTATACAAGCCCCTGGAGAGAAGTCAAAGGCAACCAAGATCCTGTACCCCAGAACCTAGAGGGAAATCAGACGCCCTAACCATCTCCCAACCCTGCACCCCAACACGCTCCAAATCAAGCAGTGTGCACACCTGGGGGAAGGAGCGGCCAGGGGCGTGGGAGGCTGCAGGGCAGGTGTCCAGAAGGAACGGGGGCTGCAGGGCGGGCAAGTGCCCAGACCCCGCATAGGGCTGCAAGCGGAAGCTCCGCCCACCCCGTCGGCGTCGTGGGCGTAGGTGAGAGTGCCGGCACCCACCAGCTTGCTCTGCACTGCCCCCAAGAGCACCCAAGGTGGTCAGAGCACCTGGTTCTTGCGAAGATGGAGGACTCCAGCCACTCCCTCTGGGGGAACGCCCCCAGGCAGCACCCCGCACTTCTGGTAGGAGAGTCCTGTCTCCTCTCAGCGAGAGGCCGATGCATCTAAGCCCAGACACCTCTGTGCGGGGCCTGGTGGGGCTTCAGGTGGCTGCCCCGGGGAGGAGGAAGACACACACACACACACACACACACACACACACACACACCCCTTCATTAAAGCGGTGCCCGATTGGAAACAGCTGTGACTAATTAGACAGTTTGAGTGCTGTGAAGGAGGACTAATTTCTGTAGCCTTTGTAATAAATCTTATGCTGTCTCTGTCCCCACGCTGGACTTGAACTCTCTCTCTTTTTTTTTTCCTAGGGGTGATTTAGCACATTACTCATGAAAGAAACAGTATCCCTTTTGTTTGGGCCCAGTCTGTTTAATAACAAAAGAGCCCATGGCAATTAGCAGGCAGCTCGGTGACAAAGCGATTGCCCCCGTCTGATGGGCTGGCCAGCTCCGGGGTGAGGTGGGCGGCAGCCCCCTGACCCGGCTGTCCGTCCACTGTGCCTTGGTTTCCACTCTGAGTTCCCGAGACTCTGGTGGACAAGACCCAGTGCCCCGGGTGTCGGTGATGAACACAAGGAGCGGGAGGGCGCAGGGCTGAGCCGCTGCAGGGCTCTTAGATGCAGTCTGCTGTACCCCACCGTATCTCTAAGAGAGGGGGACTGTCTCAGAATTAGAGTGAAGAGGATATAGAGGCGGCCCCTACATCAGCCCCTCCATCGGGAGAGGACAGTGAGGCCCATGGGGCGGGGGAGCCGCTGTGGTTGGAGCTGCGCTTCAGCTAGCCCAGCCAGATCTTCAGATCTGCAATCCACAGGGCCCCGTGGGTTCTGCCTAGCAGTTCCCAGCTGATTCAAGTCAAAATCACGTCGTGCTCCCTTGAAAGGTAATACAGCACCTGTGTGAACGTAGGAGATGGGTCAAGAGCATGAACTTGGCAGGCAGTCCTGGCTCTCCCCCTTCCCCACTGTGATTCTGGATAAGTCACTTCGCCTCTCTGGGTCTCAGCTTACTCATCTGTGAGATGGGCATAAATGGTTTCTAAAGTCTGTTGGGAGGACTGTTGAATACTGCTGAAGCGTAACTTCCGTCTCCACACTGGCTGCCATGCGGGCGAGCACGGCTGGGGACAGGCACAGCCTTGGGGCTGGGCTCTGCTTGAATCCATGGCCCCAGCTCAGGCGGGCCTGGGCACCACCCAGAAATCCTTCCCATCTCCCTAGTCACCCTTCTCTTTGGAGACCACTCTATGCTTCCCTCCTCTAAGTCACCAACACTGCCTTTTCTCTGCTGTCTGGCGGTTGATGGCCGTGGGTTCATTGATTTCACTAAAGAGAATTGGAAGCAATTAGAAGAGAACCTCCCAGGGGCCCTCCGTGGAACCAGCCATACACTGTGCTCTTCCTCGGGTTAAAATGGGTGCATCCTGCACTCCTCTCTAAACTACCTCTTCACCTTGTGCACAATCACAGATCAGAGAAGCTAAGAAATTCGCCCAGGCCAGCGCCGCGGCTCAATAGGCTGATCCTCCGCCTGCGGCACCGGCACACCGGGTTCTAGTCCCAGTCGGGGTGCTGGATTCTGTCCCTGTTGCTCCTCTTCCAGGCCAGCTCTCTGCAGTGGCCTGGGAGTGCAGTGGAGGATGGCCCAAGTGCTTGGGCCCTGCACCCCCACGGGAGACCAGGAGAAGCACCTGGCTCCTGGCTATAGATCAGCGCAGTGCACCTGCCACAGCACGCCGACCACAGTGGCCATTGTGGGGGTGAACCAACAGAAAAGGAAGACCTTTCTCTCTCTCTCTCTCTCTCTCACTGTCCACTCTGCCTGTCAAAAAAAATTTAAAAAAAAGAAATTCACCCAAAGTTAACAGCAAAGCTAGCATTTTAATCCTGATTCTATAAGAGGCTAAAGTCGGTACCATCTTCCCCTCATTATGCAGCAAAGACACCAGCATGTGATAGATGCCCAGAGGAAGGGGAAGGGAGGGAGGGTGAGGGGGAGGGATAGATGATGATGGATAGGTGGATGAATGTATGGATGGATGGGTGGATGGATGGGTGATGGGTGGGTGGATGGATGGATGGGTGAATGGGTGGATGGATGGATGGGTGAATGGGTGGATGGATAGAGGATGGATGATGGGTGGGTGGGTGGATGGATGGACGGATGAGAAAAATCTGCAGATCTTCCTGGGCTTCCCATGGCACCAGTGATTCATCAGCTGCATCTACCCATCTCTCTCTTCTCATTCTCAGGTCTCAGCCAAGGTCTCCTCATTTACATAAAGAGCAGAATGGAGATGCTCAAATAGAACCAGATGCAGGAAAGGGCTGAAGGACCTTGTCCCACGTCCACAGCCTCTACAAGAGGCAAATAAACTCCACCCTCTATAAACTGGCACCTGAGCAAAACTCTGCCTTCCTCCCCACCCCACCCCCAACACCTTTGAGTCCCAGATTGACATATTAACATAACACTAGCCCAGGATAGGGGAGCTTGCAAAGCCCATCCCGAGGCAGCCACTCTGGTATTCCAGGGTGAGTAGCAGTCCTCCAGGAAACAATTCTGCTAAGAGATGAGGTCGCCAACCACAGAAACAGCTGAATCGCCTGGAGGGGAGATGAGAGGTAGCAACCAGAGCCGGAGGAGGGACTAACTGGAAAGACGCTGTTTGAAAGTCACCACGCGAGGAGCCCGATGTGAAAGTTGTTTTCCTAAGCACTGAGGTGAACACATGGTTGTTAAGGCTCCAAAGCTACTTGTCTGTGTTCTAAAACCACCTCACACAGCAGCAGGGTGGGAACTGCACTTTGGGAAACACCAGTCTAGAGCCACGCCCTCATTTCGAAGCTGGGAAAGTAAAACTACTTAGTATCAGAGAGTAAATTTGGGTCAGAGTCAGAATTTGAACTCAGAACCCAGACTCTGTTTCCAGGGGCTGAGCCTTGACTTTGCATCGCAGCACCATCGTATGCTTGCTTCCTTCCTTCCTTCCTTTCTGTTTCTTTCTTTCTTTTTCTTTTTTTAGGGTTTATTCATTTATTTGAAAGGCAGAGTTACAGAGAGGCAGAGGCAGAAAGAGAGAGAGGTCTTCCATCTACTGGTTCACTCCCCAAATGACCACAATGGCCGGATCTGGGCCCATCTGAAGACAGGAGCTTCTTCCAGGGCTCCCACGCAGGTGCAGGGTCCCAAGCACTTGGGCCATCTTCCACTGCTTTCCCAGGCCATAGCATAGAGCTGGATGGGAAGTGGAGCAGCCAGGACTGGAACCAGAACCCATATGGGATGCCGGTGCTGCAGGCAACGGCTGCTGGCTCCGCAACTTCCTAAAGAGAGTGTCTCAGCCAAGCCGGCAGAGCCCAGAGCACCTTCTGCAAGCCCCTCTCACTGGCCCAAGCCCGCACCGCCTCCCCAGCACACACGCACAGCGCTCAGGCTAACACTGCTACAGGTGGCACGGGGCGTGGATGCATTGTCCTGCTTCTGCCCACATCAGACCAGACCCAAAGGCTGGGGCACCTTGGCCAGCATCTCCACAGCACCATGCTCTCAGAGGGCAGACGCAGCCAGGCCATGGGGGTGCAGGATCCCGGGCTGATGGTGGCATCTTCTCCCTCCCAGGACCAGAGAACAAAGGGGAGAGTGGTCAGAGGGAACGCTAGCCTTGGCCTTCGCCGCTGCTGATGGGCGGGGCGGGGTCGGGGGAGGGTGGAGAGCCACGTGCTGACTGAGGGGGACAGACATGCCCATGGCAGGGAGAGGGTGGCCTCAGAGCGGGGAAGCAGTGGGAGCTGTGTCAGTTCCACCTGTTGTGATGGACCACTAACAATAGCCGCTCGCCCCCCACTCCCAGACACCAGCAAATATCTGAAGACCCTCAGAAGGCAAACATGCGGGGCCGGAGTCTGTCATGGTGGAGTATCTGTTGGAGACCCAGCTCTGGCGTCCGACTCCAGCTTCCTGCTTCTGCACACCCCAGAAGGTGGCCAGTGATGGACGGAGCCCTTTGCTCCCTGCCACCCTCCTAGGAGGTCCAGATTAAGTTCCTGGCTTCTAGCTGCAGCCTGGTCCTTTTGGACATTTGGGAAGTGAACCAGTGAATGAGGGCTCTCCCCCAGCCCCCACCTCACTTTTCAAATAAATAGAATAAATAATCAATAATTTAAAAAGACCTACAGGGCCTCTACTTGCAGTGCCAGCATCTCATATGGGCGCCGGCTCGAGTCCCGGCTGTTCCATTTCTGATCCAGCTCTCTGTTGCAGCCTGGGAAAGCAGTGGAGGCTGGCCCAAGTGCTTGAGACCCTGCACCCACATGAGAGACCTGGAAGAAGTTCCTGGCTCCTGGCTTCAGATCAGCCCAGCTCTGGCCGTTGCAGCCATTTGGGGGAATGATCCAGCGGATGGACCCCCCCATCTCCCTCTCTCTGTCTCTCCTTCTCTACCTCTCAAATAAATAAATAAAATCTTAAAAAAAAAAAAAAGCTCCTGAAAGCCATGCGAGACGCTGTCCTGCCTGCTAGCCTCCAGCCATCTGGGCGGCTCTGCGTGGGAAAAGCCTGGCAATGTCGGCCTTGCACAGCCGCTGGGTTAGCCCTGTTTCTTTAAATAAGCAAGCCCGATCGTCCCTCAGTATCCACGGGAGATCAGCGCCAGCACCCCCTCCGGTGCCCACAGATACCAAAACACACATCCCTTCTGTGAATCAGAACCCACACCCCTTCCTGGAGACCTTAGCCACCTACCGCTGACTCCTAACCCCTGATAGGACCACGAATGCCATGTAGACGGTGGTGCCGCGTTGCTCAGGGAACAGTGACAAGAAACGGACTCTGTACCTCTGGACCTTGGTACTTTTTTCAGAGAATTTTCACAGCTGGTTGAACCCACAGATGTGGCCCCCACAGGCGTGGAGGCTGACTGTACCACCCACCGAATCCGGCGTGCCGTGCAGTGTGGCAGCTGGTGACTGTTCAGAGCCATGACAATGCTGCTTCTTTCAATACAAAAGTCACAGGCTCCGCCCCCTGGGGCCGCAGCTCGCTGGGCAGAAATGGCCAGGCCCGAGTCCTTAGCCAAGTTCAGCACCCAGCTGCAGGTCCCCGGGCTGTGGCTGGCCCTGGCTCACAATGCCGTGGGCCCTAAGGCTCTGCCGCTGGGGCGAGCAGCTGCCTGCCCTCCTCGCAGCCACTCTCAGCGGAAGGGAGACCCAAGCAGCCACCCCCAAGGCTGCCCCCTTGTGAAGAGGGACCTGGGACAGAGGAATTCCCCAGCAAGACTGGGACAGACAGGAAAAAAATGCCAGCGGCTCTGGCAGGGAGGGGAAACTCAGGGTGTGTCTGCCCGACAGCGTGCATGCAGGCCGGTTTTGGGGGGCCGAGGTGGGGAGCCTTGGGGCTTGGATTTCATGCTAAGGACCATGAGGCGCCATTCAGGATCTGAGCAGCCCAGTGACGTCACCAGGTGGGTGCTTGGCCGACATTATGCAGCACATGATGTAGGAGCAGTGAAAATCGCTAATTTGGCTGTATAAAATGAACAGCTTTGTAAAAGTCAAAGTTTCTGCATGGAGAAAAACCATGAATAATATCAAAAGACACGCTGCCAAGTAGGAAAAAAAAGGTTTGCAACTCACATCACCGTCAGCAAGCTTTGAGCTCCTTCATTTCCAAAGAGCACCTACCAATACAGACAGCAAATTCAGAAATCAATTTTTTAAAGATTTATTTATTTATTCAAAAGGCAGAGTTACAGAGAGAGAGGGAGAGATGGAGAGAGAGAGAAAGAGAGGGAGGGAGAGAGAGGAGAGAGAGAGAGAGAGAGAGAGAGAGAGAGAGAGAGAGAATCTTTGATCCACTGGCTCACTCCCCAGGGCTGGCCAGGCTGAAGCCAGGAGGCAGGAGTTGGGCTGATCCAAAGCCAGGAGCCAGGAGCTTCTTCCGGGTCCCCCACATGGGTGGCAGGGGCCCAGGTACTTGGGCCGTCTTCTGCTGCTTTCTCAGGTGCATTAGCAGGGAGCTGGATCAGAAGTAGAGCAGCCAGTACTCGAACCAGCACCCATATAGATGTGGACATCAAAGGCAGTGGCTTAACCCACTGAGCCACAGTGCCAGTCCCCAGAGATCAAATTCTGAAGGGGGGGGCGCTATGGCATAGAGGTTAAAGCCACCACTTGCAGTCCTGGCATCTCACATGGTTGCCAGTTCGAGTCCCAGCTGCTCCAATCCAGCTCTGCTATGGCCTGGGAAAGCAGTAGATGATGACCCAAGTCCTTGGGCCCTTGCAACTGTGTGGGAGACCCAGAAGAAGCTCCTGGCTTCAGATCCTCTCAGCTCTGGCCGTTGCAGCCATTTGGGGAGTGAACCAGTGGTAGAAGACCTCTCTCTCTGTCTCTCTGCCTCTGCCTCTCTGTAACTCTGCATGTCAAATAATAAATAGATCTTTAGAAAAACAGCCTGAAGGGAGAATTGAACAAAGAGCGTGAACAAGTCGTTCACAACACAGAAACACAAATGGGTTTTACGCATGTTAGGAGATGTTCAAACTCACTCTCTGTAACAGAAATGCAGAGAACACAATGAGATTCCATTTTTAGTCACTAAATATACACAAATCAAATTACCTTTTAAAAGATTTACCGACTTACCAGAAAGGCAGAGTGATAGAGAGGGAGGCTTTGTCGCTTCGGCCCTAGGAAAGGAACACAGACCACACTCTGATGCCACCTCACTGCTTGGGCTGATGTCCCTGCTTGGCCACCGACACGCGGGGGACGCTGTCTCTTAATTTCTCGGAGCCTCAACTTTCTCATCTTTAAAATGGAAGTAAAGTAAATATATATCCCATGGAGTTGCATTCAGGTTAAATGAATTAGTACCTGGAAAACTCTTAAACAGCCTGAGGAGGCGAATGCCAACTCCATCATTGTCACTAAGTATAAATGCATGCATTTTAAATAAGATACAGTCCATGCAAACGACAAAGGATGCTGCAAGCCTTAAAAAAATGCTTCGACCGCGTGCCTGGACGCAGAATCCCCTCTGGGCTCCACCACCGGGGAGAGAGAGCAAGGCACAGGGCAGCATGCTGAGGTCGCCACCATTAATGCAGAGAAAGAGAAACGCACAGGCTGGCGGGCGGTGCAGGTGTTTAAGCCGCCACCTGCGACACCGGCATCCCGTATCAAGTGCTGCTTCAAATCGCGGCCTCTCTGCTTGCACTTAGCTCCCTACTAATGTGCCTGGGAAAGCAACGGGAGATGACCCAAGTGCTTGGGCCCCTGCACCCGCATGGAAGACCTGGAGGAAGCTCCTGGCTCCTGGCTTCAGATCAGCCATTTGGGGAGTGAACCAACAAATGGAAGATTCTCTCTCTCTCTCTGCCTCTGCCTTGCTGTAGCTCTGACTTTCAAATAATGATGATTTATTGATTTATTTGACAGGTAGAATTACAGACAGTAAGAAAGACAGACAGAGAAAGGTCTTCCTTCCATTGGTTCACTCCCCAGATGGCCACAACGGAACGGCCGGAGCTGGGCCAATCCGAAGCCAGGAGCCAGGTGCTTCCTCCTGGTCTTCCATGTGGGTGCAGGGTCTCAAGCACCTGGGCCATCCTCCACTGCTTTCCCAGGCCACAGCAGAGAGCTGGATTGGAAGAGGAGCAATAGGGACTAGAACCCAGTGCCCATATGGGATGCTGGTGCCGCAGGCGGAGGATTAGCCTAGTGAGCCACAGCGCCGGCCCCTGACTTGCAAATAAATAAATAAATCTTTTAAAAATTAATGGATTCACATATACTAACGAGAGGCCCTCCTGTCCATGCTGGGAGAGAAGGACCAGAGGTCCAGGTCCACAGTCAACTGGAGGTGGCGCAGCCCAGAATCCAGGTGGCGCAGGGAACAGAGGAGCAAGAGTGTGGCGGGAGACTTAGCAGATGCAGAGGAGATGGGCTGGGGGAGAGGGAGACACCCGGAGGCCCTGGGTGGCTCTGAGGCCTCGGACCTGCACCAGGTGTTGGCCAAGACAGGGACGCAGTCGGCTGGGGCTGCTGGAACCAAGAGCACAGCCCGGCGGCTCATGGACAAACAGCAGGAATCTCTCCCTCGTGTTCTGGAGCTGAGAAGTCCACGATCAAATCATGGCAGAGGCAGCGCCCAGGGAGGGCCCCGTACTCCTAGACAGCCCTCGTCTCACTCTGGGGGAAGGTGAGAGCGGCCTTGGGGGGGTCCCTTTAATAGGAGCCCTGATTCCATCATGAAGCTCCACCCCCACGACCTCAGTGCCTCCCAGTCTCCATCTCCTAGCATCTCGGAGGGTGAGGATTCGAGCACAGGAATGGGGGTGGAGGTGACATGGACACTGAGACCACGCCGAGCAGGACAGGGGCGCAGGTGGAGGGGCTAGCGGGACAGCTGTTCGCTCCCCTGACTCGCTGGTATTCAGGATGCGTGTTTTCCTCTCTGTCTCCTGGGTGGGGAATAATTAATTACTATGGCAGTTCCCAAAAGGACCATCAGCTGGGGTGGAACCAGTCTTGCCTCCCAGTCACACCGCGTCCTGGCTGCGTGAGCTTGCCTGCGTCGCTCAGGCTCTCGGAACTGCAGTATTCAATGAAGCCCTGGAAGGAGGCAGAGGCGTGGGCTCCGTGCAGTGCTCGGTGGGGACTGTGGCCAGGAGATCCACACACTGCTTTTTTCTAAGAATTCCATGTGGATGTGTGAGCAGGCTGTTGAAAACCTGCTTTTGTTGCAGGGAAAGCAACGCTTGGCGTTGGCTTCTATGAAAGGGATTCTTTGGATTCCAAATAAAGAGACTCTGGAATTCAGGGGTTTGTTTAAAATCAACAGATCGCAGGGAGTCTGGTCTGCTCCCAGCATTGCAGGCAGGAAGCACCACTGTGAATGAGATGCTGGGCGGGTGGGGGCTTGGGAGGAAGTGGCTGGGAGCTCCCCCACCAGGAGCAGGAGCAGCGGGGGCAGCTGCAGCGGCCACCCTCCGAGGGTACTGGCCACACCCACTCGCTAAGAGCAGCCCCAGTGCTGAAGAGCTGTCCAGACAGCACCGGCTTGAATTCCAGCTGCACCTGACCAGACAGACGTCATCACGTCCAGCTCCCAGAGGCTCCGAGACATTAAGTGACGAGTCCAAAGCCACACGCTGGCCTAGAGGGTGGAGGCCAGCTTTGAACTCGCTGTGTCTTCTTTCTGCACGGCTGCTGGGTGAGAGTGGCCGTGGCCCGAGGTGGAAACCCGGTTCCTGAGCCTGGTTACAACATCGTGGCCGCAGAGAGGGGCAGGAAGGGTCCAGGGAGCCCCTCCTCGCCCCAGCTCTGCCAGCACCTAGGACCCAAGCATCAGCGTGGCTGGAACGTCGAGACTGTCACAATGCCCCCAGCAGTGACGTCAGCCGTCGTCCCTGTGTGGCCCACGGCTGCGTCCTAGGGCAGCGGGAGGGTCGCCCTGCTTCTCCCAGGGAACTCAGGACAAACATGGGCGTTTTCAGGGTCTGAGGAGGCCTACAGGAAAAGCCACAGACAGAAGACAGACCCGCGGAGTTCAAGGCAGCATGCGCCCGCCTCACCCCACCGAGGAACCCTGGAGCAGGCTTCCACCTGGCTCTCAGGGAGCTGCTGGTCCTGTCCGAGATGCAGAGGAAGTGGCCACACATGTCCAGCTCTCCAGGGCAGCTGGGAGGGGCTGTGACTGCTGGCACTGGAGGCAGGGTGACCAAGGTGCCCTCTGGCTTCACGCCATGGGCTGCACGTGGCTGGAGGGTACTTGTTTCGCACCTGCAGGTCCCATGGGATCAAACACAAAGGGACAGGAGGCAGTGACAAAGGGCAGTGTGCTTCCTCCCTAATGCCACTTGGCCGATGGCCAGTGGCACCCTGGCCCAAGGCATGAGGCGCTCCTGAAGTCTCACCGCATGGCGCAGGCCACTCCTGACCCAGAGATGTGGTCTGCTGGCTCTGCTCATGCACTCACAGCTGCGTCGCCATGATGGCGACACTCGCTGAGAAGTGCACCGGTGGGCGATTCTGTCTCGGCACAAACGTCAGAGTGCACTTCCACACCCCCCCACACACCCCCAGGCTGCAGTGTGGATGGTGTGGGCCTCTCCTGAACCCCATGGGCATGGCCGGCTCATTGAGAAGCGTTCGTGCACCTGAGCATCTTCCAGCATGGGAGAGACGGTGGACACACTGAGGGACGGGCAGCTTCCAGCCCCATTCAGGTCGTCAGGACCACCGGCACGCATGCAGCCCACAGCTGACCAACACGTGCCAGGTGGTGTGGCTGAAACTGTATCTTCAAGACCTACAGGGGCTGGCACCGTGGCACAGTAGGTTAATCCTCCACCTGTGGTGCCGGCATCCCATATGGGCACTGGTTCAAGTCCCAGCTGCTCCTCTTCCAATCCAGCTCTCTGCTGTGGCCTGGGAAAGCAGTGGAAGATGGCCCAAGTCCTTGGGCCCCTACACTCACATGGGAGACCTGGAAGAAGCTCCTGGCTCCAGGCTTCAGATCAGTGCAGCTCTGGCCGTTGAGGCCACTGGGGAATGAACCAACAGAAAGGAGATCGAGCCGGTGCCACGGCTAAACAGGCTAATCCTCCGCCTTGCGGTGCTGGCACACTGCGTTCTAGTCCCTGTCGGGGTGCCTGATTCTGTCCCGGTTGCCCCTCTTCTAGGCCAGCTCTCTGCTGTGGCCAGGGAGTGCAGTGGAGGATGGCCCAAGTCCTTGGGCCCTGCACCCCATGGGAGTTCAGGAGAAGTACCTGGCTTCTGCCATTGGATCAGCGCGGTGCGCCGGCCGCAGCGGCCATTGGAGGGTGAACCAATGGCAAAGGAAGACCTTTCTCTCTGTCTCTCTCTCTCGCTGTCCACTCTGCCTGTCAAAAACAAAAAATAAAAAAAAAGAAAGACGACCTTTCTCTGTGTCTCTCCCTCCCATTGTCTGTAACTCTGTCAAATAAATAAATAAAATCTTTACAAAAAAAGACCTACAGAAGAGTGCTTGAAAGCATTCATGGAGAACGCACATTCTCTTTGAATTCCATTTTCCACAGACTTTTTAAAGATTTCTTTATCTGTTTCCTTGAAAGGCAGAGCCACAGAGACAGAGAGAAAGAAACAGAGACAGAGATCCATCTGCCGATCCACTCCTCAAATGGCTATAACAGCCGGGGCTGGACCAGACCGAAGTCAGGAGCCCTATGTGGGTGACAGCCCCCTCCCTCGGGCCATCCTACACTGCCTTTCCAGGCAGATTATCAGGGAGCTGGATCAGAAGCAGAGTAGCCAAGACTCGAACCCACACTCCACAGGCAATACAGGCATCACAGGTGATGGCTTAACCTGCGACACCATGGCACCAACCCCTCCTCAAACTTTTCCAGCTGCCTTCTTAGGTCTGGGAGCTTTGAATTCCCCACTGAGCTCATTGTAACATCTGAATCATTAACTAATCTCTGACCTGCAGGTATTTCATATGTTATAGGAAATAGCTTACATTGTATTGCATTTCTTTTACTTATATTTAAAATATTTAAAAATTATTCTTTAACATCCTCACTTGTTGCTATCATTGCAAAAAATCTAAACAGAATACCAGCCCCTTTCTCTGCTGACTTCTGTCTCTTGATGTCCCGCAGTTTCTTGGGTGAGCTTCCTCCTCGGTTGCACCATTTAGTCTCTGATGTTGAGACTTTCTTAATTAAAATGATCTTACGCAATGCACTTGTATCGGTGAGTCCCCTGAAAATGTACTCATGTCTCAACTCCAGGACTTGGTGAATATTAGCATCAGTGAGCATCACACTGAGCCCTACCTGACGCAGTTATCCTGTGCTGTCCTGATGGACCTCAAACAGCACTGCTTGTCTCCTTATGCGAGACACACAGATGGAGGTCCGTGTAGACTGGAGATGTAAAGACAGAGGTGTGGGCTGGAGTGGTGCAGCCTCACCCCAAAGAGATCGTCCCCCCCCGAGCTGCAGGAGGGAGTGGGGCCTGCTGACCCCTGGCTCCACACCACAGTCTTAGGAACTCTGAGAGGACACACTTCTGTTGTGCTGTGCTACCACGGCTGCTGGCATAGCCACAGGCGACCAGCACATCCTTGGATGCGGATCCAGGCAGGTGGCATGCATTTCGCTCTCGTGGGCAGCAGCCTGCAGCATCTCCCAGGCTGTCTCCAGTGGTAGCTTTGCATTCCCCTTCGCTCTGAGAGATTTTTAGGAGAAAACACCTTCCTCGTCTTCTTCTGAGTCATTCTTCTTAGCAACCGCTGCTGCAATGGTCTAAGCGCTATTACAGAGCATTCCAAGCAGGGACTGTACTTTTTCTGGATTTATCCATATTTTGATGGTGGTAAAATTGACCAATTTTTTCACATTCCATGATACTGGAGAAATTATAAGCCAGTTTAGAAGAGAAAATATAGTCATCTGACACACACAATTTGTATCATCATTGTTCCTTATTTTGCTCACCTGGTCTTACATGATCAAGACGTGCATTAAATTCTCCTGCTCTCACTATGTTTGTGATCAGTTCCCTCTGTTTTGCTAATAGTTTTGATTTTCTAAATTTTAATATTACTCAGTTCATCCCATAAAATTTTGTGATTGTTTTCTCTGTAGATTTTTATTAAACTTTATCAACCAAAATATATTCTCTGTGATTTTTAAATCTTTTTAAAAATCTTTCTTTTGTGAGTTCAAAAAGGAAAACATCTTCTCTTTAGATCCTTTGAGCCACTCTGTTGTACGTGTGTCCCACAGAGACCGTCCGCAGCCTGACCGGGGATTTTTACTTTTTGTGTTCAATTTGGAAGCAAGACTCAGCTTTATCTAACCCTTTTACATTTATTGTTGTAGTTGAAAATTCTGTTCTTGCTTCTACTGCTTGTTTTATCAGATCTTTGTAAATGACTCATTCCGTTCTCCTTTGATTTGTATTGTTATGATTCTGAAGGTCTTTGTGTCATTTTTAAAATTTTCCACTGGACGTGCTGACACCCACCTGAGGCACCAGGAAGCCATTTCTCCCACAGCACTTCCAGCTCTACACCTGGATGGCACCTTGTTGTTGATTCCTATAATAAATATTTACTGAATTCATACTATGTTCAGGCCCCCAGAATCAGAGCTGAGCGCTGCAGTGCAGCTCCGGCCAGAGGGGCCCTGAGCCCCTAACTTCTTAATAATTATCTATGTTCTATTGTATTAACCACATAGCTGCCTTTAAATTTTACTGACGTATGGTGGTTGGAAGAAAACATCACTTGACTTGCTTCCTATACATTTCTCTATATAAAAGGTCTCTGAAGGGTCCGGGTTTCAAATGCTTGCTCCTTACAAACTGTACTTCTCTCTGCAGAAAGCGCTGCCCTGGGCCCCAGAATCCCTCAGGAATCTGCCTTCTCTCCCCTGGAGTCTGTCTGCCCCACGCCCGGCATTCCCCTCAGCTACAGCTGCTACCGGCTCCTCTCTGTTTCTGCGTCCTGTGCCCATTTCTGTCCAGACCAGGAAGAACGAACCACAGCCCTGCTCTTTGCTGGAAAGACAGGAAGGTTTTCTTTCCATTGCGGCTCGGGAACTTGCACAGCAGCTAGTGATCCAAATTGGCCAGAATCCACTGCCCCGAGCCATCCAGCCCCTCGGCAAGAAGACGGACATCAGCAACAGTGTTTTATGATCATCCTGACTCTGCCCTCAAGTAACACCCCGGCCCGGATGAGTCCCCAGTTTTCATGCCGTCCTGGAGCAGCAGGGCAGGTACAGACTCCCCCAGTCAATCATGGACTCCAGGGCCCTATGTCCCGCCCCATCCCGGGGCAGCAGGAGAAGACAGGAACTGACACTTGTGGGGGAACCCCCCAGGCAGCTCCAGCAGACCCAGAAATCCGCATCCAGATGTAGATCTAGAATGAGCTCCTTGCCAGGCCTCCAAGGAGACGAGTGGCTGGAGGCCGGGTAGCCACAGCCTCTGCGAGGGGGTCTCCAGGGCCCTGCCGTCTCCAACGCCGTGGTCTCTGACCCCAGTTCACCCTGGCGTTCTGGGAATGCAAGTTTGCGACCAGCGCACCACAGTTTCCAGTTCCACTTTCCACTGTGCTCGGTCAAGGCCGCTAACCCCTTCCGGTAACCCCTCCTTCACAGAGACCAAACTGCACTTCTCCAAGGCTCGCCCACCAGGAAGAGCGTCTGGATCCTGGGACCCCACCAGAGCCAGCAGGTCAGCTCCTGGCAGGAGCGCAACGCTGGAAAACGGGACACCACGTGTGTGGGTGGCAGAGAAGGGGCCTGGAGACCCAGCACAGCTGAAGCAGAGGCCCCTCCAGGGGCTCCCAGCCAGTCCCACGAGCCGACAAGCCACAGTCATCCCTGTCCCCGTCTTTGTCAAGTCCCTCCTGTCACCAAGCGAGGTGGTTCTCCATCCATCTCTGTCTTGCAGACAAATGTATTTGACAAACTTCAGCTTTGGGATGGGACCAGGGAGTCAGGAGAGAAAAAAATACCGGCCCACATGTTCCTCCACCCCGTGTTCCCCGAAACGCGGCTCCGACCAGGAGGCACCGCGAATAAACACAGCCGGCCGCTGGCGAAGATTTTCTCCTTTGCTTTTTCTTTCCTCTCCGCCCGCCCCCTCCCCCCCCCGCCCACTTCTAAATCTCGTGTTTATAATTCCAATTGGTGTAAAATTTCCTGATGGTTAACACATCACGTCGCCGGCACTTTTGAATGAATGACTCATTCCCCAGTAATTGACCAGCTTTGTAGCGTGGGAAGTAAAATCACATTTATGAATCCCGGAGTGGAGCGTCTCTATCATTGTGCCCGAAAAGTAGATAAATTATGAAAGCAAAATCTGCAAAGGTCCCCATCACTCTTTCTCCCGGTGGCAAGGCCACACCTCCGAAAAGGGCACGGCGTCCCGTGGGTGCCCCCAGATCCAGGCCCGTTGCGTCTTGCTGGTAAAATTACACGTTGTGGCCATAATCCTGTCTGCGTCCAGTGGATCCGCGTCCTTTTTTCCATCCCGGCTCCTCGTTCTGGCTCAATCCCTCCAGTCCACACCGACCCTGGGTGCTTTGTGGCCCGACGAGGGACCCCGTCACACGGAGCGACTTTCCCAATTAAGACAGATTCAGTTTCGAGCGGCAGCCACAAATAACAAATAGGTGCATTGCCAATCGAGGGTGCAACGAACCCACAGCATGATGCTAACAAGACCTGACAAGGGTTTTTTCGGTTTTTGTTTTGAGTGTGTGTGTGTGTGTGTGTGTGTGTGTGTGTTTGAGTGGTTCGGACTCAACTCTTACAACTTTGTCGTAACTGCACGCACGCGTGCGTTTCTGAGCGTATCTGTTTTTAAGGGCAAAAAATACACACAACCAAAGAGGCGGCCTCGAGCCTGTGTTCCTCTGCGCCGAGCTCTAATTGTGTTTTTCTGTGCTGTGGATTTGAAGTCTAGAAGACCTGGGACTTTAAGCCTCGGGTCTTTTCCCACTTTTGCAGGGTACTGTAAATTAGTTTAGTATGCTTGAAAGAACCCCTAATTGTAACTGCTCTCGTTGACATATCAACTTGAGGCCGCCCAGAGCTGGCTGTGGGACGGTTGCCCTTGGTTTTGTAGTCACAGTGCATTTCAAGGGCTGACAGGTCCGGTGCTAAGATGTTCTGAATTAGATTTGAATTACAACCGCTAAATGCCCTTGTCAAAGATAGTTAGTCCTGACACTAGCCATGTACCCTGAGCTGACTGTTCCGATGCAGGGCCGACGGCTTAAACAAAGACATGCCCCCAAGTTTCATTCCGAATTGTCAAAATGTAATTGAGTTAAAAAGAGCAACTACAGCATAAGAATTGCAATCTTTGCTGCTTCTTTCTGCTTTGAAATAAATCCAGGGGACAATTTAGGGGCATCGTGAGCACAAAATGAGAAGAGCGGTCTCCAGCAAGATACGGGGCTCTGCGGGAGCGCGAAGCCCAGGCTCAGCCCCGCACCGCAGGACCAGAACTGCCCAAGGTCTGCTCAGACGCCTTCCAGCTTGGGACTTGGCTCTTGCCAAGTGACAGAAGGAAAAACAGGCGCCGGACAGCTCACCCGGCACAGTGTCACAGGCGGGAGAGTGAGATTTTGAGAAAGAGACCGGCGGTCAGGTCACCCGGCTCGCATCCCACTCCTGCTGCCCGGGTCCCCGTCATTCCTGAGCCTCCTTGTCTGTCTGCAACATGTGGGCAGCCAAGCCCACGCCTCCAAGGGTCGCTCAAGATGCTGACACAAACAGGCAGGTGCCGAACGCCCGCTGCTTCTTCAAGCGCTTACCCATGAAGAGGTCGCAGGAGCTTCCAACCAGGATCCATGGAGGAGCGAGGCGGGAGAAGCCGGGATGCGGAGGCCCGACTCAGAGGTCTGGGGACCAGGCAGAGCCTCCAGTGCCACAGACGCCGCCGTGGGGGTCCTGATGGCTGAGGGGCGCCTGCTCCGTCTGAAACCCCCAAACCCCGGACTCAAACACATCGTCCAAAACAAACTCGGCTGCCGGTGGATTCAGCCAGGGGCTGGCAGTTTGCACCGGGAGGATTTGCACGTCGGTGCGCTCAGGGGAAGGCAGCTGGATTGCAGATAAAATGCAGGACTCCCAGCTAAACCTGCACGACATAAACAAAGAATTCTGTAGTCCACGTGTGTCCCAAATATCGCAAGGGCACGCTTGGAAGTCATTCACTATTTAACTGAATTTAAGTTTAGCCAGGGGTCTTTTTTTTTTTTTATTTGTTTTTCTGGCTAAGCCCAGTGATGCTCCCTAAAATAGCCCAGAGCTGGGTGGATGAAGGCCTCTGCCTTTAGTGCCGAGCCCCAGACACTCGGAGGGGCACAGGACGTCCCGGCAGGAAGAAGTGGAGGGTGGGGCCCCACAGCCTTCTGGGTGCTGAGAACGCCTGTCTGCTGCTTTTCTTTTAGAACTGGCACGGGCCATGGCAACGCCAAGTGCAGGAGGCTGGTGGGTGCAGAGGCGCCCCTCCCTCCCTCCCTCCCTCCCTCGCTGAGACAAGTAGGCAGCGTCTCAGCTCCACGTGCGTTGCTTCGTGGGCTGGAAATAGCAAGTTCTCAAATTGCACACTGATTCTTGGACTCACTCGCGGCAAGGAGCACGAACCTGGGCTGCTTTTCCCGGGGCTTGAGTGCGGATCCCCGTCCAGGGACGCGGGAGCAAGGCCACCCCTGAGCTTCGTCAGGGAAAGCCTGGGCCCCCCCGCGAAACATCGCCCCCGAGACACAGGACGCGAGAGCAACGCGCCCTCAACGAACCACAAGGGCGCTTCCCAAGTTCATGGGAAAGGCAACTTAAAAAAAAAAACTCAGCTTATTTTGGTGCAAAAAAAAAAATAAAAAAAACTCCAGGGGAAGCCGTGTGCTGGTTTGTCCTACGATACATTTTTCGTGAATTTGTCCAAGAGCCTCTCCTAGGCACGGCTTTCCGAAATCTTGAGACCAAGAAACGCTTATCTTTTTCCCACGAAGTTTTTGAAGTTCCTACATTCAGGAGAGGAAAAACTAGTCATTTTTATGAGCTGTACAGAAAGCCCAAAGCAAAACATCCTCCTTAAAAATAATAATAATAATAATAGCTGAACTAGTGCGATAGGTGCTGGCAATGGTGGCCTGCCCCCGGTGGCCAGCTGGACGTCTTGGCTAGAAGACCCAGCAGCAAAGAAGGGGGAAGAGACACTTGTCCCCGGCCCTGCGCGCCAGCACCAGGCCGCAGGCCCCGGCAGGGAGCCCGGCACAGAGCCGGCTCGGGCGGCCCCTCCTGCAGCCCCCAGCCAGACCCGAGGCAGGGCTGCTGCCGATCAAGGAGGCCTATTTTGACACAGTAATTACAGGGTCCAAACGATGCTTTACATTAGAGTATAAAACACTCATTAAATTAAAATTCTTCCATGAAATCATGAAAATAAACAGTCTGTCCAAACTGGCATCAACAAATTCGCAGGCCGCCTCTGCGATCCCTCAGCCCGCGGCCGCGCCTCCTCGAGAAGTGTGACTTTGAAGGCCCCGCTCTGCTTCTTTTTAAGATCATTGCTTTAATTGTTTTTACAACTTGTAGGATCTTAAAGCGATTAAGCTTCAAAGTTGGGGGTGGGAGAATGTGAAACGGGGACCCGTGCACCCTGCCCGCTCCCAGCCCCCGCACCCTTCGGGGACAATTACGATGGCGCGGGGACAGAGCCAGGCAATTTCTCTGTGACCTCTGCACGGGGTGGAAAAGCAACCTCAGGTGACAGAGGCTGGAGGGAGGAACGGCGGGAGGCGGCCTGCACCCTGGCTCCTGCAGGCTCCTTCCCTGGGCGTCTACACGGCTTGCAGGCTTTGCGTGGCTGTTGCTCCACGGATTAGCCGCAAACCCTGTGGATAAATCAGGCACAACTTAGCCTATGTTCCCAGGAGAAGGATCGAGTCGGGTTCCTGTGAGCCTCGGCCGACGTCCTCATCGACCGATCGGCACACAGCCTAGCTTTATGTTTCTGCATCGAGAATCCGTGGTTGGCTTATTAACCTGGGGCTCAGGGCCGGCAGCCTAGGCCGCTCCTGTGTTCCGAAGCTGCTCTAACACACAGAGGAGCTTCCTTGCCTCGGGCACCCCAGCCAGCTCCTCTGCACACGCTTGGGGACCATTTTAAGCAATGACATCAACAGTGAAAACATAACAATACAAAAAAAAAAAAAAAAGATGGAGATGCTCGTTCACCCCGACAGGAGGAGGCAGTGCTGCTTTGTGTTCTCGCCCAGCTGCGCGTCCACAGCGGCCCCAGGGTCTCACCAGTGGGCGCATTTCTGGGCATGAACATGCCACAAGTGCCCCCCAGGCTACGAATGCCTTTCAGGGAGAACCCAGATTCACAGCGGCTCCGGAAGAATGAGGACTGACTGTGCAACAGAGGCACGGAGAGAGGGGCGCTTTGTTAATTGAAAGGGAGCCCCTTCCCCCTCCCCCCTGCAGGGAGTCCCGGGAGGGAGCCGAGACCACAGATGCCCCCCCCCCCCGCCCTCGCCCCAGTTCCTTGGAATGGCTTTCTGCTGTCTGCCCAGGCGAAGAAGAGAAGCTGGGACAAAGAACTTGATCAAGGTGAGGGAAAGACTATTTTCTTAAAGATTTATTTTCTGGGGCCGCCGCTGTGACTTAGCGGATAAACTGCCTCCTGCAGTGCCCACAGCCTGTATGGAAGCCCCTGGCTCCTGGCTTCAGATCGGTGCAGCTCTGGCCATTGCAGCCATTTGGGGAGTGAACCAGCGGATGGAAGACCTCTCTCTCTCTCTTTCTCTCTCTCTCTCTCTCTCTCTCTCTCTCTCTCTCTCTCTCTCTCTCTCTCTGCCTCTGTCTCTCCTTCTCTCTCTGACTTTCAAGTAAGTGTTTGAAAAGTGGGGAGAGAGAGAGAAGAGATCTCCATCTGCTGGCTCACTCCCCAAATGGTCATGAGAACCAGGCTGAAGCCAGGATGAAGCCAGGAGCTCCATCCAGGTCTCCCACAAGGGTGGGAGGGACTCCAGGGCCTGGGCCATCTTCTGCTGCTTCCCAGGCACATTAGCAGGGGGCTGGACAGGAAGTGGAGCAGCCGGACGCAACCCAGGCACTCCCCGATGTGGGATATGCACCCCGAGGAGCAGCCTTCCTGCTATGCCACAATGCCCACCCCAGGACAGACGAATTTTAGAGCGTGAGTCAAGTATTTTGCTGAGCACGAGGAGATGGGCCAAAGACTTCGTCCAAAAGCAGGAGTGGGGAGAATGAGGATGAGAAAGAATGCAAAGAAAGAGAGAAATTGAAGCAAAGATCCTTAGAGATTTCTGGGGTGCTCGGCTAGAGCTGCACGAAGGACGGGGAGGGTCCCCAGAGGACCTTGAGGAGCTGCCCCAGGGAGGCACAGCCAGGGACGGGTCCTCTGTGCAATGTCCCGTACTGCACGGCAGGCTGCGGCCGCCACGGACTCCCAGGTCTGCAGCCGCCCTGGGTCAGACTCCTGTACCTGCCCTTCTTTGGGGAAGCCAGGCCAAGGATGGGCCTTGGAGCAGGGACAGAACACAGGCGGCAACGTGTAGGTCACCTGGGGAGGTCAGGGGAAGCAGAAGCTCGGATTTCACAGAGACACACGATGTGCGCGCCCTCCGCTGAGATGCCACAGGGCAGTGGGAGGGGGTGACGGCCACCAGGGCCCCTGCCACCTGTGGGGGCTGCATGCTGTTCTCGAGCATCTAAGAAAAGAGTGAGCCCAGGACAGTGTTGGGGAGCGCTCCGGAGGCTGATCCTTGGGACATTTCGGGCTGCTAGCGAGATCCAATACAATTCATGCAACCTGGTGGCAATGGGTTCAGCACACAGTTAGGAATACGCGTTACCCACCTCCACTTCTTCCCCTTACTGCTCCCTCTGTGGGAAGACCTCAGAACAAATCTAAATTCTTCTTTTAGTTCCTATGTCTTTCTTTTTAAAAGATTTATCTGTTTATTTGAAAGGCAGGGTTAGAGAGGGAGAGACAAAAAGAGAGAGGTCTTCCATCCGCTGGTTCACTCCCCAGAAGGCCACAACGGCCAGAGCTGGGCTGATCAGAAGCCAGGAGCCAGGAGCTTCTTCTGGTTGTCCCATGGGCGTGGTCCGGGATCAAGGCCTCGGGCCATCTTCCTCTGCTTTCCCAGGTGCATTAGCAGGGAGTCAGATTGGAAGTGGAGCTGCCGGGACTTGAACTGGAGCTCACATGGAATACCGCTGTCTCAGGCAGCAGTTCACCCTCTGAGCCACAGTGCCAGCCCCCAGGCTAAGTTTGTAAGTCACCCCTGGCCAGAGACGTATGCAGAGCGCAGGTGCGTTCGGGGGCCATGGGCCATTGCTCAGATCTGACACTGCCACCTCCATGCTCCACGCCCGGCTGACAACTACGTCCCCCTCCGGATCTCGCTGTCTTCCTTCTGCTCAGCGATGCTTCTCCACGGGCACACGCAATAAGCGTCCATTGTGGTCGATTTGGACGCTCTCAAGAAAAAAAGCAAAATCATGCGGAATTCCAAGCGGGAACCCAATCACGAGGAACTTGGTAGGACACTCCGGCCCTTCTTCCCAAGGGATGTGCTTGCCCGCTGGGTGCAGTTTTACTTCCCAGTGCTTATCCTAGGGACTGGCTGGGAGCATTCAACACACACTCGCACACTCACACACTCACACACTCACACACACTCACACAGTCACACACTCACACACTCACACACACTCTCACACACTCACACACTCTCACACAGTCACACACTTACACACTCACATTCACACACACTCGCACACTCACACACTCACACACACTCACACACACTCACACAGTCACACACACTCACACAGTCACACACTTACACACTCACATTCACACACACTCGCACACTCTCACACTCACACACTCACACACACTCACACACAGTCACACACTCACACACACTCACACACTCACACACACTCACACACACTCACACAGTCACACACTTACACACTCACATTCACACACTCACACACTC
>CM027391.1:32842415-32871706 GCA_015711505.1 Sylvilagus bachmani
CACACACTCACACACACACTCTCACACAGTCACACACTCACACACACTCACACACACTCTCTCACACAGTCACACACTCACACACACTCACACAGTCACACACTTACACACTCACTCTCTCACAAGTCACACACTCACACACACAGTCACACACTCACACACACTCACATTCACACACTCACACACACTCTCTCACACAGTCACACACTCACACACACACTCTCACACAGTCACACACTCACACACACTCACACACTCTCACACACTCACACACACTCACACACACTCTCACACAGTCACACACTTACACACACTCACACACTCTCACACACTCTCTCACACACTCACACACACTCACACAGTCACACACTTACACACTCACATTCACACACTCACACACTCACACACACTCACACTCACACACTCACACTCAATGAATGGGTGCAAACATGGAGAGGGAGCAGCCAGCACCCTCACCCTCTGCACTCGCTAAATGCCCACCAACAGCTGAGGCTGGGCCACGCTCACTCGCAGTGCGGGTCTCCCATGTGGGTGGGTGACAGGCACCCAAGCACTTGAGCCATCGCTTGATGCCTTGCAGGTGCGCATCAGCATAAAGCCGGGTCAGAAGCAGAGGAGCCAGGACCCAAACCAGGTGCTCCACTGCGGGACGTGGGCAAGCCACGTGGCAACTGAACCCCGGGGCCCCTCTGCACTGGCTCCTCTGGCTCGCCCTTGACTCAAAGCCAGGATTCAAATGAACAGGATGTGTAGTCTTCATTATAACTTTCAAATGAATTTCATATGACTCAGCTTTGGCCTTCAAAACCCCTGGACAGAAGGTAGGGGTCACTGTTACAGCCGCTTCTGGGAGAAGCACGAGGCTCTGGTGCTCTGTTGATTTGCCTGGGGTCACCAGGTAACAAACTGGGGAAACCAGGAGACTTGAACTTGGGTTTTCTGACTCCAAGTCCAGGGTTTGTTTGTTTGTTAGCTTATTTTTTGTCTTTTTTTTTTCACTTTCCTAGGGATTGAATTAAAATCCACCATGGGGGAGGGTGTCTGGAGCAGTGGTTAGGGCGCTGTGTGGGACAGCACGTTCTTGGGTTTGAGCCCCAGCTCCACTCCTGATCCCAGCTTCCTGCTCACACACACCCTAGGGGGCAGCAGGTGACGGCTCAAGTAGTCGGGTTCCTGCCACCCACGTGGGAGACCTGGATGGCGTTCCTGGCTCCTGGCTTCAGCCTGGCCCTGTTCTAAGCATTGCCAGCACTTGGGGAGTGAACCAGTGATAGAAACTCTCTCTGTCTCTCCGCCTTTAAAATAAAACATATAATAAAGTATCTTTAAGGACCCCAAGGTAGGATCCAGGGCTGGTGTGCCATTCCGCGCTGTCATCAGTGGCCACGTCCTCCGGGCAGTCAGCTTTTCCAGCTTAAGGGGTGGTCTCAGAATCACTCCTTGTTGGGGCTGGCGCTGTGGGTTAACGCCCTGGCCTGAAGCGCTGGCATCCCATATGGGTGCTGGTCGATACCTGGTTGCTCCACTTCTGATCCAGCTCTCTGCTGTGACCTGGGAAAGCAGTGGAAGATGGCCCAGGTCCTAGGGCTCCTGCACCCGCGTGGGAGACCTGGAAGAAGCTCCTGGCTCCTGCTCCAGTTCCAGTCAATTGCAGCCAACTGGGGAGTGAACCAGTGGATGGAAGACCTCTCTCTCTCTCTCTCTCTCTCTCTCTCTCTCTCTCTCTCTTTCTCTGCCTCTCCTCTCTCTGTGTAACTCTGACTCTCAAGTAAAAAATAAAAATAAATATTTAAAAAAAAAAATCACTCCTTGCTAAACCAGAAACCAAGCACGTCCCTGGGCACCTAGTCACTGGCTGCTGTTTACTTCTCACCGAGTCAAGGTCAATGTGAATGAAAGGGAAGCAGCTTTGAGCTGGGCCACCGCTGCCCTGGGCAGAGTCTGAGGCTCTGTAGGAGGAAGAAGAGGAGAAGGTTCACACAGGCAGCTCTGGTCGGCTGCTGGAAGCTGACACCGTTTGCCAGGGATGTGGCTCTGGAACTCAACTCTAAAGAAAGGATCCACGATGACTTTACAGAATAAAATGCTATTGCTGAGTTATTCATCATAGTAAAAAGTTGGAAGCAACTTAGGTACGTAAAAATGAGAGGTTAACCGAGTCGCGGGGTAGAGGGTGCTCACTCTGAAATATCCTGCAGGCCCCGGAATCCCTCTGAAGGTGACTACCAGACGACACAGAAAACTGCTTGTGCTATCGTAGCAAATGAAAGGACAGAATACAAAGTCTGCTCTGCTCGTAACTCAAACACAGAGAAATACATATGCATATGGAAAAACACCGACAGAGACCACGAAAAAAAACGAGAGTGGCTGTGGGCCGTCGCTGGTGGTGCTTGTGAGCAATGGTTTTCTTTATTCCAAAATTTTCTGCAATATTGTTAGATTATTTTCTTCCCACAGAAGAAAAGCCATTTGTAAAAACATTAAATTATCCCAAGAAGCCCAGCAGAAAATAGAAGCAAATATTTGTCAGGGTCCTCAAGGAGTGATTATTTTCAAAGCTTTGAAGCCAAAGAGAAATTTCAAAAGAAAAGACATGCAAGTCAGATGAAACGAAATATAAACAGGCAGCCAAATGCAATCCTTAACCAATCCACTTTATTTAGCAAAAGAAATTGTTTTAGCATTAGACATACTTCTGGCAGTGCTGTGCTGTACCCAGGGCCAACTGGCAGGGGGAGTGTTCTGACCTTTTGGGAAGCAGCTCAGCGAGGCGTCTCAAGAGCTGTAAATACAATCCCAGCTTTGGGGCTGGCACTGCCACCCTGGAGACAATATGCTGAAGACACGAGTCACTAGAAGACAAAGCCAAGGGCGTAGAGATGTCCCTTGCAGTGTTGTTTACAAAAGCGATGCTGGTGAAACTCCCCGGTACGTGCCCACGGTGCGTGGGAGTTTGTCCAGCACTCCCTGGAACAAGGGTCAGACTTTCGGTAGGATTTTGTGAAGACAAGCCTGCTGACTGCTAACTTAACACTAGATTTTGGAAAATAGAAGCACTTTTTTTGACAGGCAGAGTGGACAGTGAGAGAGAGACAGAGAAAGGTCTTCCTTTGCCGTTGGTTCACCCTCCAATGGCCGCCACAGCCGGCGCACCACGCTGATCCAAAGGCAGGAGCCAGGTGCTTCTCCTGGTCTCCCATGCAGGTGCAGGGCCCAAGCACTTGGGCCATCCTCCACTGCACTCCCGGGCCACAGCAGAGAGCTGGCCTGGAAGAGGAGCAACCGGGACAGAATCCGGCGCCCCGACCGGGACTAGAACCTGGTGTGCCGGCGCCACAAGGCGGAGGATTAGCCTGTTGAGCCGCAGCGCCGACTTAATAATCTTGATATCAAAATTCTATCTTGGGTTTATCTCACAATTTCAGAATTTTACTTTCCATATTCAAGTCCTCAACCCATCAGAAATTTTTTTCACATGCAGGATAAGGGTCCAGTCCTTTTCCCAACATGAATGACCAGTCCAGCCCCACGTGTTAGTCAGTCCAGCCTTTCTTTGCCTCGCTCTGCCTGCCGACTGGCACACAGCAGGTCTGCACGATGGGCCAGTCTGTCTCAGGATATCCCTTCTGCTCCTTTGTTCTTCTGTCTTCTCTCAGTCATGCACCACTCTGTGTATGCTCGATTTCTCGCTAGGACTGGAAAAGGCGTTGGCTCCTAATTTCACACAGCCGTCAAATCCCAATGTCATGGGATGGTGATGCTTGGCGCAGAGCAGCCTCTGATGGTGGCGCTGAAGGAGTGGGCATAGCAGGAGGTCCTCAGGGCACTGAAGGTTCCCATGAAAGGGTTGTCCTTTCTGCTTCCCCGCGCACCACGTGACCCTTCCTCTGCCCAAGATCTGCCACGCTCACCACTCACCAGGTGCTGCACCAACGGACCCACCCGATCTTGGACTGTGAGCTGTCACAACCGGGAACCAAAATTAGCCTTCTTCTTTCATAAGAACCTCGTCTTAACTATTTCTTAACTATTTATTTATTTGAAATAAATAGAGAGAGTTAGAGAGAGAGAGGGAGAGACAGAGACATGGAGATCTCCCATCTGCTGGCTCACTCCCCCAGTGGCTGCAGTGAGGGCTGGGTCAGACTGAAGCCAGGAGCTTCTTGCAGCTCCCCTCACGGGTGGCAGGGGACATAACAATTGGGCCATCTTCCACTGCTTTTCCCAGGCCATTAGGAGGGGGCTGGATCAGAACTCGAGCACCTGGATGTGAACCAACGCCCATCTATGGTGCTGGCCTTGCAGGCAGCAGCTCTATCTGCTACAACGGAGGCCCCCAGTTTAGGTTTTTTTTTTTTTTTTTTTTTGACAGGCAGAGTGGACAGTGAGAGAGAGAGAGACAGGGAGAAAGGTCTTCCTTTGCCGTTGGTTCACCCCACAATGGCCGCTATGGCCGGCGCTGCACTGATCCGAAGCCAGGTGCTTCTCCTGGTCTCCCATGGGGTGCAGGGCCCAAGGACTTGGGCCATCCTCCACTGTCCTCCCGGGCCACAGCAGAGAGCTGGCCTGGAAGAGGAGCAACTGGGACAGAATCCAGCGCCCCGACCAGGACTAGAACCCGGTGTGCCGGCACCGCAGGTGGAGGATTAGCCTAGTGAGCCGTGGCACCAGCCCAGTTTACGGTCTTATCTGCTGAGGAAGTCACTGTTCTGTTCTGTTTCTTCTTCAGTGGGGTTTTGCTATTCTTAGTCTTTGGATCTTTGGTAAAATTTTAGAATCAATTGTCAAGAAACTGTCTTCCAAGAAAAATAGGAGGGGAAACAAAATATCTGGGCGTTTGATAGAAACAGCTGAGGCTCAATACAATTAATGTGGAAAGAAGCCTCCACCTGCAGCGCCAGCATCCCATATGGGCACTGGTTCAAGTCCTGGCTGTTCCACTTCTGATCCAGCTCCCTGTGTTTGAAATATTGTGTCGTTCTACCCCAGGAATGTCACATGTTTACATTTATTTGGTATTTTAATGACTTTCTTTTTTTTAAAGAATTATTTTATTTATTCAAAAGACAGAGTTACAGAGAAAGGTAGAGCCAGAGAGAGAGAGATCTTCCATTCCACTGGTTCACTCTCCAAATGACTGCAATGGCCAGAGCTGAGCTCTTCTGGGTCTCCCACCTGGGTGCAGGGGCCCAAGGACTTGGGCCATCTTCCACTGCTTTCCCAGGCCACAGCAGAGAGCTGGATCAGAAGTGGAGCAGCCGGGTCTCAAACCGTTGCCCATATGGGATGCCAGCACTGTAGGCTGGGGTTTTAGCCACAGTGCCAGCCCCAATTCTTTCAATATATGTTTAGTTTCCCATTTAGTCTTGAAATATTTTGCTTATTCTCTTCCACGATGTCTTAATTTTTGTTATTGCTGCGAGTATGTTTTTCATGAAAGGCTCACTGTTCGCTGTTGATTATTGACATGCAGTCAGCACCATTGCGCTGCTGTCCACCGAGCACATTGGTTGCTGGAGCTGTCATCCCAGAGCGCCGCAGACCGGGCGGCTCGGACAGCAGACGTTTACTCTCCCAGCTCTGCAGGCCCGAAGCCCAGGATCAAGGCGCCCAGGGTCGGAGTCTGGTGAGGCCTCTCTCCTTGAGTTGCAGATGCTGCCTTCTTGTTGAGCGCTCGCGTGGCCCTTCCTCTGTGTGCACACGGAAGGGGGAGATCTCGGATGTCTTCTCCTCTCTGGCAAGGACAACAATCCTATTGGATTAAGACCCTCCCAAGTGACCTCACTGAACCGCAATAACCTCTTTAAAGACCCCCATCTCTAGGGACCGGCACTGTAGGCTAAGCCTCTGCCTGCAGCGCCAGCATCCCGTATTGGTGCTGGTTCAAGTCCCGGCTGCTCCACTTCCAATCCAGCTCCTTGCTAAAGGCCTGGGAAAGCAGTGGAGGATGGCCCAAGTGCATGGGGCCCTGCACCCGCAGGGGAGACTTGGAAGAAGCTCCTGGCTTCTGGCTTTGGATCGGTCCAGTTCCAGCTGTTGCCAGCCATTTGGGGAGTAAACCAGCAGATGGAAGACTTTTCTCTGTCTCTCCTTTTCTCTGTAACTCTCCCTCTCAAATAAGTAAAGATCCCTCCCCCCATCTCCAGGGGCCAGTGTTGTGGCCTGTAGGCTAAGCTTCCACCTGCAGCACCAGCGTCCCATATGGGCACTGGTTCAAGTCCTTGCTGCTCCACTTCTGATCCAGCTCCCTACTGCTGAGCCTGGGAAAGCAGTGGAAGATGGGCCAGGTGCTTGGACCTCTGCACCCGCGTGGGAGACCTGGAAGAAGCTCCTGGCTCTGGGCTTCAGCCTGGCCCAGCCATGGCTGCTACAGCTATCTGGGGAGTGAACCAGTGGATAGAAGATCTCTCTCTCTCTCTCTCTTTCTCTCTCTCTCTCTCCTTCTCTTTCTCTTTCTCTCTGTAATTCTGCCTTTAAAATAAGTAAATCAATCTTTAATTTAAAAAAAAAAAACTGTCTTCTCTCGAAAAGTCTGACTGTGACGGAATGCAGGGAGGTGGGTGACGGAGGTTGCTGTTGATCCCCGGCCGCTACTCTTGCACTTCTGGGCTGTTCCTGAGTCGAGGATTCCCTGGAGATGATGAGCACTGGGACACCACAGCAAAACACGTGAGCGCCCACACGGCCCTGCAGTGATGAGCGGGCGGGTGGCAAATACAGCACGGATGCAGGATGGTGAGAGATTCCATCGCACTACTTGGCACGGCGTGAAATTTAAAACTCATGAATTGTTTTTTTTCTGGAATTTTCCATTTAACAGTTTTGGCTTGTGGTTGACCACAGGTAACTGAAACCGCAGGCAGCAGTGAGCTCGCTGTGTGATTTGTCTCCTGTAAGCTGTTAATACGGTGAGCTTCCCTCCCGCATTGGATTCTGCTCGCACAGCCATGGCCTCCTTTCTCTTTTGTTTCTGGATCTAGCTCACTCATATTTTGCTCAGGATTTTTGCATTTTGGTTTATTTTTGCATTTGGTTTGACACATTGACCTGCAAATTCCCAAAATCTAGCAGTTTGCAACAATAAGCACTTATTGCATCATGGTTTCTGTGGGTCAGGAGCCAGCACGGCCACGGTTGAAGTCTCATCCGAAGGCTCGGCTGAGGGCCGATCCCCTTGCAAGCCACTCCCGCAGGACTCCGCTCCCCTCCCACGGCTGCGGGCAAGGTCACCTTCCGTCCCTCGTCACTCGGGCTCTCCACGGAGCTGCCTCACAATGTGACAGCCAGTTTCCCCCATGGCAAGGGATCCAAGAGAGCGAGCTAGAGAGAGAAAGAGGAGAGCGAGCGAGAGAGAGAGAGAGAGAGAGAGGAGAGAGAGCGAGCAGACCCCAGATGGGAGCCACAGTCTGCTTTGCAATGTCCTCCTGTTTGCTAGTTCATCCCATCCTGGCTGCCAGGTTCCCTTTGCTAAGAGAGACTCCCTGGGGAGCAGGGAATTCCTCCAGGGTGTGAACACCAGCAGGGAGCTCATGGGGCCTGCAGGGACTGCCTGTCAGGGACCAGAGGGGAACCGCGCCCACCTGCCACGCTGTCCCTCCACAGAGCCCCTGTCCCCTGGCGGGACAGCCGTCCCCTGCTCCCAGCCGTGGGAGGAAGCTGGGCAAGTACCCCAACAGCATTTCTCAGCCGCCCAGCTCCGGGGAAGTCAGCTAAGCTCGCTCCCTTTCCTGGGTGGAAAAGGCTGTGGGGTTTGGAAGAAAGAAGCTTTTGGATGTGATATGCCCAGTCTTAGACGGGGGTCTGCAAACAGTAGACAGAACCAAGGGACTGCGGCCAAGCTCGGCAGGAGAAAGGCCCTGGGGGAGGGGCTGCCCCAGCAGGAGGAGGGGGGGTTATGCAAGCTCCTTAGTAGATGAGCAGACGCTGCTCAGTGAACTCTGACACACACTCATTGGCCACGGGGCTGCGTGAGTGTGTGCACATGCATGCACACACGCACACACGTGTAAACCAAGGAAGGGGAGCCCAGGCGAGAGCCGAGCCAGCACTTTCCTTTCTCATCAGTTCAGGCCACAGCTCGGAGCCAGGCCCCAGAGCCCAGGGCCACAAAAGTCCTCAAGAGGAGCTTCTCTCCAAGGAGGCGCAGAGGGGCGTCCAGGAAACAAGTGCCCCGCGCTCCTGTCCCCAGCGCCTCCTCTCCTCTCTCTGCCTTGGACGGCAGGAGCAGCCCCACTCCCACCCCCACCCTGGGTTGGCAGAGACCTGAGGTAGAGCCCAAGGCAAAGCTCTGGAAACCCCAGCCCGCCCTGCGGTCGGAAGCCTCGATCCGGGACCCCTGCGAGAGGCTGATGCAAGCACGGTGGTTGGGAACATTCTTGGAACGTCTCCGTCCATCGGAGTCCACACTTGTGGCTGCCGGGGCCTCGTCTGAAGGCGTTCCAGCAGATGGCCCGCCTCGGCAGTTGGGCCGTTTTAGCTCAACATGGGGATCCGCAGTCTGAGCCCCGAGCCTCATGAAGTTACAACCAACTCGATACTTCCATGGAAAAAGCTCTCGCATAAAACAAATCCAAAACACGCGCGCACATGTATTTTATCTTGTGCCTGTGAGCGTGTGCAAGTCCCAGCAAGCCAAGCGGCCACAGCCAGGCGTCCTCTGGTTGTGCGTCTCAGACAGCCCAGGTTGTCGCGTCACAGGCGTGCCTTGGAGGGAACAGGCAGGGAGTCCCTACCCGAGTCACCCTTGTGAGCTGCTGCTGCACACCACTGCGACAGCCGTCCCTGGCAGACTGTGCCACGACTCTCCCACCCGCGCCCTGTGGGCTGTTGTGACCACAGGGCCCCCCCTCCTGCCCGGAGCCTTATTATATATATAAATATATATATATTTTATTTATTTATTTATTTATTTATTTATTTATTGCTCCTCTCCCACCACCTTGAAAGAGCCACCAATGCAAGAACATGGGGTCTGAGACCAGCGTCGTGCAGCCCGGCGCTCGCTGACCTGACTCCGAGAGGCTGGTTTTCACAAGACAGTTTTACAGGGCTTCAGGACAAAGCAAAACGAAGTCTTGATTAGATGCGGGGTTAAATCCAGTCGGTTAAATTCCGATCCTTCCCCCAGGACTTCTCAGAGCCTTTCGTGTGTAAAGTGCCCTGTGAGTTCCCAAGAGCAACCTGGTGGATGGCGTGTCCCCAGGGAAGGCCCGCCGAGGCCTCGGTAGCAGGTGCATCGGCTGGTTTTGCTTGCCCGGGACCTCTTCCCTCTTTGTCTGGGGAAGGGGCTGAGTCTATCCCTACCCAATCACCCTCAGCTGCAAAGTGAGCAGGTGACCCAGGCCTGGCCCGAGAACCCCAGGAGGTTCTCACTCACTCTCTTGGTGAGACAAGTCCTCTGTCAGAACCACTGAGCTGAAAGACACAGGCTCTGAAGCCGGGAGGTCCAAGCTAGCAATGCAGCCAGGGACTTCGGATCCAGCCATGCCTGAAGCCATCTTTCCCTGGGACTTGGGACAGGGCTTTGTCCCTAGGAGTGGAGAGCCCTGGGCTAAGACAGAGAACAGCTCCAGAACAGGAGTCGGTGGGGCTCATTCCAGGACAGTGAGAAGACTCCAACCTACCACCACAGAAATCCCCGCGCAGAATGGCACCAGCAATAAAGGGCACGGATGTTCTCAGCCAAACAGAAGTCCCTGTGGGGCAGCCCTTGTGTTGATAAATTCAGCCGCTCCATGGTGCATCCAGGGACTGGCTACCCCCCAGCACATGGGTGTCCCTGGCTGGCCACAGCCTCGGGCATCCCATGACAATGGAACAGCAAGACAAGAAAGTCTGGCCCATGCTTGTCCTGTTTGTCAAGGCCAGGGCCAGGGCCTCTTCCCCACACTGTGTCGTCAGCTCATTCCGCATTGTCTCCTGCCTGGCGGGCTGCTGGCTCAGCACTTGGGACACTCCCACCTAAATCAGAGCGCCCGGTTTGAGCGCCAGCTGCTCTGCTTCCACTCCAGTTTCCTGCTAACGCGCGCTCCAGGAAGCAGCGGGAGAGGCCCCTGCCACCCATGTGGGCTCCTGGCTTCAGCCTGGCCCAACCCCGGCTGCGGCAGGCTTTTGGGAAGTGAACTGGCAGATGTGAGAGCTCTCTGTCTATTTCTGCCTCTGCCTTTCAAATAAATAAACACAGTTTTAAAAAACCGTCCCCTCCTTTCCCATGGTCATGAAGCCTCAGCCAGGGAGAAGCAGGCCAGCGGGCTCACGTGTCACGGAGGCCGTAGCTTGTGGACGGGCCTGCCAGCCGCTGGCTGCAGCTGTCGCCTGGGGGTGGGCCGAGGAGGACGAGCCCTCTCTGTGTGTATTCAGTGTGAACTTTCTAGCTCCCAGGCACGAGACAAATTCAGTTCCATCCACGCGGTAAAGGCAGGCCATGCCGCCTGTGAGCACGGCTCAGAGAACCGGTCCTGCCCTCCGCCAGCGTCCAGCACCACAGGCTGAGGCGGGCACACGACGTGGCACTGCGATGCTCCGAACTCTGCCCGGGATGGGCCTGCTAGTGCCTGCGGACGGGACCTGGGCCTCCGCTCCCTTCGTCTCCGGACAGGCGCACGATAAATGCTCTCACCCCAAACAGCCAATCCGGAGCAAAAAGAACAAAGGAGGCACCACGCTACCTGACTTTAAAACCTATTACAAAGCCACAGTAATTAAAACAGCATGGTACCAGGCTCAAAGCTGGCGCATAGACCAGCGGGACAGGATAGAGACCCTGGGAGTAAACCCACACATCGGCAGCCAACTGATTTTCACAAAGATGCTAAGTCCATGAATTGGGGGGAAAAAGGAGAGTGTCTGCAAGAAATGGTGCTGGGGAAATTGTATGTCCACACCGGGAGAAGGGAAACACTCCCTGTGTCTCAGCATGAACAAAAATCCACTCAGTAATGGGTTAAAAAGACCAAAATGGAGGCCAGCGCTGTGGCGTAGCGGGTAAAGCCGCCGTCTGCAGCGCCGGCATCCCATATGGGCCCCAGTTCGAGTCCTGGCCCCTCCACTTGCGATCCAGCTCTCTGCTACGGCCTGGGAAAGCAGTAGAGGATGGCCCAAGTCCTTGGGCTCCTGCACCCACGTGGGAGACCTGGAAGAAGCTCCTGGCTCCTGGCTCCAGATCAGCAAGCTCCAGTCATTGTGGCCAATTGGGGAGTGAAAAAGCAGATGGAAGACCTCTCTCTCTCTCTCTGCCTCTCCTTATCTCTCTGTGTAACTCTTTCAAGTAAATAAAGAAATCTTAAAAAAAAAAAAAAAGACCAAAATGCCGGACGCAAAGCTTTGAAGTGAAGAGAAGAGAACAAAGAAGGGGCGTGGGGCTGGGCGCAGCTGTGGGGACAGACCCAGAGCACAGCAAGTGCAGGAAAGAGCAGACACATGGGGTCTCAGCTGAAGAGCGGGGAGGCGCTCTGCAGAGTGAGGAGTCGACCGCAGAGCGCGAGGCAGCTGGTGCAGGCGGTACCTGACCAGACCTCCAGGGACGGTCGCCCTGCACATAATACCGGAGCTGGGTCATTTCCCGAGGGAAACTGACGGGCTCATAGGGCAAGTGATAGAGAACCAGCACCTGAAGGAGCGCTCTGTGTGTGTGTCTGCCTCCCTCTCTCCCCCCTCCCCCCTCCCTCCTTCTCTCCCTCTCTCTCTCCCTCTCTCTCCCTCCCCCTCCCCCTTCCTCTCTCTCCCTCCCCCTCCCCCTCCCCTCCCTCTCCCTCTGCTCTCTCTCCCTTTCTCCCTCCCTCTCCCTCTCTCCCTCTCTGTCTCCTTCTCCCTCTCTTCCTCTCCCTCCCTCTCTCCCTCTTTCTCCCTCCCCCTCTCCCTCTCTCTCCCTCCCTCTTTCTCCCTCCCTCTCTCTCTCCCTCTCTCTTCCTCCCTCTCTCCCTCCCTCTCTCCCTCTCTCTCTTTCTCTGCCCTTCCCCTCCCCTCCCTCCTTCCTCCCCTTCACCCTTCCTCTTCATCAGTCCCTCTTTGCCTCCAAGTGTCCCCAGACCAGAAGGGCAGGGGTCCTCCAGCAGGCTTGGCCCAGGGGCTCCTGCAGAGCTCATGGGACCTGGCTGGGGACAGGTGTTCCCCACCTGTGGCGCCTAGAGCCCCAGGCACTCCAACCTCACCCAGCAGTGTGAAGAACACGCAGTCCCTGCCTCCCAGCAGAATCCCTGAGCCTCCCCCGCCCCACCCCCCACCCCCGCAATGAGGCACAATGTGCAGAGAGTTCCCTGGCCTCGGGTCCCAAGTCTCCACTCAGCTCTCTCTGAGGGTCTCCCACGTGCCTGGCGAAGCTACTGAGGTTGAAGGTTTTGTCCCTGCAGCCCAGCTCTGCCCAGCACCTCAAAAGGAGATGTAGCTCAGCCACCTGCTTCCCCGAGCCTCAGCACCCTCATCTGGGAAATGGACGTAAAGAGACCGATCATCCGAAGATGATTACCCAGCACTGATGCGCCATGAACCTTAGTGGAATGAATGAATGCCTGAACAAATGAATGGAGAAGACGGGCACCAGGAGACCCACTGCGCACGACAGAAGTGGCGTCATCACTTTCTGTCTCTGCTCAGGCCGCGGCTGTGTCATCCTTAACAGCTGAGAATGCTTGGCAGGTGCAGTGGAGACCAAAGCCCTTAGTGACCCCGCCACGTTTCGTGGAGTGGACGTCTTCAAGGGGCAAGCACCGGGAGGGCCCTGCTGCGGCCGCTGCTCTGTTCCACAGCAGTGGGGCACCCACGGCTCGCTCCGGGCTCCCCGGCAATTCTGGTCACAGCCTGGACACCCGTGCACCGTGGGTCACAGGAGAAGGCAAAGGGGCCTGGCAGAGGTGGGGCTGTTGCAGAGTTTCCAAAGTTCACTGGATTCTGAGCCCCCAGACCGCCACCCCCAGAAGAGAAAACGGAAGTTTAGGGTCCCTGGGGTGGCTGGGTCGGGAAGTGAGGGAACCCCTGCAGGGACTCCAGCGATCCTCACGGGCCCCTGGTCAGTCCTGGGGACCCGAGCAAGGCCACACCAGGCCACCCCTCGCCCTGCTCCCGCTGGAGACGTGGCCTCTCGCTCCTGCACTGTCAGCCACCACGGGGCCCTCGCAGGAGCCCGTGCTGTGCTGTTCCAACTCTCGGCCTGAGCGGAACCCCCCTCTCCTCACAAGCAGCCTGCCGCAGGCATTTTGTTAAAGCGACGGAAAACAAACCCTGCAGCCTGGGAGGAGAGACTGCGCTGCCGTCACCCGAACTTGCCAAGCGCCCCCAGGCCAGGCGGACGGGCGGGCTGCCCTCTGCCATCTCTCACCCAGTCCCCGAGGAGGCCTTGGCTTCGCAGATGTCGCTGGTCTCAGGTGTGGCGCGGGAGGGGGAGGTAGGCAGTGCTGCTCCGCCGGGCCGTGGGGGGGCGGGACCTGGAGGCCGGACAGTGATGTCCGCGTGCCGTCCCTAGCGGATCCCACACTGCTCAGTGCCGTCCACACAGGGCTCCTCCGCTCCCACTCAGACGGACGCTCCACAGACCCCTCTCCTTCTTTTCTCCCTATTGTGCCCACCCCTCCACAAGCCCCCGGGAGCACCTGTCTGAACAGTACACTTCCCACTGCTTCTCCTGCTCCCTCATTCTGCCCCAAGCCATCGCCATCTCTATCTTGAGCTTTTTTTAAAGACTTATTTTATTTATTTGAAAGACAGAGTTACAGAGAGAGGTAGAAGCAGAGAGAGAGACAGAGGTCTTCCATTCTGCTGGTTCACTCCCCAGATGACTGCAACGGCCAGAGCTGCACTGAGCTGAAGCCAGGAGCCAGGAGCCAGGAGCTTCTTCCAGGTCTCCCACGCGGGTGCAGGGGAAAAGGACTTGGGCCATCTTCTACTGCTTTCCCAGGCCATAGCAGAGAACTGGATCAGAAGTGGAGCAGCCGGGACTTGAACCAGCACCCATATGGGATGCTGGCGCTGAAGGCTGGAGCTTTAACTCGCTGTGCCACAGCGCCGGCCCTGACCTTTTTTTTGAAATAGCAGCTTGGTTGAGAGAAGCAACACCCCGTCCACCCTCTGAGGGGAGCATTCAGTGGTCTTGTTGCGCAGATGCACTCATGACCTAATTCTAGCGCAGTTCCATCACTCAAGAGACACCCTCTCCACCCCCCACGCACGTCTTCCCCACCTGCCCCTCCCCCCAACCCCAGCTCCAGGCAGCCATTAATCTGCTTTCTGTCCCTGCATGGCTGCCTGGCCTGGGCCTTCCCTGTGAATGGAACCAGGCAGAATGAAGACACTAAATGTTTGGCTTCGTATTCCCAAGGCTCATCTGCAGAATGCAGCATTCATCGATATTTCATTCCTTTTCAGTGCCTAATAATATTCCACAGCCTGGGCATTCTTTAAAATTCCTTTGTCCGTTGGTGGCCATTGGAGTGGTTTCCACTCTTTGACCACCAGGAATAATGCTGCAGTCAGTGTTCACATCCAGGTCTCTGTGGGTCTAGGCTTTCACGTCTCTGGGGTATGCACTTGGGAATGGCATTGGTGGGTCATATGCTAATGTGTAGTCCACCACTTGAGGAACCACCAGATTGTCTTTCAATGTGGTTGTGCCATTTCACACTGCCAGCTGCACCGTGTGACAGGGCTCCCTCCCAGTCGGTGTGACGGGCGTCTCGCTGTGGTTTGTATTGGCATTTTCTTGATGAGCAATCCTGTTGAGCCGTCACAGCCTTAGAGAAATGCCTGTTCATACCCTTTGCCCATTTTTTAATTGCGTTCTGTTTTGTTTCATTGTTGAGTTGATCGTGAGCCCATCCATCCGTACGCCTCACATCATGTCAGTCTCCTCTCATTCCTCACGCACTGTCAGTGCTGCCTAGGTGAGCTGCTGGGCTGCATTGTTAGAGAACGGTGACAAGAGAAAGGAGTCTCTGTGGATGTGTCTCCTATGTGCTCGGCGCAGATGAAAGTTACTGTCAAATGTTTTCAATCTGTGTTTTGTCGTATCCATGGAGTGAAACCACGGGTGAGAAGGGCCTGCTGGAGGCATGGATCTGGGTGCGGACACGAACGTGGATAAGGATATACACATCCTATTGATCTTGAAAAACCCTGGCTGACACGCTAAGAGTTAGTCTCATTTCAGGAGGATGGAGGTTCCCTAAGCAGGAACCAGGCCATCCGGCCCCGGCAGCCGGGTGACACGGGACACGTAGGAGGCCCCGTGGCCTCGATGGTAAAGGAGCAAGTATCTGCGTCTCTCTGCATCTCGGACCCTCCGCAGCTGTGCACGAAAGGGAAAGAAAAGCTGCCTGCGTCCCAGGTTTCCAATCTGTTTCCTTTAAAGCCAATGAAGCTTCCATTATCCAACAGGCTTTAGCCCATTGAAATTGAGTCTGTAAATGCAAAACATTTAAAAAATAACGAATTGGTATTTGATATTCCTATATTTCAATATTCCTTTGATATTCCAATATGAAACTTAAACTTCTGGGGTTTTATGCATTCTTCGTCTTTCCTTTGATTTGGCTCAACTCAGTGCTTTGAATATGTTTGCTTTAATCACTGGACCATGGAGCAGGAGGGCCGTGCATCTTGCTGGGGGAGGTGCTGGGGGGGGTGCAGCCATCTGGGCCCAGAAAATGACTGCCTTCTGCAAACCGCTGGCTCTTCCTGCTGGCACCGGCTGGAGGGGCTTGCCAGGCCCGCGCAGAGGGCCAGGCTCCCCTGGCCTTGCTCCAAGGGGCCCACTTGGGCCTCTACCTTGCAGTTCAAAGGCAGACAAGCAGAGCTGCAGCTGCAGCAGGGGCCCTGGCAGGTGCTAGGACCAGGGAGCAGCTCCTGCGCCATCTGACTGGCAGCTGGTCTGGAACCGCAACGGACAGAGAGCCTGCCTCTGGGTTCCGTGCCACGGGTGAGGACGGGACACGAGTGGAACCGTCCTCACTAAGATGCACAGCGCTGGCTCTGGCCTCGATATCCTGGTGACTGTGGCTGTGACAACATCGGGGATGCCACGAGGGCAGTGACGACAGCCGTTGGGTGGACCATGCAAAGATGGTCTCATGTCACCCTCCACTCTGTCTCCACTGGCTTTCCCCAGAGTCCAACCTAGACACTAAGACTTGGGGACAGCCATTGGTTAGATTATTCCAGAAAAAACAAAAAGTGGAGAGCAGAGACGAGAAGGGCCAGGAAAGGGTGTGGTGATGGCGGGGCCGCCTCCGTAGGCAGGTGGGGCTCCACCTTGAGGGAGACCCCTTGAGAAATTACCGAGTGAGACTCAGGAGTCCCCCTAGAGGACGGGGAGGGGCGGGGGGGGGCCTCATATCCGCTGCCTGCCCCACCCCCACATGCCCCCATCGCCCTTGGCTGAGGGATTCTCCTGGGGGAAGGAGTAAACGTCCCCCACCCCGAGTCTGAATTGCACCTGCTGGCAATGGACAAACTGTGATGCAGGGAGCACCCTCGGGCAGGGCGGGAGACCTGGGTGCCAGGGCGGGAGACCTGGGTGCCTGGGAAGGAAAGGGCGGCCTTGGAGAGGAGCCGAGCAGAAGCTGGTACGCAGCCAGATGGTGAGAGAGTCGGCTGCAACGATTTGTCATTGAGCTTTTATTAGTATTTATTTATGCACACCAGAGAGGCTGAGAGACAGAGAGACAGCGAGAGCTCCATCCCCTGGTTCACTCCCACATGCCTCTAGGACCTGGGAGCTCCATCCAGGTCTCCCACAGGGGTGGTAGGAACCCAGCTACCTGGAGCACCCCCTGCTGCCTCCCAGGGTATGCACTGGCAGGAAGCTGGCGTTAGGGATAGAGCTGTGACACTGGGGTGGGTCGATCTGCCTCACTCATGCTATTGAGGCAAACGCTCCTCCCATCCAGAATCAGCCTCCCGGGCACAACCAGAGCTCACGTTGTGCCAGCCATCTGGGCTCCCCCAGCCCAGCCACGTAGACACGACCCCCACACACTGCAGATGCATACCCTCACCGCGCTCTGGGGAGGAGACGGGTGTGTGCAGGAGCCAGTGGAGGGACGGGTGTGCATGCTGTGTGTGTGTGCACGTGTGTGCACGCACGTAAGATGCCGAGTGCATATGAGTACTTGGTAGCACCTGACACGGAGCAGGACTTTCCATGCCTGTGAGCATGTGGGGTGAGCGTAGAAGGAAGGGGAGCTTGCCAGAGGGGCCTGCGGGTGACTGTGGTTCCCGGCTGGAGAACGGGATGCCCCCAGCCAGGAGGGGGCACACAGACCTGGCCCTGCCCTGCCCACCCCTTTCCTGGAGGCCTCCAGAGCCTGGGGCAGGAGAGCAGTAAGCGGGGTCCAGGTGGGATCAACAGCCCCCCAGTGCCTCCCCCTCGAACGGGCAAGCTGATCGCACGGCCCAGGCCACATCCAGGCGAGGAGCTGCCCACAGGTCCCAGGGTCCAGGGATGGAGCCATGGCCCTTCCCAGGCAGCACCTGCCTACGGGACTGTCGCTGTGCCCACATCTCCTGGAACAGCACCCAGGAGGGGCAGTGGGGGGCCACACGTCCCAGGGAAGGGTCCCGTGAGCAGAGCTGGGCTTCTGGCTCCCGCCAGCGCCCACGCTGGGGCCGCCATCCTAAGCTCCAGGCCACCCCTCCCCCAACCCTGCAGGACCCCTCCTTTGCTTCTCTACATAGCACCTGCCAAGTCTACGGGCGTCGCAAGTGCTCAGGGGTCGGAAGCAAAATCAAACCAGTGCCCTAGGACAGGCATCCTGGCCAGGGTCCAGGGGCCTTGGGCCTCGCGGATGGTCAGGAAGGAGCAGTGTGCCCAGAGAGGGGGCACGCTGGGGGCCCACTCTGCCCCACTTCTCCCTGCCCTGGGCCTGTGCCCCAAGGGGTGGAGGATGGGAACAGCCTTGTGCTAAGTGGTCAGCAGTCAGGAACCCAGGCTGGCTGGCGGGGGCAGGCGGGGCGACGGAACGACCTCAAACACGACGTGAGGCTGCTGAGAGGCCCTGGCCGCTCGCGCCTGGGCAAGCGCAGAGGCAGGTGAGCAGACGGCCGGGAGCCCGAGGCCCGGGCGTCCTGGTTTGGGGGCTGCAGGCGGAGCTTGAATCCTCCGAGCAACAGTGTTTCTCGGAAACCATCCCCAAGAACCACAATATGGAAACCAGATGGAAGGGGGGGCCGGGCTGCTGCTGGGGGCAGGGCAGGCGGGCTCCGCCCCCTGGGCCTCCCACCACCCCCACGGCCACCCCGTGTCCCACTCAGAGCCCTGGCTCCCGGCTCCACAGTCTGGAGCTCTGTGTCCTGCATGGGTCAGCCTCCCGCAGGGTAAGAGCAAACCAGGCTCTGCCTGGGACTGAGGCATGGTCCCCCAGGACACACCGTGGTGCACCCACATGTCTCACACCCGGACAGCGGCACCTCGAGCTAACCTGCCCATGACGCACCTGGCACCTAGCGCCCCCTGAGCCTGCTCTGCTCAGCAGACGAGCCCTGTGGTCACCTGGTTACAGAGGAGGACGTAGACGCACATGGGGCGCAGCAGCCCTGTCGTGCCTCTTCTCGCCTCTCCGAAGGGCTGCCGGGCAGCTGTGTCCACGCCTGGGGACCTCAGCAGGTGGTGAGTTCAGGTCCCCTGGGGCGTCCCGCACGACCTCCCGCTGGGGTCAGCCCGGCTCTGACCATGCCCTAGGACGCAGCGGGGAGCAAAGTGCCGGGCTCTGCCACCTGCCTGCCACCGGCACCTCGTGGCGGTAGCGCCTCGGCTGTGCGCACGTGAGCGACGTGAATTCTCCTCTGTGAGTGATCTGTGCTGTCAGAGGATCAAGTCTGATGCGCAGCAAATGTCTCCGGGTTCAGCGGTAATAACGCCCCAGGAGGCCACACGGAGGAAGTTGCAGGCTACCAAATAATAAAACATGCCGTCCTCGCTCAGAAGCCTTGGAGAGACTGCCGGGGGACTGCGCAAACCTTCAGACGGGCTCCGTCTGGCTTGTCCAGCCTCCTTCACCGAGACCCCATCCATCACGGGGAGGGGCTGGCAGGGCGGGGGAGGGGGGCACGAACAGCCAGGTTTCCTCCATGGGAGAGGCAGTCCGTGGAGAGGTTTAACGGCCGCTCTCTTGGAGGGGGAGGGGACCAACCCCCCACCACGCTAACCAGCCACGCGGAGGGGAGGTGCGTCCCGGCTTCACAGATGGGGAGGAGCGAGAGGAAGAGAACTTCAGCGAAGAAAATACGGGAGTCCCCTGCCCCTCATTATTTCCAGTCCCGTTCCCCTGGGGATGAGCTTTTGAAACCACGGGAGACCCACGTGGAGTGTGAACCACAAATCCTCAGGGACTCTGAATCCCCAGCAGCTTTCGCACCTGTGCCCTGCGCCCCCTCCCCGACACCCCCCCCCGTGCTGTGCTGTCCCCTACAGCCACCCAGCGCTGGCCACACACCCCTGGACAGGAAGACTCTTAAAGAAAGAAGAGGAGGGGACTCACAAGGCTGCGTGCAGCCCCCACACTGCGCAGGGCACTTGGCTGAGCGCAGAGGGGAAGGTGAGCGTCACTGGCCAAGTCACCTTTGCATCATCCCCGAATGGGACCGTATGCGTGTGGTATCCTGTTTGTCCTTGCAAAGGATCCACTAGACAGCAGCAACTGCACCCATTCTACTGATGAAAAAACAAAGGCTGGGCCAAGCTAAGTCACTTCATGTGGCGCAGCCAGAATCTGAGGCTCAGCCCTTCTCCCCAGGTCTGTCCCCACCCCTCCTGGGTTTCCCACCCCATGGAGTCCTTTTCCCACAACCCACTGCCCAGAGTCTCATGAGCAGGCATCAGACAAACATTGAGCCTAATGCGCTCCAGCCCTGGGAACCACCCCTGCCCTGGGACATGGCTCTCATGAGTCCCACCTGCTGGGTGGAAACCCCTCGGGTGCGCCCAATCTGTCCCCTGCCAGGCCACCACGGTCACAGGAGGTCACTAGGACTTCGCAACAAGCTCCTGGCTCCTGCCCTCCCCGACTGTGGTCCAGCCTGCACATGGCAGCCAGCTTGGTCCCTGCACAGCACAGGAAGTGCCAAGCCCGCACGTAAAATGCTCCAGCGACTTTCCGTGTTCCTCCCACCAGGACCTGCCTGAGCGCACTGATCAGGGCCCCACACGGCTGCCTCCTGTCCCTTCTTCCACGCAGGTGCTGCTGGCTGGCCTCGGAGCCCTCGCACACACTGTTCCAGACCTGGAATACTGTCTCCCTCACCGAGCCAGCGTCTCCCACCTTGTCCGTGTCCCCAGGGCTGCCACAATCAGTCCCAGCGCTCTCCTAAGCACTTTGGTAAATATCTGTGTCTCCTCCTAAGCCACCAGCTCTCAGATTCCTGGAATTAGGTCTGCTTAGTTCACTGTGACATTGTCCACACTTCACACGGATGGCACCACATGGATGGGTGGAGCGAATGCGCAGACTAAGAACTGATTGTTGGTGGAGTGACTGTGATGCCAGGAGAAACGTGAAACAACTTGGGTGGGTCTCAAGGGCGCAACGCTGAGTGGTAACCCCAACCCCAGGGGCCACTGCTGTGTGATTCCACTTCTGGAGCGTTCTCGAAATGACCAAATTATAGACCAAGAGCAGATCAGTGGTTGTAGGGGATGGGCACAGGGAGGGAGGGTGAGATTCGAAACAGGACCCATGAGGGAGTTCCTTTATCCCCACAGATGCGCCGTGTCCTCCCCGTGGCGACGGTTTACGTGACTGTATGCCTGGGATAAAATGTCACGGAACTGTACACAAAGACGGACACAAACCGCAGGCGCGTGTGTCAAAGCCGGCGAAACCGGAGCGCAGTCTGCAGTCTGTGTCTGGTTAATTACAGTGTATCCAGCGAGCACTGCCCTGTTGGGGGATGCTCCAGGCTTACATAAGCTGCCGCTCGGGGCGGGGTAAGGGGCACAGCACCGCTCCAGGCTGTCTGTGCCACTGCTTCGGAGTCTGTAGTTATTTCAAATGAAGGAAGACGAGTCTGTGCCACCCCAGGCTCTGATTCCTGGTCCCCACTTTCTTTGGGTCCATCACAGTAACTTCTGCCCCCTTCCCAGCCTGGGCACCTGCCCACCCACGCCCCAGAGCCATGGACCAGCCTGGTGGCCACGGCCTCCGCTCCGGCATGGCTGTCCACTGATACATCCATGTGTGGCACGCACGCCTGGCCCCTGGCTTTGCACTCCACCCCCAAGGAGAACCCGGCGTGTGTCCAACAACATGAGGTAACACAAGAGAAAATCCTCAGGCCGGCGCCGTGGCTCAACAGGCTAATCCTCCGCCTTGCGGCGCCGGCACACCGGGTTCTAGTCCCGGTCGGGGCGCCAGATTCTGTCCCGGTTGCCCCTCTTCCAGGCCAGCCCTCTGCTGTTGCCCAGGAGTGCAGTGGAGGATGGCCCAGGTGCTTGGGCCCTGCACCCCATGGGAGACCAGGAAAAAGCACCTAGCACCTGGCTCCTGCCATCGGATGAGCGCGGTGTGCCCGCCGCAGCACGCTGGCCGCGGCAGCCATTGGAGGGTGAACCAATGGCAAAAGGAAGACCTTTCTCTCTGTCTCTCTCTTTCACTGTCCACTCTGCCTGTAAAAAAAAAAAAAAAAAAAAAAAAAAAGGAGAAAATCCTCGCACCCCTTGGCCGCCCTTGGAGAGGAGGTGGGGGTGGGGGGAAGCCATCCTGGCAGCCCCACCCCCCGCCTCTGGGGCCGAGGAATCCATAATTGAACCTTTGGGTCCCCAAGAGGCCACAGGCAGCAGCACACTGGTTCCAGTGAAGGCTGGAAGCTTTGGCAGCCATGGCTGTCTCCGAGCACAGAGAGACTCGCCCGGCAGCCTGCGTGGGTTTGTGGCTCGGGGAGGAGAGGGCGCCCCTGGCTCGCATCCACTCTGGAGTCTGGTGGGGAAAGCGAAATAAAGACTGCAGTCCCGGACCCGCGGCCACACAGCCCGCAGCCACTGCAATGAGGCTGCATGGGCGCAGTGTGGGCTTAACCCTTGGCTACACGCTGTGTAGATGGTCTACACAGGCAAAGGGCCGACAGAGAAACCGGGTCGGCCTGGTGAGGGGGCCTGGTCTTAGCTCTGCCCGAAGGTCACTGCAGGTCCCTGAGGAAGACCCTGTCTGCCCCGAGCCTCAGTTTCCCTGTCTCCAAGGTCCCTGACTTCCGAGGTCCTCATCAGACCTCAGCGTGCGCCTGCGCCAGGGACACCTGCAGCGATTGAGCTGTGGCTGTGCCGGATGCCGCAGGGCGCTGAGCAGCCCCCGGCCTCTGCCCACGGAAAGCCACGAGCAACGCCCCTCCCTTCCCCACGGCCAGATAGCCCAACTGCATGGCAACATGGCCAAATGTCCCCTGCAGTAAAAATGTCCCTGCCCCGGGTTCGGGGACACCACGTGAGCCAGCCACAACCCAGCTGGACACCTGTGAGAGCCGTCCAGAGCCCAGCCCATCGCTGCACCCTGGCTGCCCTGAGAACACCTGCCGCCCCGCTGTGCCTAGAGGGTCCGGAGCTTCAAGGTCCCCGATCCTGCCCCCAGCCCTCACCTCTGCCCGTTCTCTCCTCAGTGCGTGGCCTCGGCTGACCCCTCGTGCGCTGTGAGTCAGCAAGGGGAGAGGGGGAACGCCTTAGGGCATGCACAGGGGCTCTGTGGGTGGCCCTGGGCAGAGGACCATCCAGCCCGCCGTACGGAAAGTCCAGTCGGGTTTTATAAAGAAATCGCAGAGGCCACAGAAAAGGAGTTTTCCTCAGAGGCCGCCCCCTCCTCACAGGAGCCTCGGGGCTGCACTCCAGCGCCCCAGAGAGTCCTGGCATCAAGAGATGCGGGCCCAGGACCAACCCAGGTCCGCCCTGCCCAAAGCCACACCCCCTCTCTGGCCCCGCCCCCGCATCCACAGACAACCAGACACCAGTGTCCTGCCTGCATAGCGGAGCCCTGGCAGGGGGTCGGCAGCAGGGACCTGCGGGCTGTGCCTCCTACGCGGCCGCCAGGAGCCAAGGCCTGGGCGCTGCCCGTGTTCCTGCCCGTCCAAGCTGTCCTCTCCCATCAGGACCCGGCCTCCGACGTACAAAACGCAGGCCCTGCCTCGGGCTGGTCTCAGGTTTCTGGAGCACAGAAAATCGGCGTGTTTTTATTTCTTCATCTGTAAACATCTCTCCATCTAATACGGTAACTGCTGTTTATACAGAACTATAAAAACAGAGGTCAGAGCACAATCAGATTATAGTCTTACCCCGATACACGCAAGCCATAATAAAATAAAATCTTACAAACGATCCAGAGGCCGTTCAGGGCTTCTTGAAGAATTAATGTCTGTCGTATGTGCGGATTCTATTGGGGCATAATATTTTCCACAGCTGTCAAGACCTGTTTAAAAGGCAGTACCCTTCTGCTGGTATCTGACTTCGGCTGTGTAGACCGAGGGAGGGCCTGTGAATCCTGCCATGTCTGACCCAGGGGTGTGTGACCGCGTGGAGCTCACCACCAGCCGGCTGACGCGTCGTGGCAGCCCTGTGGCTGACGAAGCGTGGGCGTCTCTGGCCGGGACTGAGGCCAGGAGGGAAGCTGGCCCTGCTCCAGGCAGCGTAGGCCGGCAGTGACAAGAGCTTGGGCCTGGGAGGCCCGGGACGTGGCCCAGGGGTCCCGGGATGGGCTGCGTACCCCTAACATCTGCAGGCGCAAGTCCTCACCCCCAGCCATTCAGGATACGGCTGCCTCGGAGACCAGGCCGAGAGGGTGGGCCCCCAGGGTTCTAACAGCAGCGGAGTGAGGACACTGGCGTGCCCTGCGGGGAGACCAGGGGAGGGCACAGGGAGCGAACAGTGTCTCGGAGCCCAGGAGAGAGGCGTCAGAAGGGGCCAGCCCTGGCAGCTGGGCTCTCGGATTGGCATCCTCCGGAAGTAGAGGAGACAGGCATCTGTCATGGACGCCGTCTCTCCCTCTGGGGATGGTGGCCCAGCACCCAGGCGCGCAGGGGCACCGTGAGGTTTCTCGGCTCTGTGCTTTCTGCTGTACGCAGCAGGCACACCAGGGGCCGTGACCACCTCTGCGAGAAACCCCTTTGTCCTCGAAATCGGCACCATCCGCAGGAAGCTGCCTCCCGCGGGAGACCCGGGCACAGGATGTCCTGGCTTGACCTTGAAGGCGAAACCACTGACCCCACTGTCCTCACCTCCCGTGACTGGCTCGTCCCAGGCCAGCTATGGCCAGCAAGGACTTGGAAACATCTCACACCCGCACAGACCTCTCCCTGCCCTCAAAGCACCCCAGCCCCGCTCCCAACGGTCTTCCTGCGTGCCTGCCAGGCCCTGCCAACCCAGAGTGGCCAGCTCCCAGCTCCCAGCCCCCTCCCGCCCTGCAGCCCCTCCCTGGAGTGTCATCATCTCAGAAATGTCATATTCCGTGGCCACACACCGCAGAGCCCCCTCAGCTCCTCTCTTTCTGGACACCCGCTCCTCCTGCCCACGTGTCCAGAATCCACCCGTGTGTGCTGTCCGTGGGACACCCATGCTGGTGGCAGCCGCCGTCACTGCCACTCCTAAGCCATGATCAGACTGCATCCAGGAGGTGGTGACAAACGGCCAGAGCCAAAGGCAGCCACGCTCTTCCGGCCCACGCGCGTGGTCTCGGAACAACGCACGTGGCTCTCGCAGACCAGTCCAAGGAGGGTCTTGTGCTGCTGCGAGCAAGATGTCAGCAGGGCTGGGCCCTTCCGGGGCTCGGGGAGAAGAGCTGTTTCCTCATCTTGCAGCTGCGGGAAGCCGCCTGCTCTCCTTGGCTGGCGGCCCCTCCTCCATCTTCTAGACTCTACCCGACACACGCCCCGCCCACTGACGCCACTGCTCTGCGACGTGGCTCCTGTGTCACTCAGCAGAGATCAAGAAAAGACTCCAGTGGCCTTGGGCTCACAGAGCTCAGCCCTGGGGTGCCTGATCCGCTCTCCTGCCATTCACACCCCACTCTCTCCCCAGGGCCACTCGCTGTCCACAGGAGTCTGCTGGAACGGCCCTGGCCAGACAGCTCCTCCCTGGCTGCACTATTAAAGTGACAGCCCCCCTTGCCCGCTCCATCCTCTCCAGATCTCTCCACCCTCTTCTCAGGGGGTATTTTTTGGCATGGGCATTATCATCGTCCAACGTATACGTATTCTCTGACTGCCTGTCTCTCCCACGATGGTGCGTGTTCCATGGGAACAGGAGGTCACCTGCCTTCCCCCACTGCCTCCCCAGCTCTGGCTGGCACAGGGGACATGCATACATGCTCAAGGTTGGATGGACACGTGTCCACTTTGAGAAATTAGTGGTTGAAGCTGGAACGTGAAAAAAGGCACTAGCGTGGGTCATGAACTGGAGAACATCTGAGTGGGTGGGTGGGTGGGTGGGTAGATAGATGGAAGGAAGTACTGATGGGTGAGTGGAGGGTGGGTGGATGGTGGATGGGGGTGGGGGTGGGGGTGGCTGGTTGGGTACGTGAGGGTCTAACTGGGGTGTGTGGAAGAATCAGTGATGTGGAGCCTTCCCCTTCCAAGGCAGCCATGACACCTGGGGCGACATCGACACGAAGCCCTGTGCGGAGGATCCTGGAGCCCATTTACCGTGACAGAAGCCCTGTGCGGAGGATCCTGGAGCCCATTTACCCGTGACAGAAGCCCTGCTCCCCCGAGAGCTTTCCATTTGCCGTGGGTTTGTGGCCGTAGAACAAGGGTGACAGGATTTCTCGTCTGCTCTGAGCTCCCAGCTACCGCCTCCGGCATCCATTGGCTGCAGTATTTCCCTCAAGAGACCACACACTCTCGATGTCCCCCCCAAAGCCTGGGACACCAGCAAACATCCGCTGACTAAGGCCGAGGCGCTAAAGGACAGCAGGGTCCCAGCCCGCAGCTGGGTCCCCACACCTGCTCAGCTCCGTTCTCCAGGGGCAATGCCAGGCCAGAAGGAGTCCCATGGGGTGGCCAGGTGGGGATGGAGCTTTAAAATGACCACAAGGTCAGGACCAGCGCCGTGGCACACTTGGTTAATCCTCTGCCTGCGAAGCCGGCATCCCATATGGGCACCGGTTCTAGTCCCGGTTGCTCCTCTTCCAATCAAGCTCTCTGCTGTGGCCGGGGAGTGCAGTGGAGGATGGCCCAAGTGTTCGGGCCCTTCACCCGCTTGGGAGACCAGGAGGAAGCACCTGGCTCCTGGCTTCGGATCGGCGTAGCTCTGGCCATGGAGGCCATTTAGGGGGTGAACCAATGGAAGGAAGACCTTTCGCTCTGTGTCTCACTGTCTGACTCTATAAAAAAAAGATGACAAGGTCATGACCTTCATGTCTGCACAATGCAGGCGTTCGGCAAGAAATCCTGGTATTTTGGAGCTGGCGTTCGGCACTGAAGTTAAGGTGCCACTCGGGGTGCCAACCTTCCATGCCAGAGTGCCTGGGTTCGAGTCCTAGCTTTGCTTCCGATTCCAGCTTCCTGCTAGAACCAGCGAGTGATGGCTCCGCTGGGCCGCTAACCACCACGCAGGAGACCAGGATGGAGCTCCTGGCTCCTGGCTTCAGCCTGGCCCAGACCCGGCTGTTGTGGGCATTTGAAAAGTGAACCAATAGATGGATCCCCGGCCAACTGTGTGTGTGTGTGTGTGTGTGTGTGTGGAGGTTCACTCTCATGAATTGGGTCACACGATTACAGAGGTGGGAGACCCCAAATCTGCAGAGGAGCTGGCAGGTGGGGGCCCAGGAAGAGCTGAGACTCAAACCTCCTGCTCCAAATTTTGGGTGCAAAAATGTGAAATTCATGCATTTTTTCATAGTATGCATTTTCTAAGAAATTTTTGAAGGCTCTGGGGCAGCTCAGCCTTTTGTTCCGCTCAAGCCTTCAGTGGACTGGCAGGAGGGGGGGGGCACTCACACTGGGGTGGGCCATTTGTTTTCATCAAAGCCCAGCTGTTTAAATATGTGTCTCCTCGAAGATCCCCTCCCACCAACACCCAGAATCACGTCTGACCACAAACAGGGCTGCAAGCGACTCGGAGCCACCTCTCGTGTCCAGACTGTGCGCAGCCTTGAGGGGCAAGGGTCCTGCATCCCTGGGGGAGGGGGTGTTGTCCCTGATCAGCAGACATCCGGGAAACACAGTGGGCAGCCGCAGCATCAGCCGTGTGGCCCCGTCGGCGTCCCTGCCCCTGAAGCTCCGTCTCCCTGAGCTCTGGGCTTCCGTCCCCTTCCCTCCGCTCACCTTCCTGGCAGGCTGCCCTGCACCCAGGGAGTGCGTCTCGCCCGCTTGTTGTTGCTGTTACTGAGCTCTGCTTCCCCGGGGTGTGAGCCCCCAGCCCCAGGGCCGCACAGCAGACAGCAGCGTTTTGCCTGTGAAAACATTTTGGTGCAATGTTCTGACCCGCAAAAAATATTTTTACAGTGAAAATGCAGATCTAGCCCCGAGCTGTTCAGTCTCACTGGCTTGTTTGGCTCCTTGGGAAAATAAACAGAAGTAAATTTGTGGATAGCAAGGGATGGGATCCAATCAAACAAACGCAGCACTCGCCCCGCCCATCAGGGCAGCAGAGCCTCAGGCCTGGTCACCTGGCCTGCAGAATTAATAGTGACTGCCCGTCTCCCACCCCCGCCCCGGGATGGCAGACATGGAGCACAGCCAGCCCCCAGGGGCTTCCGCCCACTGCCCACTTCTCAGATAGGACAGAGCCCAGAGCCGGAGGGCACCTGCCCGAGATGCCACGGTTTTCACGTCACCCACTGAGCGCACCCGTGGTCCCTGGGAAGCCAGCCCCGGCCCTCACTCATCCCAGGAGCAAGGCTTGGTTTGGAGAAGTCAGCTGGTGAGCCCGGGTCCCCGTGCACTGGGGCTGGAGACTCAACCTCCTCCCCTCTCTCTGCTCTGGGGAAATCTTGACCCCCAGCTCCCATCTCCCAATCAATTTTCTTTGTCCAGACAGGGATGCAGAAGTAGCAAACAAGGCCAAGTCGCCTGCAGAAGCCTGGTGTCAAGTGGTAGCCACAGGCAAGCCAATAATGTCTGTGGTCCCCTAGGGGGCCCTGTACAACGCTGGGGCCACGCAATGGAATACTACAAAGAACGAAAAGAAACCAATCACCCAGGCCCACGCCAGCCTAGTTGCATCTCGCACACACCGCTGGCGTGAAAGACGCCAGGCCCGAACACGCTGTCTGGGACGTTCAAAAGTGGAAGAAGCTGCTGGGGCAAGGGAACAGCAGCTGCCGCCCCTCGGGTGGGACAGGGGCTGGAAGGAGGAGCAAGGGAGCTAGGGAGCTCACCGGGGGCTGCAGGCACCTGCCCCCTGGCCTGGGCAGGGATGACCCGAGTGTCTACAGAGGCAAAAGCCATCCAGCAGTGCCCCAAAGACTCACATCTGTTGACATGCAGGTGATGGGAAAAGGCCATGGAAAACGGGATTGAAAGAGGAGTTTAGGGGCCGGCGCTGTGGCATAGTGGGTAAAGCCGCCACCTGCAGGGCCGGCATCCGATATAGGCGTCAGCTCAAGTCCCAGCTGCTCCACTGCTGATCCAGCTCCCTGCTAATGTGCCTGGGAAAGCAGTGGAAGATGGTGCAAGTCCTTGAGCCCCTGCACCCATGTGGGAGACCCAGAAAAGGTTCCAGGCTCCTGGCTTCAGATCGGCTCAGCTCGGGCCATTGCAGCCATTTGGGGAGTGAACCAGCGGATGGAAAACTTTCTCTCTCTCTCTCTCTCTCTCTCTCAGCCTCTGCCTCTCTGTAACTCTGCCTTTCAAAAAACTCTGTAACTCTGCCTTTCTTTTTTTTTTTTTTTTTTTTTTTTTTGGGACAGGCAGAGTGGACAGTGAGAGAGAGAGAAAGGTCTTCCTTTTGCCGTTGGTTCACCCTCCAATGGCCTGCCGCGGTCGGCGCGCTGCGGCCGGCGCACCGCGCTCATCCAATGGCAGGAGCCAGGAACCTGGTGCTTCTCCTGGTCTCCCATGGGGTGCAGGGCCCAAGCACCTGGGCCATCCTCCACTGCACTCCTGGGCCACAGCAGAGAGCTGGCCTGGAAGAGGGGCAACCGGGACAGAATCCGGTGCCCCGACCGGGACTAGAACCCGGTGTGCCGGCGCCGCAAGGCGGAGGATTAGCCTGTTGAGCCACGGCGCCGGCCTAACTCTGCCTTTCAAAAAACTCCTTAAAACAAAAAGATTGCAAGAACCAAATCAGCATTTAAAAGAGAGAGAGAGAGAGAGAGAGAGAGAGAGAGAGAGAGAGAGAGAGAAGTTCACTCTGGAGCAAAAAGGTTGAA
>CM027391.1:32880655-33176213 GCA_015711505.1 Sylvilagus bachmani
AGAGAAGAAACACAAGATGCTTGGGTTAAAAGGCCAGAGCGTGCGAGTGTGTGTGCTGAGTGACAGACATTTTAGTACTAGCCTGGGACCATATTTTAAAAGGTCACTGAAAACTCTTGGCTTGGGCCCTTTGACAAACAATGAGCCTTCCATATATTTATTTGCCATCTCTTTGTTTTTACAGCAAGCAGAATAAATGAGTTAACTGACGTGGTGCGGGCCTGCACATTGTCAGCACAGGTTATAAGTCATTATTAAACTCCATCAAATCAAACCAACTCCGGTCAAGGCAATGAGACTAAAAGTTATTTGCATTCCTTCTGTCATAAAAAATCATATCCCCTTACTCAAGACTTTCGTTCCTTTATTAAACGCAGCCACGAGAGTATTCCAGGTCTGCTAATGTAAGCTCGGGAAAACCTTCTCAGTGTAACTCAGGCTAACAGCTTAGACCCGGCCCACTAAAACGTCCCAGTTGAGCGTATCTGGGCACCCAATCAAGACATACATATTACTTTTAAATAAGATTAGCCTCTATATTTTGCTGCTTAAGTTAAAACTCTTCATGTCATTCTCTGCTTTTATATAAACTCCAGCATAATTCTGTTTTAGCAAAATACTTCAAGCAAATTAAAAACCTCAAGCCGAACGTGTCCCGAACAAAAACTTTCTTAATGGCATCGCAATGTGTTTGCTGACACTGAAACACTCTTAAATAAGATGAATTTCCCCTCGGCCGCCCTGTGTTTGTAATTACGCCCGTGCAGCGGGCGCCCCGCTCGCAATGGCTAAAGCAGGGATCTGCGCTCGCAGCACTTGACCGAGAGCGCTCCAGCGACCGCAGCATCTGTTTAAAAAATTGTCTTTCCCTGTCTCCAATTGGGCTCTGTATTAATTGTGGATTGGAGAGGGATCCGCAGGGAGCCGGGGGGAGGGCCGCGCAGCTCGGAGCAGGCAGGGAGGGGACAGCCCGCGTCCAGCCCACGTCCTCTGCGGGGCCCTCGCTGCCCATCACCGCCCTGCCGACCCGCCCTGAAGCACGCGTGGGAGGGACTGACCGGGCCACGCAGCCATGCCTAACCCCACGAAGACGCCCGGGCCGGGTCGGAGAGGGAAAATTTCGCAGGCTCTACCCAATTCACGAGCGTCGGCTCAGGTCTGAACCACGGAGCAAACACTGGGCCGCGTGGTCTCCATTTTGACGTCCACACAGTGGCGTCGGGGGGATCTCCACGCAGCACAAGCCCAGCCTTGGGAATAACCGCCTTATCTCATTCCTTTCATTCATATTTTTAAATGCATTTTTATTTATTGGACAGTCAGAAAGACAGAAGGAGGGAAAGAGTCTCCCATCTGCTGGGCCACTCCCCAGATGTAGGCAACACCCAGAGCCGGGCTGGGCCAGGAACTCAATCCGGGTTTCCCACATGGGTAGCAGGAACCCCAGGACGTGGCCCGGAACCTGGAACCAGGAGCAGAACTGGGACTCAAACCCCAGCCCCCTGATGATGGCGTTTGGGGGTCCCCAGAAGCAAAGCAGCTCACACACCTTGCTCTCTTTTTCTATTTTAAAGATTGATTTATTTATTTGAAAGTCAGAGTTACAGAGAGAGAGAAGGAGAGGGGGAGAGAGAGAGAGGTCTTCCATCCACTGGTTCACTCCCCAATTGGCCACAACGGCTAGAGCTGCGCCGATCCGAAGCCAGGAGCCAGGAGCTTCTTCCGGGTCTCCCATGTGGGTGCAGGGGCCCAAGGACTTGGGCCATCCTCCACTGCTTCCCCAGGCCACAGCAGAGAGCTGGATCGGAAGTGGAACAGCTGGGACTCGAACTAGTGCCTATATGGGATGCTGGCACTGCAGGCAGTGGGTTTACCCGTCAGGCCACAGCGCCAGCCCCTGCACCTTATTCTTTACCCAGGCCCTTCCTGCCAGCCCGGGGCACCTGGCACTGGTGCCAGGGGCTTCCCAGCTCACGCCCAGATTCCCAGGACATGGTGTCCTTGAAGCCGCTGACACTGCCAGCAGAAGTCACACTCACAGCAACGCAGCTCACATCCGTGGTGTGGCGGGCAGGTCCTGGTCGGCCCACGATTCCTGCTGCGTGGTCCGCACGCCTCGCATGATGCCCCACCCCCAGCACCGTGCAACTGCGGGAGAGATCTGCAAATGTTATGGGTTGCCATGGTCGTGGGAACGTTAGCCACAGGGCAAAGGTGAAGGAGTTTTCCAGGTGTAATTCAGGTCCCTAATCAGTCGACTTTGCGCTAGCGTGGGTGGGCCTGCCCTAAGCAGAGGGATGCTTTAAAAGCCACTCCTGGAGGGCAGGAGAGCTGCTCCCCGGCTCGCCGGGACAAGCCAGCTGCCCCAGGTCCCCAGATACAGGAACGCGGAGGAGCTCCCGCCCAGGGGAGAGCTGAGCGGGGACACCGGCAGCGCAGCCTGGTCAGAGCTAGCCGCTCGCCCCACGGTCCGCGCTGGAGGATCGCCGTGTGTTTGAAGCCATTGAATTTGTTCGGTTCGGCACACGGCAGTAGGAAATGAATTCACATGGCCGGTAATGAACTCGGGGCCTCCCGGCCGCTCTCTGAGTCGACCTGGACACACAGCCGCATGACCCCGCATCGCTGCCGCACATCTACTCTGCCTGAATATACACAATCGGAACATTAAAAAAGCGCTTGGCAGGCAGAGTGAGAGAGAGAGAGAGAGAGAGAGAGAGGGAGGGAGGGAGCGAGACAGCGCTGGATCTTCCATTCACTGATTCACTCCTCACACAGCCACAGCGGCTGGGGCTGGGCCAGGCCAAAGCCAGGAGCCTGGAACGCCATCCCGGTCTCCCATGTGGGCGCAGGGGCCCGAGCACGCGGGCATCTCCTGTGCCTCCTCAGGCGCATTGCAGGGAGCTGGATGGGAAGCGGAGCAGCCGGGCTGGAAGCCGAGCTCCGACCTGGGGTGCCGGCGTCGCAGGGGCAGCGTGGCTCGCCGAGCCAAACACCTGCCCCGGAGGCCGACTTTCAGGCTTTTGTCATAGCATTTTCTTATCCTGTGCACAGCCTCACGCACCCACACGCATGTAACGTGTACACATCTCTACTCAAATCTACCTCTGGATTGGACTTCTTGCCTTAGCGAGAGCGTCCTTATTTTAGAGACTACAATGTTTTCTTTATCAAAGAGCCCGCACAGCAGCATCCTTGACGCCAAGATGAAATTTTCTTGTTAAGCCCATAAAAATGAGGACCGTATGAGGAAAGCCGCCCCTTTATAAACACCTGACTAAATATTTCATAAATGCAACACAGCAAATTCCTACGGTGGATTCAGTGGATTTACAACCATCAAACTATATTAAACTTACACTATCAAGATTTATCGCCTATTAAATGGAGTCTCGTTTTAGTAATATCTCGCATTTGATCCCTAAGGACCTCAAATACCGCCGACCCCTCCCCGGGGCGCCCCAGCGTATTTCATAACGAGGTCATCAAAACCCTCATTGTAATGCTGCCGCTGCCACATGCGGGGATTAACTCACCTGTCAAGCCAGGAGCCAGGTCTGGGACGCAAGGCAGAGGCTGCTTTGCAGAGTGCAGAAATGGTACCCAGAGCCAGACGGCGGGCAGAGCGCCCCCTGGGGAACCACGGCCGCATAGCCGAGCGTCCTAACGGGCTCCGGCCCAGGGTTTCTCTCACCCTCCTCCCACCCCCCTTCCTTCCTTTTAATTTTTATTTAGTTTCATTGTATTTGAAAGAGGGGGAGAGACAGATAGATGCTGCATCTGCTCCCCAAATGCCTGCAACAGTCGAGCCCAGAACTCCATCCAGGGCTCCCACGTGGGTGCTTGAAGCACCACCGGCCGCCTCTGGGGTGCGTGTTGGCCGGAAGCTGGACCAGCAGTGGGGCCGGTTTGAATCCAGTGCTCTGATCCTGGTGCGAGCGTCCCACTGTGCCAGTGACCTCCCCACGCCCTGTGGCTTCCCCACACCGGTTGTTGGTGGCAGAGCCCCTTTCTGCTCTCACGGTCTTAACAGGAAGCTCAGGCTGAAGCTAGGCTGGTCCCTCCGGCCACCTCAGCAGTGCACAGCCCAGCTGGGGACCTCCTCCTCCAGCGGTCGCCCCCCTGGGAAACGTCTTCAAAGGCGGATGCCCAGGTCTCAGCCCTGAGTTCCCGACTCCCTGTGACTCTGCTGATGTGCGTAAACCTCATTCGTGCTTGGGGGAAGCCGGGCTCCAGGAGGGAAAAGAACTTGGTTAAGGAAGTGCAGGTCGGGAAAACACAGGCTGTCCCCAGAGCATCTGCGGGATGTCACCAGCCCTGGGGAAACCCTAACCCTGGGTAAAGCTCACAGGGACGACTCACTGGCCCCACTCCAGATGACTGCTCACAAATACCCAGGGATTTGTGACCGAGGCAACAACAGTACCGACCTTCCGGGAGCTCCCAGAGGCACCGTTTGAAGGATGATATAGGCTGTCGGAGAAACCAGATTGAATGGCCATGGCACTACCACGACAGTGAGGCCCTCCATGGGGAGCACTCCTACTCACCCCTCAAAACCCAACTCAGTTTCACCCCTTCTGAGATGTTCCCTTAATCCTCTGTCCTTCTCCCATCCTCGTGGGTGGGGACAACACCCTGAGATGCTTGGGTTACACGCAATCATCCTTACTGTAATAGGAGCCCTGGACGAGGGAGGGGAGTGTCTTCAACATCCAGGCCCATGAACCCATCCACAGGGTGGGAATGGAATCTGTTCTCTTGAGGTGGGGTGGTGGATGCTTGCTACAGGAAGCCTCCACAAATGGCATCAGTTGTTCCTGTCTGCACGTGACCATGCTGCGCCCAGAACTGCAGCAGTGGGTCTCCTTGGCCAAGGGTTGGCTCTCCACCCCGCTCCCACCCTCCTGGGCTGCCAACTTCCCAGCGAGTGATGGAGGGGTCTAGTGGGCCGAATCCCATGGTCCCCACAGCACCGAGAAGGTTCCTGGCCAGAATGGATGCAGAACTGATATTTGTGAATCAACGAAGTAAGAGAGCATTCAGCCAACGAGCAGTGGCACAGTCCTGGCCCCCAGGAAGCTCCAGTCTAGAACAGCCACGACGGAGATCTCAGTACTGTGCACTCACAGCTTGAGCCGTCCAGGCTCTGTGGGTCAGCTCCCTGCTGCGGTCAAGGACATTGGGCCACCTGAGGCCCCCGACTTGGCTGGGGAGGGCAGACGGGGCGGGGGGGGGGGGGCAGGCGCCAGCTGGGGTTAGAATCAGACTATCCGGGGCGTGTCTGGGACTCAGCATTTCAGATGCCTAGAAATGCTTGGAGCACCGGTCGCCAGCTCCTCCCCTTTGTCAACAAACGCGGCTTCTGTGAGCTTCCTTCTGGAAGGCCGGGTTTGCTATTTATAAACACAACCTCAGGCTGGAATTCTGGCTGGCTGGGAGGACTGATTCAGCCCTTTATTCCAAAATAGGCACACCCAGCCACCAAACACAGCCCCAAGCGGGCCTGGAGGCTCGCCAGAAGTTCCAGCACAAACACATTTGCCCGTAGAAGCAACTTGGGTCCCACGTCCTGTCCGCGTGTGAGCCCCCTGCCATGGGAGGCTCTCTCGGGGGCTACATGCATTTAACAGGCCCAAGTTCAAAGCTGCCTGCCTCCTCCAGAGTCAGGTGACCCACCCTGGTCGGCTCCCTGCACACGGCTCACCCCAGTCCCCAGAGGTCCCGCTGGGCAGAGGGGAAACGAGGAACTACTGCTTCTAAAAACACCGGGTTTTGTTGCTGCAAAATAATTATCCGCTGGTCAGCTGTGGTCTGTCCTAGCCCCACAACCAGGGGAATGCCTGCCCACAGCAGGTGCTTACTGGACATTTAAGTGGAGGATGAACCGAGCTGCCTGGTAGGCAGAGCACAGAGGGGAAGGGTCGGCTATGAGGTCCGGTGTTTGTTCAAGCCCCACCTCGAGGCGCTGGACGCTGCCCTCTCTGCTCCATCGTTGGGCCCTCCCCTTCCTCCACCCCTGCAGCACCACACCTCCTGGGAGTGCCCTACTGTTATTCCCACAGTGTTTGTTTACTTATTTTCATTCTATTTCAAAGGCAGAGGGTCAGAGACAAATAGCGAGAGAGCTTCCACCTGCAGGTTCTCTCCCCAGTGCCTGCCTCCTATGAGCTGGGGCCCTATCTGGGTCTCTCAGGGGGCTGGCAGGGTGTCAAGCAGCTCCCAGGTAGCCGGCACTTGGATCCCGCACTTCGAGACAGGATGCGGGCGTCCTAAGCGGCGACAGCCCCTGCACACACGCCTGCCCCTAAAACACTTCTGAAAACGCTTTACAGGCGCTGCCACCCCCGCCGCTCGCACGGCCCTGGTCACCCGGCGCTTGTGTCCCTGGGGTCCTGCGCCGCAGCCGCAGGTGGAATAGCCAGCGCGAGACTCACACCGACTGCAGGCACGTGGCACGGGGGACGGGGTCAGGCCTGGCTGGGGCTCAGGGGATGAGAGGGCGGGAGGTATTGGGAAGGGGTCCCTGAGGACTGACTCAGGCCTGGAGTGGGGTCAGCCCAGTGAGGGGACGCCCTGGGGGCTGTGGTGGGATGGGGGTGCCGGGTGAGTGGCGAATCAGGCCGGGTCGGTGCACACGGAGAGGCCACCCTGGAGGCCGCAGAGCTGGGACTGCGGGGTAGGGGTGGGGGCAGTGCCCACCCTGTGAGGGAGGCGAACCTCACAAATCGTGCAGGGCTCAGTCCCAGGCTGGGCACGGAACACCCGCTTCGGGGGGTGGGGCCCACTCCAGGACCGCTGGTTGTGAGCCAAGTTTAGCCAGGACCCCAGGGCCTAGACTCAGCCCCACCAGCAGGGGGAGGCCACTGGTTGGCAAACACCGTCAGGAGGGGTTCCCAGCACCACGGAGACTGGGCTCACCAGCTGCCAAGATGTCCTTGCCAGGGCCCGGCCCGAAGTGCGGAGCTCAGGACCCCGCCTCGCGCCCAGGAGCCGCTGGAAGGCCCGCGGGCCCGCCCACCTGCACGCGCTCGCTCCAGCGAGGCAAAGGCCCTGGAAGTCCTGCAAGGAATCCTGATTGTTTGACCCGTGGCTGCCTAGAGGGCGCTGACCACGATCCCCGCAATGCCACATGGCGTCCATCCAGACCCCTGGATCTCACGTCTCCGGCATGGGGCGGGCGGGGTGAGGCGCAGAGCCTCATGGTTCGCTCCGTGCTACTGAGCAGCTCACACACGGGGCCTGGGGTCAAGTCGGGACTCCACCCCCAGCTCTACGTGCCTGCAGGTCCCCGCCACCCACGTGGGAGGAGCGGGAGTGAGGTCCCGGCTTCCGGCCTCTCCTGGCCCAGCTCTGCTCGCTGAGGGCTTTGGGGGAATAAGGCAACGGATGGGAGTTTTCTGGGTCTCCAATTAGTTCCTCAAAATGCTAGAAAAAAATTTTTTTCAGCTACAAACGGCATTGCTTCACTGCCTGGTAACTTCCTCATTAGTTTCTCAGATCCACACATACCAACTGCCACCCTTAGCCCCCAACCAAGGGGCACTGGGAGGCAGTTACCAAGACCGGGGGACACCCCTCCATCATGCACGTGTGCATGTGTGTGTGTGCACGTGTGCGTGTGTGTGGGTGAGCATGTGCGCACACACACACGTGCTGACCTGAAGCCCTGGCATACTGAGTGGAAGACCAAGACGACTCCTGGCAGTCCTGTCCCTGCGACCGCTACAGTAACCACCTGCCGCCAAGGGGGTTCCTTTTCCCTGCAAAACTGACTGTCTCAAGGGCAGGAGGGAGCAGTGCGGGGCTGGAGGCGGCGCCTGCGTTCTGGGTCTGGTCGGGGCGCTGCCTAGGAGGGCTCCCAGGGGCGCACTGGGCCCGGCTGGCCCGGCTTGCATCCCTCTCCCGCTGGGCAACAGAGTGCGGCTCCCAGCTCCGCCTCTCCTCCAGCGGAGGGGGAGACTGCAGAATGGCTTCCTCCTCTGAGCCGCAGTTGCTAGGGTTTCACAGAAAACAAAGAAATGCGTCCTGCCAGGCCTGCCCGTGTGGGCTGCAGCTGCGTTTGCTGCAGCACAGAATACAAACTTCATTTACATTTCTCCACGCCTCTGCACGCGTGTTCTAACCCCACCTTCACTCCCCCAGCCCCCAGAGTGTGTCCGTAGGATGCTGCGAAGTGCTTCCAGGGCAGGTGGACGCGGGGTCGCGGCCAAGCACTCCCTCGGCTCCTCCTGGCCTCATCCCGCCCAGCTCCAGGAGGAGGGTAAGGCAGCCAGGGCTTGGCCGTGTCCAGCACTGCACCCCGCGTTCTACGCGCACCCCCGCCTGACCCCAGCACCACCTGGCTGCTCGCTCAGGTCGCTCAGTCTGACCCTCTGGTGCACACCCCTCCATAACCCATAAACCAGGAGGCGGCATAAAGGGTATCACACTTGGTGCACGCTGGGCACCTCTTACGTATCCAGAAAAGCTTATGACAGGTCCACCGTCCTTACCTGAAATTCCTGAGGCCCGTGTGTGTGTGCACGTGTGTGTGTGTGCACGTGCGTATGTGTGCATGTGTGTGTGCACAGCAACTCTGTGCATATCCTGCAGACCACGGGACGCCCGCAGCAGCCAGAGGGCCCACAGCAGGCATTAAACGGCACCGATGTTATGAATACGTCAGGTTTGGCTGTCAAGTAGGTTCCAGAAAAGCTGGCTTCCGGAGCACTGGGGGCTTCAGGAGGGGCAGCCCGCATGAGCTCCCTTCCACGCACACCCAGAAGTGCGTGAGGCCAGGAGCCTCACCTCCGCAACAGGTTAGCTGCGAGCAGAACGGAGCTCTGACGGGGAGCAGCTTAACAACCAGGGTGCCCCCGCCCCCACCCGGGAGCACAACCTGAATGTCCCAACGAAGCGACAGCTGGCTAAACAAACGCTGCCCTAAGCAGGGCGCTTCAAACAGCTCCCGCAAAACTCAATTACAAGCTTATTTCGATGTAGAAAAAATTAAATCCATGCGTGTGGGGACGCCTTCAGAAGTTCACGGGAAACGCAGGTTCTGAAGACACTATGCACAGATTTCGACAACTGGCACAGTCCGAGGGACAGCAAGGTAGGGTGGTGACGGGGAGGGCTGTCCCCTCTGAGGGTCAGAGAAGCAGCAGCAGGGCCAGCCGGGGTGGTGACGGGCAGCAGAGGCCACGTGGTGTCCCTCAGGGTGGTGGCAGTGGAAAGGGGATGGGTTTTGTCGAGGAGGCCGACTGGCTGGGGGGCGGGGCCGACAGGACACAGGACACGAGGGAAGGACCGTGGGAATGGCCACTACCAAATGCGCCGGTGGCGCTGTGAAGACACCGGAAGCCCCGTGCACTGCCGCAGGAAACCTGAAACCCGTGCAGTCACTGTGGAAAGTGACGCGGTCGCCGCATGACCCAGCACACCCAGTTCTGGGCACGCAGACTGGACAGCGGTGCCGCGACAGAGCCGAAGGCCCACGCCACCCACACATACAGGCAGGGATGAGCAGATCAGTGAGCTGTGGCGGCCGTATCCGTGCACCATCAGCCAGCCTTCAGCCAGCCTTCAGCCAGCTCGGCCGCACACAGCGACCGGCAGGAGCCCTGAAGGCGCTGAGTAAAACAAGCCAGACGCAGAGAGGCAAACACTACGTGGTGCCACCTCCAAGAGGTCCCCAACAGGGGTCACTCCATCTGGCCAGAAAGGAGAACGCGGCCAACAGGGACTCGGACGGGGCGGGGGGGCTTTACTGTTCGGAGGGTATAATTTTGGGTTGGCATTAGGAAAAACTCCTGGGGCTGGAAGGCCATGAAGGCCGTACAACACCGTGGATGTTTGCAGGGTCATTAACACGGTTAAACTGGCAACTTTCCTGTGGATTTTGCCCCCAGGAGACACGGCCATTCTCGCCCCGCCTCGCAGACAGGTCAGCGCGCACAAGCATCCTCCGGCCCACCGGTGTCTGCAAGGCGGGGCCTCCACCCACAACCGGACCTGCACGCACAGATCCCCCACACCACCACCGGGTTCTCCCCACACACATCCTGATCTGCGGCCGTACCCCTGGCCTGGCTGCATTCCTTACCGTGAGCTTGGGAGCGGCCGCTGGGCCTGGCGCGCAGGGCCCACGGTGCGGGAAGGAGCTCTGGCCCCGAGCGTGGCCCCAGCTGCTCCGCACACCCTGGGCGGCAACACCGACGCACGCCAGTGGGCAGCAGGCACCCACATTCCTTGGGGCTTAAATCCCTAGACTTTCCCTCCTTTCCTGTACTGCTCGCAGAGGGAGGGGAGGGGAGGGATTAATTTGAACTTTCAAAGGAAAAGCAAAACTTCTCCTAAGAAGCCCCTGCTCACGGTCTTCTCACTGCAGGCCAGCAACTCCTGCTGCACTGTGCTGCGCTGTGCTGGGCCGGGCGGGAGAGCACGGGACTCTCTCCCGGCAGCACTGGAAGCTGAGCCCTCGGGCCGCTCACTCACGCTCACGCGAGGAATGTGCCAGCGGTCACAGAAGATCCTGCGCCTGGAGCCCAGCAGTCAGAGGCGGAATTCCAGGAAAGGCACCAGGATTCTTTCCGTCTTGAACACGACGGCTGCTACCTTCCGACTCCGCGCGCAGGAGGACACGAGGCAGAACCAGATGTTCTCCTCGCAGCTCCGCGTTTTTCCACGACCTGCCAGGGAATCCGAGCTGCCCCCGTCACCCCTCTGAGCTGAGCCCCAGCTTGAAGCAAACAGATGGGACGACACCGGAGTGAACAGATCATAACTTTATTGGAGGTTTACTCGGCTACAGTTATTACCAGGACAGACAAGTGCAGGGGCTCCTGCCCCACAGGCGGCCGTCACCGCCCACCGCCGCGATGATATGTTAGTTTGACTGGATTTTCGACATTTTCTTCCACTCTATTTACAGCAGAGAAGCCAGAAACCTGCTTCCTGTTCGCCTACACAGTCTGCTGCTACAGTGAATTCTGAGCACATCTACAACGTTGCAATTGTCTGCAGTTGGGGTCCAAATAAAAATGGACTAAACAACAAAACAGGTAATGATTAAAACCTATTTACAAGTTAGTTCCGAAAGATGCTTTGCACTGCTGGTAGAAAATACAACGGTCTCAATGCATATTCCCTACATATTGCTACTGGTGTCTCCAACAACCTTTAAAATCATTTTAATATTCTTGGTCTTAAACATATCTTTAAAACTTTCCATGTACAATATAAAATAAAGAAATTCATTTGGAAATAATTAAATTCCTGGAAAGTAATCAGTGGTTGGAAAAATATACCTATTTCAATGTAATTAGAATAACCACACAGGTAATAAACACGGCCCGGTTCTCTCCCGCGGGCCGCGGAGGACACGGCCGGGGCTCCAGACGCAGTCAAAGGCATCAGGGCCTCCGTCTGCTGGCTTCGGTGCCTGGGAGCGCACCCGATCCCGCCGCAGAGCCAGCGAGCACGCTTTAAATCAACCGGGCCTCAGCGGGGGCTTATTCTCGGGGTGCGCCAGCCGCCACCGGACTGCTGGGGGGATGACTCTGCTTACGAGCGGAGCCCACAGAACCAAACCAAGCCTCTGGCTCTCTGAGGGCAAGCCCCTGCTGAGGAAGTAAGAATGCCAGTATTGTAAAAGATAATTACAGGAGTGTTAGAGGTTGTTCTAAACGCAATCACTTCACATAATGTAAAAGGAGAAAGGAAAGAAATACAACAAACATTTTTAAGAAACACAATTAGGAGTTAACAAGTCATTGCTACACTTTCACAAACAGTAAAAATGCCACAGACAAAAATGACCTATTAAGTTGTGCAAGTACACGACACATCGCAGGCATTATAATCATCTTTCTCAAATCCGGGAAATCAAACAGCAGCAAGGCCAAACTTAATCCCTCCTCTCGGTTGAGCGTTTTTTCCTTGCAATGAGGTAAAGCCTGGTACCAAGTGCAATGCTTATGTGCGCGACGTGAACGGAACCGCGGGGAAAGCCGCTCGGGCCGCAGCGCCCTCGGGACTGCGGGAAGCGGGTTCTGTCCGCACTGGGGAGGACACGCGGAACCCATCCCACGCCACCTGCTGGCTCTCTCCTGGCCGGCACAGGGCTGTGAGGCGAGGTCACAGGGAGCGACTCTTGATTGACGAGGCAAAGCGCCGCAGAGCTGGAGCGGGGACCCAGGGCGCGGAGCGTCCACACCCTCGCCCGCCTGACTCGAGACTCCGATTTCCTAACTCAGTAACCCGGGGACCACAGCAAGCTTCAGACCGCGAGTCTCAATTCAACTCAGCTATTTTTCTCTGACAGGAAAATGAAATCAGGTTTGCTGTCGATAAAACAGTTTGAATGGTAGCAGGAAATTTGAACCCCTGAGAACGTGTGACCTAATTATATCCAAGTCTGAACTTTTTAGTATTAACAAAAAATACTCTTCTTAAGATTACAAAATATATTGAGGCTTTTTTTTTCCTACTGGGGATTTTAACCGTGAAACAATATGACTTGGGTGCCAGGAGGCGAGAGTCCTGTCCTGCCAGGGTCAACGCAGCAGACACAGCGCGAAGCCCTCGCTCCAGGCATCAGGTAGTTTAAAAGTTGTCCAGAGAGGAGTGACGGAAGTTACCCTCGATCTCCCTCAGAAAACTCACATCCAGCCTTACAGGCCACTGGTACACTTTCAGAGCTCAAGAACTGCTTGATTTTAGCTTGCCAGGATCTTATATTAAGATTTTCCAAAAAGGCAAATACACACCTAGGATTACAAATCAGAGTTATTTTAACATGAGCCACCTAAATTAATCTGCTACAAAACTCATGTCATAATTTACATTTCAGTTTAAGTTGAAGAGCAGACACAACAAATAACTGTGGAGAAGCTACCCCCCCTGCCCCCCGCCCAGGGCCCCTTGCGAGCAGAGCTGTGCGCACCGCCCCCGCCTCTCCGTGGGCCAGGAGCGCGCTATGCGGCGGGACACGAAGCATCACCTTCAGAGCCACGGATGGAAAATCCCCGTGCGAGACAGCTCCACTCCACTTTCTCACACTTCAAGCATAATTAACAGGCAAACTGCAGCAAACCTCTACTAGGATGTTGGCGGAGCGCAAGACTGACCCACAGCTTTTAAAAAAGGTAAATTAAGAGGTATCATAGTTACAGTGCAAAAAAATTAACATTTCAAGCATAATACATAAACATAGCACCAAACGGGGCAAACGCATGCAAAAGAAAAGAACTGAGGTATTTCCGTGAAGAGTGCCTACAATTCTAATTAAAGAAACAGGCCAATGCCTAAAAACGCAGGGTTTTTTTCCTTTCCAAAGATGGAAGCAATGAGCTAGCTGACCTAACTCAACGACCTAAATCACAGATGTACCAAACGTGGGGCAGCCGAGCGCGAACACGACGCTCTGCAGGCACGGACAGCTGGCTCGGGGAGGTGCGAGGGGTGCAGCGTTGCGCGGCACAGGCAGAAGTCGGGGTGAGAAGACGGGGGAAGGTGCTGTCTCACTTCCTTAAACAAATAACCGATCCGCTATAAAATCTGCAGCATATTTGGGTGTGATATGTCTAAAGTCTGTTTTGTTAGCGCGACAGCCTGCAGGGCAAAGTTATTTGCCATAAACATTTCCATCCGTGGAACTACCTAGAGAGACTCGCAGTAAAACTGGGTGTTGAGCCAGAGATCATCTTTATCGTGAGGTTAAAAGAAAACCCACTGACTACATATTCTGGTTTTTAAAATATCTTCAGTACACGTATGACAGAAATCCTAGGATAAGCCTGTAGTAAGTCACACCTACACTGGTAAGTTGCGTCTCACGGACTCAACATCTAACGCAGAACAAGACGAGGGAATGTAAAAGAGTTTGCTCCAAAAAGATCAGAAATTAAAGAATAATATCCATGAAGGTTTTACTTTTAAGGCAAGAACCTTTCTGTTTTATTTTAATGCAAGACTACGGGGCGTCAGAAACCACAGGTGTGACTGACCACACGCCAGCCCAGTCCCCTGCCTCGGAGTGCCACAGTGACTGGCGGCAGGGGCCTCCCACGACACGGCAACGTGGACAGAGAAGTCGACCCTGGCTCATGGGCTCCCCTCCAAACCGCGCCGTGCTGTGGGGCTCAGCAGCCACGCGGGACTGGCACTCCCGGAGGACGCCACAGCAGTGAGCAACAGGGCCTTTGAGCGCTGCACAAAGCCGACAGGAACTAAACTCAAGGAACGGACAAACGATAAACAGTCAGTAATCATCTCGAATACTTGCTAAATGTCATCTTTAAAGCACTCTTGTGATTTAAACAAAGCAGAAGTGAGGAAAAAAGATTGTGTTTGCGCAAAAAACTAAAACTACAATTAGTTCCAAAGTTTTTATACATTTGTTAAATGTTTTATTCTGTTATCTATCTGTTATCAAACACACTGTGAAATCTGCCTTCAGTTCATTCCACTCGATAGCAACTTAACACCACCCTATTTAAATATTTCCCCCCTCCATTTTAAAAAAATTTTTTTTTGTTTCGAATTTTAAAAACGGGCTTCAGCTGTTGGGAAGCTGAGGTTGACTGGCTTTGAGGCTTCGCAGGGCACGTCTCGCGGCGGCCGACTTGGCAATCCTGTAGCTGCGGCCCACGCCTTTAAACTTCCCTTTTCCCACCACTTCCACGGTCACTCTGACCTTCCCGTCGTACGTTCTCTCAGCCGGGCTGGAAAGAAAGCCAAACAGCTTGAACGACAAGTCAGAGTATTTGTCACTGCTGTCAGCCAGCGGTGAGCGGCTCTCTTAGGCTGAGCGTCACACGCAGGCTGCCAGGACACAAGGAATCGGCGGGACCGCTGGCGCGCACCGCTGCACTGCCAGTGCAGCTGCCATTCAGCGTCGCTCCGTCAAATCACAAACCAGGAGCAGCCAGCACCCTGCACGCGGGGACTGGGTGACAGCGAGCCGCAGAACAAAGCAGCTTCAGAACCATTAGTTTACGGTGTTTTTGAGAACTTCGCCCTCGTTGTTAGGTAGCTTTTTCCCTTGCACATTTCTCTCTCTCCTTTTTATTCTTACCTAAATTTGGCAGTTTCCGGTTCCATTTCAAGCAATTCTCGCACAGGCGAACGGGGCACATTTGCAGAAAACTTTTCTGTAATCAGAACCCAAGAATAACGTGAGTGACACCCTGGAGGTGGCGTCAGCACCGAGCCTGCCCCTCGGGGAAAGAGAAGCCATACCTATGAGAGGCCGCATCATCGGGTAGTACACCTGCCACACCACCTCCAGCGACATCCCGCTGTCCATGTAAATGGCCCCGGCCAGCGACTCAAATATATCCCCCATGGCCTTCGGGACTTCAATGTCCTCCTCTTTCTCTTCATCCTCCTCAGATCTCCTAAGCTGTGTCAGAGAGAAAAGTGACTTGTAATCAAAAGTCATGTTTCCGGGTGGTCACCTGGCTGAGCTGCGCTCCTCGGGTCTGTCATTACTCCCCAAAGGGAACCGAGCCAGTCAGCTACGGACCGCCTGCTACGCCGCAACGGCTCGTCTCAAATATTCTCTCTAAAAAAGAAAAATCCCCAAAGGTTACTTCTAAATGAAAACAAAAACCATTTAACACAGAGTTAGACACAGTCAGTAAGTGCACACTGAAGCCTGAAATCCACTTGTGAATACACAGAACAGCACATCCCAGCCGTCGTGCCCGCCGCTGACTGACGCGGTGCTGCTGCGGACGGGGCGCTTTGCGATGTAAAAATCTGGGCAGAGACACTGAATTTGGAAGATATTTTCCTACAGGCTCTCTTTCATTCAGCACTTAACACACGGTCCTGTTATGGAATGTGTGACACACAGTAGGTCCTCAAGTCAACCAAAAGCCCTTTAAACGTCCCCGAATCTTACGAGAAGCAATCCCACTCCAGGAATGCACCTGAGAAGGGAACCAGACATACAAGCATGTTCCTCACAACCATGCTTGCTAACAGTTCTAGCCCAAAACTACTTCACCACCCAGCCGTTTTAAAAAGCAGCCATACATTGGCTAGCTTGCAGCTACTGAAAATCAAAAATGTCAGTCACTACATGGAAAGTCACCCACAAGGCATTAAGTGAAGGAAGTTCCAGTCCCGTCTGTAAGTCACACACTTCCATGCTGCAACCAACACAGCGACGTCTGTCAGCAGACGGCCATGTCCTCAACATCAACACTGGCTCCCCCGAGGCAGCACAATGCAGCAGCCTCGATTTTTGATTTGTGTTTGTAGTTTTCAAAAATGCAAATTATCTGTGAAAGGAGTACTGAGAAAGGGAGAAGGACTCATGGCTAAGTGCTGTTTAGCCGCGCTCAGTTCACGCAATGCGTCTACAAGGCTGACTACCGGAAAATAAGACTGTTGTTCCCGGCGTTCTGCGGTCTCGGCAGAAGGAGCTGCGAGCTCGCCGAGGCCAGGCCTCTCCTCCACAGCTGACACAGAGCGCTGCCCAGCGAGGCGGGGCGTTCCAAAGACTCACAGCGGGCTAGCGAGCTGCCTGCGGGACACGCGTCAGTGAACACAAAGCAGGGGAACGCACGAGGACCAGCCGAGTGAGGGCGCCTCACTGGCCGAGCGCGCCCGTGGACTTCGGCTAACTCCTCCGACTGCTACGGCAGGAGAGCAGACGGACGGCAGGCCGCAGGCGCCGCACGTGGGCTCCCTCCGAGCGCACGCCCCTGCTGCCCCAGCTCTTCACGCTTCGCCCCGGCTGCACTGCAAACACCCAGACCCTCCTGCTCCTCACAGAAGGCCAAGGAATCCACTACTCCCGAACAGTGACTCGGCACCACTTGAAAAAAGGAAACAAATAGGAGGGTACAGCTAAACCATGAAAGGGGCCAGCAGTGCTGAGGACCACTTCCTGGATGCCTAACAAGAAATCCAGAGAGCCAGCAAGTCGGCGGCGTCAGGACCGGCAGTGCCAGTGCCCTCCTGGGCACACAGCTGGGGATCAGAGCAGGCTGGAGACATCGGAGCGACATCTCGTCCTACAGAAACGCCTCCGAGTCCGCTCCGTCAGCAAAGGACCTCTGCTGGCCTCAGGACAGAAGCCTCCCAAATGCCAATGGTTACAAAAAGCAGAAGTCTGGCATTTAAATGAGATCTCCCACTTCAAGAGAAGCAGAATGTGTATCTGTGATGCTCATCTGAGAGATCAGCAATATTTCGGATCCATTTCAGCCACACGGGGCTTTCACCGCGAGAGTGCGGAGTGGAGCGACACGCTGGACGCCCGAGGACAGCCTGGACACAGCAGGGAGCTGGAAGTCCCCACCCCCTCCAGCTGAGCACTCCCAGGCCTGGGTTAAAAGCCCCTGGAAGCCGCACTTCACTCACTCCTCGCCCCAGAGGCCGCACGGCATGCTGGGACGGAGCCCTCTGGGCAGAGGCAGCCAGCCCCACCGCGCCGGGCTCCAGCGGGGACAGTGCTGCCGACAACGAGTCCACAGGCTTTCAGACAGCGCTCACCTCCGAATCCATGCCCTGCATCTCATTCTTCTCCAGCTGGAACTGCACGAAGTCATCGATGACGTGGAAGAGCTCGGGGGACACGGCTTTGAAGTACTTGTGGTAGTCGTACTTCACGGCCAGCGACGCGAAGATGGTGTTGTTGACCAGCGCGGAGCGCAGGTCGGTGAGGACCCCCGGGGAGTGCTGCCGCGGGTCTTCGTAAAGGTGCTTGGTTATGAGGTAGTCCAGAATCGCGTCACCCAGGAACTCCAAGCGCTGGTAACAATCTGAGAGAGGACGAGAGGCAGTCAAAGGCGGGGCCCCAGTCCACCCTTGGCACAGCCACAGCCTAGAAGGGTCTGACCCCTGAGCCCAGGTGTGGGATTCTGAGGCAGGACCATTTTCACATATATTCCTCAATAAGAAGATGCCAATGCAAAGCGTGTTTCTCGTACGTAAACTGGGATTACAAAACCTCAAGTGGCCAAAAGACTAACAGTTGCTAAGTATTACAAAATAAAATGAAGACCACTCGCAGCTGCCCTCTCACTGCCCCTGCTCCCGCAGTACCGCGCAGGCCCGGCAGGTGCAGGGGCGTCTCCACCGCACATCAGCCACCAGCGCAGCAGACCCAGAGCTGCCCATGCCCTCTGCTCTGCTGCCATCCCCACACAGTGCCTCTCCACGCAAGTGGTGACATGCCACGCCTCTCCACGCAGGTGGTGACACGCCACACCACGCCACTCCCGCGTTATGTGCATCGCACAGGATGACCTTCTTCTCAACTGGCACTAGAAATACTGAATTTGACCCAAACCAAGAGGCTGAGAGACAAGAGTGCAGGGGTGAGCAGATGTCAGCTGTCAAAATGTGGACAAAGAGCAATGCTCACCAACTCTTCCGTTTTCTCACAGCGATGAAAAGAATGCATTCAGTTGAGGAACTGAGGCAAGGACTGAGGGAGGGAGGTGCCCTGTGTACCCAGCAAGCTCAGAGGCACAGCCGAGAAGTGAGACCCAGCATCATTTGTTCTCCAGAAAGAAAAGCAAGATTCCATCCCATCAGTCTTTCCCAGCCAGAAAACAGCGGCTTCTCACTTTCTGGATTTGCACTTTGCAGAACATCTTATTACACAAACTACACACACTCGACACTCTGCTTTGGTATTCCGGATTCAAGCACTTATGGCTGTGATTCAGAAAACAAAAGATAAACTTTAGCTTTTGGCTTTAAGAACGTCCTCTCCCTCCTGCGCTAATGGACTGGGAGGCTGTTCAATAAAAGAGGAAAAAAACCAGATCCCAGGGAGGAGTGGAAGGTGGAGCAGCCGGACCGGAGCGACGAAGCGTTCCTGGGCGAGTTCCCTTTAATCTAGCCACCCTTAGATGTGAAGACTCCAGGGAGAACAGAGGATGTGCAAATACACCCCAAACGACAGGTCATCAAGCCCCGCAAGCAGCACTGAACACGCATCAGAAGGGACGAGCACCCCGACGCTCCGAGGCGCAAATCCCTCCGATGATGTCCAGTGCAGCACGAGAGGCGACCGTGCTCCAAGCGGAGGGTCGGGAACAACGCTGGCTCCGGGGGCGAGACAGACAGAGTGTTCTGTCTGCCGCTCCCTCCCACACGTGCCCGCCACGCACCGCGACTGCGCGCGGACGCTCCTCCAGCGGCCGGCGGCTCCTTACCAGTGACGGTGTTGTAGTGGTAGGAGGCGTGTGTGAAAGCCTGCAGCAGGTAAGCCTTATTCTGGAATCTGTAGTTGATTTTCTTCTCGAAATTCTCGAAACCCGATATGAGGTGAGTCAGCGTCTTATCTGCATCTGGATGGTCAAACATGCATCTGGGCGGGATCTTCAGACACCCATACTCCAGGTCTCGCAGCGCCGAGGGGCCTCGGGAGCTGGCTCCTGCCGCTGTGGCGCCGCTCCCTGGAAGGTGCCTGTGCTGGCTGCTGAGGGTCTCCCGAGCGGGGCCCGCGGCCGTCTCCCGGTCGGCCCTTTTAATGACCGGGAGCACCTTCAGCCCCAGCGAGCAGAGGAAGAGCTGAGCAGCCCTCTCGCCACAGCTGGTTAAGTAGCAGCCCAGCAGGGCTTCCACGCAGTCCGCGATGCTTTTGTCGGCAATGCACTGCTCGGTGTGCAAGTCGTAGGAAATGGACTGCTTCCCCGTGTCAGCACCACAGTTTTCTTCCGACGGGTTCCAGAAACCCACCACAAAGTCGTCCTCTTCGACAGCTTTGCTAGGATCCAGGTAGCACATGGCATCCCACGAGCTGTAGTCAAAATCCTCAAAGTCCGAGGAGAACGGCATACTGCCTAAGGAGGGCTTCTTGGGCATTTTCCATTCGCACGCGGAGTCAGCGGTGGAAAAAGGAGAAAGGGAAATTTTCCTTACAAAAGCTCCGGATCCCATCAACATGTTATCTATAAACCTTATGTGCTCCTGATCGTACTCCAGGAAGTCATCGTCGTAATCCGCGTCCTCCTTGGGAGCCCTCCACACCAAGTCCTCCTCCTCCTCCTCCTCCTCCTCCTCCTCCTCACAGTCCTCGTCCAGTTTGCCATTAGCCAACACGCAGTCTTTTGTCTGAAACGAGGGGAATGGGAAGGAGGGAGACATAGCTGCTGTTTTTAAAAGGGTTTGAAACTCAATAAAAGCAAGGGTTATGGATAATTTCAAATGACAACCACAAATACTAAAAGGCAACTTTAAAATCACGGCCATTTGTTTTCAATTAACATAAAATAAGTTATTTAATCATATAAACAAAGTAAAACAAGTTCTTTGAATGCTCGTTTTCTAAGTTATAAAATGACCTTTATCCAGAACGAAGCTTTCAGTTAAGGGTTCTGAACATGGAAAGAAAGTTAAAACTCTATGTCCCCAGCACAAAACGTGCCCGAGGCAGTCGCCCCCGGCAGGATGCACAGTGCAAGCACTGCCATGCGGCTCCAACGCGTCTCCGTCTCTGCAAGATTCTCAAAGACTAGGACATTCCAGATGTAGATAAAGCGTTATCTTTGCAATGAAGAGTACAACATAAAAGCAGATGAAATTATTTAAAAATTCTTATCACTCTAAAAATGTACAATCGGGTTTTTAAATACAGTTTTTCACCCAGTTCAAAGTATATTGGCTACAACATAAAACTGAATTGCTCTGCTTAAAAAATAAAAGCAAATCACTGAACTAAGCTATGAATACAAGAAATTATATGCCTTTCCCCTCCACTCTGAGTTACTGGAATCTGGGTAGAGATTACAGCATAACTGACAAAAATAGAAGAAAATGTAGGCTAACATGAGACACAACAATCCAAGTGCTGTCGAAAGATCTTTGCTAATTCCCATTTCTTTGGCTAAAGCTTATTTGTGAATGACAACCTTAATAATGGGCTGGATTTAGTACTGATGTAACTTTTCTGCAATGCTAGAAAGATGCCAAATTTCTGTTATGCAACAACAGCAACAAATACAACGAAACGGAACGAAACTCTGCAGAGGAGGCAAGAGAGCATGTTTGATTCTGAGTGACAACGTTCCAGAGTATTACGACAGAAGCTTTCAAACTGTTCAGCATTTTTTAAATACTCAAATCAAGAGAGATATAAACACTGTTATTTGTTCGAAAAGAAATAACAGCCGTGCAGCAAGCCTACATCTGTCAGCATGTATCTTTCATTCTTTTAAGCTAAAAAAAAGCCTCTTCCAGAATAAGGAAGCACACCAAAGAAATTTTAATGGCAGACCCCAAGGAAACATTTCTGCTAGAAACCTTAGACTTTTCCAAGGTAACGAGAGATGTTTTTGACTACTGTTTGGTTCCTAAGAAAAAAAAAATGGTCGAAATGCAATTTAAAATCAGATGGAACAATTCAAAAAAAAGTCCATCTCCTGAGTAAGGTGCTGCTACAAACTCAAACTGGCAGAGCACAAGCCATGAAGGACTGGCCTCTGCGCTCACAGACGAGCTGCACGAGCCAGGCAGGAGCCTGCAGCGCCTCTGGCTCCACGTCCACCCACCGCACGTTAGTCGGTGCCACCTCACAGGATGCTTCCCAAGAGCGTGCCAAGACTGATCAAGAGAGCAGTGCCAGCACGGACCTGGTACCTGCCAGTGCAAGTCGCCCAGGCCATCCCAGGAGGCACGCAGGCCCAGGAAAAACACATGACAGACAGCACGGAGCGGCACGACCTTGCTGTCTTCCTGCACAATGCAAGGGCCTATTTCATAAACACAGATTATTAAATGAAAACCTCAGCAGTATTTTTAACGTATCTCAAGAACCTAAGTGCCAAGATGTCAGAAAAGTTAGAGAAAATATGCGCTTGGTATTCTATCTTAAAAAAAAAAAATCAAACGACATGGTCAGCTTTACACTACAATTTTTAAAAAAGAGCAAAGCAGATTATGAAACGCTTTACAGAAAAGGATGACTATTCTTGGAATGTTTTTCACAGAAATGGAGTGATTCTTCTGAAGCTCAAACTCCACACATTTTCCTGAAGGCTCTACACATTTCTAAATTAGTAACAAATGTAATCTGTCTGGCCTAACTTGCATTCAATTGTTCTCTTAAGGCTTTTCCAGAAAAGCCCCCTTCTGTCGTAAGGAAACACTACATGAGTTCAAAGTTTCATCACTGAACAGGTGGCACTCGCTAGAGAGCCGCAGAGGGGACGAGGCAGGGAGAAAGACGCGCCCAAAGCCGGTAACTTCCTGGGCAGACGCTACCATCTCTAGCCTCCGCTGACCAGGTGACAACGAGCCGTCACCAACGGGGAACCCGCACTGCCCCAAAGACCGCGGCACTGGACCGGCTGCTTCCCCAGCCCAGGCCCTGCGAGGTGCCCTCTGGTGGCCTTGAGACAAGACGAAGCTGCTGTTGCTAGCATTCGGAGTCTTTAGTCACTGCAAGATTTACATTATTTCCAGAGAATGTCAAGCTGTAAGTACAATGGCTTTACATTCACAAGAGGAAAAATAGTGCCAAGGAAATCCTGAGACGTAAGAGCAAGTTTTATTGAAATCAGCGATTTCACAGACAGCCTGGAGATCTTCAGTCACAAAAGTCATTTCTCTAAAGAGATCCCAGTCCACACTGTGATACGTGACCCTGTGAACTATAACACTGTTTTATGCAGCCCTGTAACACGTAACTCTGTAACATGTTCACCCTGTAATACATAACACTGTAACATGTTAACCCTGTAACATATAACCCTGTAACACATTACCTGTAACACGTAACCCTGTAACACATTAACTCTGTAACATGTAACACTGTAGCATGTTAACCCTGTAATATATTAACCCTGTAATATATAACTCTAACATGTTAACCCTGTAACACATTACCCCTATAACACATAACCCTGTAACACATTAACCCTGTAACATATTAACCCTGTAATATGTAACTCTGTAACATGTTAACCCTGTAATACTTACCCCTATAACACATAATCCTATAACACAATAACCCTGTAACACATAACCCTGTAACACATTAACCCTGTAACATATTAACCCTGCAATATGTAACTCTGTAACATGTTAACCCTGTAACACATAACACTGTAACATATAACCCTGTAACACATAACTGTAACATGTAACTCTGTAACATCTTAACCCTGTACCACATAACACTGTAACATGTTAAACCTGTAACATGTAACATGTTAACCCATGTAACATGTAACATTAACTCTAACATGTAACACTGTAGCATGTTAACGCTATAACATATTAACCCTGCAATATGTAACTCTGTAACATGTTAACCCTATAACATGTAACCCTATAAAATGTAACTGTAGGCCGGCGCCACAGCTCACTAGGCTAATCCTCCGCCTTGCGTCACCGGCTCACCGGGTTCTAGTCCCGGATGGGGTGCCGGATTCTGTCCCGGTTGCCCCTCTTCCAGGCCAGCTCTCTGCTGTGGCCCGGGAGTGCAGTGGAGGATGGCCCAAGTGCTTGGGCCCTGCACCCGCATGGGAGACCAGGAGAAGCACCTGGTTCCTGCCTTTGGATCAGCGCGGTGCGCTGGCCGCAGGCGGCCACTGGAGGGTGAACCAACGGCAAAAGGAAGACCTTTCTCTCTTTCTCTCTCACTGTCCACTCTGCCTGTCAATAAAACAAAACAAAAAAAAATGTAACTGTAACATGTTAACCTTGTAACATGTTAATGCTGTAACATGTTAATCCAGTAACATGTAACGTAACACATTAACCCTGCAACACACTAACCCTGTAACATGTTAACCCTGTAACACGTCACCTCTGTAACACGTTATCTCTGTACATGTATCCCTGTAACATGTTAACTCTGCAACACATAACACTGTCATATATAACAGTGGTGTGAAACAGTATGGGGTTCTCCTTCCCCCTTTTTTTAGTCAAATGTTACATATTCTTCTGCCTTTGGAAAAGGCATGAAAACAGCAATCATCCTTCGTCAGAATTGAAACACTACTTCTGATCCAATGAAGAGACAGTCTATTTAAAGGAATTAACTCAATATATCAAATATCAACTCTTAAAATAATATCAGGGAAAGAAAATGAAAAACAGAACAAAATTCTCTGGCTCATCAAAAAACAAATCTCTCCGGTGACCAACCACTTACCAGTTCATCTTTGTCCCATTTATCTGTGTTACTTTTGTCTTGATTTACCACGTAGCCGGGAGGAAGCCAGTTCACGGGGGGGTCAAAGATGGACACCACCATGCGGCTGGGCAGCCCCTGCTTCTTCCCGAGGCGGTACAGGTTACAGTTGCTGACCTTAGGCAGAGAAGACCTGTGTGAGAATCAGCCCCAAACGAGCACGGTAGGAATCCGCGCAGGCACACACCTCCTCACGCCGGAGCCGGCCGCCAGCTCTAAGGGCTGTACAGTTTTTCTACCCTCGTGACAATGAATGTTAAGTTCCCAAGAACTCCACGTGCTGGAATGTAGTTACGTATTCCTGAACACAAAATGCAGAGCTCTTATGCGTAGACTCCTTCTGACTGTATCAGAAGAAACAGTTCAGACAACTGCAAAGTTTTGAAATTACAATCTCAGAACTTAAAATGCAAAATGCTAATTGGGACTCTAGGGAATAGAAACCATATCAAACAACCGAGGGGTGACAACACGGTTCTCTGTGAGCCCGGGGGTGACAACACGGTTGTGTGAGCCCGGGGTGACAACACGGTTCTCTGTGAGCCCGGGGTGACAACACGGTTCTCTGTGAGCCCGGGGGTCACAACACGGTTGTGTGAGCCCGGGGGTCACAACACGGTTCTCTGTGAGCCCGGGGAGACAACACGGTTCTCTGTGAGCCCGGGGGTGACAACACGGTTCTCTGTGAGCCCGGGGTGACAACACGGTTGTGTGAGCCCGGGGGTGACAACACGGTTCTCTGTGAGCCCGGGGGTGAGGAGGAGTGAACATCTGTTAGCACCAAACAGCTAAAACCATGGTATATTCCTAACATCTAGGCCACGGATGCAATGTCAGTGGTAACGTCCTCTCAAATGTTACTCCCCTGCTCTGGATGGCACTGGAAGACATTTTGGTTCAGTCATTTCAAAACAGAGCCAAGTGACAAAGGACTGCTTAGTCACACCAACCAAACAGCTCTGGTTACTGCTTTGCCAAACACCTCGATCTCCTCCCCAGTTTGCTCCTATCATCTGTCTAGCTTCTAAACTGAAAACGGGAGTTGGGAACTGCCAGCCTCATGGTCATTCTCTAAACACCGGTGCTCCTTGCATAAGTTCTTCGTGATCCCTTTCCCCATGCGACCCAGCTGCCAGCCAGCCCCGAAGGCAGGTCAGCAGAGGGAGGAGCGGCCCCTGCCTGCTGCACACAGGACAGTCACCGGTGCTCTACGACACAGCTTGACTAGCAGCCTGACGGCTCGCAGCGGGAGCTGCGTACTAGGAGAACAAAGAATCTCAAAGGCCAGGAAGAGGGGAAGTGCAACAGAGACTCGGGGGACGGAAACCGCAAACTGCAGACGCAGGTCTCGGGTCTCCAGCCACACTACCCTCAATACGCTCATCTGACGTCAGCGGGGCCTACCGAGTACTTGTGGATGGAGAAGAGAGAACCAGGCACCCCAATAAGAGGCAAACTTCTGCACAGACAGGCGCCCAGGCAAAGGAGGGAGAGCACTCTGAGAGAATTAGCAGCCTCAGTCCCCGCACGGAGGGTGGGGTGAGCAGGGCCTGCCGGGCCAGCAGCACGGGGCTTGGCCAGTGGTGAGAGCATGCTAACAAGGCCTCGACACCAGGCTGAGGAGGTAGGGAGAGTTCCTCCCGCTGGACGTCAGCAGTCAAAAGGTTCCGAGAAGGTGAACGAGGTTCTGTAGACCAGGATCCTCTCCTTCTCTAACAGGTTCACTCGTTCCCATTCTCAGCCTTGGATACAGCTTCCTGCAATCGCCCCGTGAGTCCCATTCACTCTCGAAGCTTCCGTCCTCACCTTCCTGGAAAAAACTCCTCAAACCACTCCTACGTGCTAGGTTCCCGTCCCCTGAACACGTCACTGAACACTGCCCCAGGAGGGGCAAACCTCAGGCCCACACCCACCTCTCACATTTCTGCCCCAGGCCCTGCACCCAACTTCTCAGCATCTGTGGTTCTTCCTAGGGCATCACCAGTGTGTCTCTTGACCATCCCCCCGCCTCACCCTGCACTAGCTGCAGGACCTATATGGGGAGAACGAGTGTGCACAGGCGACGTGCTCACCACAGGGCCTGGGGTCACGGGGCAGGAGCTTTTTTCGTCTCCCACGTGGGTGCCGGGGTCTAAGCACTTCAGCCATCTTCTACTGCTTTCCCAGGCCGTAGCAGAAGGCTGGATTGGAAGTGGCGCAGCTGGACACAAACCAGGGCCCACGTGGGATGCCAGTGCTGCAGGCGGAGGCTTGACCCACTACCCCGCAGCGCCGGCCCCTCTGCTCAAGTCTGGATTCTATACTGAGCTGAAGAAGGCAGAGGCCCACCATGTGGGTAACAGGTTACGCAGGAGCCTATGCCTGTGCGGCTGCTCTGCTTCCAATCCAGCTCCCTGCTAATGCACCTGGGAAAGCAGATGATCCAAGTCCTTGGGCCCCTGCACCCACATGGGAGACCTGAAAGAAGTTCCTGGCTCCTGGCATAGGCCTGGCCCAGCCCCACTCACTGTGGCTATTTGGGGCGTAAGCCAGTGGGTGGAATATCTGTCTCTCCCTCTCTCAGGGCAGCATTACCTCTCCTTGGGGCCATCAGGCAATTACTCACTCAGAAGCCGAGTGTCACTGTCTACACTGCAGAGGAACTGAGCTGGGAGGTCTGTTACTCTGCCTTCCGACTCCCCAAGGACCCGTGCCTCTCGTCCATGTTTGCACATCTGGGACGCACGACAGCGCCCTCCTACACATAGAAGTCCAACTCAGCTACGCCACAGGACAGGCTCTCTAAATGACAGTGCTGCCCATTTCTGTACAGCGTGGTCAGGAGCTAGAAGGGGCACAAACTCGCACCGACAGCGTGACTGGAGGTGAATGTCCACCGATGCATAAGGCACAGCCGACCAGCTGAGCCCCCTCGCTGAGAACGGCCCCAGTGTACAGTGGGCTCCCGTCCCTTCCAGGGGGAGGGGTCCACAGCGGCTTTCTCTGCAAGCACCGCCTCCCACCTCTTCCAGCTGCTCTCCGGCACGCTGGCCCATGGCCCGCTCGCGACAAGGAAGCTCCTCTCACCTTCTTGCTTCTCATGTAGGAAAGGCGGCCCTCATGAGCATCGGGGTAAGTGCAAAAGAGATAGGTGGTGATGGCGTGTTTCAGAAAGGAGTCACCAAGCATCTCGAGCCGCTCCAGGTTAAAGCCATCACTAGCGTTGGACAGAGTCAAAGCCTGAAGAATCAGTCCAGGATTGGGGCCGAGAGTTTTTGAGGAGTAGCCGACGGAAGGGCTCTGCTCGGAATCCATGCTGCCCTGGAGGGCCCTGACCGTGTCCATCAGACCAGGCGTGGCGGCCGCTGTGGGACTTCCAGCTGAGGTAGATTTGTTAGCGTTTCCGTCAAGGTATTTACGACTCAGGAGGGCACATTCATCGCCGGGCTTGGGCTGGTTCTCATGACTGTACAAATTCTGAACGGGATATGAGGTAGCTGGTTGTACAGGTATTTCCTGCTTATAGTAATTCAGCTGATGTCCTTGGCAAAAGTCTCCGTCAGCGAACTCGTAACTGCCGTTGGCAAGACTCCGACTGTGGGAGAGCCCATTGGCTGCCACCGGGTCCGCCGGGACCTCCCTCTGGGGCCTCCCCGGGGCCCCCGTGAGTGGCGCTCTGCAGCTCACAGACACTTGGTCGTGGTTTTCTAGAGAGGAGGTTCGGGTAGCACCTTGATGCGCAGCATTTTCAGGGTCTACAGTTGTGCTGTGCTTACAGTAATGCTCACTGCCAGCTGAAGAGGGGTTAGGGACTGAGATGAAGGATTTGCTGTCGATAGATTTTTTCCACCCGAAGTCCAAGTTAGGGTATCTGGAAAGATATTTTTACAACGTTTCCTTAGATCTTTCAAAAGGGCCAGGCTCAGAGCAATAGGTAATTTGAAATAAATTAAAATAAAATGAAGATCCCAATACATATACACATACTTCGGAAGCAGAATCAGTTTTCAAGCAAGAAGTTCTGTGCAACGTAAATCACAAAGAGGGACGTGGTTCCCCCGCTGCTGTAACCCCTCGCCCAGGAACACAGCAGGCAGTTAAGAACAAGAGGCTGGAGGCAGCCTGCTGCACCTGGGGCCACACACTGCACAGCTTGGACGCTCGGGCCCTCAGTTAACTGCTCAGCACGGCAAGCGGCAGCGTAACACAGGCTGCACCACAGCCTACGTAATCTTCCTGTGTTACTTTCTGCGTGGAAAATGGGGCTAACACAATTCTTGCCTTACAGCACTATCCTAAGAGTTAAACAAGCAAATATAAGCACACTTCCAAAAGTCCATGGAAAACAGAATTGAAGGGTAAATTTTGGTACAAAAAATTTTAAAGTCCATGCATATGAGCGGGGGTGAGGGCCTTCAAGAAGTTCATGACAATCGTGTATACCATGAAAACATCACAAACAGGCACTCGTGTGGTAGCGCAGCAAGCTAAGCCACAGCCGTGACGGCGGCATGTCAGGGTGCCGGTTCGAGGCCTGGCTGCTCTGTTCTGACCCAGCTAAAGCATCTGGGAAAGCAACGGCAGAGGACCCGAGTACTTGGCCCTGCCACCTGCTGCAGCTCCCGGTTCCTGACTTTGGCTGGCCCACTGCAGCCACTCGAAGATCTCCCTGTCTCTCCTTCTCCCTCTCTATCTGCCTACCTTTTAAATATATAGATACTAAAAGGAAAAGAAAAAACTATGCATGGATTCCAAGTTTTTTTTTTTTGCATCACAATAAGCTCAAGTTTCAATTCTGTTCGCATGGACTTGCCAGGTCCTGCAGGCTGCAGCAGTTCCACGGGCGTCAGACACCACACTGAGTTCTCAACACAGCTGTGACTGCCGTTCTTGTATTTACAGTTCCTTCAATCTGCACAATCACCCAGTGCTGCCGACTGGCTGAACAGCATCAACGAGTGACTAAAGTCCCAGTTATTTTAAGCAGGCAGACACTTTACCAACAAGAAGAAAATAGCGAAGACAGATAAAATGCTGAAGCAACTGCTTGTTAATATACATTTGTTTTTCCCAAAGAGAAAGCATTCTTATAGTGCCGGCCAGGGAGCCAGGGCCTGTGTGAGCCTTGCTCCAGCCGCGCCCCAGAGGAAGGAGGACAATTTCTGAGTGCAGAGGCTCAGTTCTCTCTTATTTTCCAAGAACACAGGACCCAGTGACCCAAAGCAGACTTCTCACTTACGATTCAAAGGATGCCTTTATTTCATGTACTACACAAACACACTCTCTTCTTAATCTCTGAAGCATTACTTAAAGTCAAAATTTTGACATAATCCTATTCGGTCAACACAGCAGTTCAAAACCCACATTCTTTCTGGCACGTAGGCAGACCTACCTGAAGTCCGCAGGAAGTGATCGGACCCCCACGCCAGCATCACTGGCTGTCTGGGCGCGGAGCTCCTCTGCAGTCAAAAGGCAGTGAAGGCGATAGAGGATGCTGGGGAGGCAAACTGCTTTTCTCCACAGCGACGCCGGGATGGGGTGGATAGCACAGAGCTCCGGGACCAGGATCTTTGGGCAAGCAAAAGGTGAACAGAGAAATGCTATACACACACGCGTGCACATGCACACGCACACACACACGCGTGCACACGCACACACACACACGAATGAAAACAAGAACACTACAAAGCAATTTCCCTAGTGGGCAAAGGTAAAACTCATAAATGGGATCTATTCTAGGACTTACAAGGATGATCACGTGATATATCAACGGGCCAAGTTTAAAAGCCAAACTCTCAATCCATGCCAAAAACGACATTCAAATAAAATCCAACACATAACTGATCAAACGAAACAAAAGCTAAACCTACAGGATGGGTAACTCCCAAACCTCACGCGTCCTGCAGGCTACGTAAGCTGACACGCTAAGCTGCAGCTGGTCTGAAGAGCAGGAAGCTGCCAGCTCCTACCTGCTTGTTCTGCAGACTCTCCCACTTGGCTTTCCGCTTCTCAGCACTGCTCAGAGGAAGAGCTTTCCCCTTCTGGTTCAAATGTCGAGGTGTCAAAAGATTAAGTCTACAAAAATTTCAAAACAATCCTATCAAACAGACGAGAAGAAGTCCGTCCACTCTTCCAGTGCTCTCCAACCTGCATGCCTCCAACCCCCGAAGAGCTCACAGGAACCCAGGCTCAGGGGCTCTCCAGGCTCCAGAGCCCACCTGGGCGTGTGTGTGCGGTCCCTTACCTTGAAGATGTGTGGTCCACATCCAGCAGGGGCTGGTTGAGATTGGTCAGGTCAAGGTTATACTTTGTTTTGTAATATTCTGCAAAAGTTTCATACTCGGGGGAAGGAAATTTACTGAGAGGGGTAAGATCAGTGTACACATCAGCTACATAAAATCGATGAGGTTGATCAAAATTGCGGTATCTGAAAAAGAAAGACAATCAGTTGCTCTTGGTTTACATCAAGTTTTCTGCAAACCCAACTGCTCTTACTATGGAAACACTAATCAGGATTGAGAGTTAAAAGGTTAAGAACACTAGTGAAGATTTAATCCTAAACTATGGATCTCAAGTATATTTAAGATAATAACTGCAGTTTTCAATCAAGGAAGAACTATTCTCCCGACTCTATCTGTCCTAAGTATCTATACTCTGATAACACACAAAAGCTAAATGCAGCATTCACATACTATCACGTCATATAAACAGTACAGAAACCTTGCAATACCCAAACAACTGAATAAACCTTTGAACATGAGTAACGCTATACACGAAAGACTCTTATCATGCAGTGTACTGTGTATGGATACACTATCGATAACAGTGCACAGAAAAAGTCAAAGGAGGACTGATTACAGCCAATACTCTAGTTCCACGAAAAGTTTCTGCATTTTACCTCCCCAAATCTCCATTCCCTAAATGTTTACAAATTAAGAAAAAAAAAGCATTCCGATTTACTATGTTCACTCAATTTAATAACATTTTTCCTTGCAGAAGTTGAAGCAATGAAGATTACTATGACCAAATTCCACAGCAGGCTTTGGGAGTTCAGAGGACGGGCACTGTAAGCAAGCCAGCAGCATCATTTCAACGACCTGACCGCCACAAAGCAACATGTCTACCCGCAGTTCCCATGCCTTCTCTTTGAAACAAGGGAACAGAGAGCCCAGGCTCGGCAGGGAGGGAGACCCAACCTTTGCAACAGCAGTAACAGTGTGGAAGCCACAGCCCACTGACACTCCCAAGCGAGAAGTGCATCGTCTCAAACCAAGCATCTTCTTCTTTTAAATTCCTACCTCGGAATGATAACTGCATCTTGGTAATCTTCTAATTTAAAAACAAAGGGCGCTTCTTTTGAATACTTCGTACTGGGAATGCCTATGCGAGCTTCGGATTTCTCAATATCTTCCATGAATTTAAAGTCAATGTCCAAAGTGCACGAGTCATTAACTTGGATGAGAAAAAGACAATTTAGCTTGTTAAAATCTACGCAGAAAAGAGATTCTCATTTAAACGACACACTTATGTGTGTCTAAACCAGTTGTCGAAGTAAGAGATTCTGAAGTACCCACAGAAGCTCATTGCCAAACCGCACTCCAGGGTCTCGCCGCTGTCCGCCCAGGCCTCCTTACCGACATTCAGAGGTAGGACACAGTAGGCTGAACCGGCGTCTGTGGGCTTGAATTCTAGCGCGGGCTTCTCAAGCCGAAGGATGTGTGAGAAAATATACTGGTGCAGCCTTGTGATCAACTCAAGCATTTGCAGAGACAGCGTGAAGCCAGACTTCTTCAGCTCGATGGATATGGTGACTTCTCCAGAGCGCGTGTACACGGGGAAGTGTGGAATCTTAGCAAAAGGGACACAAAGCAGCCCAAAGTGAGCAGGCCCTTCCCCCGGCACGGCGACTTTGGACGGGAAGGAGCTTTCTGTCTGGGGACAGAGGTGCTGAGTGAACTCTTTTTCAAATTTTTTCTTAATGTCTGTTTATGTGAAAGGTGGAAAAACAGAGAGGGAGGTATCTTCCATCCACTGGTTCACTCCCCAAAGGCCCGCAACAGCCAGGGCTGGGCTAGGCCAAAGCTAGGAGCCCTGAACTCCACCCAGATCTCTCATGCGGGTGGCAGGGACCCAAATACTTCGGTCACTCTCTGCTGTTCCCCAGGACACACGTCAGCAGGGAGCCGTCAGGACTCGATCCTGGGCACTCCAACGCGGGACAGAGGTTTACCAACCAAACAGAGGTTTACCCCGCCCCGCCTTCAGCTTCAGATACTCTAGGATACTGAGGTAACAAAATACCGAGGTAACAACACACGCTGACTACTAGTTTTCTTTATCCCAGAGCATGCTTTTCTTCACACGCAGAGTCGTTATTAAGCGCTCACCTGAGGTATGGGTTTGGCTGTCAGTATCCCAAAGCATCTTGTGGTATCCTCAGGGGGATAGAGCTTCCGCCGTCTGAAGTTCAGCTCATCGGGTAAAGGGGTAGTTAAAACCATTCCTATCACATACAGGTAGCAGGGCTGATCGGGTTTGGGATAACTATCCCTCAAACATTCTGGAATCTGAAATTGGAAAGACAGATGACGCATCATGTGCAAGTTTAATTACTTATTTTCCAGATGTTGGTAACAAAACAAATTTATTCCTCGCCTTACTAAAAGCCGACAGACCCCCCTAAGTGCCGAACTCTTCTGGGGAGGTGGGGACGTCTGAAGATGCGGCAGCATGGTGGCCCAGGGGCACGTATGTTAGAATGCGCTGCTGACTGTACGGCTAACACCGACATTTTAGAAAACCATCAAACACTCTGGGGTCTTTCATAAAAAGTACTACTCATTTGATCTATTTCTTCTGACTAGAAAAATATTCTCTTGGGCTTGGCATTGTAGCTAGGTGAATGAAGCTGCCGCCTATGACGTCGGTATCCCATATAGGCACTGGTTTGAGTCCCGGCTGTCCCACTTCTGATCCAGCTTCCTGTTAATCTGTCTGGGAAAAGCAGCAGAAGATGGCCCAAGTGTCTGGGCCCCTGCGACCCATGTCGGGGAGATCCGAAAGAAGCTCTTGGCTCCTGGTTTCTGGTCTTGGCCTGATCCAGCCCCAGCTATTGTGGTCATCTGTGGAGTGAACCAGCAGATGAAGCTCTCTCTTGTATCTCCCTCTCTTTCAGATAAATAAATAAATCTCTTTTTAAAAACTCCTTTTTCCTTTGGGTGTTGTAAGCATTTATTCATTGTAGAGTATCAAAATAAACAGCAAAATTTTTTAAATTCCATATATTCCTATTGCCAAAGATAACCTTTATTAACATTTTGATATCCTGTACAACCTTGTAAGCAGTTTTCTATGTATAAATGTGTATAAACATATACACATTCATATCTTTAAATATAAAGCACACACAGACTGGTGTGCATGTGTGCACGCTTTGGTTTTTATCCCCAGGTACTACAAGGGCGTATTTTCGGGTCAGTAGGAATCAGTATCATCATCTGGAACGCCCACCTTGGCTAACATGTGAGCACCGAAGCTAAATTGCTCTCAGATGGCGTGTGAGCTTTCAGTACAAACGTAACTGCAGTTTCTGAGACTCGATGACAAGTAACTGCCACTGCAGTCCAAAGCAGAGACACGCGGGCCAGGAGGCAGTTACAGCGAGTCACAAGGCACCGGCTCTGAAAAAGGACCAGAAAGCGCGGTGGCTCTCGGAACGCCTCTCGTGAGCAATGCTGTCCTGTGGAACTGGTCCAGCAGGAAAACTGGGAGCGTTCCTGACCTCTGGAGCTCGGCGTGATTCTGAATCTTGAAAACGCTCAGCTTTGTAAGAATTTCTGACACTCACACTCCTCCCCTCCAGTGCCCCTGTCACCCCGAGAGCGTGCCTTTCCCTCATGTATTTTATCACAGGAATCCTGTTTTGTCCTGGCTCCAGTCGTAAGCAAAGCCAAGACTCACACCACCAAAGCAGATAAAACAGTCTCTCTGTAAATGGATACGCTCCTCCATGGAACCTGCTGGGTGAGCCCATGGACACGTCTGAGAGGAAGACAGAGGCAGCATCCGAAGCGGAAAGAGCGCAGTGCACACGTGAAAGCAGAGGGGATGGTCTGGGGCAGCGGTGCGCCACAAGCCACAAGCCACGAGCCACGGCGGGGCCCAGCCGCAGTGCTGCGCGACGCCAGCCCCACAGGCGGTTCTGACGGGAAGCAGCAGGGAGCAGGTGCGGCCTGCCCTGCAGTTCTAACCAATACTAACTGCTTTCGGGTAGCACTGTCTCCGCTTAGTGGAACCAGGTCTCCCGGGAACGCTGGTCTCTTCCTCATCGTGTAAGTCGAGCTCCTCTTCATACTTAACAGTCTCTTTCCCAACTGGCATCAGATGCTCATCCAGTTCACCTACAAAGTTTTAAAAGAGAATTAACACAATCGAGACTTCTGCTTTCTAACTAATTAGTAAACAATCTATTTTCTTAAATATTTGCTTTCACTTACTTGCACAGGCAGACACAGAAAAATACCTTCTATCCACTGGTTCGCTTCCCTCACACCTGCAACAGCCAGGGTTGGGCCAGGCTGAATTCAGGCGCCTGGAGCTCCACCCTGGGCCCACGCGTAAGTGCCAGGCACACTCACCTGGGCTCCAGGATGCAGTGGCAGAAGTCAGACAGGAAGCAGAGCAGCCAGGGCTCTCCAAGGGCCCTCTGATAGGGGGTGCAGGTGTGCGCGTGCTGGTTTAACCAGCGGTGCCAAAGCCTGCACCTGTAAATAACCTACACCACTCAGGAAGTTAACTAAAGTGATGAACACTAAGGTATTTGCGTCTTTAATAACATGAAAGTGACCAGAGCTGCTACTCAGGCAAAATCCACTGTGACATTCAGACTACAAATTCTATCCTAAGATTCAAAATAAAAACATTTAAACAGGACAACAGCACATATCCCTTCTGAATAAGAAGGCCATGGAAAACAAGTCTTGTGTGTTTTTTTTTTTTTTTAAGTTTAATTTGTCTATCAGCATAGACTGGAGCGATTAAACCCTGGCTCATGACTCAAAGTTACAAAAGACCCTCATGCACCTGCTCAGTAAAGGGCACCAAGAATCGATAGTCGCTCGCAGTCAAGCTGCGGAACACAAGCAGCCGCATGGCGCTGTGGCATCTTCAAGTCCCACAGCGGCATTCACATTCCCCAACACACACCAAGGGCAGCAAGCTCAAGGCTCTACACAACCTCAGAAATCTGGACGGGCCGCAGTGTGGCGCAGCGGGTGAAGCTGCCGCCTGCAGGGCCAGCATCCCACGTGGGCACCGGTTCAAGTCCTGGCTGCTCCACTTCCAATCCAGCTCTCTGCTGTGGCCTGGGAAAGCAGTAGAAGATGGCCCAAGCGCTTGGGCCCCTGCACCCATGTGGGAGACCAGGAGGAAACTCCTGGCTCCTGGTTTCGGATCGGCGCAGCTTCAGCTGTTACGGGCCAATTGGGGAGCGAATCAGCAGATGGAAGACTTCTCTCTCTCCCTGCCTCTCCTTCTCTCTGTGTGTGTAACTCTTTCAAATAAATAAATACATCTTAAAATAAAAAGAAACCTATACATTCCTTGATATGCTTTTTTATAATGCATAAGCATTTTATTCTCATTTGTGTATGTTTTTCAAACATCCTTACCAATTTTGTGCAGTTTTTCACAGCAAATGAGAGCTACAACTCTTTCAGCCAACCGTACACAACTCATTGGTGGACCCTGAAAATAACAAAAGACATTTCCATTTCATGTACATGTAGCCGTGTTATCATTAGGACACAAAACATGGATGAGAACTCTGCTTCAGTACCTTCAAAGTTCAATTTACCAGAACAAAGTTTATTTTAAAAAATGCCAGCAAGTTTTATAAAAAATCTTTATCTAAATATCTGAAAACTCCATCTTTAGAACCCCTCTCCTAGTAAAAACTGTCATAACTAAGATTCTATTTTGATGAATTTAAATATCAGTAACATTTCAAAGTCTCTCATTTTTACTAATACACAAACGTGCAATAAAAAACCAAAACAAAGACACACTAGGACAAAACTGTAACAAAGATTAACAGTACTGAGTGCTTTTTAGGAGCAACAGGAATTAGTGACATTAGAATATCTGGAAACCAGTTTTGGGACCCAGGACAGCATTACAAAATGCCAATTTCTGAGCAAACAACAACACAATAACTGGAGCAGTCCACCTGTGAACGCCTGGTGTGTCCCTGTAACTCTATCAGCCACAGCTGCACGACCCTGTCAAAAAGGGCTCTATAGAGAGGGCTTCATGGAGACCTCAGAGGTCACCCAGCCCAGTGCTAGGAATTTTCAGTCTACCAGAACTGAACGTGCGCTGACCACACAAGTGCTCTAGAGATCTGCCTGTCAAAGCAGATTCTACAGCCACACTTACCTCCTGCATATCTTACAGAAGCTGAAAAAGAATCCATTAATGACATACTTTAAAAGGCACATTCATTTCTTCTTCTAAACTTACAACAATGGAGGCTCGCAGAGGTGAGTTAATTGGCAGATACAGAGTTGAATAAAAGGTACCATCAGGCAACTCTCGGGTCCTGCATTTAGGAGCCAGGTGAGTGAACGGATCACTTGGTAATCTGGCACAGTATCTGTGGGGAGAGAGATCCTGGGCTGAATCCACAGCATGTACTGACACGCACGACCAAGCCTCGCACCGTGCTGGCCCCTTCCCCCCTGCCGGACTGGCATCGCCACATGCAGCTGCCACCTGGCCGCTTGTCTCTTGGAATCACACAGAGCCTCCCGCGAAAGGCCCCGGCTCTGCACTGTCCGCCATCACACAGAGCCTCCCGCGAAAGGCCCCGGCTCTGCACTGTCCGCCATCACACAGAGCCTCCCGCGAAAGGCCCCGGCTCTGCACTGTCCGCCACCACACAGAGCCTCCCGCGAAAGGCCCCGGCTCTGCACTGTCCACCATCACACAGAGCCTCCCGCGAAAGGCCCCGGCTCTGCACTGTCCGCCAGGCACTCAATGGCTGCCGAGCGCCTGGACTCTGATGTGTGCAACCAGGGACCCACGTTTTCAATTTAAAGTGAACTTTGCCACATACATAAAGGATAGCGCACAGAAATTATTCCGGATCTGTGAAGAGAATTTAGTTCTTAGAAATGTCATTATGAGCTCAGCAAATGTACATTAAAACATACTAAAAAATACAATTTATCATAATCTCATTTAACTGCTAATGGAAAATTCAATGTTACCTAACGTCTGCGGCATAAAACAGCGAAGTTCACGATTTAGAAAAGAAAAATTAATGAGCACAATAAAATGAAATGAAACCTAAGTAAAATGAGCACGTTTTCATTCTGTGAGCCTCGTCAAAGAGTTAAATGTAACTGCACGGTACCGTGCCTGCAGGCTGTGAACACCACCACGCTCCCGGGCTCGGGCTCGGGCTCACCGCACACAGACCCGGGCACATACCTGTTGATGTGTCCGATGGCCGTGTTGATGGTGACCCGCGGGCCGCCGTCATCAGGCCTCAGCACATACGGAGGGAAAACGTCGTCGTCGTCCACGACAGGATCAACGTCAGTCTCCCCGGTGTCGGCCGACGTGGAGCACTTGTTTCTCAGGATCTGGCGGTTCACAAACAGGCATTACCATGGAAACAGGCGTCTCCTCTGCGCCAGACGCCTGCTGCTGCAGCTGTAGCCGAGCTCTCGATGCGGACACCCCCGTCTCCCACACGCTCTGCTGAGCCTGTCCGACGGCTCCCTCCGACGGCTCTGTGCCCAGGTGGTCAGTGCACACCTACAGGGCGCACTCGCAGACACTCTTCCCCAACAGCCCAGACACCTCTCCCCGCTCCGCTGCCACACCGTGACCTTTCAAACACGCACAGTGACCTGCGGCTTTACCCTCCCTCTCAGCTTCCTGACAAGGACACACTGCACACTCCTGCTGAAGCCACGCAGTCAGAAGAGCTGCTCTATCTACTTCTAGGTGCACCAATCAGAAGGAAGACACCATATGACTTTTTTGAACTTACCTTTTCAATAGCTTTGTAAGTTTTAAGATCTTCTTCAAAACTTTTTATTTTGTCTGTATCTGCTAACATTATGTAATTAGAGATTGGCGCCCTTGCTCTTCCTTTAGATTGAACATAGGATCGATACTCTGTAGGCAAATCAAATCGAACCACCAAGTTGCATTTTGGTATATCAACACCCTCCTCTACAATACTCGTTGCAATGAGCAGGTTGGTCTCATGCGCTCGAAATTTTCGAAGTACCTGGAAAACAAATCCACAAAAAAGAGCAATTTTGAGAAACTTTCAAAGAAAATAATGCAGTAAAATTAAAAAAAAATCATCCTGTCCTTTCCAGTCATGATAAATCTTTGAAGCCAAGGTAAAGATGACCAAACCACAGGAAACCTGCAGTGTGCAGACACCGGAACGCTGAGTCACTGACAGCTGCGCTCACCTGCAATGCCCAGAGCATCAGAACACATTCCTAGGGGCCGGCACCGCGGCACAGCAGGTTGAGCCACGGCCTGCAGCACCAGCACCCCATAGGGACACCAGTTCAAGTCCTGGCTGCTCCACTCCCCATCCAGTGCCCTGCTAATTGATGCGCCCGGGAAGGCAGCAGAAGATGGTCCAAGTGCCTGGGCCTGCACCCACATGGGAGACCTGGAAGAAGCTCCTGACTCCTGTGCTGCCTTCTGTGGCAGAGAGTGAGCCAGTGGACAGAAGATCTCTCCCTCTCCCTCTCCCTCTCCCACTCCGCCTTTCAAGTAAATAAATAAACCTAAAAGGAAAGAAAGAATGCCTCTCCATGCTCCGGAAGCACCCCGTCACAAGCCAGGGGAGCCTCACAGCTGCAGCTGGAGAGAGACGGGCTTCTTTACAGCAGGTGGATCTCCCCACCCGAGAGCCCAGATGAACTCAGATGAACTCACTTCTGGAGTTGTGCTGACCCTCTGCTCCTCCACAGAGCTGTCTCATGTCTATGAGACTGGGCCAACATTCTCCAAAAATATCAAATTCTATCACTAAACTCCCTAACTCATTTAGAACTCAAACCCGGGGCTGGCGCCGCGGCTCACTGGGCTAATCCTCCACCTGCGGTGCCAGCACCCTGGGTTCTAGTCCCGGTGGGGGCGCCAGATTCTGTCCCGGTTGCCCCTCTTCCAGTCCAGCTCTCTGCTGTGGCCCGGGAAGGCAGTGGAGGATGGCCCAAGTGCTTGGGCCCTGCACCCACATGGGAGACCAGGAGAAGCACCTGGCTCCTGGCTTCGAATCAGCGCACACAGTGCGCCGGCCATAGTGGCCATTTGGGAAGTGAACCAACGGAGGGAAGACCTTTATCTCTGTCTCTCTTTCTCTCACTGTCTATAACTCTACCTGCCAAATAAATAAGTTAAAAAAAAAAGTTTAAAAAAAAAGAACTCAAACCCACAGACAGGGCATTACTCATTTTTCTGGCACCTTGGGAAATTTTTGACTTAAGGAGTCAGAATTTATTAAAACATGGAAGTCACAGCTTTTTCACACCAGATTTAAAATCCTATCACTGTCCAATTCGGGATAAACTGAAGTCACATAAGCCGGTTTTTAGAAGGTACAAAGTATTAGACTGGCTCCTGGATTCCCCCACACCTGGAATATCATCAGAAAGCTGGGACTCAAATGCCTTCTAACTTTGAGTTAAACAATAAACTTTGAAAGGTTTTTGCTTCCGAGGAGTTGATAACAGCTCTCTGCAGTGCTGTGGACAGCACTGAGACCCGGGAAAGCGCCAGAAATACACACCGCATCCCTAAAACAGCGCAGACACCAAAACAGGGCTTAAGGGCAGAAAGATAATCCTTCTAGAAGGGAGCTTGTCCCTTCAGAGTCCCACGGAATGAACAGGAGTTACTTCTACGTGCTATGTCCACCTGTGAAATGTGGTTATGTGACACCAACCTAACAAAGGAAAACAGATTAAGACAAAAAAAAGCTCTGACAGACAGCTATTCGAATTCTGAGCACAGAAACCAAGCTACAGCTACCGCCTAACAGACAGCTGGCCTGTGCACGAGTGAGTAGCCATAGCATGAAAGACAGAAAGCGCGGGAGACTATGTAGAAAGGGGGTCTCACGGGCACCCTGTCTGTGTGCGCTCTGGAAATCGCACTGTACAACCGTCCCAATTTCAGTTACCTCTTCCTGTTTTCTGAACTCCGCCTCCATCTGTTTGTTCCGAGGCTGATTCTTTCCAATGCCATGTCCAGTTATGAAGTTGCTGCTGATGTAAGCCAGCTCTGGGTCCTGCTTGCCTGCTTCCTTTATCAATCTAAGAAAATCACACACATTTGGAAGTTAAGAACAGCCGAGGGAAAACAATGTAGACTTGTTTGTAAATTCTCCTTTACAGAAATACCTACTCTACTTTGCCAACACACCTATCGTATTTTTTTCCAACTAGCTTAAACAGAATCACTGCCACACTCACCACATAAACTCTGTGGACCAAGTTCTCATCACGCCAAACTCAAGCCTGACAAATACTGACATAGAGATGCTCACAGTATCTCCAACTTCTAACTGAGTGACGACAACTTATTAGAAACGTGGGCCAGCACCTGCTGTGGCACTGCAGGCCCATATGAGTTCTGGTTCAAGTCCTGGCTGCTCTGTTTCTGATCCCACTGCCAAATACCATGCCTGGGAGGCAGTAGATGATGGCACAAGTATTTGGGAACAGAGCTCCTGGCTCCCGGCTTTGGCCTGGCCCAGCCCCAGCCATTGCAGCCATTTGGGGAGTGAACCAGCAGATGGAAGATCTCTGCTTTTCTCCCTGTGTTGCACTGCCTTTAAAAAAAAAAAAAAAAGAATGAAAGAAGGGAAGGGGGGAGGGGGAGGGGAGAGGAGGAGAGGAGAGGAAGGAACATGGCTCAGGATGGGACCAGAGGGAGAAACCTGGGTCCTCACACATCCTGGCTTCTGGACAGAACTTGCAATGCAGCAGCTCAACACGCTTCTCCTGACGCGTGCCCAGCAGCCACGGTGGCCATGCCCCCTCCTCTACAGCCCTGGTTACAGGAACAAGGACCTGCAAAGGAGTCCGATCCCAAAGAAGAACGCCTGCAGCAGCAAAGGCGGCCTCATGCCCCGTGCGTGACGAGAGGTTCCGGCTGTGTGTGAGCAAGAACGGCTCGCTCCGGGCATCTCACCCCAACACGATCCCTGGAGGCAGAGCTCTGGGGAAAGCAACACCTCGTCACCTCAGCTCCCACTACCTGCCTGGCCACTGCCCACTGCCCACACTCCCACAACGCAGACACCAGGCTGCAGCACCGCAGGCAGAGGGTTCTCGCCCCAAGCTGTCAGGAAGAGACGTCTCCGAGCTGCCCACTTCCAGCCTGTTCCTCGCTCTTAACCCAGCTGGCCTTCTGGCCAAGAAATGGCAGAGCTACAGGACAGGATCACATTACATGGACAGCGAAGGTCAGCAGTCAGTGTGGCCATTACAGCCATTCTAGAAAATCTGCATTCAAAGCCTCGGCACACAGGATAAATGGTTCCACACCTGACATAAACGACTCCATATGGTTCTTCTTAAGCCATACTACGTAGTATAAATTCCTAACAGAGAGCTGCATTTTTAAGTCAAGCCATTCTTTTTGTTAAATACACGAAACAGACTAATATCAAAGAGCTGGAGGAAACCTTGAGTGGCCACTCAGGAGATGGCTGCCTCCCCATCAGCAGAACGCTGGCAGGCCTAGGTTAACCTGAGAGGCCATGCTGCAGTTCAAGGACTCCAAACCTGCAGCATCAGAAACTTCTTTATTGGGCGCCAAGGTTTAATTACTATCATAAACGTATGGTACCCATAATAGAAAGCAGAACTGCATGCAAACAGCATTCTCAAAAGTCTGAAATAAGGAAAAAATTACTTCAGATATAATACATACTTCCAAATTTTGGTTTATCAATCGGAAGGCATTACAGTAGCTTGCATATCAAGCTACTCCTAATTAGGCAGAGAATATATTTACTTTGCCAACATTATCACTCTGGCAGCCCTCAGCTGAGCAGTGGGAGTACTAACAGATTCACTTATTTTTTAAAGATTTATTTATTTATTTGAAAGTCAGAGTTACAGAGAGGCAAAGGCAGAGAGACAGAAAGGTCTTCCATCTGCTGGTTCACTCCCCAGATGGCTGCAACAGCCAGAGCTGTGCCAATCCAAAGCCAGGAGCCAGAAGCTTCTTCCACGTGGGTGCAGGGACCCAAGGACTTGGGCCATCTTGTACTGCTTTCCCAGGCCGTAGCACAGAGCTGGATCAGAAATGGAACAGCCGGGATTTGAACCAGCACCCATATGGATGCCAGTGCTGCATACTGGGGCTTTAACCCATGGTGCCACAGCATTGGCCCCCCGATTCACTTATTCTAAGGACAGCCACATGAAACAGGCAAGAGGCAACATGCACGTTAACAGACAGCATCTCTGTGGGCAGCAGTTAAAAGCGACACAGCCATGCTAATAGTTAGAGGCAGAAATGTCTCTCTGCTGGACCTCACACAAACCGAGACACAGCTAAGGGCTTCTCAGGATGGGCCAGCCTCAGGAAATTTACAAGAGACTAACACAAATTGCCTAAAGATTCCACAGTCCCGCTGAATGGGGGAAACAGTCTTACTTGTTTCTTTATGTGTGCCCTGAGTTTAGGGACCTGTCTGTCCACAGCAAGCCGTTTGATAGAGACGGTCAGCTGTCCTCTAGTGCAGAGCTTCTGACCCCATAGCGCCAAAACCCAGCTTTCTGTTTTGTTTTCTGTTTGTTTTTTGTTTCCCTACCTTCCAATCGAGTAGAAACCACTGCTATGTGTACGACGCTATGGAATGAACTACCAAGGAGGCAGGTATTTGGCACAGCAGGTAAGGTGCTGCCCGGGATCCCCGCACCCTGTATCAGAGTGCCCACGCTGTACCTGGGAGGCAGAAAGCAATGGCTCAAGGACTTAGGCCCCTGCCATGGATGTGGGAGACCCAGACTGAGTTCCTGGCTCCTGGCTTTAGCCTGGCCCAGTCCCGGCTGTGGCAAGCATTTGGGAAATGTACCATCAGGATGGAAGATCTTTCTTTCAGATACCTTTTTTTTTTCAATGAGGCATTAATAACATGAAACTTAAAGAGCACTGGAATTCAAACACTGATCTTATTCTATTCAGCAAACATACAACTACTTTAAACTGTCAGAGGCGTTTCCAAATGCTTGCACTTAACCCTCAGCAGAGGCAAGTCCTAGACCCAGGCCCCAGACAATATTCTGCTTTTACATGAATGTACACATCCTCCCTCGTTAGACTGGAAATAGGATAACCAAAAACAGGAACTATGTTTGTATAGTAAATTCAGAAAGCTAGATGTATTACTGAAAACCATAAAAGGAAAAAATTAAAAATATATACATATCTTCTGAAATTTCTACCAGCTACTTCAAGTACATTACCAACAATATCTTTAATAGCATCCTTTCTACCTTATACCTTCTGGTTAATGGGAGAAAATCAAATAAATCCCTGTGTGCGTGATCATAGCAAAAATCTAGCACCAACAATTCCAGGACAGGATAGAGGACAGAAGAACTGCACCCCCACAAATACAGGCATTAAGAACTGGCATCCACTGTGTACCAGGTGACACATCAGTCATTCAAATACACATTTCCTCCCACCGATGGGCCAATAACAAAGCGAGGTATTATTTTTGTTTTACAGATTAAAAAGGCTAAAAAGTTGAGTAAAAGTAAAAGGAACCGAGACTCCATGGCAAAATGGTGCATTTGGGTTAAGGCAGGGAAAACACACGGGCCTGGGCACCCTGCAGTACCAGAGAGCAGCAGTGCGCTCTAACACAGAGGGCGAGGGCTTGGCAAAGGATCTCGGGCGCTGATCTCAAAGTGGTCAACGCTGGAACAATGTGATCAACAACACAGACAGCCCAGCATTGGGTTATAACCCTAGACAAGGAAGATGAGCCTGTGCTGGTACCGACACATGAGCCAACGAGCAGAGACACAGGCACGGCCAGACAGGAGAGTCCCACATACACGCAGACGCCGCTCTCCGGGAAGCACAGCTGAACCCCTCCCAGGATGGCCGCATTTGGAGACTTGCTCCCAGAGAATCACGTCAGAGAAGGGAAGAACAGAGAAGTGTCAAACCCCGTCTTGGCACGTGATGGAGCTTAGCGTCCCCAGCAATGCTTCCTGCTGATCCCACGAGCCCCTGAGGAGCAGGACGAGGGGCGTGTCAGCTCTGTGCATTCTTGCAACACCGACAACCCCGGTCTGGTCCTGAACAAGCATCAGGCACACCCGGAAGAGCATGCTGCAAACACTGACCAGACCTCCTCCAGGCTGATCGAAAGGAAGACTGAGACACTGTTAGCAGACCGGAGGAGCCCGGGGAGATGTGACAACTGGAGCCCTCAGAATACCTTGGAACACAAAGAGGACGTGAACGGGAACTTGGCAAAATGCAAAGCCAGTGCAGAGTTTAGCTAACAGTGACACGCCGAGGTTGGTTCCTCTCGCTGTAATGCTGGCGATGCTTACCAGTGGGCAAAACAGGGAGGCAGTGCGGCAGGCAGACACGGGACTTCTCCGCACTGCCTTCCCGGTCTACAATCATTCCAACAGCAGTGAACGGGGGAACCGGGAGGGCCGTGAGCCAGGCCTGTACGGCGCTGGCATCACACTATTAATAAGGTACATGGTGACAAGGCCACTAGACTTTCAGACTGAAAGCCTTTTTTCTGTCACTCGGTATCTGTGTAACTTGTCTGGGGTGGAATAACAAACTGAGCCCTGGTTTCTTCATTTGTCATATGGCAGGAACACCTCCCCTCCTCCCTCACAGAGTGCTGTGAAAATCTTTTGTCAAAGGACAACTGCGCACCTAAGCCCGCGCACACTCCACCCACCACACAGGGCAGCTGTTCTGATTAGGAGGGTACACCACCAACCGACAACAGCTTCACCACCGCGCAACAGCTTCACCACCGCGCGACAACAGCTTCACCACCACGGGACAACATCATCACTACCGCGCGACAACAGCTTCACCACCGCGTGACAACAGCTTCACCACCACGGGACAACAACATCACCACCGTGCGACAACAACTTCACCACCGCGGGACAACAGCTTCACCACTGCACGGCAACAGCTTCACCACCACGTGACAACAGCTTCACCACCACGTGACAACAGCTTCACCACAGCACAACAGCGTCACCACCGCGCGACAACAGCTTCACCATCACACAACAGCTTCACCACCGTGGGACAACAGCTTCACCACCGCATGACAACAGCATCACCACCGCACGACAACAGCTTCCACGCTCAGGAAATCCTCACTGAGGAAGGGGTTCCCCCCATTAAACCGATGGAAGGAAAGAATGTGGATTTCAGGAAGTTTTCCTAAGCTTATTAAAAAGCTTACTGGAACAAGACCGTGATTGTGCATTTAATTAGCTGCTCATAAAATCCGCTGCAGCCGCTCTCGATCCAGCACACACACTAAATTCCAGCCACGTCGGATGAAAGTTGATCACAATTAATCTGATCCTTGAAGTCCATAGGAAGTCCCTGATTGAGTCTGGATAAACTTTTTCAGGGTGACACTCATTACTGTACCGAAACCACACATCTGCACATAAAATGCCTGCAGAAAACAGGGAAGACGAAAATGAACCCCGTTTCTCTGCTCCAAGCCCCACAATTTGTTTAATCCTTCCACCCCCTGCTGGGGGCAGGGAGGAGCCCCCAGCCAGCCTGAGCTGGAAGGCTCAGTGCTCAGCTTTTCTGCCCCTCCAAAGCCTCTCTCGGCACGCAGGCAGCACTCCCTGGTCAGCTGCTCCCCGTCCCCTGGCAGCCTCCCCAGGGGAGCACTGGGCTTTAGTGCCGAGATGCCCAGGAGCGCTCTGGCTGGGGGAAGAACTGGCAGCCAGGGCTTAGGTTATTAGGATTCTAGAACTGTCTCTGCCGCAGACCAGCAATTTAACTCGGAGCAAATCGCTTCTCCTCCCTGAGGCACTTTCCGTGTTTTATAAGAGTAAGTGGGCTGGATTAGATAGTCAATGAGGTCCCTTTCCAACCCTAAACCTCGGCTTCAGATGTAACTCAGCACCGCAAGTCCTCTCCCTCCTGCCCCTCAGCAGGGAAATGACCAGGCTGGAACCGCCAGATGGCTGCCCTCGAGCCCAATTGCTCGTTACTCAGAAAGGTTTTTAAAACCCCAAACATTCAGAAGCAGTTAAGAAAAAAATTCCAAATTACCTCAGGAAACAAAGCTGAACTTTCCCTCAGAGACCTCTACTTGCAGAAAAGCCTCGTAGGAGTCACTCTGGCCAATTAGTGGGTCTCACAGAAAAGGCGATTGTCCTAAGCACAAAACAAGGATTTTCACGGAAAATCACACATCTACTCGCAAACCAGGAGGACCCTCTGCCCCGCGAGCATCTGACACAAGTCAGGCACGGCTCTGCGGAGGGGAACTGCGTCCAGGAGACGGAACTTCCCGGAAGAGGGAAGGGACAGAGCCCACGACCGAAAATTCGAATGCGCCGTCACCCTTGCCTAGACCCTCGGAACTCTTCCGGACACTGTCAACCTGGTTCAGAAAATGTCAGTGCGGAGTCTACAATGAACCCCAACTGCAAGTCCAGCTCCCCTCAGCTTTTCCACTGCGACTTGGAACACTGTGTTAGAAACGAAGCTGTTTTCCCCCGGCTCTCACACCACAACACACAGAGGACTCATGTGGCGATTTCCCTCACCAGGGAGCAGCGGGAGCTCCCAGCAGGGCGCCAGCTCAGAGTCCTCAACACCCTCTACTCCAGACAGCGTCAGAGCCCCCAGGTTGAGGGCTCCACGCTCTGGCTGCCAGCCACAGCCGCCCTCCCTGTGCTTCTGACCCACCAGCCAAGTCGGGATTCCACAAGCCCCTCCTGGGCTCGAGCAGCCCACAGAACTTACGTGCACTAGTGTACTAGACAGGATGCTACAAAGGACCCGGATGAATAAGGTGACAGATGCATAAGGCGGGGGGGGGGGGGGGGGGGCCCCCCCCCCGCCACCCTCCAGACACCTCCACGTGCTCAGCTACCCAGAAGCTCTCAGAACTGTCTTTTTGGAGTTTTATAGAGGCTCCATGGCACAGGCGTGAGGGACTAAGTCACTGACCACTTGCAGTCAGCTTCACCTTCAGCTCCTCTCCCCTCCCAGAAGTCAGGGGTGGGGCTTAAAGTTTCAACCCTCCAACCTCATCTTTGAAGATTCCAGGGATTTTCAATTATGCCAGAAAAGGGGTAAAAAGACCAATCACGTATTTCACAGTATCACCTTGAGGGAAAAAATCCCAACACATCACGGCCAGTGCAGAGGGCTAAGCTTCTCCTGCAAGCCTTCGAGTACCACACGCTCCACTTCCAATCCAGCTCCCTGATAATGCACCTGGGAAAGCAGCTGAAGCTGTTCTGAACACTTGGGCCTCGCCACCTTGTGGGAGACCCGGATGAAGCTCGGCTCCTGGCTCCAGCCTGGCCCAGCCAGGCCATTGCAGGCATTTAGGGAGTGAACCAGCAGATGGAAGCTCGCTCACTCTCTCTCTGACTCTGCCTTGCAAATAAATAAATAAATCTTTAACAAAAAAAAAAAGTCACAATACCAAACATAAAATATATGCTAACATGAGCAGAAGGCGAGCGTTCAATGTGCAAGTTTAACACAATGCCAAGCATACGATCAACGAATCTAACAACTGAGTGCAAAACGAGTGCTATACTTAATGTAGCTTAATTTTTCTATATTTGTTCTTTATTTTAGATGAATTATAATGGATTAGCACCCTTTAAGATCTAATGTCACAGGGCCAGTGCCTTGGAGCAGTAGGTTAATCCTCCACCTGCGGCGCCAGCATCCCATGTGGACACAGGTTCTAGTCCCGGTTGCTCCTCTTCCAAGCCAGCTCTCTGCTGTGGCCTGGGAAAGCAGTAGAAGATGGCCCAAGTGTTTGGACCCCTGCACCTGCGTGGGAGACCAGGCGGAAGCACCTGGCTCCTGGCTTCGGATCGGCGCAGCTCCGGCTGTTGCAGCCATTTGGGGGGTGAACCAATGGACGGAAGACCTTTCTCTCTGTCTCTCCCTCTCATGGTCTGTAACTCTACCTCTCAAATAAATAAATAAAATCTTTAAATAAAAAAAAAAAGACCTCAGTCACATGCAGCTAGCCTTTTAGGGAAGCTCTTGCACTGTGCATCCTTCTGATCGCCTGGAAGGCTTCCCACACCACTCAGGACCCACACAGCCCCTACTCAACCACTCGGAAGCTATCAGGCTGGGTCACTTACGCAACAAAAAGTGCCTTGTTCTAGCGGGGAAACATGTGAATCTTCGAGATGTACCTGTTTAAGACAACTGCTGTGTATCTTCTTTCCACAAAAATAATTCCACATAAAATATTGGTAAATGGAGAAGGAAAATTTGTCTCTGGCTTCTCTTTCTCCTCAATTTCTTCATCTTCGTCATCATCTTCAGAATCACTCCAAGACACGTAATTATCCTGATTCCTGTTGTTATACCACTCCACGCTCTCAAACTGCTGCCGCTCATATGGTTTATATTTGCGCAAGATCTCCAGCAGCTTCACTACTTTCGGAGTCACGAACTTCAGGTCCAGGGAGGCAGGCGAGAAGTGCTCCTCACAGAGTGCGTGCATCTTCCTCAGGAAAGTGTCTGTGAACAGTAAGAACTTCCTGTGCAGCTCCTCTTGCTCATGCTTGATGTATTTCTGCAGCTCCCTCACCATCATCCCAGCGACTTTATCTGCACACCAAGGCCCCAGAACTACCAGCACCGCCCGGCAGTCGGATAGGATCTACAGAAAAAGAAAAATGCCAAACGTTAGAGAATAGTCATGCAGCCTTTTCGGATTAGGTTCAGCTGGGATTTAAGCTGTCCTGGGACTGCTCATTCAAAAGAAATCCACCCTACCAATACAGACACTGAGACGGGCTCCCCGTGGGTGGAGTTCAACCTCCACTTCTGCATATATATGGGGGGGTGGGGCGCAGACCCATGTGCTAAGAGCTGAAAACCATCTCTTTCTTTCCCAGCAAAAACAAATACAAATGTAAAAGGACAAGTGTAGGAACCTATTCAAACTTCATTTTAGATCTCTGATTATTAGAACTACATCTTTGTCACTTACTACTGCCAAACTACATAAAGAATTATGGAGCAGATTTTACCATAGATTTCATTTTTGGAACAATTTCACTTTAGCCATTTTTATTCTTTCTTGAAGAGCAAAACAATTTTCCTTGAACTTTAGCTATGTACAACACTCCTGGTTTCATACATATTCCATTCTAATGAGTACTAGGAGGAGAAAGACTGTGGATGAATTGTGGCCGGTCCCTAGCCAGCACCGCCGGCTACGAGGGTTCAGCCTGTCCCAGCACCCCTGCACCACCGTCCTCTGTGTCACTTCAAGGAAACCGCCAGGTCGGGGCTCCTCGATGACAGCCTCTCCTGATTCTGCTCCCAAAGCCTCCCAGGACGCAGCATCTTGCTGCTCTAGTCCAGAGCCAAAGGAAACCCACAGTGAGGCTAAACCAAGGCATGGCCACGGGTTGAATACGACCTCTGCAAACATTCAGCAGCTGAGAAACTGTTGCTCTAGACAAAGTCACCCACCAGGAGGGACATGACAGTCACCACAAGCTGACACTCAGAATTGGCTGTAAAGTCTGAGGGCAGTGGTGCTCCAGCTTGAATGTGCCAGGATCACAACTCATTCAAAACTTAAAATTCAGCTCTGGGAACACCAGCCCAGAACTTTTTTTTTTTTTTTTTTTTTTTTTGGGCAGAGTTAGAGACACACAGAGATATCTTCCATCCATCCACTGGTTCACTCCCCAAATGACTGTACTGGCCAATCTGAAGCCAGGATCTTCCTCAGGTCTCCCACGTGGGTGCAGGGGCCCAAGGAGTGGGGCCATCTTCTGCTGCTTTCCCAGGTGCATGTAGCAGGGAACTGGATTGGAAGTGGAGCAGCTGGGACTTGAACCGGTGCCTGTATGGGATGCTAGCACTGCAGACAGCAGTTTAACCTACTATGCCACAGCACCAAGCCCCCAGTCCAGAACTTCTAGCTGAGCAGGTCTAGGGTGGCATCCTAGTAACTGGGAGACGGGTGCTGCTCCTGTTGCTGAGGCACCTGCTGTCCTGAGAGCTCTCTCCTCAGAGCTGTACCACTCAGGGACAGGCACTAGGAAACCGCAGAATTCACTGTCCAAGGGTTTGAGCAGGAACTAAATCACCTGAACAAAAACCTGGACTCACCCTTCTACTTCAAGAGCCATGATGTGAATCCTAACTCTTAGATCATGGGGCTCGGTTTTTAATAATATACGTATCTGTCTGAGAAACTCAACCTAACAGGGTGTATTCATTGGAAAATGTCAAGGATTTAAAAAGATAAGGCCTTAAACTACAGTGTACAGAAAATGGCCTCATGAGAAACCTATTTTTAGTTTTATTACACACAGCATACTTACTTTCTGTGTGCTCACCTGTTTAGAAATTAAAGTAGAATCTCTTTCTTTCGAATGTACAGATATATTACAGTCATTGATAAAGTTAAGTGCTTCTTCTAACTCCACCAGCAGTCGTTCATAGAGGCCGCTCCTGTCAGTGAATGGTCCACAGTCTACCACGATCTCACACGGCTGAGAAGTGGATCTTTAAGAGCAGAAACAAAGGTTATCAATATCATAATGGTGAAAATAGTTTTAATTTTAAAATTTCTTTTTTCAATAACAAAGGAAAGAGGACACTAGGACTATACTAGGACATAGCAGCAGGCTATATCAGTATTGCTTCTCAATATTACTGAATTTCCCATGGAGACGTAGCATTTTTGCAAACTAGTAAATTATGACTTAGAAGATGACTTAGAAGAAGAGGAAGACGAGGAGCAGGAGGCCAGCACCTGCTGCCTCACCCCAGAGGACAGGCAGAAAATGAAGGCTTGAAGGCACAAGTGCTTCTGTCCAAGTCAAACCTCAGGCTGCTCTCCGCAGAAGGCTGCTCCCGTCGAGCCCCACTGCCCCTCCAACACCCTTGTTTCATTTTAAGAAAAACATTCAATATTGGTTACTTCTGAGAAGCAGAAACAGCAATGGCAGGATAATCCCAGGGAAGTCTTACCAGTAAATTTATACTATCAGGGGTTTGTAGCATTTGCAAATTCATTTTTATTTATTTATTTTTTAAAAGATTTTATTTATTTATTTGAGAGGTAGAGTTACAGACAATGAGAGGGAGAGACAAATAAAGGTCTTCGTCCACTAGTTCACTCCCCAAATGGCTGCAATGGCTGGAGCTGTGCCAATCCAAAGCCAGGAGCCAGGAGCCAGGAGCCAGGAGCCAGGAGCTTCTTCTGGTCTTCCAAGTGGGTGCAGGGGCCCAAGGACTTGGGCCATCCTCCACTGCTTTCCCAGGCCATAGCAGAGAGCTGGATTGGAAGAGGAGCAGCCAGGACTAGAACGGGTGCCCATATGGGATGCAGGCACTGCAAGTGGAGGATTAACCTACTGCACCACAGCGCTGGCCCCTCATTTTTATTTTTAATGTGCTCTCATAAAGAAAATTTCCCCCAACTTCCACCCATTTGATATATTCTTTGGCTATTAACATGCCTTTCATTACAAATAACAACCAGAGGGCTAGTGCTGTGGCATCACAGATGAGTCACCATCTACACCGCCAGCATTCCATATGGGCAGTGGTTCGGGTCCCACCTGCTCCACTTCCTTCCAGCTCCCCATTAACATGTCTGGCAGGCAGTGGACAATGATTCAAATGCTTGGGCCCCACCACCCTCATCTACAGGAAGCTCCTGGCTTTGGACAGGCCCAGCTCTGGCAGTTGGTGCCATCTGAGGAGTAAACCAGCAGCTCGCTCACTCTCTGTGCCTCTCTCTGTAACTCTGCCTTTCAAATAAATAAATATTAAAAAAAAAAAAAAAGACAACCAGAATGACACATAATATCCTAAAATTACATACTATGATTTTATTAAGAACACAGTAAAGACATATTTATAAACTATAATTTTCATTTTTCTTAAACCAGATGAGAATTTACACTTAACAAAAAAAAAACCACATTTGGAGAACTAGGAACACTTAAACCAACAGATTACTTATCAGTTATTATTTAGCTTCTACTTCTTAGTATATAGACAAGTAATCTAACTTAGGCCAGATCAAACCACAAGGACAGTCCTTCACTTCCAATCATAGACGCTGCAGGACGTGAGAGACTACGTGTCCTCAGTCACAAAACCTGCAGTGCCCATGGCCCCTGGATACTTGCTGGATATATCCAAAGGGTTACTTTCTTCTCCCTCTACAAAAAGAGCACTTTCCCAAACCCACTGAATGACAAGCACACCACAAGGTGCTTCCCACGGGTCTGCATCACTGACCACCAGAGAGCTCCAGGGACCACTGTCACCACCGTCTCACAGAAGCGGGCAAGTCAGTGACTCCCTTGAGGTCTTGCAGTTTACTGCCAGAGAAGCTAATAATCAACTCCACTGACGCAAGTCCACAGCTGAGACCCCAGCCTCCCAGTGAGCTCTACCTTCAGAACCACCACCTGGCAATCTTCAGCCTTCGTGAGGCCACATCTGGTACAGACACATGACTGCTCTGACATAACTGAAATAATCCGTAAAGTAGTTGCTGAACTCCCTAAATGAACTCGTGTTCTTCCAAGGCATCACAGGAGACATTTAGGGCAAAACAACAAAGCACGCACACAGCAAAGAACGCAAATTGCCTGCCCAAGGCCCCGGGCCCCGGCAGCACAGCCGACGGGAAGAGGTGACCCTTGAGCAACATCACCTCCTAAGGCAGCAGACCTCCTGCCTGTTACTCTGGGAACCAGGTTAGAGTCTCACCCTCACAGCCGACTGTGCAGAGCAAGAACTCCTAGTCTTGCACACTCCTTTTAACAACCGTTTCTTGACTTAACGGTACTGTGGCAAAGTACTCTCAGAGATACTAAAGGTTTACTGTTGGTTGGAACAAGCCTCAGAGCCAAGTCAGTCGGAAGCCCGTACCTGTCTAAGACCACCAGGTCAGTTGCAGTTTCAGCATTACTCTTAAGAATCTTCTCCAGTTTCTGAATCTTTTCTTCCAATTCCTCTGGATCACATTTCCCATTTAAAATGGAAGCAGTTAGTCCCAAAATGCGAGGGCATGATGGACAATTTTCACAGAGCTAACATAATAAAAATACTGACAGTAAAGACTTCATTTTGCAAGGCCATAACAAGAGAGACACCTCCATATTAAGACATCCCCCAAACCAGTAACAAATGCACATCTGAAAAGGTTTGTGTAGTGGAAACATGAGTTTACCAAGGACATCATTACTGTAGCTTGCTTAAAAGATCATCTTCTCAAAAAGGAACATTCAGATAAGCCACAAACAGGTATCTTATGTATATTATGATGTTTAAAATCTACTGTAGATTTAAATGAACATCAATTTATTATTTATGCATTCATACACTGGAACTGTGTTCCCAATATTGGTAACTGATATTATTACTTTTAGTATCCTAGAAGAATCTGATAGCAGCACTCTGGCCATGAATGAAGAGTGATACAGTCTAAAAAGTTACCTTCATAATTTCTCGATAGGGGTGGTCTAGGATTGCAAGATGACACTCATCAAACACCAAGAGGTTAATGTCTGACAGCGATAAGTAACCATTCTTCAGAACACTCAAGGCGACATAGCAAGTCATAATAAGAACCTAAAATAAAACGGACAGCGGTATAGAAACGTGCCATTCACCTGCCCGGATATACTTATACGGAATCGGATCATGAAGCCAATGTATTGTAGGTGAGAATTTAGAAATTCATTAGTCAAAATCAAAACAAAAGTCCTACAAGGAAGGAGTTCCGTCCACTGGGGCCGAGACGCAGCTTGGGTAGCATGAGAAAGGCATTCCTGACCATGGAAACCAGGTTTCTACGCTACAGCCGGCGCTCAGGTTCCCACAGCCAAATTTCGACTGGTGAGACCTGTCAATGCAGTCAAGTCCAAAACAATCCCAGCGGTCACCTGTTTTCCCACCAAACTGACAAGGTTTTCTGGAGAATGACACACTAAATGTTCTTTCTGCAGCCTTCCATTCTGTTAATGAGGCCTGGCCCACTGTGCGAGACCTACCAGCAGGCTGTGGGTTAAGGTACTGCACTGTTACCTCGACACACAGAGGCCCTCACACACCCTGGCTACTCGAAACACATGAAGACCGCCTTCATCAAAGACCTAAAGACTCCAACCAGGGACTGCTCCACTTTCAATATGGTTAACTCTGGGAGAACCTCCTCAAAGCAGGCCATGTACAAGTTAGGTTGTAAGGATCTTGCGTTTTTCAAGCAAGTAAATCCCACTGAAAGGTGTCTTTTCTACAAGGTAAAAGCAACACAGATTAGTAATTTTTGGTGATCATCCTCTCAGACAGACAGATCAAGGACTTGTAGGATTTATAAAGTGAAATGTCTCCGCAAGCCTTACCTGGTGCTTAGCAAACTCTTGGTTCCATCTCTCTTTCGTCCAGGACGCATTTACTTCTAGGTCTGAGTACTCCCCAACCTTGAGATCTGAGTGGGTTCTGACAGCTGACACTTGCTGAGCAACCTGGTTTGCTGTACACAAATACAATGCTCCACGTAAGTATGAGAAACCTTATCTCAGTAACTCTGTTCTACTAATGAGTAAGACTCTTACCAAAATTGCTATCAGTGCACATTCTACCTAACCACCAAGTTTTTAAATAGCCAGTTAAAAATCACAGTTTCAAGGTTATAATCCAAAAGCTCTTAGCGTCTCACCACCTCGCCTGCTGTCACTGCCCAAGAGAACCCTGCACCCCGCTCCCTCTCCTTGGGCTGTTCTTCCTCGATGGAATGCAGTGGACTCCAGGCCCAGCTTCCCAGCTCGCGTTGCCTGAACCAGGCCACGAACCAAGAAAGAAGAGCGTCTCACACAGAGCACACAGCCACGCCGAGACTGTCTGACAAAGGACGGGTGACACGGTTCTCTCAGGATGCCATCAGTGAGCTCACGGTTCCCCTTTCTGATTTGACATGTAATCCCAAACATGCAACGATTATAACTTACTCTCCACAGGTGTTACAACAAAAGACTTAAATCTAGAAGTTCCCCATCTCCTAACCAGCATCTTATGACATACTCTGTGATGTTAAAGTGTCAAAAACAAAAATAACGGTGACATACTAGAGTATGTTCCAAGAGTGAGCACTCACCAGAAATGCAGCATCAGGGCACTTCAGAGAAACACTTGCAGTGACAAGTAAGACAAAACAGAGTTCCTGCTGGCACGGCCCCCGCAAGCGCCTCTGCAAGCTCTCTTCACTTCCAGAATTCAACTTCATACCCAGAGACACTAAACATAACGCTCACACACAACCCTCATCCCATTTGATAAAACAGGTTCTTCTTACCAGAGTTGACCAAGAACACCGTCCTCTTTCCATCTCTGTGGAAGTCCCCCCTGATCTGATAGGACAACTCTTTAGTGAGTAGCACTGCAATGAACGTCTTCCCTGAGCCAGTGTTTAAACACACGATGGTGTTACGATCCAGAGCTGCTTCGAGCAGTTCAACCTGCAAATGCAGCGGAAAGAAAGATTACACACTTCTCACCTGTGGACAAACTGTAGAAAACTGGATTTTGTTTTTAAATCAGGGAATTTCATTGTTTCTTAAAATTTTCCTCCAATAAATCTGTCAAATACAAGATCAAAAACACCACACTGTCCACATCTTTCTATAAGAATAAGAGGAAAAAACACCAGTTACATACAGCTATGCTGTAAATGCACACTGAGGTGGCATTTAAATGTCTCTGTGTGAGAGTTAGTTTGCAAAGACTTCTCTCGAATACCATGAACGACTACAGTCACAGTAACCAAGGTTCTGCAGCTCATGGTTGAGCATTTCTGAACCGATCTCAGTTCCCACCCAGCTCTTCAGGACAAGCACACTCACGTGGACGTTAAGGAATATCAAGGTTTTCATAGGAAGGAAAAAAACATGGGACTTCACAACTAGGACTCTCAAACAATTACCCGGCAGATGTTAGAAGAGAAAAGGACTCTCAAGAACAAAGTCTTGCTGATTGAGAAAATTAATCAGAAGGAGGAGGCCGGACAGGGTAAATGAGTTTTATAAGTTATGTCAACTATATGCTAATTTATTCCATTTTAGTGAAAAATGCTCCAGTATTAGTGTTCTCATTAGTACCTGATATTTTCTTGGCGTGTAAATGTTATCATGAATTGCTTCTTGTTGCCATGGTAGTCCAAAGAAAGGACCCATTGGTGAGGAAGCAGGGGTCATGAGCTGCAGGCCTGCCATGCTGAGGGGTCGCAAAGCAGGGCTTGTCATTCATCCAGTGTTTCTTTCATTGCATTTTTGTTCTAGCACAGCGGACTACAAAAAGGAGAAAGAATACCATTACACAACCATGCAGGGGTAAAACAAAAGAAAGCAGGAAACCAGAGGAACCTCAGAGCGTCACGCCCGGGGCCTTTCCAGACTCTTCCTACAATCCTTTCAGCTTTGCCTGGGTCTAAGAGGATCAGTGTCAAAGTCAAGCCTTCTTTACCTGACGCGCAACTCCACACCTAGGAACCTGCCTAAAAGGAACACAAGTACAGAAATTAAGTACCGCAGTACTTGTTGCTATACTGCCACTTAAAACAAGAAATAACTACACATCTGTTAATTAAAAAATAAGCTAAACATTGTGTGGTTTAGCTACACAACAGAATACTTTGAATCCATTAAGAATAAAACACCTATATATGTACTCACATAGAACAGTGCCCATAATACACCTTTAAAAGAAAATGCGCACAGTATGGTACCCTGTTAATATGTATGTGTACAGGCTGCATATCCCTGATATTCAATGTGAAGTGACTGGGACCAGAAGTGTTCCAGGTTTTGGAGTGTTGAGGATTTGGGAATATTTGCTTAGACTTTATCAGTTCACTGCCTCTAACTCAAAAATCAGAAATTCAAAATGTTCCCAAGTCTACAATGTGAGATGCTCAAAAAGCTCTGGATTCTGAAGATTTCAGATGTTCAATGTGAATTCTGGATTTTCCGATTAATGATGCCTGATCTCTATATATAAAATATATAAATATATACATAAGTCTATCTCAAATGATCTTCCCAAATTCTAACATTTTTATTGATACATTAATGACACAATGTATGGGAGGTATTTAGCACTGTGCTTGTACCATAAGAAAAATTCAAATGCCAGCCAAAATTATCTCATTTCAGTAAAAGATCATGAACAATTACCAAAAAAAAAGATAAAAGACCAGGAACACAGCTGTTTTTCTCAGTTGACAACTGATCACAATTGCATAGGTCACCAACTGTTTCAACATGTATCCCAGATACATGGGATAAAACAAAGCACAGAGTTCCACAACATTTTTTTCATGGTTTCCTAGCACTCTCCTGTACTTCAGTGAAGGTTTTCCCACAGATAAGTTCAACTACGTAAAGTAAGTCTTGTTCCAGTTCCTAACCTGCAGAGGGTCAGTGAATCCACGCCCACCACTGGCAGAGGTGCTCGTCCCTCATCCTGTTGAAGTGTCCACTCCTTCCCCTCTGAACTGCAGACTCCAGCTCATCTCCTAACGTGCTGGCGCGGAACCAGGGCCGTCTCTGCCCAGCAGGAAGTCTCCAGTGTAGTCTGCTTTGTGCACAGTTTGGACAAAACCCAATTCTGGCTGCAGAGAGGACTTGAGCCAACAGGAGTCCCACCTGTAGTGCTATCTTCAGTGCACGGTGCAGGCCACACAGCGCAGAGGCATGGAGCAGAGCACACGGCCTTCTCGCCCACCTTCCTGGAGGAAGGCTGCCAGCAAAGCGTAACACAGCACTGCAGCAGAAACCATCAAGCCACGGTTCTCCCTGGATCAAAGAGAGCCATGTTCCTCCTGAGAAATCACCTGTTCGCTCTGTTTGGGATCAAGGCCCCAACGGCCATTCTCTTCCCCACCCCAACATCATCCTTCCTGGTTGCTCAGGCCTTCAGAATTTTCTCAACAGAGTTGCCACGAAGCCCATGTGGAAATGTGTTTCACTTAGCTTCCTCTCTGAGGGCCTCCCGCTAAGATCTGCAGGCACTGGCACTGGCTACCATTCTCACGGTGCCATCCTACTTCCACACGACGGCAAGCTGCTTGTTACGCAGGACTATTCACCCTCAGCCCTAGCCCTCACGTTTCACCACCTGCTGGGAGGCATCGGGGAATGGGCCTAACCCTGGTGGTGGGCAGACGGAGCAAGCAGGCAGGTGCTCCCACCTCCAGAAGCCAGACACACCAGGCACCAGCAGCACCGTGCTCCCCATCTGTCACCATCTCCTTTCGTGTGGATAATCAAAGTAATAACTAGTAACTCCAGAAAAGTCTAAAAATGAGAGCAAAACTTTATTTCTGAAAGGGGAGGAGCGGACTACATTCTTTCAAAATGTCAAAATCATAAAACACAGAGAAAAACTCTGAAATTTCCAGATTAAAGAAGGCTACAAAGACACCCAACAACTAAATGCAATTCCTGATCTCGGGCGTGACTCTGAAGAGACGAGAACAAAGGACACACTTTTAAACTGAAACTGGCTCTGTGAAGGCACGCAGCATGCTGCCACATACACGGTGACCTGATGGTCATGGTCAAGTAATTCACATAGCCAACTCCTTACCTGTTTTCAGTGTGGTGAGAACACTTGAGATTACTCTCTTAGCACTAAACACAAGTGTACAATACAGCACCGCCTTTAAGGCCTCATGCTGCACATTACTCATCTACAAAACAGAAGGGGTGGAGCCCCTGACCAACAGCGCCCCCTCCCTCCCCCTGCCCCCAGTAACCACCACGCCACCCTCTGCCTGTATGAATCTGCTTACGCAGGCTGTTTTAAATTGCCGATTAAACTCCCTGGTAACAACTCACTGTGGTAGGAAACGGATCTTTCTTCTGGGCGTTACACAGGGAGTCGCAGCGGTGGAAGGCCGTGGTGGAAGGAGCTCATCTGCAAAGAACGCATACGCAGGTGCACAGCGTGTACAGCCAACACAGCAAGACGGGGACGTACACAGTCTGTCCTGTTTGTGTTCTGCTCAACTACAGACGACTACTTCCCTCCTTCATGTTCTCGGGGGACACGATGCCGGCTGACTCCGCTGTCTCTAATGTCCACACTGCACTCGTCCAAGCTTGCTTGGTCTCAGTCCAGAGCAGCTCACTGAAGCCACTAAGGCTCCAGTTTCTGAGCTTACTGTCTGCCATCTGCCAGTCACCCAGAGTAGCCCGTGGGCACACAACCCCCCTTAGCAAAGGGAACTGGTTCATGCTAACCCAACAGCAAAGTTTAGGACTTTGATTGATGGCTGAGAGGAGAAACTCTGCTTCCCTCTGAACATGGCCAAGGAAATGATCAAGCCGACCTGCTGCTGAAATGACCCCACACCCACACAAAGGCCCGGCCTTGGGATAAAAGCAGCAGTGCAGACAGCAGAGGTAAAGAAAGTGGGCCCTGCCTAAAACCCAGACTCACACTAGACTTTCCAATGAGCCAATAAGTAAATCCCCTACTGTCCAAGCCAGCTTGAGCTGAACTGTCTGACTGCTGAACAAAGGCAAACAAACGATCCTCTAAACCACCGTGCTGGGCTTCTGGGAAAGGCCTAGGTAGTTCTCACCACTTCGGCCGCCCGCATCCCACAGGGGAGTGCCCGAGTACCCTGGGAGGCAGCAGGTGATGATTTAATGGATCAAAAGATGGATCCCTGCTGTCTACACAGGAGACCCAGATGGAGTTCCTGGCTCTGGGCTTGGCCTAGCACTGGCTGGTGCAGGCATTTGAGAGTGAACCAGCAGATGGAAGCTCTGTCTCTCTGCCTTTCAAACAAAATGAAGAGGTAAAATAAAAATGTATAAGCAAACAAAGAGGAGAAAAAGGAACCTAAACAGAACGGAACAGAAGGAAGTAAGAGAAGTGGGCAGGGCCAGGGGAAGCAGAGAGGAGTCAGGATGCGCAGGGCACAGGGAGCGCAGAGCTGTCTGCAGAGGCAGGAGGCCGCCAGCAGCGCTCACACTCGGAGCCGCGGCGGCGCGCTCCACCTAGAAGCTGCTGAGAGCCAGCGCGCTCCACCTAGAAGCTGCTGAGAGCCGGCGCGCTCCACCTAGAAGCTGCTGAGAGCCGGCGCGCTCCACCTAGAAGCTGCTGAGAGCCGCGGAGGCTCAGACATCTCCTCATTCGTCTTGATGAGCTCTGTTTTTTTCCACTTTTTGGTGTCAGTAAATACTTTTAAAAACTGCCAAGAATCAAATACTTGTCTCAGAAACAATCAAACTGGGGAACATCTGGACAGTTTTCCCTCTTTAGCAAACCAAGGGAGGGAAGAAATCCTGTTTGAAAACAAGAGGAAGACCACAAAGGAAGACAGGCCAGGGAAGCCAGGCCAAGACCCCCAGAGCAGGACAAACCTCAGCTGGAAAGTAGCCCTCCACCAGTGTTCCTCACGCACAGCCTCAGCTCAAGACAAGAGCTCACCCTGCAGTGATGACCCTGCACCCCCAAACCCGCAGGTGAAGGGCTCCACAGGGGAGCCGTAAGTTCACTCGCCTTCCACGCTGCTTCCTGGCATCCCCGTCACAGCTCATTTTTTTTCCCTCAGAAATCAAAGTTCTCATAAATTTCCCCATCTCATGCACAACTTGGACAAAGTTTGAAAACCGGACAGGTGGAGCTTTCCAAGGCTCAACTTGGGAATAAACGGGAACACCGAACAACAGTGAAACGGAAGGCACACACTCGCAGCATCCAGGCTCCAACTAAGCGAGAGCAGACCCACGGCACCATGAAAAGAATGACTGAAGCGGAGTGAGCAGAAGTGAGACGTGCAACCACCAAACGTGAGGGCTCTTAGCTTTCACGAAGAACAATGTGCAAGAAAATAAAGCAAACTACCAGGGAATCTGCAGAAACGAACGTGGATCTACTAAAATAGGAAACCAATCAAAGCACACCCTCTGACATCTGGCCCCAGCGATGCCCTGCCCATCACTGTCTATCCTCTGCCACCCCCACCTCCCGCTCAGATCACTCGCCCACTTAGAGCAGTGTCCCGTCTCTGCCTCACACCATTCCCCATCGATTTCCACGAAGATGAATCCCCTAACCGACCATCTGAAGTACTGAATCCTGCATTTTAATCTTACTGCTACACACTCAACTCAACTGCTCCAAATAATTATACTATACAGGCTTTGGGAATCCTGTCTAATCCATAGGCTAAAGTGTACTTCTGTCATTTTAAAAGAATTCTTACTCAGATCATCTATTTTAAATCTCATATTATCACTCAAATATGTTCAGTTAGACTAGGATTTCCTTAAGCAACTGTTTGTCTTTTTTTTTTTTTTACGATTTTATTTATTTATTTGAGAGGTAGAATTACAGACAGAGGGAGAGACAGAGAGAGGTCTTTCATCTGCTGGTTCACTCCCCAAACGGCTACAAAGGCCACAGCTGCGCAGATCCTGAGCCAGGAGCTCCCTCCCATTCCCCAACAGAGTCCCAAGCACGTTCCATCCTCCACTGCCTTCCCAGGCCATAGCAGAGAGCTGAATCAGAGAAGGAGCAGCCGGAACTTGAACCAGCACCCATAGGGGCTGCCAGCGCTGCAGACAGAAGCTTCGCCCACTACACCACAGCACCAGCCTGCAACTGTTAGCCTTACTCTTGCTTTATCACTCACTATACAGAGCCATGCCCAGGACACAGTAAACAAAAACCGCAAGTCTGTGGCATGAAAACAGTGTCCACCTGAGTGACACAAAGACCTTCCAACAGCTTCTATGTGCTTTCATAATTTACATATCACACACACTCACACAACAGAACCCCCACCCACAGCCTACTCTCCCTGGACACACTCTCCGCAGGAACAAGATGTGTGCCTTGTTCATGGTACCTCTTAAACTTCCTGGTATAATGTTTCTCATATATGTCAGTAAACTTTTGATAAATATTTATGAGTCAGAGGTTCATGGATGTTCACACAACAGTGGAACAGCAGCACCATGGATAGTTGCAGATAATTTCCATTTGGTTTGGAAATGCACATCTAGCCCTCTCCTACCAGCCCTGGAGGGTGGGTGCAGAGACAGGACTTACAAGGAACTGGAGGACAGCAATTTGATCCTCCCAGTTGTATTTCCCATAAGGTCATAATATTTAAGTTAATTTCATTCATCTAATACACAGAGGCTGGCCCTGATAATGTACTTTCTACTTAGGGAAATCAAATCCAAGATTCAAAAACTCAATGGGCAATCTAATAGCGTGCAAACAGAAATCCCTATAATTTTGCCAGTTTTTACTTTCTTCAGGATGTTTAAAGTTGGCCACAACAAAAACCTCTGAATCTTCACTGGTAAGTAAACGTTCTACAGTTTCATGGAGGAACAATCATTAACAGCTTTGGCACCACCAAAAAATCACCCGATGTGCTATGTATTTTACAACTACATATTTTAAACTTCTGGAGAGGCTGTTCCATAACTTGTATCTATTACTAACTTAGAAATATCCAAGTAAAATACAAGCTCTCTTCCTCTTTCCACAGTTTCGATCAATCACAGATTTACCGTTTTAATGTCTGAGACCCCTGGGTTGCTCCTGTCTGAATTGCACTTTGACACTGTGAGAGCAGTTTATTGGGAAATCACAGCATGCGCAAGCTTCTGCTCTAAAAATAAGTGCAAAAACAGCCACATTTAAGATGCCTGGAAACTGAACACAGACACGCGTACAAGAGAGACCTGTGACTCGGCAAGTGAATGAAAGGCCATTGTTTGATGATATTAAACCTCAAACAAAAGACATTTGAGTTATTTTAGGTACCAAGTCCTATCCTAAAACAAAGAACAAGAGGAGCTGCAACAACAGCATGCCTAACTCCCAGAGATCTGGGGGCAACAAAACACTAGAGAAAAATTCAAGAAAAGATTTCAAAATGAACACAAGGAATTCAAACAAAGAAAATAAAATCCAAGGACAGCACTTTAGAGATTACAGAAAAATTAAAGATAATTATGTGTCCCTTCCTAGATCTGCATATCCAAGAGAAGGTCACCGGAAGAGGCACGTGGCTGAGACAGCAGCACACTCCAGCAGCCAGCCTGTCCTGCAGGGAGGAAACCCAGGAGCACCTCCACCGTTTTTTTTTTTTTTTGGACAGGCAGAGTGGACAGTGAGAGAGACAGACAGAGAGAAAGGTCTTCCTTTGCCGTTGGTTCACCCTCCAATGGCCACCACGGTTGGCACGCTGCGGCCGGCACATCACACTGATCCGAAGCCAGGAGCCAGGTGCTTCTCCTGGTCTCCCATGGGGTGCCGGGCCCAAGCACATGGGCCATCCTCCACTGCACTCCCGGAGAGCTGGACTGGAAGAGGGTCAGTGGCTTTTTAAGTCCACTCAGTACCACGACCAGCGGTCAGATGCAAAGCCCACACGCTACAGGGCCTGGTGTGCCCCATGGTAGGTGGGTTCTCTGTCAACTCACCTCTTCTCTAGTGTCACCACAACCTAGACCATGAGCTGCGACCCTGTAAAATTCAGTGTGACTCAGCTCTTACAACATCATCGCGTAATTACCCAAGTCATTTACCTAGACAACTCTATACAGATATCAAAATGACACCATGCCAAGTGCAATGGCAATTTATTTTATATTGCACACACAAAACCAATAAGTCACTTTCTAATTTTACTGATGACCACGACTTAAATTACAAACTTAGAAAATCCAGCCCATAGGTCCCTTTAAAATAACTGAAATATGGGGCTGGCATTCAGCATAGCAGTTAAGATGCCACTTGGAATGCCAGTACCCCATATCAGAATATCTGGTTTGAGTCCTGGTTCCACTCCCAATTCCAGCTTCTGGCTAATGCTCACCCAGGGGCAGCAGATCATGGCCCAAGTACTGGGGTCCCTGCGGCCCACATGGAAGACCTGGATTGAGTTCAAATAAAAATAAATCTTAAAAACATTTAAAAGGGGAGCCAGTGCTGTGGTGCAATAGGTTAATCCTCTGCCTGCAGTGCCGGCAGCCCATATGGGCTCTGGTTCTAGTCCTGGCTGCTCCTCTTCCAATCCAGCTCTCTGCTATGGCCTAGGAAAGCAGCAGAAGATGGCCCAGGAGCTTGGGACCCTGCATCCACGTGGGAGACCTGGAGGAAGCTCCTGGCTCCTGGCTTCAGATCTGCAGAGTTCTGGCTGTTGCGGCCATTTAGGGAGTGAACCAACGGATGAAAGACCTTCCTCTGTCTCTCCTCTCGTCTGTAACTCTACCTCTCAAATAAACAAAATCTTTACAAATAATATTTAAAAAGCAAAACATAAAGTAACTTTGAAATAGATGTGCTACAAAACACTGAGGCTCGCTGACAAGCTTAACCCGCAGGAGTAGCTAAATGCATTCGAGAGGCTGCACCCCTGCAGAGCCTGGCGAGCCTGGCGAGAGGCAGCCCACCCTGCCAGTCTGAAGCCTAACGGCATCTAGAATGCCCCAGGGAGATTTCAACATTGGTAAAAGGAAACTTCCAACTCACCCATTTTATTTTGTGCCACAGAGTCTATTAGTTTTACTAATAGTATGTCCAGATGTCATCACTACTCTCATGAAGCCCAAAATGCTCAACTTCCAAAAGTCCCACGTAAACAAAAGGGGAAAACAGACATGACAGGAACACTGAACATTAAAACACCATCAAAAGAGCTTTTATAAGCCCCAGTGGCTGGGGTGGGAGCTAGCAAATGGAAAAGTTTTCTCTTTCTCTCTCTCCCCCTCTCCTTCTCCCTCTCTAACTCTGCCTTTCAGATAAATAAATGAAAGTTTATTCAACCCACTTAAGAGATGGGCCAAGGACCTAAATAGACATTTTTCAAAAGAGGAAATCCAAACAGCCAACAGACACATGAAAAAATGTTCAGGATCACTAGCCATCAGGGAAATGCAAATCAAAACCACAATGAGGTTTCACCTCACCCCGGCTAGAATGGCTCACATTCAGAAATCTACCAACAACAGATGCTGGCGAGGATATGGGGAAAAAGGCACACTAATCCATTGTTGGTGGGAATGCAAACTGGTAAAGCCACTATGGAAGACAGTGATTCCTCAGAAACCTACCACATGACCCAGCCATCCCACTCCTTGGAATTTACCCAAAGGAAATTAAATTAGCAAATAAAAGAGATGTCTGCACCTCAATGTTTACTGCAGCTCAATTCACAATAGTTAGGACATGGAATCAACCTAAATGCCCATCAACAGTAGACTGGATAAAGAAATTATGGGATATGTACTCTATAAAATACTATACAGCAGTTAAAAAAAAAAAAGAAATCATCCAGTCATTTGCAATAAAATGGAGGGATCTGGAAAACATGCTGAGTGAAATAAGCCAGTCCCAAAGAGATAAATACCATATGTTCTCTCTGATCAGTGACAACTAACTGAGCACCTAAAAGGAAACCTGTAAAAGTGAAACACACTATGAGAAACAACGACTTGATCAGTCCTTGTCCTGACTGTCGAGGTACAACTTACTATTTTATTCCTTTTAGTATTTTTTTGTTCTACTTAATACCATTGGTTGAACTCTTTAATTAACACACAATTATTCTTAGCTGTTTAAATTTAACTGATAATTGATCCCTGTTAAATACAAGAGTGGGAATAAGAGGGAGGAGATGTACAGTTTGGCACATGCTCAATCAGACTTACCCTTAATGGTAGAGCTAGAAACGTGCAAGGGGATTCCAAATCAATCCCATTAAGGTGGCATGTACCAATGCCATCTGACTAGTCAAAGTGATCAGTTTAAGTTCATAATTGATCATAAAGACAGGATTAAGTGTCAAAGGGATCACATAAACAAAACTAGTATCTGCTAATAATAACTGAAAAGAATTAAAAGGGAGGGAATGATCCAACATGGGAAGTGGGATACATAGCAGACTCATAGAATGGCAAATGCCCTAAACAGCACTCTGGCCTCAGAATCATCCCTTAAGGCATTCAGATCTGGCTAAAAAGTCCATGAGAGTATTTCAGGCATGGAAAGCCAGGACACTGTGGCAAAAAAAAAAAAAAGAAAAGAAAAGAAAAGAAAAACCAAAACCTAAATGGAAGATCTCTGTGAGTGAGATTCCAGCAGAAAGAAGGGGCCATCAAAGAAGGAGGTACCTTTCTCTGAAGGGAGGAGAGAACTTCCACTTTGACTATGACCTTGTCTAAATAAGGTCAGGGTTTGTGAACTCAAGAGGCTTCCATAGCCTTGGCAGCTCATGACAAGAGCCTTAGGTGATTACTGATGTCATAAATGAAAGTGTCAATCGTTAAATCAACAATGGGAGTCACTGTGCACTTACTCCTCATGTAGGATCTCTGTCCTTAAAGTGTTGTACTACAGAATTCACGGTAAAACTAGTACTCAAACAGTACTTTATACTTCGTGTATCTGTGTGGGTGCAAACTGTTGAAATCTTTACTTAGTATATACTAAGTTGATCTTCTGTATATAAAGATAATTGAAAATGAATCTTGATGAAGAATGGGATGGGAGAGAGGGAGTGGGAGAAGGGATGGTTGTGGATGGGAGAGAAGTTATGGGGGAAAAAGCCGCTATAATCCAAAAGTTGTACTTTCAAAATTTATATTTATTAAAGTTTTAAAAATGTTTATTTAAAAAATGGTGGTTTGGGGGCTGGTGCTGTGGTATAGGGGGTTAAGCTGCCACCTGCGACACAGGCACCTTATATGGGTGCCTGTTTGAGTACCTGAGTGGAAGATGAACCAAGTGCTTACACCCACGTGGAGACCCAGATGAAGCTCCTGGCTCCAGCCTGGCACTGCCCCAGCAATTGCGGCCACTTAGATGGAAGATCACTCTCTCTCCCTCTAATTCTGCTTTCCAAATAAACAATAAATAAATCTTTTTAAAAATGGAGGTTTTAGAAACCACACCGCTGCCTCCACCTACAACCTAGTTTACAACTTTTTAACTCTTAGAACTGTAAGGCATCATTTACAGAAAACCTAGAATATTTTACTACTTCTTCATCACAGAAAACGCGTTCTCTTATACAGCAAAGCTGTACAAAATTTCACGTGCCATTTTTTGCCAGATTAGCCTGAGACACTTCTTCCTCCTGAAGGGGACAGGGACATATGTCATTCTGGCACACAGATGACTTTCATCTGCAGGCAATAAAGAATGAACAGATCCAGGAGCAGCTCTCTGCCAGCCCCACCAGAACCAGGAAGAGGAGGACACTGACCCACAACACCACCACACAGAGGACGGTGGTGACAAAATGCACCTGCAAAAACAGCCCTTAGCAGATAGCCCTCACCTCCTGTGAGCTCACTCCACACATTTCCTAGCCACTGTCACACAGCTTCCCAGCCCTCAGCCGCCCCGGCCTTGCTCCGTCCCCCACACCTATCACTCTGTGTTGGTGCAGAAGCCCGAGTGCTCCTTTGGAATTCCACTTTCCTTTGAACCCTCAGTGCCAGGGAAAGCACTGACGCCAACACACTTGCAAACCTTTCCTCGCGTTAGGTCTGACTTTTCCGTTTCATTTGCAGACCACAGAAAACGAATCTGAGAGAGTTAGGAAAAGTTTTTTCTTCTCTTACATTCCAAACTACCTAGTCATTATGAATTTACACTAAGATGGAAATCAAACAAATTAAATCACAAAATACAGCACATAATGTAAGCTTTCAATCCTCTAGCTCTCTTTCAAGGCAAAACTAACAAACAAAACCTACGTGTGACTTATGGCCACATGGACATCACTGAAAACATTACTTCACAGAACTGCTTCTTAGGCAATGAACTGCTACGAATATAGACAAGAAATAATAAAATGGATACATTCTGAAAATATAAAATATAAAGGTAGGAAGTGTCTAAAATATCTACTGTACATGTATTATGCACTTAGAATCAAGTACTAGTATATATAAAAAATGAAAGACGAAAGACAGCGTCAAGCCAAAGATTGAGTAACTAAAAAGAAAAAAAGATAATAATTTCAAGAATTTAAATACTGGTGTCCAGCCAAGCAGGCTAATTAACCACTCCCCTTTGGAAGTGGATTGAAGGCCTGGGACACGGTGGGCCCGTCCCTTTTGGCCATTTTCCTTTAGCACTGGACCCGCTTGCTGGCCCCGTGCCTTCAGGCCCCTGCCCCACGCTTCCTGGCCTGCGTGCTCCTCCACGTGGCCGGCTCCTGGGACTCGGAGTGAATCCAGGTTTCCCTCTCTTTTATGCATTTCTCCCACTGAATGAAAAGCTTAAAACTTAAAATTAATTAATTTTAAAAAATACTGGTATCTTCAGATAGTTAAACACACAAAAGAAATATTTACATTTTTATTTTAATGGTCATATGTGTCTAGTTAATTAAAAATCTTTGCGCATGAAGTAAGCCTACAGCACTACAAAGCAGCTCCACATGGAAACGCTCCCTGCACCACTACCATTTACGATAGCAAAGACATGCACCATCCCCTGCAAAGCTACAGCCCGACAACGAGTAAGGGAATGGTCTGGTAAGCCATGGTGCGCTCTATAGAACGCAATTCAAATCAGCCAGTGACAGTGATGATGGGAACTACAGTGAATGAAATGCTTTATGTTATGGTATTTAAAAAAAGCAGAACATTTTCACTTAAAGTAAGATCATGATTACGTCTAGAGAAAGGAAAAGAAGAGAGGAGGAAGGGAGGAGGGGAGAAAGGAAGAACTGACCCAACAGCTGATGACAGGGTTACAAGCTTTCTTTGTCCTTCAAACTTTTCCCATTTTACAACGTCCTTCAATGGTACATGCATTACTTTTAAAACTGGAAGCAAACTTCCAGATTGAGGATGATTTATGTGAAGATGCTAGTGTAGAGGTATACAATTCTATCTTAGGTAATAAAAAAATACAAAAGCAAGAAATTCCTCTGCCCTTAAACCTCTAACATGCTGAAACAGCCCAGAATCTATGATGAAACAGCAAATTTACTCCCATTCTTTCCAGGTACTATTGTAGGAACCAAGCAAAATTCTAGGTCTCTCTAAATCTGTAACATAGATATACTATGTTTAGATTTCAACATAATCATGCCTAAAATTAGTTTTGTCCAAAATTAAAGCTGAGCAAGATCAAATACCATTTTAGCAAACTTCATCCATCAAGAGCTCCATAGAAAAGGTGTCTCTAGGCTGCCAGCTAAGGCTCACTCACTCGGAGTACTTCTCAGAAAGACGACACTCACAAACAGAACTGATACCTCCCCTCCCCTTCAGGTTACCTACAATAGTTACCCTGCAGTTCTGTTTCCACAGATGTGACAACTTAATGCACTACTAACTTTCAAGGTGAGTTCTAAGGTTAATTTTTTATTCAACTTTCAAATATTTTTTGAGAGGCAGAGCTACAGAGAGAGAGACACAAAAAGGTCTTGCATCTACTATCTACTGGTCCACTCCCCAAATGGTCCCAATAGCCAGAGCAGGGCCAATCTGACACAAGAGCCTCCCCCTGTGTCTCCCAGGCAGGTGCAGGGGCCCAGGCATGTGCCATCCTCCACTGCTTTCCCAGGCCATAGCAGAGAGCTGGATCAGGAGAGGAGCAGTGGGACTTGAACTGGCACCTATATGGGATGCTGGTGCCTTTACCCACGATGGCACAGCGCTGGCCCCAATTTTCTCACTTTCTTCTTTTTTTCATCTATTTGAAGTGGAGGGAGAGACGGACAGATAAAAAGCAAGCATCTCCATCTATGGTTCACTCCCCAAATGCCTACAGCAGCCAGGGCCAGGCCAGGTCAAGCCAAGAGCGCTCAGAACTCCACCCATATCTCCCACATGGGTGGCAGGGATCCAAGCACTTGAATCGTCATCCACTGCCTCCCAGGTGCACAGTACCAGGAAGCTCGATTGGGAGGCGAGCAGCAAGACTTGAATCAGCGCTCCAATACGGGGTGTGGTCATCCCAGGTGGCAGCTCAACCATCACACCACAATGCCTGCCCTCTACTGCACTCTCAGAATTTATTTCATTCATGACTATCCAAGATATTGAATTTAAGAAAAGTACGTATCTCCCTACTCTTGGACAGAAGTACAAACTCAACTCATGTGTGAAAACACAAAAATCCCTGGAATCCTCCTAATGTTGAACAACGGAAGAGCCAGAGGTTTACAGACTTTGTCCTGCAGTCTCTGCAAAAATGTTTATACACACACACGTATGTATATTCCTCCAGAGGCCTGAAATATGTCAAAGGAAACTTTCTTTATAACCTATTTCAAACAGAAAGTACTATTTGGCAATGCCTTATTTCATTTATTTTATTGAGGAAGGTCTGGAACTAAAATCCATAGTATATAACCAAAGATTAATCCTCTTAAGATACTAATAGCAGGGTGCGCATTGTGGTGCAACAGGCTGAGCCACTGTTTGCAATGCTGGCATCCTATAATCGGAATACAGGTGCAAGTCACTGCCAGTGTACCTGGAAAAGCAGTGGGCAATGGCCCAAGCACTTGGGTCCCTGCTACACATATGGGAGACCCAGAAGCAGCTCCTAGATCCTGGCTTTGGGCCTGGCCCAGTGTCAGCTACAGCAGCCATCTGGGGAATGAACCAATGAACCAGGCATGGAAATTCTCTCTCCCCCTTCTTCTCTCCTTATTCTTTCTCTCTCTCTCTCTTTCCTTTCTTCTCTCCTTATTTTCTCTCTCCCCCCCCCGCCCCACTCTGCTCTTCAAATAAATAAAATCTTTAAAAAAAAAATCATTTAGAAATGTCAGCTTGCTTTAAGTCCTTGCACTCCTATGCTACATTTAAATGCCAATGTAGACTGTCCTGTTACCCATTCATACAGTTCTATCAGCAAAATGCTGTACTGTCCTGAAAATGCAATCATGTTTAGTCTACGATTAATAAAGTTTGTCATATGAAACAGGATATATCAAGATTTTGAAATTGGGCTTTTCCTTTGTAATGTTTAGTTATAGAAAGTACATGACTCTCCATCAAAATTCAGAATCTTGGGACAGGTATTAAGGCACAGCAGGTTATGCCACAGCTTGGGATGCCCAAATCCCACTGTTGTGCTTCCAATCCAGTTCCCTGCCAGTGTGCCAGTTCTTGCCACCCATGTGGGCAACCCAGATGGAGTTCCTGGCTCCTGGCTTGAACCTAGTCCAGCCACAGCTGTTGCAGCCATTTGGGGAGTGAATCAGAGAATGGAAGAGCCTTCTCTCTCTGTCTCCTTGTCACTCTGCCTTTCAAATATATATATATATATATATATATATATATATATAAAATGAGGATGGCGAGCATTTGACATAGTAGTTGAGACACCACCTGGGACACACATACCCCATATCAGTGCCTAAGCTCGAGCTCCAACTCCACTTCCAATTCCAGCTTCCTGCTATTGCAGAGCCCGGCAGGCACAGTTGATGGCTCAAGGACCTGGCTCCCTGACACCACATGGGAGACCTGGATTGAGTTCCCAGTTCCCAGTATCAGCCTGGTCCAGCTCTGGCTGTTGCTGGCATTTAGGAAGTGAAGCAGTGAACAGGGATCTCCCTTTCTCTGTCTCTATCTCTTTCAAATACAAGTTTAAAAAAAAATTTTTAAATAAGGGCCCTAACGCCAACAGATCAGGGCTTCACCCCCCAAAAAGTGAGGGTGCCCATCAGACCCTGCGCTCTTTGCTGCGCTGCCCCTCGTTCATTGACGACCAGGGACGGAGCTGTACCAGATGCACAGAAGATGAGAGCCTCCATTGTCCCGTCAAGGTCCTACAGTCAACACAGGCAAGACCTGACTGGAGCGAGTTCTCAGGCCTCATTTCCCAGGGTTTTCAATTTACATCTCCTGCTCAGAACTCCATCATTTCCCCTCTTATGCTCACTACATACAAACCTTAATGCTCAATAAATGCAGTCTCTCCTTTCCGTGTCTCAAATGTAGCAGAATCTCCACTTGAAATGGAGGTGTCAGAGTTGCAGAAGCATTTCAAAGATGACTAAGATGGCTTTGAGACCCAGTGCATCCACTCACTCTACTAGAAACTGTTAAAAAGCCCAAGGCAGGCCGGCGCCGTAGCTCAACAGGCTAATCCTCCGCCTTGCGGCGCCGGCACACCGGGTTCTAGTCCCGGTCGGGGCGCTGGATTCTGTCCCGGTTGCCCCTCTTCCAGGCCAGCCCTCTGCTGTGGCCCGGGAGTGCAGTGGAGGATGGCCCAGGTGCTTGGGCCCTGCACCCCATGGGAGACCAGGAAAAGCACCTAACGCCTGGCCCCTGCCATCGGACGAGCGCGGTGCGCTGGCCGCAGCGCGCCGTCCGCGGCAGCCATTGGAGGGTGAACCAACGGCAAAGGAAGACCTTTCTCTCTCTCTCTCTCTCTCACTGTCCACTCTGCCTGTCAAAATAAATAAATAAATAAATAAAGCCCAAGGCAACACACCCTTAATCACGGCGAGTTAGTTAGAAGTAAAGCCAAACTAGAACACAGGTTTCTTAATCACTTATTATGTTACCATTCCTCACTCAGTTCCATCTACCACATCTGCCTGTTATCCAGATTATGTTGTTGTTCTTAAATTAACCAGCACTCACCCTGTACGTGTAGACATAGCCTGAACCAAATGTCTATGGGTGGGGTTTAAGACTCTGGACCACCTACAACTCTGTGTAAAAATATGAGTCTATTTATATGTGTATTCTCTGGGAATAAGATTTGTGTCTTATCAAATCAAAAAAGTCTCCAGAAAATAAGAACCATTGGTCTACATCAAGTGCATATGAAACACATATAGAAAGCTTACCCTGTTGTGTTTTTTTTTTTTAAAGATTTATTTATTTGAAAGAGTTACAGAGAGAGGTAGAGAAGAGACAGAGAGAGAGGTCTTCCATCCGCTGGTTTTCTCCCCAGATGGCCGCAATGGCCAGAGCTGAGCCGATCTGAAGCCAGGAACCAGGAGCTTGTTCTGGGTCTCCCACATGGGTGCAGGAGCCCAAGGACTTGGGCCATCTTCCACTGCTTTCTCAGGCCATAGCAGAGAGCTGGATTGGAAGAGGAGCAGCCAGGACTAGAACCGGTGCCCACAGAGGATGCCAATGCTTCAGGCCAGGGCTTTAACCCACTGCGCCACAGTGCCAGCCTCTACCCTGGTTTTAAGTGTAGCTCTGAGGTTGATGCATTCATTCACACACAATGGGTAAACAGTGAGGAACAGTTACACAGACACAGTGCTTCTAGTACAGAGACCAGACTAAGGCAGCTGAACCAGTGTGGACAAGCTTCACAGAAAATACGTCTGAAACAGCGCTCTCAAAGCCCCCATATAACTCTAGATACACATTTCAATACTAGCACTTGTCCCCACCCACCATGGCATAATGCAATCACATTACAAATACAGCAAAATGTCAAAGAAAATAATATTTAAAGGAAAAAACTTATAGGTAAAAAATTATAAATTTATGGGAAAATATCATCTAAGTTTTTCACTGCCAATAACTGGGATAAGAGATTAAGAAACTCTTTTTTCCCCCCGACCTCAAGAGGTAGAGGGGCCGGCACTGTGGCACAGTGGATAGAGCCATATGGGCGCCGGCTCAAGACCCGGCTGCTCCACTTCCAATTCACAGCTCTCTGCTATGCCTGGGAAAGCAGAAGATGGCCCAAGTTATTGGGCCCCTGCACTCACATGGGAGACCTAGAAGAAGCTCCTGGCTCCTGGCTTTGCATTGGCACAGCTCAGACCATTGCGGCCATCTGGGTAGTGAACCAGTGGATGGAGGACCTCTCTCTCTAACTCTGATTTTCAAATAAATAAATAAATCTTTAAAAAAAAAAAAAAAAGAGGTCTGGCGCTGTGGCAAAGTATGTAAAGCTGCCACTTGCACTGCTGACATCCATTTGGGCGCCAGTTCTGGTCCCGGCTGCTCCAGTTTCAGTCCAGCTCTCTGCTGTGGCCTGAAAAAGCAGTGGAAGATGGCTCGGGCCATTGGGCCCCTGTACCCACATGGGAGACCCATAGGAGGCTCCTGCCTCCTGGTTTTGGATTGGCACAGCTCCAGCTGTTGTGGTCATCTGTGGGGTGAACCACAGATGGACGAACCCCCTCTCCCTCTCCCTCCTTCTCTCTCTCTCTCTCTCTCTCTCTCTGCCTCTCCTCTCTCTGTGTAACTCTGACTTTCAAATAAATAAATCTTAAAAAAAAGACTTTATGAAAGTAAACATGGATTTACTTTTAATTGCTAGAGCATTTCACTTATTGAAATTTGCATAATGTATTCATATACACATTGAATACCATGTACAATATACATATTGACTATAAATTAAATAAAATTATATAGACATAATTAATACGTTTAATATATTTACAATATCCTATTGATAGTTATTTTTAGTCTTTCGTTATTACAAATACCTTTGTAATGTATCTTTGCCCTTATCATGTTTGTAAGTGTTGGTGGAAAAAATCAGAATGTCTGAGAGAAAATATATTTTTTAATTTTGGCAGAGATTTCTTTTAAAAAAAAAAGATTTATTTTATTTGTTTGAGGGACGGAGTTACGGAAAGAGGTAGAGACAGAGAGAGAGGTCCTCCATCTGCTGGTTCTCCCCAGACGGCCGCAATGGCCGGAGCTGTGCTGATCCAGAGCCAGGAACCAGGAGCTTCTTCCAGGTCTCCCATGTGGGTTCAGGGGCCCAGGGACTTGAGGCATCTTCTGCTGCTTTCCCAGGCCATGGCAGAGAGCTGGATTGGAAGAGGAGCAGCTGGGACTAGAACAAGCACCCATATGGGATGCAGGTGCTTCAGGCCAGGGCTTTGACCTACTGTGCCACAGTGCCTGCCCTGACAAGATTTCTTAATTGGCTAAAACTGGAATGGTGGAGCCAGCTTGTCCAAAAGCTAACTGTTAATATTTAAGAATTTTGTGAATTTTGTGAGCCAGTTGTAAAACTGCTGGTAACTTGAAAGCAGTCATAATAAAGGTATTAATAGGGTGAAAAAAAAAAAAGAGGTAGACCCTACTATCACAATAGCTTATAGATGATAAATTGAGACCAGGGACACTCAGCCAGACACAGGAAGAATCGTGATTTGAACCCTGGTCTTTCTGACACCGAACATTTGCTCAGAAACACCCCTACAATGCTGGGATAAAATGTTAACACTTAATTTTGCAAAGGGGAAAAGGCTTAAATCACCCTAGTGGGCGCTTCCCATGAGGACGGTGGTGCAGCAATATGTGTACAAGGAGAGGCCTGGGCGCCACGTTAATCCTCACCTCCCAGGCTGCTACCCACAGAAGGAAGACAAATCCTGAACTCAGAACACCCCAAGGCACTGCAGCCCACAAGTCCACCGTTGTCCTTCCTCCTGCGGAAGACCTGGCTCCTTATTCGGAGAACCTTGTTATCTTATTTCCAAGGGGAGCTTTTAAACTGAGATCTTTCTTTCATTATTCAAGTTCTTTAAAGATGTTTTAAAATTCTGAATTGGTTGACTGACCTTATTTTCTAAGCCCCAAAAGGGTTTTCCCTTTTTTAAAAAATCCCTGCTTCACTGCAAACACTGAATTTTTGTCACTTAAAACAACCACAACAATCAGGGTTAACCTGCCTTCAGCAATGAAAACTGTCTAGATGCCAACAAAGCTGCAATTTTGTTGCAATTTTCTCCTTCGCACTTCCCTTAGTCTACAATGTTTCTGTACTCATAATCCTACCCAGCTCCCCAACCACAAGAGCAGTGGGATGGGTTGCAAAGTCTTAACAGTAACCACCTTTTTTTAAAGCCTCACACAAACATGATTCTGCACAAAACGGTTAGCTTCTAAACCCCAAAGCCATCACAGGGGCAGAGGTTTCACTGGTGCAGGTCAAGATGCTCACGCCCCACATCTGGACGCCTGTGTTCACCTCCTGACCACGCAGCAGGTGACGTTACAAGGGGAACCTGGACTGCATTGCCGGGTCCAGGCGTGGGCCTCAGCCCAGCCTCAGCCACTGCAGTCGTTTGGAGAGTGAATCCCAGGGCAGGGGTGGAGAGGGGGAGCCCTCTGTTTCTCTGCCTCTCAAATATTTTTTCATAGAAGTATAATTTATTCACTCCATAAATCAAAGCACTTCCTATATGGCCATCAATAGCCATGAAGCATGAAATCTTTAGTATTCTATAAACCTTAACAAAACCAAGAGCATTTAATGCCATTACAAGCCTCAAAAATCAAATCCCTAAGGCCAGACTTAGGCCTGTCATGTGTGTTTGTTCACATGATCATTGACGGACCTACTTGAGAGCAGAGAGAGCTCCCATCCACTGGTTCACTCCCTAAGAGCCCGCAGCAGCTGGGAGGAAAAGGGAGAGTCTGGAACTCCAACAGTGTCTCCGAAACGCCGGCCAGAACCAACCCCGGGAGCCGACAGCCATCACAGCTGCCTCCCAGGTCTGCATTAGTGCATTAGCAGGAGGCTGGAGTCAAGAGGCGGGTGCAGGTACGGAACCTGGTGCTCCAACACTAGGACAAACACCTGCCCACGCCTGTCTTGTTTTGTGTCTAGTAAGTCTTACTGACGTCCTCGGACAATGCACTGGGGCATTTTCTTAGTCACAATTTTTCTACTTAAAATGTATAATAACTACACACATTAAGGTACCAGCATTTCTTGACTTCTAAATAAACGTGTAAGTCATTTTGTGCTGAATTTTTTGAAAGATGTAGTTATTTATTTGATAGGCAGGATAATATAGAGGGGCAGAGAGGGCAAAAGAGACAGACAGACAGACGCACACACAGAGAGAGGGGGGGGTCTTCCATCTGCTGGTTCACTCTCCACATGGCTGCAACACCAAAGGTTAGACCAGACTGAAGCCAGGAGCCAAGAACTCCATCTGGGTCTCCCACAAGGGTGCAGAGGCCCAAGCACTTGGACCATCTTCCACTGCTTTCCCAGGAGCATTAGCTGGGAGCTGGATCAGAAGTGGAACAGCCAGGTCTTGAGCCGGTGCCCATTCTGGATGCCAGCATTGCAGGTGGCAGCTTTACCCACTGCGCCACTACACCAGCCCCTCAAAATTTATTTTAACAAAGGCTTTCTAACATGACTGAAATCTCAACTCCATCAGCTATGGCTCAAAAATAATGCTCTTCTCTCTGAATTCATTCATTTATCCAGTGTACATCACCATACAAGCAGTCCCACTGTTTAGGTGAACACTCATTCTTGAAGACTGGTGGCAAATCACCGTTTGGAAACCCTGATCGCCTATACTGTCCGGAAGAGTCCACTCCGGATACTGCCATGTGGCGGCTGACACCAGCCTGCATACGCCAAGTGACCCTGAGGGACGCCACCGGGAAGACAACGACCTGTACTGAACAAACCAGAGCAGGTCTCACCTGCGTTACTCAAGCTTCCCCATCACACCTGGGGCTTTCCTGTCTCTAAAATGGCGTGTGAATCCCGTGTAAAATGCGAAACACTCTGTCCATGCACTGTTGATGCTGTTCCAAGTACGAGTCCAAACGTTTACTCTTCATACAGCAATCTGCCTCTTCTGATTAACTGGTCTACTTCCTTTCATTCATCAACGTCGACTATAATTAGTCCTATTTCCTCTTTCACTTTGACAAACTAAAAGGAGAAGCAGCCAACTGCAGTTACCTGCAGGCTCAGTCACCCCTGTGCTCACTGTCGGTCCTCTCCTTCACGATCTAGTCCTACCAAGCCTGTCAGCCTCAAAGCCCTACTGAACACCTTTCTATTATTATAAGACCACTCAAGTCCTCTCTCAAAGCCAGCAGAGTACAAGGTGCCATCTCTGCACAGAATGTACCCAGCCCAGAGTCTATAGCAGCAGTGAGAACTGAAAACCAGCCTTCTGCAAGCGCAGCATTTGCAAAGTAAACATCAAAGAATCTGAAAACAAGCACCAGAAGGTCCAAACCCCACAGGCTACAGCAGTAAATACCCAGGGAATCACACAAGTCCCAAGTGCACGAGAGAAATACTCCGAAGCAGTCCATGGCGAGAGCTGGTGCAACACGTACGCATCCACTGGGCGTGCAGGCTAAGCTGAGCTCTGAAGGCCCAAACAACCCAGCACAAGGCAAACAAAACACGTCACTCGGCTCCCACTTGCTGTTCACACAAGTTACACTCAGACCTTCCCAGTGTCTTCCTCCGGTTTTCAACAGAGCACAGGCTTCACATGTGACCAAACAAATTCAGCTGAATTCCCTGCCAGACGCAGGGACAGGAACCAAAAGCATAAGAACGAGTGGAGCCCGGGCCTCCAGGCGACACGTCTACAACTGACATGGAGGAACTGGTGCAGGCAGTCGTCACTGTGTGGGAGAGCCAGAAACTCCCACTGCAACAAACCTGACCTCAGCGTTCTGCTGAGCAAGAAACAATCTGCCCACTTCTGGGTGTGTCCCCCCAGAAAAGGGAAAGCAGAGACTCGGACAGGCACGGACCCACCTACGCCCCAGGTAGAATTCGCAGTAGTCCAAAGACGGGCGAAGACCCGAGTGGCCCCCATCAGGTGAACAAGCACATACAGAGCATGGTGCCGACGTAGGGCGAGGCTGCGTCCTGATAAACCCATCGTAACACAAAGATCCTGAGCTGCAAATACGCCTACCACTTGCTCCTCCGTGTGATCGCGGCCGACTGGCGGCTTTGCTCACCGCCACTGCCCGGCGTCAGCAGCCCAGGAAAAGACCAGAGTTCAAATTTCCACGTCCGTTCTACAGACCGTGCTGCTTCTGCACCAGTCCCGCTGAGAAACCCTAAACTGGGGCCATCGATGCGTACGACGGGATCACTCAGCTGAGAGAGGAAATTCTGACGACACTGCGCTGAGTGAAACAAGCCGGCCACAGAAAGGCAAACACTGCATGATTCCACGAACACGAGGCTTCCAGACAGTCCCTTCCTAAAGACAGAAAGCAGCACGGCTTGCCTGAGCATGGAGGAGAGGGTGGAATGAGGAGGAGCCGTCTAAGGGGGCAGAGTCCCAGGCGAGGAACAAGGTCTGGAGAAGAATGGGGGTCACAGATGCAACACGACTGTGAGTGCACCTAATGCCGCTGACAGTTGCATTTAAAAGCGGTTCCTAGGTACACTTCCTCATGTAAGAATCCAAACAAAAACAAAAAACTAGAGGTCACCTGCACATGCACGACCAAACAGAGCTTCACCCATCCCCCAGTATGAACCAAGGACTTCCTAGGCGGCAGGCAGACTGTTCCCCTAACACCTACTTGGAACAGCAGTGCAATGCAAAGAGTGTGCAAGCAGAGACTGAAATCAACCATCACCCAGCTCTGGCTCTGCCACTTTGAGATGCACAGCTTGGGGCAGCCATCACGGAGTCTGGGTTCCTGGCCTGTACCACAAGAACGCAGTGTCTCAGGGTGCTCACTAAGGAAGCACTTGCTCCCCACCTTAGGGTCATGGTGAGAGAACGGCTGTGAAGCATCCACCGTGCCAGGCAGCGGCAGAGAGTAAAGTCTCCGGGTGTGGTAAGTCACCCCCGCTGAGGCGGGCACCACCCCACCAGTGCCCCCACGGAGCAGCCCCACGAAGCGCTAGGCCGCACGGCGCTGGGGGAAATGTCTTCTAAAATGGAAACGGCAGGGCCCAGCAACAGCACATGAACCGTGCTAGACAACTCACACAGGGATCGCCAGGGCAGCAGGAGTCTAACCTCACAGAGGAAACACTGCCAACATAATCGCAGAAAAGGTCGTTTCTTCTCGGATCAAAACTATCTGTCCTTAAAAGGATTCTCGTGCCATTATCTTTGTTACCCTGTTTACAGCGACGGCACTAAAAGCAATCTCCAGTGCATCTGATGCACAGTTCTATAAAATATGCCCTGAAATGAAGTTGTCAGAGAATCATATGGTCATCTGGACAAGAACTCAGGTGTGTCTGCATGTCATGAATTACACATAGGCCACAGGTAGCTTAGAAAGACTCTGCAATCAATCCAAGTTCTCAAAGATATTAACACATTAAAATGACTGACTGCGAGGAGGCTCCTCCAGAACCATCTTCAACTACAAAGTGCGTGGTCAGGACGGCGATTTCTGTTCCCAGTGCTGGATGTCTGTAGCAATGATTTTCCACCTCGCTCACCTTTGTCAACCACATCTCCCAAGCTGCTGAGCCCCTGAGCTCCGCCCTCCCCCCCGCCTGGGCTGCGCGTGAACACTGAGGCTCAGAACTCATCAGGTCAGGTGTTTCACCTGCCGGTCCAGAGACCACCCGCCCCGCCTGTCAGTGACACATCCCGGCGGCCAGGACCAGGTGGTCAGCACGGTCCCGCCGGCCAAGTCACGACGACCCACAGAACCTCAGCCAGACACGGGGTCCCCCAAATCGGAAACCGGCTCCTTCCCAGGGGCCGCGCATCTTGGCGCCAAGAACAGCTAAGGCCGGGAGCAGCGGATCGGGTCACCTGCCAGCAGGCGGGCGGGCGGGGTCCCCCGGGGCCGCCCCCGGGCCAGCGCAGGGCCCGCGCCCCGTTCGGGCGCCGCGCGGGACCTGTCAAAAGCCCCGCGCCCCGGGGCGCTGGGCGCCAGCACGGAGGCCCGGGCCAACTCGGCGTGGCGAGGCCCCGCGTGCCCGCCCGCGCCTCCCACGCCGACCCGGCGGGAGGCGGCGGCGGCTCCGGCGTCGGGCCCGAGGGGCCGCCCGGCCCTCCAGGCCGCGCCGCCCGCCACGCCGGCCCCCGCGGCCCGGCCAGGCCCCGACGCGCGGCGCGGCCCAGGGCGCCCACGCGGGCCTCGGCGCGGAGGCGGGAGCGCGGCCGGGCGGAGCCGCCCCCGCCCCGGACACAAAGCGGCGCCGCGGGAGCCCGCCTCACCTGCAGCACGGGGCGCCGCGGGCCTTCGAGAACCATCGGAGCCCGCTCCGGCGCGCGCGTCACGGCCCAGGCCTCCCGGCGCCGCCCGGCGCCGCCGCCGCCGCCGCCATTTCCTGCCGCTCGCCGTCGCCTCGTCCCCGCTGTCAGGCTACTCCATTCACCTGGGCCCGGAGCAGCCTGCGCCGCGACCCCTCCCGCCGCGCCTGCGGAGACTGCGCAGCGCCCGGCTCGCCCGCAGCCCGCAGCCCGCGCTCGGCCCGCGGCGACGGCGCACAGCCGCTTCAAGAATCCCACCCGCGCCGCGCCGCCGCGCCGCCGCGCTCCGCTGGGCCCGCGGCGCCTGAGAGCGCGCCTCTGATTGGACGGAGCGCCGCGGTGAAAGGTTAACCGCGGCTCCCCAGCCACTCAGGAGCAGGGAGACAAAACGGGCGCGGGCCGGGCGGCCGAGGCGCTGTGTGCGGCCCGGAGTCGGGGCCCGCGGGAGGCGGCGCGCTGCGGGACCCCGACTCGGGATCGCGATGGTCCTGGGGCCCGGGGGTGGGGTGCGGCCCCCGACGTCCGAGGTAAATAGCACAGCCCACGCCCACGCGGGGAGGAGCGGGCCGCGTCGTTTGCTCGTCGCTGGGGCGTCTAGACAGCAGCAGCCTGGCTTTGCGGAAGGCCGCGCAGGCACCTGCTCGCGAGGACGCGGCCGAGGGGCTGGTCCCTCCGGGAGGCGTGGCGGGGCCCGCTGCCCCGTGCCCACCCCCAGGACAGAGCCGGCTCGCTGGTAGCTGCAGCGGCTGGAACCCGGTGAGACAGCGACGCGTTCCCAGCGCCCTGCGTGGGTGCTCCGGCACCCCGATCCTTGCGTGGGCTCCAAGATGGGCGGGTGCCGTCCTTGCTCTCCGTTTTTAAAGTAAAAAATAACAGTGAACGCCTGGGGTGCGCACCCGAGCAGGCTGCTGCGCGCAGGTCCGGACTCCCCCGGGAGATTCCACGCGAACCTGGAGCCCTCGTGGAAAGATGAGGAGGTGGGCAGACCCACCTCGGCCCGGATGTCGCCGGTGGCGTGGGGAGGACTCGGTGGCGAGAAGGAGGCACTGGGGTGCTGGCAGCGGGAATGTGTGGGCAGGCAAACTTTTCAGCCGCGGGGGGATTGTGCTGGCCGCCCACGATCCGTCAGCCTCTCCATCAGCAACCTGGTTTTCATTAATTTTTATCTTTTTTTTTTTTTTAACAGAAAGAAGATCTTCCATCTGCTGGTCACTCCCAAAATGGCCACAAGGGCCAGAACTGGGCCTGTCTGAAAGCAAGGAGTCAGGCGTCCCACGTGGGTGCAGGGGCCCAAGTACCTGAGCCATCTTCCACTGCTTTCCCAGGCACACTAGCAGGGAGCTGGATCAGAAGTGGAGCAGCCGGGACTCGAACCAGCACCCATGTGGGATGCCAGTGCCACAGACAGGGCGCCAGCCACTTGGGCCGCCTTCTTCTGCGTTCCCCAGGCTTTACCCAGAGCAGAGCAGTGAAGCAGCCAGGGCTCAACCGGCACTCACATGGGACGCCGGCATCGCAGGCATCAGCTGACTCTGTCGTGCCACAGCGCTGGGCCCCTGGGTTCAGAATTGTTGTGCACAAGCCAGGACAGCTCTGTCATCCCTGGGTGTCTCTCACAGTAACGCCGGCGTGCACACGCATTGCCCACACCTTGCTTTTTTGCCCTCGTGTATCCAGGGCATGAGTCTGTAACTACTTAGAGTGCTCATCATACATTTTCCACCTCACATACGTAGTGTTTTATTGCAGGGTGAAAGTACAACTTAGCAACACTCTGTAGGTGAGCACTCACATTTGTAGTCTTTTTCAATTAAACACTGAGTATATGGTGTGAGGCGTGGTTCCAAATCAATTGTTTTCGGGTGCCGTGCAGTTGCCTGTGTGTTGACCATTTGTTGAATATTCCCTTCGCGACTCAACCTGTTCCAGTGTTCTGTCCATGTTCCAGTTTCCGGTTTGCTTTAAATCTGGAGACCAAGTCTTTTTTTTAAAAAAAAATTATTTATTCATTTGAAAGGCAGAGTTACAGAGCAAGACAGAGAGGTCTTCCATCTTCTGGGTCACTCCCCAAATGGCAACAATGACTGGGCTTGGGCCAGATCAAAGCCAGGGACCAGGAGCTTCCTTCAGGTCTCCCATGTGGATGGCAGGGGCCCAGAGACCTGGGCTGCCATCTGCTGCTTTGTGGGGAGCTGGGTGGGAAGTGGAGCAGCTGGGATTGGAACCTGCACCCATGGGGGATGCCAGAGCTGCAGGTGGTGACTTAACCTGCCACGCCACAGCACCGGCCCAGACACAAAGTCTTGTGAAGGAGAATACTCACGCTGCATCGCTGTTTCAGCCCATGCTCAGCAACGTACAGTGCCATGTGGCACGCGTTTCCTGTGGGCTGAGTTTTATTTTCCCGTGGATAAATGGGGAGAAGAGGAAACTCTTCCTCAGAATAGAATATACTCGTCCTTTTAGAAGAAAAGGAAATTAGAAGGTCACCATCTGGCAGTCAGCAGACAAGAAAGGTCAATGTTTGCCGAATCTAGTGAGTGAAAGTTGTGTCAGGAATGAGACATTTGTGTAGGTTCAAAGCATCTCTCCATGAAACTTATTTTAAAACATGAGAACCTTACAAAGGAAAAATCCAGAGATAACATCTTGCTGAAGACATCGAAGTCCCGTAAGGGGCCCGGTGCTATGGTGTAGCAGGTAAAGCTGCTGCCTGCAGTGCCGGCATCCCATATGGGCGCCAGTTCAAGTCCCGGTTGCTCCACTTCCAATCCAGCTCTCTGCTATGGCCTGGGAAGGCAGTAATAGATGGCCCGAGTCCTTGGGCCCCTGCACCCTTGTGGGAGACCTGGAAGAAGCTCCTGGCTCCTAGCTTTAGGTTGGCTCAGCTCTGGCTGTTGCAGCCATTTGGGGAATGAACCTGTGGATAGAAGACTCTCCCTTTCTCCCTCTCCCTCTCCCTCTGCCTTTCTGTAACTCATTCAAATAAATGAATCTTTAAAAAAAAAAAAAAGTCCTGTAAGGGACCATGTTTCATTTGAAAAAGCAGTATAATCGTCATTGATACAGGGTCGGCATCCCAGGAGTGTCTTCACCACTAAACCAGACGCCCACGCCTGCCACGGCGTCAGCACAGTTAAACGGAACGACAGCACTGAAAGTCGACTTTAAGCCCCTATTCTTCCTTCATCCTTTACTGCCCTTCGCCAGCCCCTCTATTTCTAGACGTGATTTCTCTCAGTGCTCAGCCCCAGACTTTGTCCCACGGAATTCTCTCGCCTCTTCCCACGCAGTGTGAGCCCAACGTGGAGTGAGGCAGCCTCCTGGCTGCACCCAGGGCTGTCTGGGAGGGCTGGAGACACCTTAAGCATCAGTTGGCTCGGAGCTGCCAGAACAACATGCCGCAGCTGAGGGGCAGCTCACACCATAGGAATCTTACAGTTCTCACGGTTTTCAGTTCTGCAGACGCGAAGTTCAAGATCGAGGTGTCGGCAGGCGTGGTGTCTTCCGAGACCTCTCTCCTTAGCTTGCAGATGGCTTTTTCTCTGTGCTCATGCACCCTGGTGTCTCTTCATCCCGACGTCCTCTTATAGGACACGAACCTCATCGTGCAGGGCCAGCCCTGACAGCCTCATGTCAACATAGTGGTCTCTAAGGGCCCTGTCTCCAAACACAAGCACATTCGGGGTTACTACCTGAAGGCCTGAACTTTGCAGGGACGCGTTCCAGCCCGTGACACTGAGGTCTCAGGAGACATGTAACTGCCCAGCAAACGGCATCCAGACTGAACCCTGGAGGTCACCGTCCAGGTGCAACCCTCACCCATGCCCAGCAGTTCCTCAGGGAAAGAAAGACTTGGGTGTGAGTTCCCTGAAATGTCCTTAACATCAAGACTTAGCTCTTTCCGTTCCATAACCCACGTTGCTTCTATCGGTTTTTCTGATACGGCTCCATACCAGGGTTCCACTGCTCAGAATCTCACTGCCCATCAGGTTTGGTAGTGTAGCTTTCAATGCCTGCTACAACCCAGCACATCTGGGCTTCCAGCCGCTGGCCCCACTTTTGCAGTCTCTCTGCAGAGACACTGGTAAATGCAGTTGTCCCACGGGGATTTTGCTGGGGAGCCGCCTCCCCTCGTCCATCTGCAGGACACGTCACTTCATCACCCCACCTGCCGCCTTCCTTGCAAAGAGAAATCAGGCCCCGCCCTGGAGTTCTTGCAGGAATGCCCCTGCTGCTCACGCCAACACCACATGCGGCCACTCTTCTCTCTGCCTCCCCACACTCTCCCGTCCCTGCCACACCGCTCGGCAGAGCCCATCAGAGGCACAGAAGGTGGTATTCGTGCCTTCCTTATCTTGTAGCTCCAAAGTCCAGCACGTGGCGGGGGTGGGGAGGACCTAGCTTCTGGTGTGAGTCCATTTAACCAATGGTTGTTGTCTCATCAGGCAGGGGCCCTCCTCCATCTGGAGTTTAACTTGTAATACTTCTTTATTTTTTAAAAGATTTATTTATGAATGTATGTGAAAGTTACAGAGAGAGAAGGAGGGCTGGAGAGCGAGATCTTGCATCCACGGGGTCACTCCCCAGAAGCCAGGAGCTTCATCCGGGTCTCCCACGGGGGTGGCAGGAGCCCAAACACTTGGGTAATCTTCCACTGTTTTTCCCAGGCCGTTAGCCGGGAGTTGAATTGGAAGTGGAACAGCCAGGACTTGAACCGGTGTCCATATGGTATGCTAGCATTGCAGATGGCAGCTTTACCTGCTGTGCCACAATGCCGGCCCCGAAATCCTTTCTTTCATGTAACTTTCAAGGCAGATCACACAGCACACTAACTCCCACTGGGACGGCTGCCTTTCACAGACAAAGCCTAGGGAGGCTATTTCAGTTTGCCCAAGTTGAGATGGCCAGGACATGAAACTGCTGAGTTTCCAGTACAGACCCGCTGGGATTCCAGAATACAGCAAGCTCCCAGAGGTGGACTGAGGGTCTGCAGTGGGCCTGGGACCCTCAGATAGGTGAGGGCCCGATGACTCTGCTGGGGGCCCTGCAGATGGGTGAGGGCCCCGATGACTCTGCTGGGGGCCCTGCAGATGGGTGAGGGCCCCGATGACTCTGCTGGGGAACCCCGTAGGAGAAGCCCTTTCTCCTGCCCCTGGTGTGCTTCTGCCACCCCTAAGGAGTCCAGGCAGACAGTCTTATCGTGAATCAGACCTGGAGCCCACAACCCCTGCTGCACTGGGCCATGTTCATCCTTGCCTGAACCCCCGTGTGCAGGCCCCGTGTGCGTGCGCACGTCCTGTCTGAGCTGCTGGAATTCTCGCGATGCTGCGGTGTTGCTCTCAGCGGTCTCCTCGTTGGTGAGGTCTGCCACCAGGCCTCCCTGCCCCCGACCTTGCTCCCCGCAGCCGAAAGCACTGCTCCCTGTGTGCTCCCGAGCTTGCTGCATGTTCCCACGCCTCCATCACCAGCGCCTTTCACTGAGTGGAGCGCCCCGAGGGTGGTGTCAGAACGTGGCCTCAGGCCTGCTGGGCACAGCTGCTGGAAACGAGTGACCTGCTCCATGAGGGCGGCGCTCTCCCCTCTCTGCCCGTGCCTTTTCTTGCCATGCAGGCCAGCCCGGGGCCAAGTGGAAGCACCATTGCCCACCCCTTTCCCTTTTTTTTTTTTTTTTTTTTTTTTACAGGCAGAGTGGACAGTGAGAGAGAGACAGAGAGAAAGGTCTTCCTTTTGCCGTTGGGTCACCCTCCAATGGCCGCTGCGGCTGGCACACCACGCTGATCCGATGGCAGGAGCCAGGTGCTTCTCCTGGTCTCCCATGGGGTGCAGGGCCCAAGCACTTGGGCCATCCTCCACTGCACTCCCAGGCCACAGCAGAGAGTTGGCCTGGAAGAGGGGCAACCGGGACAGAATCTGGCGCCCCTACCGGGACTAGAACCCGGTGAGCCAGCGCCGCAAGGTAGAGGATTAGCCTATTGAGCCACGGCGCCGGCTCCAGCTCTTTCCAAAGTCTTTCCCACACCCACTGATTTTCATCCTACTCCAGTGGCTGTGGCCTTCGGTAAACAAGGCCTGAAGATGCCAGTCCTGAGGCACCCAAGGGCAGCAGGCCACCAAATGCCAGCCTGCGCCCTTGAGGGCAGCAGCAGTCCTAAGTTCATCACCTTTGTGCTCCTAAAAGCCAAGCAAAGGCTCTGAGCACGTCCCTCACAGAAGTCCCGAATTCGTTATGAAAATAAATCCACAAAGAGAAAGCCAAGGGGAGATCAAATTCAAAGTATCTACAGTAGATGGAGCTATGGCTTCCACGGTGCTCCACGCCACGTCTCGTGCGTCATGTGAGATCAGCCACGTTTGGGTCGTTACTGTTCAGTTCGGACGTTTTGTTTCGGTGGATGAAAAGCCCGTGGCACTCACTGGCCCTGCCTTGCCCTATTGGCTTCAATTACTAAACAGTATAAAAGAGTTACCCTGAAAATTGCCCTGTGATTAAGAACAACTGATACAAGGAGGAGCAGACGTGATTAAAACCAGAGCTGCGAAGAACTCAGCCAGATCCTGAGGGCTGCAGTGTGCAAAAAACCAAAGGATGCTTCCACCCCAGTGAGCAGCGGCTCACAAAGGAGAGCTCAGCCCCGCTGGAAAGTGAAGACAAAAAAAAAAAAGAGGGGTTGTTTTATAAACGGGTTTCTAACATGTAGTTCGTAAAGTAACCAAAAAGTGATAAAGCCTAAATCCGGTGAGGTTTTGTTAAAACCGTTACATTGATACTAGAAATACTTGACAACTGGATCAGAAACAAACAAACAAAAATCCATTTTTTTGCATTGGTGAATATATTCCTGCTTTGGCTAGAAATCACCCAAAAGGACAAAGTAAACTCATGGTATTGTTTATGGTAGTAATTCTTTAATCAGAGTAAAACATTGAAATAAGCTAGGGAGCAAATCTTGAATGACTAAACAAAATGTGACATTAGAATGCTGAGATGATCAACAATTCCTAGGTTATGTATGCAGACTTTATAAGGGGCAAGCTGAGCCAAATAATGTATATCTATAATCTCTATAGAGTCTTCGGGTAGGCTTTGTAAACATTGTCCGTAAATGCAAACAAGGGCTGACGTACACAGAAAAATTTCAATGGTTTATGCGTTGATTTTCTCCTTTTAAATACTTTTATAGCTTAAAACATTTCCTTTACTTTTAATTAGTTGAAAGGCACTAGGAGATAGAAGGAGACAGAGACAGAGACAGAGACAGAGACAGAGAGAGATCCTCTGTCCATTGGTTCACTCCCCAAATGCCTGCAACAGCCAGGTCTGGGTCAGGCTGAACCCGGGAGCCAGGAGCTCCATTCTGGTCTCCCATGTGGCTGGCCGGAACCCACCTACTGCACCCACTGCACCCCAGTCTGCATTAGCAGGAAGCTGGAATTGGGCGCAGACTCGGGACTCCAACCCAGGCACTCTGAGGTGGGATGTGGGTGTCCCAGTGTGACCTACCTGCCGCACCACAGGCCCACTCACCCACTGCCGAACTTCAATGTTATTGTCCAGAACTTGGTCACATGGCCACACCGCCCTACAAGGGAGGCTGGGAAGTAGAGTCTTTACCACGAGACCAGTGCTGAGCTAAACATCTAAAACAGACTAGTAGTCATTGTAATAGGGTGTTTACCCCTTCTCGTAATGGAAATGTCAGTGTATGAAAATGTATCCGGGGCTCAGCACTGTAGCACAGCAGACTAAGCCCCCACTTGCAACCCAGCATCCCGTATAGGAGTTTGAGTCCCAGCTGCTCTGCTTCCAATCCTGCTTCCTGCTAATGCTCCTGGGAGGCACCATATGATGACCCAAGTCCTTGGGCCTTTGCCATCCATGTGGGAGACCCCGAGGGAGTTCCTGGCCCTGACTTTGGGCCCCAGGACTTGGGCCATCTTCTACTGCTTTCCCAGGCCATAGCAGAGGGATGGATAGGAAGAAGAGCAGCCAGGACTCCAGCACCCCTGTGGGATGCTAGCACTGCTGGCGGCAGCATCGGCCCCATTCAATATTCAAATGTATCCATTTGTTTATCCATCCATACGAAGGACCCTTAAAAGTTCATGGAAAGTGTGAATTATGAAAAAAACCATGCACAGATTTCAAATTTTTTCCACCAAAATAACACTTTAAATTTCTTATTAATTTTTTAATTTGGCTATTTGGAGAGTCAGAGATTCAGACAGAGCTCCCATTTGCTGATTTACTCCCAAGAGACCATGAGATCAAACCTAGGAACGGGAAACTCAAGCCATGTCTCCTCCCTGGGGAGCAGGAACCCAATTGTTTAAGCCATCATCTGCTGCCAGCCAGAGCCTGCATTGGCAGGAAGCTGGAGTCAGGGGCTGGAGCCAGGAATGGAACCCAGGTTCTCTGATGAGAGGCTCGGGTGTCTTAACAGCTAAGCCGAATGCCCACTCCCTCTGCTGTGGGGAGGCAGGGAGATAGGGAGAGGAGCAGACGTCTGACAGCTCCAGGTGACCCTCCCCCAACAGCAGTGCCAGCAGCTGATTGACAGCTCTGGGCGATCCACTGTGGGACAGCCTGGCCAGCCAGCCAGTGCGACAGCTCCCTTCCTGCGCACCATCCAGGCCGCCTTCCACCGAGCACCAAGCCCACCTCCCTTTCCATGTAGCAGAAATTGCACGGTCCCCGGTGTTGGAAACTTAAGAGCCAGTGCTGGCTGGAAATATCGAATATGACTGTAGGATGTGTCCTGCCCCTCCCCCAGCCCCAAGATCTTCAGGGTACCATAATGTCATTGTAGTAACATTACCATGCGGGCACTCCTGCTTGTGTCATGCACCTGACATCAGGACACTTCAGTATTTTCAAAACAGGTAAGGAAGCAGGCAGTGCCCGAGCCCTGCCCCAAACCCTGCCCCCTTCTGAATATTCATTTGGGCTCCACCCCAACATCACCCCCTGCAATAAAGGGAGGGCCTACGTTTGTTTGGGGGCTTGTCCCTTGTTGGGTTTTTCTTGTTTGGGGCCTTTTTGTGTTTTGGCTATTTGCCCATGCATCCATCTCTCTCTCTCTCTCTCTCTCTCTCTCTGAAAGGCAGAGTTAGAGAGAAAGGGGGAACATGAGGCCTTCCATCTGCTGGTTCACTCCCCAAATGGTCACAATGACCTGGGCTGGGCCAAGCAGGAGCCAGGCACCTGGAGCTCCATCCAGGTCTCCCTCGTGAGTGGTGGGGCCCCGAGCACTTGGGCCAGCCTCCTCTGCCTCCGCAGGTGCATTAGCAGGGAGCTGGACTGCAAGTGGAGCAGCCGGGGGCCAGGACACAAACTGGCTGGCATCACAGGCAGTGGCTTAACCTGTGGTGACTTGACCCACTGAGCCACAATGCTGGCCCCTTTCTCTCTTCCCTACCCCAGTCGGCCTCGCAACCCTAATGAAGGCATCTTCCCTTCTCACATTTTAACTGATTAGTGTCCTGTGAACAACATTGTTTGCAGAAGAATTTAGGAGCCTGCGGAAAGGAGGGGACTTGAAATGGCAGCGCTCACACCCAGCTAAGGGGAAGCAGGCGCCCATCAGCTGCAGACGCGCCCTGGATTCCCGGGACACAGCAGCACCAGAACAAAGCCTGAAAAACGGCTTGATTGTCAACGGGCTGGACTTCGGCTCCTTCTTTCCACCTGCGGCTCCTCCTTCTTCCCTTAAAAAGCTCCTTTTGCTGACTCGCTGGGCGCAAAGAGCACATTTTTGGATCCAGAGATCAGTCTTTCCCCAAGACTGCAGGCTTCCTGAAATCAACTCTTTCCTGCTCCCCGGTGCTCACCTCCGGTGCAGTGGCCGTGAGCGGTGCGCAGCAGGGCCTGGCACTTTGTCCCGGAACAGCCTGGCTTACTTCTTGCTTGGCTCTCAGTCAGTCCTGCTCTACTGTGCGCCACAACGCCTCCAGACTGAAGGCTCACACGTGTGCAGGGAAGCCACGCCCATCAGCCCAAGACACAGGCTGATAACATTGATTCAGAAGACGAGAAAGTGAACACAGCACACACACACGTGAGTGGGGGTGGCCCCACACAGAGAGACCTCAGGAGTGGGCCAGTTGGCCTGAAAAGAGGAGGGGCCAGGGGATGGAGAGGGCACCTCCCAGCTGTGACGGGGCGGGGGCGCGGGAGCCCCTTCCAGCGTTGGCCTCTCTTATGAAGTAAGGGGCAGCGCCTCTCCAGGCGTGGAGCCACGTGGGAATTATATGGCACCTCCACAGGTTCCATGTGGAGTTCAACATTCGTATTTTCATGGAGTCCCCCTCCAGGTCCTGCATGAAGCAGGTGCATCCCTGGACGGGGCATTTTGATTGACAAGTAGGAGGATAGAATTACATGGGGGCTTGCTGTGACTTCCAGCCTATCCCACGTGGGGCTCTCACTGTGACCTCCCCGTCATGGTGGAGGGAATTCAGGCTTGGGACAGCTGAGCCTTTGCCTCCAACCCCTAAAGACCTGAGCACGCATGAGTCAGGGAGGCAGAGGAGGCCCTGGTGCAGCCCTGCCCTGTGGCAGGGTGTGGCCTCAGACCGGAACCCTGGAGGCCACGCTCCCTGGGGGTGTCTGCAAGCCCCATCCAGCAGCCAGAGTCCACGCCCAATCACATTCTCCTGGGGGCTCCCAGTGGGCACACAGAAGGCAAACAGGTGTGCCAGAAACTTCTGGTGGCTCCAGGTTCCTACTCTCCCACCCTGGCCTCCATGGCCAGCTCTGTCCTGCGTGGTGGACATGGGTTCTTCCCTCATCCCCAGCACCTAGTCTTACCATGGCAGCCAGGCTTAACCTGGTAAAATGTTCATCAACACATGCTCCACACCCCACCTCCCACCAGTGGATCCCAGGTCACTCAGAGTAAAGGTCACTGTCCTCACCACATCTTGCAAGGCCCTACCTGACCGGCCCCTCTGTGTCCACAGAATCTCCACGACCTGCCTTGCTGGGCTTTCACCAAACCTGCCTCAGGGCCTTTGCACTTGCTGCTCCCTTTGCTTAGAAAATTGTTCCGACATGGACGATTCATTCCTGCAGCTATTCCTGGTTTTTATAGTCAACCCCCGCCCCCCCGAGAGACTTCTCCTGACCCCTCTGTTAGCACCGTGGCACCTCCCAGCCACCCCCAATCTGACCTTCTCTCCCCACTGTCTCACTGCTCTAGTCTCTATCTGAGATACTATGTCTTCTACTGGCTCCCATCTCTCCCCCACTAGAATGCAAGCACAAGGACTCTGTGATGGGCTTACTTCCGTATTCTGAGCAAGCAGAACAGTGCCCGGGCCCTAGCACCCGTGCAGCAAACATTACCCACTACCTGCTGTTTGCTCTCCCTCCTTCCCTCACCCTGCAGCCCGTGGGTCGCGCCCCCTCTGCCCCCAGATGGTGCAGGATCAGGCTGTTTTCTGGGGATCACAGGCTCCTCCAGGACTTCGATCACAGAACCAGTGAGAGACAGACTCCGCATTCACACTCAGGCCATGGAACACCAGCACCCTAAAGCTGCCACCGTGACCCCACCAGCCTTCTGTAACCACTACCTCCACACCCACCGACTCAACCTACCATGGACTGAGAATCCTCGGGGGAAAATGGGCTTGTGCTGAGCATATAGACATTTTTCTTCATTGTCATTCCCTACACAATACAGTATAGAGACTATCTACAAGTAGTACTTACGTGTATTAGATATTATAAGAAACCTGACATGACCCTAATGTGCAGAGGATGTGTGTAGGTTTTATGCAAATATTATGCTATTTTTAAAGCCTTTTTTTTAAAATTTGAAATGCAGAGTGACAAAGAGGGAGAGATCTTCCATTTGCTGGTTCACTCTCCAAATGGCTGCAACAACTGGGGCTGGGCCAGGCTGAAGACAGGAGCCAGGACCTCCATCCGGGTCTCCTATGTGGGTGGTAGGGGTCCAGGCACTTGGGCCATCTTCCAATACTTTCCCAGGCGCATTCATAGGGAGCTGGACCAGAAGAGCAGCTGGGACTAGAACTGTTGCTCCATATGGGATTCCGGCTCCACAATGCTGGCCCTGATACTAGGCAATTTTGTGCAAGGCACTTGAGCACCCATGGATTTGGGGTCCCAGAGCCAATGCCTCATGGAAACTGAGGCGTGATGTTCTACTGTGACTCCTTCTTGGAGCTTCACACGCAAATGCTCAAGGCCAAGTTAACAGGAGGGGGGGTCTTCATAAAGTTCACAGAAAATACGCACCCTCAAAAAAGCTATGCATTGATTTCAAAATATTTCGCACCTCCATAGACTTATCTTCTAACTTCATTCCCACCACCTTTTGAAGTCCCTCTGCACAGTCTGCCAAGGGCACCTTCCCTATGGTCTCCGCAGACCTAAGGACAGCTGGCTTCCCCTTGACCTTGGCACAGAGTATCTGCTGGACCATTGCTAGTTAGCAAAAGCACAGACATCAATGAAGTAAGTGTCAGCAATGAGACGGTCAATTCAAGGAATTTATATTCAAAAATCTCCTGAAGAAGACGTATAATTTTACAAGATCATTCGTCATAGCACCAAACCCAATATTCCTTAATAGAAAACAATCAAATAACAAATGCTCCATCTAATTTCCCACCATTATAAATTATGCAAATAGCCATTTATATCTTAATTTACAATAATCAATAAATAAGAGTACACATTCATACAATAATTTTTTTACAAAGTCCCCCCCTCTTTTTTTTTTTTTACAAAGTTGCTCCTAAGCATCTACTAGACAAAATAATCCTTGTACTACAAAATAACATCTCACTTTCCCCTCAATAGTTCTCCTGGAGCTCTCAGTAAAAAGTCTGACAGTTAAGCCTGCCGTGACATCACAGTAACATTCATACAGCTGTTCAACGTATCCGGGAGCCCAGCACAGACATCGATTACCCTGCAACGCGGTGCGCTCTGACACACTCGCGACTGTAGGCTTTGTAACGCGTCCCCACAGTGCAGAGCGGGGAGCAACCATTCCCTGTCCTGCTGCTGCTCTTCAGCCAGTATCAGCCCGAAGGGAGTGAGGCAGGCTCCCTGATCCGGTCCACGCTTGACAGCAAAGGGCAGGTGTCGTCGTCAGCTCCCCGCAGGCGCCACTCCCACCTTCAGGGCACTGTCCACAGACACGCCAGCCTTGGCTGATGCTACTGCCACACGGACAGCTGTGACCCCAAGTGGCATCTTGGCTGATGAGCGTATTTCAAGCCCGTGCTCGTGGACGGGGAAGAATCTAGTCGTTCACAGCTATGTACGCCTGTAGCTGAACTTCCGAATCTAAAAGAAATTCCCTGGGAGTTGAGTCAACTTCAGACACTAACTTGAGACAAACTCCACCCTGGAGCCCGAGAGGCAGATCTCCCAGGTTCTACTCCAACTTGCATCCCACACCGTGAACGGCCGGTTTTCCCAACTCTTCCCAAAGGCATCTTTCTCACACATAAAAGCAGAGACGCAAAGCTGTAAGTTCTGGAGCTCGCTTATATATAGAATTACATTCATTTTAAGCAATAGGCCACTCATGGAAACACAAAAATAAACATGCTAACCTTTGGATTGTTAAACCTAGAGAGGTCTTTTTAAACGGCGTCTACAGGTGAGCAGAGCTCAGACGTGGGCTTCTGGTCCCCAGGCTGGTGGGGTCCCGCTCCCCACGGCACAGGTACTCCCAGAGCTCCCACAGCCAAGTGTCTCAGCGCTTGTGTTGTGACCTTTGGGAATGCCGCATCTCCTATGGTCTGCTCCCATGGCAGGAGCTCGCACAGAATACGTTCCTCTAGAGCCTTGTGAGGCTCAAAGAGGCGGCTACTGCAAGTGGGTTAAGCACGTCCCGTGAGGAGCCAGTGCTGTGGCACAGCAGGTTAAGCCACCGACTGTGACGCCGGCATCCCATGTGGGCACCAGTTCAAGTCCCAGCTGCTCCACTTCCAATCTGGCTTCCTGCTAAGGCACCCGGAAAAGCAGCGGAAGATGGCCCAAGTGCCTGGGCCCCTGCACCCACATGGGAGACGCAGACGAAGCTCTTGATTCTTAGCTTTGGCCTGGCCTGGCCTGGCCCAGCCCTGGCCCAGCACTGGGGAGTGAACCAGCAGACAGATGAGCTCTCTCTCTCTGCCTCTCCTCTCTCTGTAACTCCAGCTTTCAAATAAATGCAAAAAAATCAGTTTTTTAAAAATCCACTGAATTTTCTATTTTATTTGGTACCAATGCAAAAAAATCACAATTTTTAAACTTAAAGGAAAAATTATGATCCCTGTATCAGACCAAGCAGGGATGACTTCATCCATACAATTCAGTCTCCATTCGCACATATAAATTTTTTTTATTATTTATTTCAAATGCAGAGAGGGGGGTGGGGCAGACAGAATGTCATGTGCTGGTTCAGCTCCCAAACACCGGTAACAGCCAGTGAACTAGGGCTGGGCCAGGCCGGAACCAGGAGCCTGGAACTCAAGCTGGATCTCCATGTGAATGGCAGTGCCTGGACTACTGAGCCTGCCGTGTGTGCGCACCGGCAGGGAGCCGGATGGGAGGCAGCGCTAGGGCTCAAAACCAGGCACTGTGATGATCAATGATCTAGGCAGGGTGCTGGGTGGTGACTTAACTGATTTCCAAATTCCTCCCTGCGCCCACCCCTCCCCTCCTCGCAATTCAACCACGCTCTGCCCAGGCATGCTCCACTTTGCTTTGAAGGAGAAAGCCCATTTCCTACTCTGAGAAGCAAGTGCTGGAGGAGGCCAGAGCAACAGCTGGGAGCAGGACGCAGCCAGCTGACGTCCCTGAACCGCCTTTCATTTTACACGCTGCGATTTTGCTGCGCCGGGCTCTTTGGAAGCAGTCACTTTGGTTGCAACCATTGGCTCACACAGGACTGGGACTTCCCTAGTCCTTTTGATGTGAGAACGAAGGGCAGGCTGCTGCAGCTTGGATATGGGGTGGGATGCCAACAGGTGCAGGGGACAGCGAGGTGACAACTAAACCTTATCTTCCCACCCACAACTTGCCAACTGAGCCAAAGTCTCCAAGAACCAGCATTTTACTAGGGCACAGCTGTTTCCTGAGCATGAAGCTGAGAGTGAAAATCAAGGTTTGAAAATCAGTCTCCACGTTCCGTTCCTGGTTCTGCCACTTGCCAGCTCCGAGCTACAACCTCGCTGCTTCCCCTTCCTGTGCCTCGGTTTCCTCTCTGAAGTTAACACCTCCCATGACCACGGGAAGGTGCAAATGTGTCCACGAGTACAGGGTGGCTTCAACCTCCTCTGGCGAAAGGCAAGTGTTTCAAGTTCAGACAAGGCAGCCGGCAGGAAGGTACGGGACTGGGGAAGCCGTGATAAACTGAACGCTGGGAAGAGAGATGTGGTCATCGCCCGGGGAGGTGGGGCGTGGAGAGCGAGGGCTCCTTCGAAGCCTGCACGCTCACTGCAGGCTGGCAAGGAAGGCCCCGATCATTAAACCCCAAAATCCAGCGACACAGCAGGGATCCAAAACTAGATCTGGCTGACCCCCAAGCTGCCCTCTCTCCTAGTCCCAGGACGCCTCCCGGAGAGCTTAAAAAACAAAAACGAGGCAATGGTTCATTTAAGAAAACCCTCGCAGGCAGCAGCTACTTGGCATCCGAGTGTCAGCAGGGTCTCAGGGCCACGGCTTGCTGATTGCTGTGTCTATTTAAAAACAACTTGGCCAAACAGCACAAAATACTGGTTGTCTTTTTTCCCACGGGGGGAGTATTTTAGGCACGCTGCTGTCAGGACCTTGGCTAGAGACAACTGCTTGCCGCTGGGTTTCTCTCAAGGCTCTTGGCACAAGAGTTAAATACAGCTAAGCATCCTCACGGCCCCCAGGGCGGCAGGTCCAGGACACTCAGCTCAGGGAGGCTGAAGGCCGCTGCCAAGTCCAGGTCTCTGTTCTGCACCCCACACCCGACCAGGCACACCCCAGGCCCCATCCTGCACACAACAATGCAGTAATGACAAGGCCCAAAGGCCACCATGGAGCCCTTAAAGGTCAGAACAAGGAGAGCCGGGTGTTGGGGGGGAGATTGCAGGGGGAGTGGGAGAGTCGGCTCGCACCTCGGGCCACCTGCATGACTGCTCGCCCTGAGCTCACCTGCTTGCTCTGCTGACTTGCTCCTCAGGAGATGCCCACGAGAGGCGCCTCCCGCACCAACTGACGTCACGGGCAACCTGTGGCGGCCCCTGGTTTCAACCGCCCAACCCAGGTCCCGGACCTGGAGGTTAGAGCAGCCCCTCGCCAGCGGGCTGGGCCAGGAGAACAACTCACGATGCAGGGGCAGCCTCCCCGGATGCGGTGTCAAACAAGGACCACACCTGGGCTTGGCATCCTGGCAGGAGCGTCTCTGGGGAGGCTCTGAGAAGCCGTGGTGGCCGGAAGCTCCGGCATAGCCCACTCCCGGGACTCCAGAGGAAGACAGGTGAGGGGCTCAGAGCGGGTCCCTGGGGAAGGGGGCTCCGGCAGAAAGGAAAAAGCCACGCCTCCAAACTCCACTGCTGCTCCTGGAGCCTCTCCCGAGGTTTAAGCAAAAGGGTGCAAGAGTTCATGGCGCAGCTGCCTTCCCGGACAAACAGAGAAAGAGGACAGACAGACAGAAGCAGCCATGACCAACGTGGACGTGTGGGGAGGCACGCGCTCCATTAGCTCCGGGGTGTTCTGGGTCCTTGGCAAGTGGGGGAGGGAGGGTGCACGCAGAGTTCAGCAGCAGCCGCTGGAGGCTGTCACAGTGGAGATGTACTTGGGAATAAGTATGGCCAACCCGAGGCTGCCAGCCAGCAGAGCGTGAGTCACTCACTCCCCCTTCCTGAGCTCCCGCCTCTCATGCCTTAGCCGCCGGGGACCCCCACTCCCTCCCTAGGGCTCGCAAGTCATCAGTGACTCACGGAGACCCACTGTGCAGGCTGCTCCAGCGCTTCTGACCCTGCCACCAAGCAGCAGAACACACACGTCCGGGCACGGTACTTCTTGTCCCAGGCCCTGGGGGGAGCCCCTCTCCCATGACCAGGCAGCCCACGACAATCCTCTAGTTGCAAGAAGGCCAAGACACAAACTTCCAGAAGGAAATGCCGGCCATGTTCCAAGCACCAGCCAACAGAGAACCCAAACCGTTGCTTCGTCGGCACACTCGTTTCCTAAATGAAGTGAGGGTAGCAAAGAAAGCCCCAGAAGCCACGTGGCTGCCCCGGACTGAGTGTCACAGGAGGCAAAAGATCCAGGAGGGTTTACCTGGCGCAGGAAGCAAATCTGTGGCGTCTGCCTGGAGGAGGGGGCAGAGGCGGCCTCTGCGGGTCAAGTCTGTGCTCTGGGTGGTTTCTGCCCAGCGGATGCCAATTTTGAAATTTCCCAAGGGTGTGCTGTGGCTGCTGCAGCCCTGTGTTGTCCTTCTTTGCCAGGTGGGAGAATAGTGGAAATAGCTCTAAAAAAAAATGGGTTCCAGAGAAAAAAACCTGCAAACACTGACACCTAGTAGGGTTCCCTAGGAGAGAGTCCAGGTGCCCGCCTGCTGGCCTCAGAGAAAAGACTACAGCTGATACACAGAGCACCCACTCGGCTTCTTGCTGCCTGGCTCTTAACTGGAACAGCGCCACGGCGTGAGCAGATGTCCCAGCAAAACCTGGGACATGAGACTGAGCCCACCCAGAGAACAGAGACTCTAAGAAAAAAAGGCAAAGCAGGGAGCGGCACCGTGCGTGCCCCAAACACACACGCATCCATGGACACGGGAGCTGCACAGGACACTGTGTAACAAAACAAGGAGCAACCACAACGTCTCACCATCACAAATCAAGTCGGACATTCCTCCTAGGGAAGATAAAGCGGGATATTCTTCGGGGAAAGCAGACCAGGAACATTAAGAGATGAGAAACAGAAAAGATACAAATATTAAAGAGAAAGAATGTAGCTACGAGTAAGACACCTGCTAGCGAAGTCAGCGCAGACGCAGCAGCATGGGACCCGCACCCAGGCAGCGCAGGCAACTCCGAGGAGACCGGGAGCGCTGCCAGGGAGAGGGAGGCAGCCCAGCCCCTGGACCAGGGACCGGGACAGTGGGGGCGGGGCGCGACCTTGCACTCAGAACTCTATGCCCAGCCCCTCGTGGGTAAGGGCACAAGGAAGACAGGAGCTCACACGAGGATGCCTCTTTTAGACTTTCGAGACTGAGACTGAGGCTGCAAAAATTTGAATACTTGCAATCCTGCACTGCCTTTCTTCAGGTCACTAAGAAGTCATGCTGGGGTGGGAGGCATCACACACGCTCCTCAGACGCCCGCCGTGCTGTCCACTCGGCTCCCTAGGGAGATCTCCTAGCTACCGTGCAGCAGCCACACTCAGGGTGGCGGCAGGGCTCAAAGGCTCAGTGACCGCAACAGCAAGTCAGCCGATGTTCCCACACGCAGCTTAACAGCAGAGAGTGAGCACAGCATGTAAAAATGCAAAGAAACAGCTAAGAGTCCAAGGTGGTGGCCTCCAGGGAGCCAGAGAAAAGCCTCACCCGCAGAGGGGTGGCCTGTCCCCTAGCCTCCCGCATCCAGCCTCATCCAAGTCAGCACAGACTCAAATGAGATGTCTGCCCTTCAAAAAAAATCAATTTAGTGCCAGCCCGAACCTAAGGACTTCCAGGCACGGTGCCAGCAGACATTCTCAGCAATGTTGCAAGTTGTCGACGGAGATTTTTCTGAATGGGGTCTGGACACGTAACAGGAGATGATTCATTCACGGGTCAGCTCCTCCCCGGCTCATCAAACAGCTAACATAGGCAGGATCCAGCACTGCCAGGGTTTGCAAGGATCATACACGCACTTGTGACCATCTGCACCTCCGAGCCTCCCACGACACCAGGGGCTCACCCGTTAGCTCCTTTTCTCTCGGCCTCTGGGATGGTCTCACTCCAAGCTCCCCACAGCCCGTGGCCAGGGGCCGGCCGTTCTCTCAGCGAGGGCAAGCTGAGGGCTGGCCCACATTCAGGACTGGTGGCGAGGCCAGACTGGGCTGTCATCCACGCAGATGGGCCCCTCCTGCTGGGATTCTGCGGAGCTGAAACCTGCTCCTTGGCTTGAGCGAGGCCCTGCGATTCCCGGAGTGAGAACACCAGTGGCTGTGGGTGATAAGGGCGGCCGGGCTGTTCCAGAGGGAACAGGCGCGGAGGTCGAAGGCGAACACTACCTCTTCACGGGCAGAACACAGGAGCAAAACTAAGGTTGACAGCTGGCCTACGATGTTCGGATGTGCTACATGAGGACTTTCTATCCAGCCATTTTATCTTTGTTTCAGATACTGGTGCGTGGGTGGAAGTTATCTCCCAGAGGTGGCAGCCCCAGCCGGTGTGCTCCTTCAAGTTTGTCCCTTGTTGGCCAACCTGCTCTGCCGCTGGGGCTGGATTAAACAAGCTGCTCCCAGAGGCCTCTCCCAACAGTGCACCATCTTACCAGGGGGCCTGCTACGTGCTTCCTGGGAGGTGGCGGCAGGGAGCAGCACACGGTCTCCACTGACCTGAGTTTTGGCAAGAAAAAGAGAGGGAACCAGGGCCGTGGAAGGTGCCAGTGGGGAGCGGGCTTCCCTCCTTGCACGGACCACCTGCCCTGCCCACTCCCGGCACTTCCCAGAAGGCATCTTTGAGAAACCTACTTCAACCAAGCACCGAGGATGTCCACACCACGAGACAGGTGCACGCGGCACTGACCCCTGTGCGTCCAACATCAGCCCCGCCCCTCTCCAGTCCTCCTCGAGGTTCTTCCCTGTGGGACCCTGAGAACGACACAGGAGTCTCAGGAGCAGTCACTGAGGCTGGGGGGGGGGGTCTCAGGGCCCACCCCAACCAGAGCTCTGCTCTCAATGCCACATCTAGACTGACCCCTAGATGGAAAAGATTTGAAAATCCCCGCCGTTTCCAATCCAATCAACACAAGCATGAATTCCAAGTGCACCCCACCACCCCGAAACCAGGGTGCGCAAAGTGGACCGTGGCTGTGACACCACCTTCTCCGGCTTCCCTGGTTTTACCATTCCCTGGTCGTGCCTGTCCAGTGATCACCAGGTGGCAACAGGTGCCAGGGCCCCACAGCTCCAACTCACACAGCCTCCTGGAGGACGGGGTGGCAGGTCTCCCACAAGCAGGGGCTCAGCCTGGGACCCCCATCCGAGAGCCCCTTAAAAACCTGCATTTGCGATGAGCTAACGTCTGAGTTTGGGCTCCATATTAGTAAGGATGGTTACTCTCCGACCAAGCCGGGCAAACCCACCTGTGCAGTTCTGGGCACACAGTCTGGGAGAAAAGTAGGCTCAGGTCTCGCCAAAGGACAAGGAAACAGGAACCCGCAGCAACAAGTGGGGGAGGCGGGACCCCGCCCAGAACCCGAGATATAAAAGACCCCCACCCCTGCTCAGGTCCTGTCTCTTTATTATCCAGACACACGTCAGAGTCTGTTGACATCCAGCTGTGGGAAGAGCAGCAGACAGTAAACCAGGAGCCACAGGAAGAGGATGAAATACACCAGGTCCGGCTGCTGCACCAGCTGCGTCAGGGAGTCGCTGTGCGGGCTGTGTGTCCCCGGCGCCGCGGCTTCGCCCGAGTTGTCGGCCTTCCTGCAGGACACACCACAGAGGACGGCAGTTACAAGCGGGTCCCCGGAGGGCAGACTCCACCCAGCACCACCCGTCGTCTGCCTGCCGTGTGGACCCCAGGCAGGGGGCTGGCTGCCCCAACACTAGGAGGGGCTGTTAGCCCCATTCTGCAGATGGGCAAGTCGAGACTCAAGAGTGGAGGCTCCACAGAGCTGGCACCTGGGCCGGGGTGGGCAGCACCACGTGGACGTGGGGGACCCTGGGAGTCATCTGAAGGAACACGCTGTCAAAAAAGCCGGCTCAGGCAAATGAACCAAGGCAGGCCCCACCCCCACCCCACCCAGCTAGGCTTGGCTCTGGCTCCGTCATCTTTGCAGTCACAAAGCTCCCTGTGGTCAGTTTTAGCTTCCTTCTGTAATTCTGCAGGCAGCTCGGTGGTGGACAGCAGCCGCAGAGGAAAGGGGCAGGGGCCCGGAGCTGCCCGGAGGGTCCTTCAGCGGTGCGTGATGCGGATTAGGGGGAGTTCGGACCACATCCCCCCAGCTACCCCGAGAAGCGGGGCAGGGATCAAACATTCGCAGCCAGCGGCACACTCAGTGCTGCCCAGGCAGACGGCGGCCGGCTGACTGTGCTGCCTTCTCTTTCCTAAAACTGTCTACACAGGGCCGGCATCCCATACGGGCTGGTTGGAGTCCCAGCTGCTCCACTTCCCATCCAGCTCCCTGCTAATGCACCTGGGAAGGCAGTGGAGGACGGCCCATGTAGTTGGGCCCCTGCATCCACATGGGAGACCTGGAACAAGCTCCTGGCTCCTGGCTTCCGTCTGGCCCAGCCCTGGCTGCTTGGCCATCTGGGATGGACGATTTCTCTCTGTGTCTCTCCCTCTCTCTCTGTAATTCTGCCTTTGAAATAAAATACATCTTTTAAAAAGATTGTCAATGTAAGTAAGTGTAAAGGACATGTATTTTTTATTCCCAAGGCAATAAATGCTTGGTGTTGAAAGCGTGGCCAGCGCACCTGCTCCTGTCAACCTCGCAGCCTCGACCTCCCCCGGCCCCGTCCCACACAGCCAGAGCTGCAGCCTCCCTACGAGCCGGTGCGGCCTTGCCGCCAACCAGCACGTAGATTTCCATCTTGGGGCAAGGCAGTGAGGGTCAGCTCCACTCTTTTTGTCGGACTGTTGGGGGAGGCTGGTGGTCCGAGGACCACACTCCCGGGGGCATTACTCAGAGGCAGCGTTCTGATGCCCATCATGTAAGTCCCTTCCTCAGGCCCATTGAAGTCCACAGGAAAACAGAACCCAGACGGCTGCCGTGGCTGGAACGGGGACGAGGCGAGCTCAGAGCAGCCGGGTGGGCGCGCCCTGGGCCTCCCGGGCTCTAACGGGCAGCCCTACTGCAATGAGCCTCCGAGAGGCTGCTAGAAGTCCGACGGGAAGAGATACTTTCATGGGCATCCTGGCATGCTTGTACTCCCTCTTCAGATCTGCTCTGATGCCATAAAACTGTAAAATCAGCTCAGTGAGCCTCTCAGTATTGTACCTGCAGTGGTGACAGAATAAACACGGTGGTCAGGGCATAGCAGGGAACGGCCTCAACAAGCCCGCTCCCGCCTCCCCGAGCTCTGTGGGGACAGTGCACATCCGGCTGGGGTCAGGGCCGGGGCCGGGGGGCGGGACTAAGTTGCCGCCTGTGACGCCAACATCCCACGTCACGCTGCCAGTTCAAGTCCCCCAGCCAGCTCCTGGGAAGGCCGTGGGTGAGGGCCCAGGTCTTTGGACACCTCCGCCAGGATGGAGTTCCTAACCCTGGTTTCAGACTGGCCCAGCCTGGGCCATTATAGCTATTTGGGGAGTGAACCAGTAGACAGAGGATCTGTCTCTCTCTCTCTCTAATAAATCAATAAACCTTTAAGAAAAGGATGCTGCACTATGTAAATGTGGCTGTGGGCCCCCTAACCCTGAACCCCTCAGGCTGAGTCATTTCCCCAACCTTGCCTGCCCATCACTGTTCATTCACATCCACTTCTCCCTCCCACGCTCACTGAACGCACCCTCCTGCCTCCCGAAGCAGCTACTAGTTCTTGCAGGAGCCCAGAGTGTTAACAAAGCACAGGTGGGGAGCGGCCGCCCCGGGGAAATCCGGCTGCGAAATCAAGAGCAGGAGGAGTGGCGCCCCCACCTGGTTAGTATTCGGTGTCTCCGGTCATCCAGGTCAGCTGCGTTCCTCGAGTGAACATAGCTAAAATGATCCTACAGTGAAATTCATAAACAAAACCCCGCAACCCAATTAGTAAAGATGAAATCTCTGAAACAGAAAATAAGATGAGTTTTTAAACACACAAAGCCGAGCGAGCCACGCTTCCCTCAACACTGCAGACTTCTACTTCCAAAATCACAGCGCTAAATCTAAATGGGCAGCTCCCCGCCCCCACCCTCCCCGCCGCCCCGCCCTCTCCTGACGCCCCTCCCACCACCTACAGCCTGCTGGGCGCTGCTGGGGGTCCCAGCGCCCCGGGACTCAGGCCCTGTGTAGGTGCAGCGGGCTGACCCCAGGGCTAAAGTTGCGCCTCTTTCTGTGAATGGGATCTTCCTGGGTCTGCGTGCGGGCGCTGGGCCGGGGGCGGGGTGGGGGAGCGGTGGTGTCTTAGATGCATTTTTTTTTTTATAACAAAGAGGCCTTTGGGCTTTGAAATCATCACTTTATTTACATCCCTTATTGCCCAAACTGGACATCCGATTGGACTGTGCTTAACGACAAGGTTCAATGTGTTTGTCTTCTATCCAAAAGTATAGCTGGAGCAGGTCAGTGCCCTCCAAGCTCTGGGCTGGGGAGGAGGAAGGGCGGAGAGGAGCGGGTTAGCAGGGGCGGTGTGCGAGAAGAAACTCACATACTAACCGATTCCAAAGACCTATTAGTGTGTGGCCGCAGGTAAATGCTGGAGTCACTGTGGCTAGCCCTGCAAAACAAGCACAGGATTTGAGTCGGTGCCACCTGGGGCTCCCTCGGGCTCAGGTGCGTGAGAACCCCCACCCCCAGGCCCCCGCATGGGGACCAAAACGAGAGCGTTCCGCCACAGGCCGCCGTGGGCCACCGTGCGCCTACTGCACGGGGCCTGGAGACGAACACCGGGCCCTCGCGTGAGGCACAGCAACGTCAGGAGTTTAACCAGAGGAAGCTACACATCCTTCACACCCACAGGACCTCGGGCGGGCAGGCCCCTCGCTTCCTAGCACCCTGAGGTCTCAGGACTGGCGAGAGGGCCGCCACAAGTTAAAGTCAGACCTGGGCCGAGACCCGCAACCAGAGCCGCGTGCCAGGGCTCCTGCTCTCCGCTCGTGAGCTCTTAGATGTGGCCTGCCTTCCATACACACGAGCTCACTGGCTGGCCACAGCCTGCATCACGCCTCTGTCCCCCCGACCAGAGCTGGCTGGCCCAGGACGGAGGCTCCCGGCTGACTTGCTGGCAATGCTGGCCAAGTGCTTGTATCTCTGATTGGTTTTCTCCTCTGTGAAATGGGTCACCACTCCCGCCCCTCCTGCTCACAGAGCTGATGGGATGGAGAAGGGAGAGCAGCAGGCCCCGCTTCACTGCCCAGCAGAACAAGGTGTTGGACGCCGATGCACGGGGCGCGGGGAAGTCATTTCTGTCTGCTCCCAGCAGCCCACACTGGGGCATCCTGGGGTCCAGGAAAAAGGCATCTGACCAAGAGTTTACCCCCAGGGAATGCACCAGCAAGAGCTCCGTGTTCCTGCCCACTGCTGACCCCCTCTCCCAGCTCTCCCCTCGCAATGGGCACGTAGCCAGCTAACAGTTACTGTGCACCTTCTGTGTGCCAAGAGCTGTGCTAGGCTTAGGGAACTCCAGTCCCGGCTCCCAAAACGCTGCTACTTTTTCCTGGCTGCTTTTCCAGCCCAGAAACAAGCCAAATGCACCTGCGAAGACAGAAGAGAGCCTGGGGCCTGGGAGCCCGGGGAGTGCGGTAGGTCAGCCACCTGTATCTGCACACCTGTCCCCACAGGTGTGTCAGGTTTTGCTAACAAACAAGTGCCTCCTCACCAGGAGGGGAGGACGCTTTTTCCGGTGATTTGTTTTACAGAACCCTCAGTATGGCTTTGCATCCGGAACTCATTCAGCAAATCTATCAAGAGCCTCTGTGCGCAGGCCAGGAGCTGGGGACCTGTCTCCTGCCCCCCAGGAACTAACAGCAGACTGGGGAAGCCTGAGCTTCACTCATTCACTTACCCACCCACCCAGTGAATCTTTCCTGAACGCCAACTGCAAGGCAGGTGCTGTGCTGGTGAACTCTGCACACACAGCCCCAGCCATCCAGGGCGGGAGCAGGGGCGGACACAGCTAGCAAACACCACTGATCTGAGCGCCTACAGCTTTAGTAAGTGCTGTGAGGTACAAGGGATGCGGCTACAAAGCAGGATGCAGAATAGCTTGGGAGAATCCAAGAAGGCTGCTTGGAAGAGGAGGGAGTGGAGCTGAAACCCCAGAGGACATGAGCCAGGAGCAGGCAGGGGACAGTGTTCCAGACAGAGGGGAAGCCCCCACATTTGGAGGAGCTTGGGGAGGAGAGGAGGGAGATGAGGCACTTAAGTGACTGAGCTGAGAACCAGGGGCCCGGTGCCAGGGTGGATGAAGACAAGGCTGAGAGACGAAGACCGCGTGGGCTCTGGGTGGCAGGTGTCTCTCCTAGACCAACGGGAAGCCATGGGGAGTGACCGGACGGAGGCAGAGCCAGAACAAAACCTCCTGCACTTGGGAAGAGGGGTCCCATGTCCTCACTGTGGGCCAGGGGCTGACCTCTGGGAAGCGCCATTTTCTGGGGTGCTGAGGGGTTGCTGGGCCAGGCTGAGCATCCCTCATCCCCACACCCCAAGTCCGAAGGGCTCGGAAACTGGCAACTTCCCAGCACAGACCCTCCGGAAGTGCGGGACCACACAGGATCGGGGAACTTAGGATTCCTGGATCCGGGATGTTCACCAAGTACAGTCTGTGCAAATATTCCCAAACCTGAAGCACTCTGGAATCGGAGACCTTTCTGCTCCCGGGGACTGGGGGCCGCACGGCCTGCACCCCTACACGGGAGCGAGCAGGGGCGTGGCTCCGGGGCTCGCTCTTTCCCCTTCAGGAGCGCGCCTCAGTGCTGCTGTGGCTTTCCACCTGGGCTACGAGGTTCCGGGAGAGCTTCGCGGCGTCTGTGCCAGGCGCGTGAGTGCTGCCGGCCGGGGCAAAGACCCGAGGAAGCCGTCTGCAGGGCCCCTTCCCAGGACACCAAAGGACACCAAGGACTTGGCTTTCCCCACGTCCGCATCTTCTGCCTTCTCCCTTTTGTCTCATCTTCACCAGCACCAGATGGTGCTTCGAACCCAGGCTGAGATCTCAATACACGTGCACAACTTGGGATGCTCCAGCCAGGGACCCTGGCACCTGCAGGATGCTGGTCTGCCCACCCCCCCACACCGGCTCCCCTCGCTGCCCACCCCCCTTTACCATCACCTGCTGAGCAGCCATGGGCCCAGTGGTCTGCCCTTGTCTCTTCCACCTGCAGACTCTGCCCCTCCACAAATCCCTCTTATCTCTCGACACTCGGCTCAGAGGCCACCTGGGGCCTCTCTTCACCTGCTCCCAGGGGCCTAAATGTGAAGCCCTCTCCAGCCCCCCAGTCCTTGCAGAACAGATGGGGACATCTTACTTCCTGGGAGCAAAGACCCTGCCTGAACGTCCTTTGAGCCGCCACGTGCTCTCCCAAGTCCCCGGGCCTGGCTGCACGCGTGTGTGCCGAGCAGTCACATGTAGGGGTGGGGATGCAGCCCCAGGCAGCCGTGGCAAAGCTGGCGGCAGCCTTCCTCACCACCCCGACTCTGCCTCCCCACGGCCCAGGCATGGTAGCAAAGTGGGCAAAGACGGAAACCTGGGCCCCTGCGGGCCCTCCTCTGGCTCTCCCTGTCTGGGCACCCCGCAGCTCACCATCCAGTTACCGGCCTTTGCATACCACACAGGCCACCAGGGGCATGGACTCGGGGTCAGACCCCGCTCTGCCAGTCCCTGGGCAGGGCAGTGCCGTGGCCCCAACCCCTCTGGTCCAGCTGCCTTTGGGCGAGACCGAGAATCAGGGAGTGAGGACGAAGAGCCAGAACGTGGCGAGGGCTGGCGACCCGGGACCACCAGAGCTCATCGTCCTCCCTCCCTTCCTGGGGACCAACTCGTGGGAGAAGCTAGACACTCAGGTTCACGTCCAGCTTCCACGCGGCAGGGATGAAGGTCCCCTCGGGCCACAAGCTGGAAGTCGGTGCGGTGACCCCACGGGCGGTTCTCTGCGTGCCAGGGGATGGCGGGCAGACAGCGCCCCTGCCCCAAGTACCCACTGCAGCTGTGCACACTGACAGGGCGAGTTCACGCCCTCACTGGCTCACTCCTGTGAGCAGGTGCGGGCGGGGCAAGCTGGGCGCAGACAAAGAGGATTTCTGTGGGACCCTGGGCAGTGGCGCCCCCGCCCCCATCAGAGCCGACCCCGCAGAGGGCACGAGGGCAGAGGGCACGCATCGGCCCCGCCTCTGTAGCGAGAAGCCATGTACCTGGATGGGACTCTGCGGCCTCCGGGGTCATCTTCCAGGTCATCCGAAGATCGCACAGCCCCAGCTGCCACGGACAATGCGCTTTCAATGTGGTCCACGTGCTTCCGTTTCTGCTTCTTTTTACTGCTGACCGACTCTTCCACTACCTTTGCTTCTAAGGGGTTTGCTACAGGCTCCAAGCGTGGGGATTCCTGGGACTGCAAGACAAAGCAGCCAAATTCGAGTCATTATTCCAACGGGAGACGCCCACACGGCCTCAGCTCCAGTGCAGCCCATTCTGTGCCCTGTGGATCCCGTCCAGCTCAGCCGTCCTGGCAGGGAAGCCTGCCCCCGGCTCCTGCTCCCTGGGCAGAATCCAAACGGCGGAGTAAAAACTGTGAGAGCTGTAGAATCAGGACGAGCCGGTTCCGAGTTAGGTGACCTTGAGCAACTGGTGCTATCTCTTTGAGCCTCAGTTTCTTTGTCTATCAAATGGGTACAGTTACTACCGAGCACTTCCTCCAGGATGCAGTCGTGGCCCATGCGTCTGGAGAGCAGCACACAGACGAGGGTGATTTGTGGGAGGACACCGTCACTGTGCCTTGGCCTTGGCACCCTCTCCCCAGCTTTTATTTAGTAGGGAAGAATCTTTGCTGCCTGCCCCCCAGGTACCTAGAAACCACCAGCAGTGCCCTTTGGGGAAACCCAGAGCTGCCTCAGTGGGGGGCTGGAAGAACCTGCTCAACAGGTGTCAGGGTGAAAGCAGGACAGCCCAGGCAGGAACTCGGCTGGGGGGGGGGGCTGCCCCCCTCCTCCATCATCAAGCAAGCGCCACCTTTTCTGAAAGGGGCAATCAGGAGACCTTTTTTGGAAAAAAAACACATGGGATTTTCGAGTCCCTCCAACTGGGAAACTAGTTTTCCTTTTTTTAAAGGAGGGCCAGGAATCAGAGAAATGCCCCTTTCTGTCTCCCCCTGGACATCACCTGCTCTCAGGAGCCAAGTGCAAGGTCGGTGGGGGGGAGGGGAGGATGCTGGCTGCACAGGTGAGCACCAGGGGCTGTGGACAAGGGCCAAGCAGTGCCGGTGCGACGCTCTCCCTCCCATCTGGCTGGGGAATGCGAGGCCCCGTGATGGAGCTACACTGCTGTCTGCCTGAGCTCTGGCCGTGAGGGAGAGAGACGTGGATTCCGTTCACCTCTCCTGCCTCGAGCCACCTGTCCGTGTGCAGGCGCTCCAGCACCTGTGCCAACTACTGGACACAGGGCATGGAAGAACGATGGCCACGTCTGCGAGTCCATCAGTCGTGTTAAGGACCCAGAGAGGCAGGGGTGTGACTCGGGCTCCCTCCCCCACGCGCTCCGTCCTCTTCCCTGTTCCTGGCTCCTAAGCCAGAGACCTTGGCCCGCCCTGCACCCCACGGTGAGGACAGCAAAGACTGATCTCTAAGGACACCTCTAACCTGCTGGCTTCTTAGGGTCTCTCCAGGAAGAGGAGCAGGCAGGGGAGAAGTCGGCACGCAGCCTGTGGGTGGGGCAGGGTGGGGGGCAGGACCAGTTCCTCTTGTGGGGGAAGGAAGGTGGCAGGTGGGGTCCCTGGCCCTCCTCTCGCTCGGTCCCACACGGGAACAGGCAGCAGCTGCTCTGCCCTTGCAGCCATCGCTCCTGCCAGGTGTGCTCTCAGTGTGTGAAAATTCTGCTCCTCTGCTGCTCCGGGCAGCTCCTCCCCTGGTCTGGACAGAGCCACGCTAATCCCGAGTGTCCTGCGGCCCCTCCCAGGGGTGAGGCTTTCTCCTTCCTCCCATGAACCTGCAAGCCCCTCGTGACCTTGTCCCTCCACTGCTGCAGCCAGAGCTGTGCCTGTACCTCTGGCCTCCACTTACCTTGCACCCCCAAACCAGCCTACAACACGCCTCTGACCCTGCAGTGGCAGGCCCTGTGCTGAGCTCTAGGGCCCAAAATCGCAATGACACTCTCTCCCCTGGGAGTGAAAAACAAAAGCACTTGAGGGTTCACCTGTCAAAACATGACTGGCTATAGGTGAGGGAGCAGCAGTTCCGCCTGGGAGGAGCTGGGAAGGCTCCCGGGAGGAAGTGTCTTTGCTTTGGGCTCTGCAGAGTGAAGGACAGATTCCCAAGTAAGGGGTGGGGAAGGGCGTTCCAGGCGGCAGGACCAGTCCAGTTTAACCTGGAGGCACGGGACGAGTGTGGGGTTTCTGGGAGCCAGGGAGGAGGGGGCTTGGAGGGAGCAGGACACAGAGGGGTGGGCAGCCAGGTGGGAGAGAGGAAGAATCTAGATCATGCTTAGGAATCAGACTCCACCTGGAGCCTGGAGAAGGGCGGTGGGCGGATGGGGCCTGTGTCTGGGGAGCATCCGTCTCTCTGTGGGCTGGACTGGGTGAGCAGGTGAGTCACCCAAGGGGTCACGCCCAGGTTCTGACCAGAGCTGTGCCCAGCAGGTGCACAGCCCGTGTGGTTTGGGATCTACCCCCTGGATTCCCGGGGCTGCAGCGGGAGAGCTGGGTAACCAGGCATGGGCAGGAAAGCCCACCTCTCCTCACCTCTCTCCCTCCTCCCCGCTCCCTGGTGGCAGCAGCCCTGGGCCCCTTGCACCTGCTCTCTTCTCACTTGTGGGGCTGCTGGGCCCGGTGAAAGGAGCAGACGAGCGTGTGGCCCACTGCCCAGGCTCAGAGTGAGCGTCCTCTTACATCAGGGGCTGAGGATCAGTGGCCAACAGGCAAAAGGCCTTAAAAAAATCAAGACTGGAGCCTAACGTGGGGCCTCCTGTATCTTTCCCAGGGTGCCACAGGAGATGGGGGTGGGAGTGGGGGAGCTGTCAGCTCACCAAATTTGCACTAGATGTTAGCCACGATTACTAATTTTTTCGGTTTTGTAATGAGAGAGAGGAAGGGAGAGAAAGAAGTATACTGGTCTGCTTCCCAGATGGGCCAGGCTGAAGCTCTGAGCATGGGTGGCAGGTCCCACGTGGGACCCGGCTCCATGAGCCATCACCTGCTGCCTCCCAGGGTGTGGCCAGCGGGCGCTGGGAGGGGAAGCTGGAGGCAGGCTTGGGCCTCAGGCACTCCGGAGTGGGCCGTGGCCATGCCGAGCGGCACCTTAGCTGCCAGGCCGGACGCCCGGGCCCGGCGCCTGCTTTGAAAATCATCACTGCCGGCCGGCGCCGTGGCTCAACAGGCTAATCCTCCACCTTGCGGCGCCGGCACACCGGGTTCTAGTCCCGGTCAGGGCACCGGATTCTGTCCGGTTGCCCCTCTTCCAGGCCAGCCCTCTGCTGTGGCCCAGGAGTGCAGTGGAGGATGGCCCAGGTGCTTGGGCCCTGCACCCCATGGGGAGACCAGGAAAAGCACCTGGCTCCTGCCATCGGATGAGCGCGGTGCGCCGGCTGCAGCGCGCCGACCGCGGCGGCCATTGGAGGGTGAACCAACGGCAAAAGGAAGACCTTTCTCTCTGTCTCTCTCTCTCACTGTCCACTCTGCCTGTCAAAAAAATAAAAAAAAAAAAAAGAAAAAAGAAAATCATCACTGCCCCTCCCCTGCTGGATCCTCACACACGAGCTCGCCTGGCCCTCAAGCAGCCCTATGACCAGGGCAGGAAGCGGTGAGGCCAGTGAGGGGCCCAGGGCACGAGGTTTCAGGTGGTGCTGAGCCTGCCCTGGACGAGGCTCCAGTGGACGCTTCCTGAGTCCTGCACCCTGGGATGCCTGTGAGCGAAGCGCCACCCCCATGCTCCTGGGGGAGAAGCACGGAAGCGCCCTGGTCCCCCTACCTCCCACCAGTACCTGCTGGCTCTCCACAGGGTCACTCTCTTCAGTCTGCCTCGGCTGGCAGTCCTCGCGGGGGTCTGGAGGGGCAGGATCTGAGGCCGGGGTGGCACCTGTGGCACCCTTGTTGGGATCCGGCCCCAGGTCGCTGGCCCCCGGGAGGCCCTCGCCAGGCCCCAAGAAGCTGCAACTGCTCCAGGAGGTGTCGGCCTCCTCCCTGGGGTGCAGGTCGTGCAAAGAGCCCCCCTCCTGCTCGCCCAGGCCCATCTCCTCCATCTTCAAGTCCTCGGTGCCCTCCGCGTACGCCTCCAGCACCGCGGCCAGGGGCACCTCGTAGTGCGGGTAGTAGAAGAGGTCGTGCGGAATGACCGAGACCTTGGACAGCGGTGGTGAGGGTGTGAAGTCCACGCCGTCTTTGCCAGGACTCCCGAGCCTCTCCAGGCTGACACTGCTGCTGGCGGGGTTGGAAGGAAGCTCCCCGCCAGGCCCCTGCAGGCCTTCGCCTTCCTCCTCCTCCCCCTCCCCACGGCTGCGGCGACGGCGGCAGGTGGATTTCCTCTTGGCCTTTTCGTACACCTCTGGCTTTCTCTCTGCTGTCTCTTCCGGTCCAGCATCGCTGGGAAGTTCATGTTCACTGGACTCCACCTGGCATTCCGAGGACTCCTGCCTTTTGTGGGTGGACTTGGCGCTCCTTTTACCTACGTTTTCATCCTGATCCTCAAAGCCCTCATCCTCAGCAGGTGTCTTCTCAGGAGGAGAAGGGGCCTCGCCGACAGCTCGGCTGGTGGAAGCAAAATCTACCAGGTCGTTGCTAAACTTCGAGGCTTTTAACGGTATGCTGTCGAAACACTCGTCTTTGTCCATAGCCTCCACGGTCAGCAGCTTCACCTTGACCTCCAAGGAGCTGGCCATCAGGGTGTCTTCTGCGGGGGGTGGAGGAGGGTGACTTTCTTCTCTGTGGCTGGCTGGGCTCTCCTCGGCGCCATTGTAGGGAGAAGGAAGCTGGGAGCTGCTGGGGGGCCTGGCAGCTGCAGGGACACCCCCGGGGACCCCATTGGGGGCTGCCTCTGGGGTCTTGGCAACTCCGTGCTGCAGCTCCTTGTCCTCTGCAGCATCAACTGCCGGCCCCTGTCCGTCCTGCGCCGTCCGTGGGCTCCCTTCGAAGCGCAGGTCTTGAGTGTAGAAGGGGTCCTTGCTGCAGGAGGCGTCCTTGCACACGTCGGCCTCGAAGTGGACGGTTTTCTTGATGGGCAGTGAGTTGGACCTGCGGCCGTCCTTCCTGGTGGCTAAGATGGAAGACTCCAGAGGCGGCTCGCCGGGGCTGCCCGTCTTCCCCGGGCTGCCCTGGAGGACCTGGTCGATGATCTGGTGCATGAAGTCGGAGGAGCTGTCGGACAGGGCGCGGCTGCTGCTCAGGCACATGCCCTTCACGCTCTCGGGCGACTCGCAGACGAAGACCTTGGGGGGTGGCGGGTGGCTGGTGTCGTGGCTCACGGTGTAGGCGCACTCCCCGTTTTCTGTCACCAGCAGGATTTTGCTCTCCTGTTCCGAAGGGGTTTCTTTGATGCGGACAAAGGTGGATTCGATGGGGATCTCTTTATCTGATTCCATGAAGTCCTCCTGCAGAGAAACACGGGACAGCGTGACTTTAGCAGAGTGTCCAGTGCAGCCTGTGCCTCAGAACACACGTGAGGCGGAGAAAGGCACGTGGGACAGACGTGGCGGCAGAGGACTCTGCGGACGTGGGGAGGCATCGGCGAAATGGAAACACGAAACACGAGGGTCCGTCAACACGGTTGTGGAAAAATCAAGTTAAAAGATACATTCATTTTGGAGCCAGCGCTGTAGCGCAGTGGGTTAACATCCTGGCCTACAGTGCTGACATCCCATATGGGCGCTGGCTCGAGACCCCGCTGCTCCACTTCTTATCCAGCTCTCTGCTATGGCCTGGGAAAGCAGTGGAAGATGACCCAAGTCCTTGGGCCCCTGCACCTACCTGGGAGACCCAGAAGAAGCTCCTGGCTCCTGGCTTCAGATCAGCGCAGCTCTGGCCATTGCAGCCATGTGGGGAGTGAACCATCTGATGGAAGACCTCTCTGTCTCTCTCTCTCTCTCCCTCTCCCTCTGCCTCTCCTCTCTCTGTGTAACTCTGACTTCCAAATAAATAAATAAATCTTTAAAAAAAGATACATTCATTCTGATGCAAAAGATGTTTAGATCCATGGTAGTATTTTCCAGGATATATACATTTTTCATGAACTTTTGGGTTTTATTTTTAAAGATTTATTTATCCAAAAGGCAGAGGGACAGAGGATAGAGAGCGAGCTGGTTCACTCTTCAGATGGCTGCATAAGCCAGGGCTGGGTCAGGCCAAAGCCAGGAGCCCAGAGCTCCACTGATCTCCCACATGGGCACCTGGGCCTCCATCGAAGGCCTTTCCAGGCACATCAGCCGGGAGCTCCTCAAAAGCGAGCTCGGGACTCGAGCCGCGCTCCAATGTGGGAGGCTGGTGTGGTGGGTGGTGGGAGCTTAACCGGCTGCCCCGCAACGCCACCCTTGTGAACTGTGTGAAGACTCCCTGTACACATGGACTTCAACATTTTTTTGCACCAAAATAAACGTTCAATTCCAATTTTCAAGAGCTTTTGGAATTACTCTCAGACCATTTTTAAAAAGATTTGTTTATTTGAAAGTCAGCTACAGAGAGAGAGGGAGAGACATGGAGAGATCTTCCATCTGCTGGTTCACTCCTCAGACGCCCACCACGGCCAGCGCTGAGCCAGGAGATTCATCTGGGGAGTGAACCATCTGATGGAAGCCCTCTCCCTCTCCCTCTCCCTCTCCCTCTCTCTCTCCCTCTCCCTCTCCCTCTCCCTCTCCCTCTCCCTCTCCCTCTCCCTCTCCCTCTCCCTCTCCCTCTTCTTCTTCCTCTACCCACGTGGGTAGCAGGAGCCCAGGCTTTTGGGGCACCCTCTGTTCCATTAGCAGGGAGCTGGACTGGAAGTGGCGCAGCTGGGACACAAACCCTTGCCCATAGGGACGCCAGCGTCGCCGCGTTGTCCTTACTGCCGCACCACCACGCTGGTCCCCATGGGAGGCTTTAAAAACCACAGCTGCAAAGAGGTCTCAGGAAGCTGGCTCCATGACCAGAGACTCAGCGGATCCGTGCCTGTGGGCTGGGCTGGGCCGGGCCGGGCCAGGAGGACAGCCGTCACCTTGCAATACGCTGAGACCAGCCACAGCTTTCCCGCTTGCATGGGCTGCATGAGAGCCTGAAGCTAAAAGGCTCCGAATCCACACCCATTCCCCATGCTCCTTCTCCCACACAGTTCCCCACAGCTGTGCAGGGCTCAGCTGAGGACAGGGCTGAAAAGCACAGAAGGACCTTGGTGGTACCGCGTGGGTGCCTGCCTTCGGATGCAAGACTGACCCCCTGCTCCAAACAGCAGAAACCAGAGAGCTGAGACTCAGTAAGACCACAGCACAGCTCCTGTCCACTCCCGAAGCAACCACAATGAGCAGCTCCCCCTCCTCAGTGCTTGTTTGGGGCAGGACCACATTTTCTAAGGCACAAACAACTCACTGAGCTCAATCTCTACTGCTATTCTGCACGCCAGGCTTGGCACAGAGGGAATTCAAACGCGAAGCATCAGGGGAACGAAACCCCAACTCGAGAGCAGAAGCAGTCGGTACAAGCGGCCCCAGGGCTGGAATCGGCAAAGGCGCTAGAACAGGCATTAGCCAACCCCTAGGAGACACGGCAATGCTTCCGGCTGAAGGAGAGGTGGTCGCTAGAGAAGCCTGGATCAAGTGTCCACACGGTAAATATACGGCTACCAGAAAAGACCATTTCAAAGCTTTTTAAAAAAAGAGTCTTCTGACTGTCTAAAGCAAAAACAATAAAGTTGAGGGAATTAAAATATATGACAAACTTCATTAAAACAAAATGATCCAGTCGTCAGGAAAATACAACCCTAAACACCTATGCACTTAACAGCCCAGCTCAGCATGTGCAAAGCAAAACCAGAACTAAGAGGAGCGATACATCCACAGATCCAAATCACAGTTGGATATTTAAAAATATTTCTCTCCTATGCTGATTGATAGAAAGAGCAGAACAATCACCTATCAATCAATCAGTCCATAGGCCATTAGGATCCCAGTGACAAGCTGGCAGCACGTTACGCAGTGGCTATCTTCAGCTGCACAAGACACACCCTTGTCAAGGGCATGTGGCACATTTACCAGAGAACCCGTATGCGGGACCACACAGTGAGGCAGACGTGTGCCCGTGGCCAGGGCTCTGCAGGCTCACAGGTGCTCCTTCGGCTGAACTGTGCAGGGCCAGCTCCCTGGGCATCCCGCACGTGGTGGGCGCTGATCTGCATTCCCTTAGGAACGTGAGTGGCTCCCGCTGCATGGACGACCGTGCTCGGACAACCAGGCTGCCTTCCTCCAGGCTCTGTTTCTTGTCCGGCCTCTCTTTCTCCACGTTCAGTCTCTGACCCCAGCACCAGAGACTTCCAAGAATCAGATCTGCTGAATCCTGGCCATGGCCTTGGCTCTCCTCAAATACCGGGAGGTTTGAGTGGATCTCAACCCTGCCTACAGAGTAAGTGTCAGGGCTAATTGAAAGCCCCGTGCCCCGTGTTTCGGAATGCAGCAAGGGGCCAGGGCAACTGAATTGCAGAGGAATTGCCAGCCTGCACCACATCAACTCGTGTGCCCCACACAGCCCTGGGGACTTCGTGTACACACTTACCCTTCACACGGCCCTGAAACAGGAAACGTATGTGCACATCTGTACCAGGCATCAGAGAGGTCAAGAAACCGGCCTGAGCTCACACAGCAGAACCCGAGTTCCAGCCTAGGTATTCCTGTTTCCAAAGCCCCCAGAGCAGTGTTGGGTGGCGTACAGACAGACAGGAAACACACACACAGATCGGTACCAGCGGGAACGCCAAGCACCAAAACCCTGCCTGGATCTTCTATACAAAGTGGATCCCAGATCCCAGCTGTCCGTTGTAGGGGACCTAAAAGCTTGAACTTCGGAATCACAGACACTGGGGCCAATCCTGGCTCTGCACTTGGCATCTGTGTGACCCTGGGGAGGTTTCTAAGCCTCTCCGAGCTGGCAAAGCCTCATGGGTAACAGGAGGCCAATGACGCTAAGCCACACTGCACTGCTTGGGGACAACCTGAGCAACCTCCAGCTAAAACAGCTGCTCTGATGAGCACACACTTAGGACACCTGAAATGATCACGTCTGCTGACCCCTGACCGCTCTCCCCCTTACAGCAAGGCGTCCAAGGTCAAGAACCCGCATCCCCGAGACAGCATCAGGTGTGCACGCATCAGATGCAAGCGATACATGAGGGCGTTTTTGCGTCGCTGCTGTCATCAGCGTCAGCTCCAGGCTGCGCCCAGGCAGGGCGGGAGATGCAGTGGCACCACGACAACCTCTCCGAGGTCGGATGCGGCTCCAAAAATGTCTGTTGCCAAGTTCGGTCTGAGATGCTGCAGACGAGAAGGCTGACCCACGAACACTCGCTCTCTTGGATCATCTTAAACCCTCTGCTAAAACCTGGGAGCCTGCTATGGCGTCCCGCCCACCGGCACCTAAGGAACGAATAGCAGACACACAGGGGCAGCGCGCACCTGTTCCGCCCACGGCAGAGTCCGGTAGGAAAGAGCCCGTGAGAGGCGGGACTGTCCACGTTTCCGCCCCCACCCCCACCTCGCCTTGAGTTCAGACGCTACGTGGAACGCCGACGTGAAGACGCGGCCAGGCAACGTCGGGGACTGGAGCTCCTTTGACCCTCACGGCTGTCGCGCCACACAGCCAGGGGCCCCGCTTCCTCCGACAGCCAGCGGAGGAAACGCACGTCTCTGAATGAAAAGTAAAGAAAACAAACGTACGACTTCCAGCTCCGGGAAACGTTCCAGAAACTGGGCCACGTAAGTCACAATGGACTGCTCATCCGGCGAGTCGACCATGATGTCTGTGGAGAGAGACACAGGCGTTAGGGGCACCCGGGCGAGCTTCCTAGGCAGCAGGGGCTTCGCGAGGACAGAGCCCATGGACCACCGAGGGTTTCCTCCGCGTTCTCCGCGTGAGGAACCCACGGCGGACAGAGGCCCGGGCACGTGGACGGAGGAGCTGTTCCCATGGCGCCTCGCTCCCCACACTCTGGTGTGGTTCAGTCCCTTCCACTGGGAAGAGCCAGCCCCCGGCTGGGCCCACCAGCAAGTACCGTGAACCAGGAGCCCCACCCCCTGCGCAGGGAGCCCCACGTGAGCCCAACCCACGTGGAAAGCAGCTGGACAGAGAGCCGAGCACCCACACTGTCATTCTGCTCGCGACGGGAGCAGCCTGAGACGTGTGCTGAGCCCTCTTTGCTGCAGTGTTACGTATAAAGGGACTCTTCCAGGAGCACCCAGTGACTACCGAGTAAACTCCGGTAAATGTCAGGTGGAGCAGCCCATATAGGCGTCTGCCTGAGACATTACAGCAACAGGTAAGATTCCTATGCTGGATTATAATGTGAAGTACCCACAGTAAGAGACCATTAGAGACGTTGAAGAAAACCAATGATATAAGGACATAGTTAGCTGTACAGAAAACATGGGAAACACACACGATCTGAGGTCGGGAATCTGAGCGAGAAAAACCCCTGCCTTAGAGTCCCCGTGTGCCCCCAGGTCCCTATCTGGAACAGCAGGTGCACGCTCGCGGTAGGACTTCTCTCAAAGACGGCGAGCAGGGCCGCTACCTTCGGGGTCCAGCAGCCTGGGGATGCGCAGGGCCTCGTGTGCGATGCTGAAGGCCTTCTCCAGGTTCGCCCGGGCAGAGTCCTCCAGCGCCTGCTTCATGTCCACCAGGCTGGGGTCGATGGCCTTGATGATGGCCAGGAAAGCCATGCCGCTCCTCCAGCTGCCCGCGAAGTCCTGCACCGCCACGCCATACCTGAGGGGCAGCAGAGGCGCACGGCATGCGTTAGAACCAGATTCATGGCACGAGGTCCAATGCAGCTGCCTCACTGGCCTCCACACAGGGCTCGGCGCCGCTGACCTGGCCAAGCACAGACGCCCCGGCCCCTGAGCCTTCCCAGTCCCACTTCCTGACAGAGGGAAGGGAGGGCACCACGCACACAGCAAATCAGACCTGTGTGTGTTTTCAGACACCAGGGGTCCTTAGAAGTTACACAGAAAATGTGCACTATGAAAAATCTTCCCAGATTTCAATGTTTTTGCACCAAAATAAACACCTCTTCATTCCATTTTCCATGACCTTTTTGAAGTTCCACTGTATAAAGGGGTGATTATCCACACTATTTTTTTTTAAAGATCTGCTTATTTGAAAGGCAGAGCTACAGAAATAGAGACAGACGTCTTCCATCCATTGGTTCACCTCCCAAAGGGCCACAACAGCCAGGATCGAGCCAGGCCGAAGCCAGGAACCTGAAACTCCATCCAGGTCTCCTACGCGGGCCGCAGGGGCCCAGGCACTCGGGTCATCTTCTGTTGCCTTCCCAGGAGCATTAGCAAGGAACCGGATCAGAAGTGGAGCAGCCGGGACTCAAACTGGAGCTAACAGGAGGATGGTAGATCTCTCTCCTCTCTCCCTCTCCCTCTCCCCCTCCCCTCTCCTTGTCTCCCTCCCCCCTCTCTACCCCTCCCTCTCTATCCCTCCCCCCTCTCTTTCTCCTCTCTCCCTCTCCTTCTCTCTCCCTCCCTCCTTCTCTCTCTCCCTCTCTCCCCCCCTCCCTCTCCCTCTCCCCTTCCCTCATCCCCCCCCCCCTTAGCTCTTTCAAATAAATAAATAGATACATCTTACAAAACAAAAGCACTCCTGAAGGCCCAGGGCCCACAGAGGGCTGGAACTCAGCTCCAGTTTTGCTGTCTCGTGCTGGGAAGATGAACCTCCAGCAGGTCCCAGGATGACTGCGCTTTACGTGAGGGCAGACTCTGCCAAACACCCTGAAGCTAACTGCCAAACGGTGTACGGTATTCGTGCCCAAGCGGCACGGCCATGTAGGCAATGGATGCACATCATGAAAGGCCCTCTGCTCTGCATTCAAATGCTCTCTACAGCTTTCTGCAGATGTGTGTGTGTGTGTCTGAGAGAGAGAGAGACAGTGGCGACTGCAGTGTGCCCAGCTCTGAGAGCCTGCATGAAAACACAGACCCACGCGTGCTGGGTGCCTTCAACAACGTCCGCTCCCTTTTCTCCACCACTCCCAGGCTGGAGAGCACCCCCACCCCAGGGCCTGAGACAGCAGGCAACGTGGGCTGGGGGCCGGGGGTGGGGGGTCTGCCGCTCACTTCCGGGTCTTCCTCTGCACCCAGGCCAGCAGGGTCTTGATGGCTTTCCTCTGGTCTTTCACGGACGTCGCCACGCCCCTCTCCGTGGTGGGCGTGGGGGGGAAGGAGGAGTCGGAATCCGTGCTCCCGGAGCCGGGCGACAGGCTGGAGGATGCAGAGTTCCTGCTGAGGTTGCCCGTGAGTTCCTTGATCTGCAAGCAATGGCAGGTCTCAGAGCCTGGCGCCACGCTGGCCCTCTCCGTGGGCAGTCGCTGGTCTGACTGGGGCATGTGCACGCCGGCCGGGAGGACCAGAAGTCCTCCCCACAGGGGGAAGCCCTTGCTGATGGCAGCGTCAGGGACAGGGCTGGCCTGGGGCTGGCCTGAGCGCCTGGTGCCGCCTGTGGTACCCAGCTACGGCGCAGACCGCCTCCTCCCAGAGCAGCCCCAGCTCCTGCCAGCGGCGGCTCACGTGACTTCCTGGCCCCTCCTCCTGCCCCCTTCCCTCCACGTGGTGATGGTTCTAGAATGCATTACGCTCCTTCAAACCCCACTGCCTCTGCTCATCCCGGTCCCGCTGCCGCCTGCCTCCACCCTTGAACCCCTACCAGAGGGGCGCTTGTGAGAAGCGCAGAAACCCAGGGCCTACCCCAGGCCTGCCTGCAGGACCGGACCGGAGCCTGCATTTCACCACCCCTCCGGGCGACTTCTGTGTGGGAAGTTTGAGTGGCACTGGTGGAGGCACACTCCTACTCATCCCTCAACAGCCAGCTGTGGGCCTACTTCCCCCAGGAGCCCTTCCCTACTCCCCCGCCCCACCTAAGGCTACTGTCTCTGCTGGGAGCTCACACCCTGACCATGGCCTGCACCCCAGAGTGCTTCAACATGGCACTGACTCGCCTGAGATCCCAGAGGGTCATGAGGGTGGGGCCTGTGGCACGGCAAAGAATCTGGGTAGAAAATGAATGCAAATCTACTGTGGATCTAAGGTGGCAGGGTCTAAACATCATCGGCAAATCCATCTGCGTTTGGCATCTGGGGGGGGCCTCTGGCGGGCAGAGTCAGATGTGGCCATGGGGGGGCCCATGTGACAGCAGTGGCGGCTCCGTCAGAAGCGGAGAGCGACACGAGCTGGTGCACCTGCTCTGTCTCGCCGCGTGATGCCCTCTGCCGAGCTGAGACGCAGCGCAGGGCCCTCACTGGATACAGCACCGTGCTCAGGCCTTCCAGCCTCCAGACCACGGGGCCTGTTCTTCCCAGATCTCGGGCATTCTGCTACAGCAACTAACAGACCACAGCAAAGGCCCTCGCTGTCAGACGTCTTCAAGACGTTTCCGGCTTCTCTGGGGGAGTTTATTAGCAGGCAGCGGGACCTGAAGTGCACACAGAACCCAGTGCAGGGGACAGAGGGCTTGCGTACCTCGCTTCTCCTGGAGCTCACCCCGCATTAGGTGTCCATTTCACAGATGTGAAAGCTGAGGCTCAGAGAGCGCCCCTATGAGTTCACGGCTCAGCCACTATGGGATCCCGGTCTCAGATCTCTGGGCTAGTGCCCCTTGCATGCTAGTGTGGAGCCCAGAGCCCCGGCAACCAGCCCTGCGTGGACCTGAATTTTCACTCTCGGGAAGACAATTAAAGAAGGAACCACAACTTTCTACCTCACACGAGGGTGGGTTTCAGAGGACGATGTCGGCTCGTCCCTCCTGGTCGGGGACACGGACTGGGGCGTGTGCTCCAAGTCAGAACCCAGCCACAGTGCGGCCCCTCATCTGCTGAACCCGCGTTTCCAAGTCCGGCTGAGGCTGCCAGGGCGGAACGCGGCGGCTGCGCCCAGCGCACCTTCCTCCTCCGGGGGCGTCTTCAGGGGAACACTGGAATCCGCTCCCTGCACTGCTGTCAGGAGAGGAACTCTACCAAGTTCAAGTTCTGGCCGGAAATATTGCCCCAGTTGAGAACAAAATCTTATTTAACTCCTCAAGTCTTAGGGGGAGGATCTTCCCTTCTGGAGAACACAGCTCCCGCCGCTTGGAAAGCCCCAGGGACTCAAACGGTTTGGCAGCCAAATTCCCACGGCTCTTTTTCCCAGGACGGAACAGATCCAGTGTGCCGGGAACCGCGTGTCACTGCGGCCCTGCACCCGGAGCCCCTGCGCTCTGCGTGTGACAAGCAGCTCCGCCCCCTGCCCGTGCACGCACGGAGTAAACGATTTTACCTGGAAGAAGAGGATGACGTTCCATATCAGCCCGAGAACCAGAGATGGGTTGCCGTCCGCTATTTCTGCTGCGTCGATGCTAACCAGTTTGACCTGGAAAGAGGCAAGGCATGCGCTTTAAGTAGCTTCCGGGGACTGGCACGCGGTTCTGCCCCGCGCCCTCACCAGCCTGTTCCTCAGGCTCATGCTGTGCCACCCGGCACCACGCAAGGCCACCTCCCAGGGACCCCCGCCAGCAAGAATGCACTTCCCACAGGCAGGCTGTGTATCCTCACAAGGATCCTAACTACCTTTCGGGCTGGGCGGACCAGAGAGGGTAATGTCATACAGGAGAGCCACACAGCTACAAAGTGTCAGCCTCCTTCCTAAGGAGCTTGTGCATGTCCAGGGAGGCTGTATGGAGGCAACAGTAACACCACGGACCCCCAGATTTCGCACGTCCCTGGGACAAGCAGGGGCTGTGGATGGTACCTGCACAGCTGCAGAAAGTGCGCTAGGACAAGTCGGGAAAGATCCCACTGACGGATGGCCCCAGTGCGGAAGCCCTTGGGGAATGCCCTACCTGGGGCATGCAAATGATCCCCCACGCTAACGAATCAGACTCTGGGGGCGGGGCCCAGCCATCGGGTGGGGGCAGCACAGCCCTCAGCCAGGCTCTGGCTCTGCCAAGGAAACCCAGGAGCAGAGACCAGAAAGGGCCAGCAGCAAACATGGCAGCCACAGCGGCTTCCGATCGGCCCTCGACGGAGGTGAGAGCTGACCTTCAGGGGAGACAGGAGAAGCAAGGGGAGCCAGGGTATGTTCCCATGTCCACACGGCAAAATTCTGCCCCAGCAACTCAGGAGAGAGAAAACCAAGAGAGTGCCTCACCACGAAACTCTCCTCCCTCCCCCCACCTGTACTCTCTCCTCCCGCTCCTGTCTCCTGGAGCGGGGGTCTGACCGGACCTCTCCAGGAGGGCTGGCGACACCACCACTCCCCACAGCCTGCTCCTCGGAGCAGACATCTAGGCAAGGTCTGTTTCGCCGGCGGTTGCCAAGAGTCTAGTTTAGACAGCACAGGCCCGTGACGGGCAGGTTGATGGCCAGGCAGGACGCTGGCAGTGCTTCGACAGCCTCCCCATGCACCTGCTGTGGCCTGTAGCACACTGTCCATGGTGGGGGCAGGGCCGTCTCCCCCTCTCCCCCCGCCCGGAGCATTTCAAAGGCACAGAAGTGTTTCTGATGCAGCTGTTTGTCCCCAGCACTGAGCACAGCTCCACGGCCATGGAAGACCTCAGTAAACATGATCCAAGGGACTCCTAGGAGCGAACCCACGACCGACCTGGGCAATGCTGCGGACCAGCACAGCGGTAGACTTCTTCCTCCGCGTCAGACTCATGGCTGCGGGCAGCCAGTGGAGCAGGGGAGGCTTCCGGGTGAACGAGGTGGTGGCAAGAGGAACTGGTATCCTGGGTACCCTGCTCAGTCTGCAAGGGTCCCTCCCACATTACCACAGACACTGCCTAGAGCCACAGGGAATGCCCAGTCCCGGAGCAGCGGGCGTGAGCACTGCCTAGCGCGTGGCTGGCGCAGGGGAGCTGAGCTAAGGGAGCCCCACAGGGCCCCCGTGGCGATACACTCACTCCTCCACGACTCCCGGCCCCCAGGGCCAGCCCGGGCTTGTTCACATCACGTCTGTTTTACAGATGCAGAAAGCGAGGCTCAGAGAGGCCAGGACCGCAAACGTCAATGAACGTGCGACGCGACATGCTTCCTTCATAGACAGCTTTACTGAGACGGAACGGACACTGCACCCAACCCACCGTCTCACGTACACCAGGCTACGGAGTGAGCGCATTCACACAGACGCACCTCAGCCAGCCGCCTTTGCAACACCTCCACGGGCTCCAGAGGGGAGCCTGCCCCTTTCATCTACGAGCCCTACTTCCCCATCTCCCCAGCCCCAGCCAGCCCACATCTCCCGGCTGTCTTTCCAGATGGCCCCGTCTGGGACACCTGCCCCGGGGGGACTCAGGCAGCCAGGGCCCCTCTGCGCCTCCTTCCCCTCGCATGAGGTTCCCATGGTTCATTACGGTGTGGCCGGTATCGGCTTCAGGCTTCTGTTGCTTTTAAAGGTTTACTTATGTATTTGAAAGTCAGAGTTACAGAGAGAGAGGGACAGAGATCTTTCACCTGCTGGTTCACTCCCTAGATGACTACAACGGCTGAGGCTGGGCCAGGCCAATACCAGGAGCCAGGAGCTCCTTCCAGGTCTCCTTCGTGGGTGACAGGGGCCCAAGCACTTCCACTGCTCTCCCCAGGTGCATCCGCAGGGAGCCAGATCAGAAGTGAAGCAGCTAGGACTGGAACCGGTGGCTTTACCTGTTACTTCACAAAGCCAGCCCCTTCACTGTTTTACCACCACAAACAGAATGCAGTACGGAGAGACCACTACAGGGGCATGCATTTGTTCCTGTTGGACATTTGGGCTATTTCCACCTTTCCGCCATGACAGACAATGCTGCTCTGAACTGTGATGTGCTGCGTGGCTGTCGCCCCAGAACCCTCCCCCCATGGGGAGGCAGAGCCCCTTGTGTCCCCCAAAGGCTTCAGCCCCACCATCCCATCCAGGAGTCGGGAATCTTAACAAGCAATGGTGGCAGAGGGCGAGGGGAGGGGCTGCCCGGAGGCCACTTGCGGTGGTCCTGGCGCTGGCACCCCTGGGTTCTGTCTGCGCCTGAGTCTCCAATCTTTCAAGTCATCACATGAGCTCAGCATCCTTCCAGGAGCTCCCCTGTTTTGATGAGCCAAGGCCAGCTCTGTGCCTGGCCACAAACAGCCCCACACTATCGTCCTGCACGATGCTTAACTGTGCGAGCCGGTGTTGGGCAAGTACCAGGCGAGCTGGCGCTGGTCACCCAGACTGACCGCTGAAATGTAGCCCTCGTGGGCCTCCCCGCAGAGCTCCACACGCAGGGAAGGCTCGCTTCAGTCTAGCAAGTCACAGCAGAGAGGGAGGGCCCCATCATTTTCCTCCTGGCTCTCTTAACCCCCCGTGAGCTCTCCCGTGTTCTAAGCTCCACGAGAACATGGTCCACTCCGACACGTGTATTGCAAACTTACTTAAAGGGACAAAGAGTGAACATCCCCGTTCAATTCTACAGCGCTGAGAACCAGGACGGGCCATGGGACTTCCGCCCTGGCGGACGTGAGGAGTGGGCTGGGCAGTCAGGCAAGTCCCTGCTGCATGGAGATGCCTGTTCCATCCAAGCTGACGCCCCCTCCCCTGCTTCTCTACAGACCTTTAACCAACATCAAACCCTGCCCTCCACATTGCAGGCAAGTGTCAGGGAACGAGGACTTACATTGCTATCTTCCAAAAACTTCAGCGCTTTTGCGATGTTGTTCAACCGAAAAATACGATGCGATGAGGATTTGTACTCGTGCAGCTGTGGAGCAAAGCAGAACGAGACCAGCCAGTCAGCGCAGCAAGGCCCTGTCTTGCTCTCTCTGCGCCTCTCTCGCGTGAATCTCGAGAGCAAGAGCCAGGCTCGCGGCTGAAGCCCCCCGGACTGCATGCAGCGCAGGTGTGGCTCAGGGCACCCCCCTGTGGCAGCAGAGTGAGTCCCCCACGCTGACAGCACCTGAGCGGCTGCAGGGGGAAGCTGCGGGGGCGACGAGGGACAGATCGATCCGGTTTCTCTTGACGAGGGACAGACCGGTCCGGTTTCTCTTGACGAGGGACAGACCGGTCCGGTTTCTCTCGCTGGCCCTGCCCGCAGCCTGCTGGGCTCCTCTCTGCTCCAGAACCCTCGGTAACGTGCTGTTCTCACTGAACCGCTACAGGGAGCGGAGCACGAGCCGTCTGCATCCCCATGAGCCGTCTGCATCCCCATGAGCCGTCTGCATCACCGCACAGCTGCTAAATCACCCTGCTAAGGCCCTCCCCGGTGGCGGTGGATGTTTCTACTTTCTGGCCAGGAGCTGTGTGGACAGTTATCTCAGGTCCAGGGGGAGAGGGAAAGGGAGGGGGAGGGAGAGGGAGATGGGGAGAGGGACGGGGAAAGGGAGAGGGATGAGGGAGAGGGGGAGAGTGAGAGGGAGGAGGAGGGGGAAGGGAATGGGAAGGGAGAGGGAGGGGAGGGAGAGAGACGAAAGAGAGAGAGAGAGGTACCTGCCTACAGAAGCCAAACTCCTGACAATGGCAGATCTGCACCAGGACACCACCAAAGTCTCATGGAACAGTGGAATAGACACGTATACTTATTTTGATGGAAAAAATCTTGACATCTATGCATGACGTTTCCCACAACGAGCATTTTCCACAAACTTCCTGAACCCCCTCCTGTGCCGGGAGACTCCTGGAGCTCCTCTCTCTGATTGGGAACTCAGTGATGGTGCTAAGGGGTGGAGGTGTGGGTGTCCCTGCGGCAGGGAAGGAGCTGTCAGGCCACCGAGGACGAGCTCGCGGTGGCCCGGTGCCCTGGCCATAGGGTGGAGCCCCCATGTTACTGGGTGCATGCCGCCAGAACACACTTTTCCAGGCAGCCTTCTGGGGACCGACCATGCTGCTGGCTCAGCACAAGGCCTGCTAGGAAACCCAATGCAATCTTTGCAGCGACGGGTCGGCCCTGCAGGAGGAGTTCTCGCGTGACCCTGCACAGCCAGCTCCCAATGCGGCCAATGGCAGTTCCTATTTTGCTATGGGGAAGGCAAAGCTGGCAGGGGCTAAGGGGTGTGACAGGACCCCAGCCACATGACGCTGGAGACTACCAGCAGGGGCTCAGGGCTTTAAACAGTGAGAAACAGGGCTGGGATGGTCCGTGCTGCCTAGCTGTGGTTGGCCGAGTGTGGCCTCGTTCCCGTCCCTGCATATGGACACGATGGGTCACCAAGGCTAAATTAAACACTGGACTCTGGAGCAGCTTTCTCAGCTCAGCACCACTGGTGCTTTGGACTGGACCGGTCTGCTCCCTTGGGAGCATCTGGCAATGTTGGGGAGATTTCTGGTTACCACACCAGGGGCTACTTGCCTGCATTTCACGGTTGGATGCCAAACATCCCTGCAATGCACAGGGCAGTGCCCCCAGCCAAGAGCTGTCCCACCCCCAATGCCAACAGGGCCAAGGCCAGTGAACCCTGCTCCACATGGAAAGGAGGAAAGGCACCCATCCGCATGGAGCAGACACGTGCAACGTGGGGAGGGCTGGCTGACGGCCACTGGGGCACAGACGTCCACAGCAGCTGGCTTGGTTCACCGGCGGTCACACCGGGAAGAACATCCTGGAAGCCGGAAGCTCTAGTTTTAGTCCTAGGATGACATAATTTGACTGGTTGAGAGATCTTTCTCTTTGATGTCTCTGATTCTCAGCTCTGAGTCCAGTCACCATGATGGCTGGCTAAGCTCTAGTCTTCTAGTTCTTTTTAGCCTTTATAGGGTCACAGAAAACACTGGGCAGTTATTTCTTTGCTTACCATCATACATTTGCTTTTTTTAAAAAAGATACAGTGGCTCACTAGGCTAATCCTCCACCTTGCGGCGCTGGCACCCCGGGTTCTAGCCCCGGTCGGGGTGCTGGATTCTGTCCCAGTTGCTCCTCTTCCAGGCCAGCTCTCTGCTGTGGCCCGGGAGTGCAGTGGAGGATGGCCCAAGTGCTTGGGCCCAGCACCCCATGAGAGACCAGGAGAAGCACCTGGCTCCTGCCATCAGATCAGCACCATGGCCATTGGAGGGTGACCCAACGGCAAAGGAAGACCTTTCTCTCTGTCTCTCTCTCTTTCTCACTGTCCACTCTGCCTGTCAAAAAAAAAAAAAAAAAAGATGCAGCTTGGCCACACGTGATGATACGACTCTTAGTCACTGGTAAAGGACAGTTGCCCTCTAAAGCTTCGCGGTGTAGGACTGGGTCCAGCCAGTTGTGTGCACCCACGTGCACCTGCACTGAAACCTCCGGCGGTGTCGTCCCTGGCCTCGTACGCTTCCCGGCCCCTCTGGATACCTACCAGACTTCGCCCAGACAGGACCTCCAGCAAAGCCATAAGGATTTTGCCATCTTGTATATCCAGGAACAGATCTTTAACTTCTAGAGGCGGGTCACACTGTGCAGGGGGAGAGAGCAGTCGATTAGTGCCCGGTGCAATTCATGACCTGAGACGCCGTGTCAGGACTTCCACACATCCTGATCCACCTGGAGGCAGCGAAGCCCTCCAAGGCAGGTAGCACACCTGTGCTCCGGAGCAGCTACCTGGGAAGCAGGTGCACGCCCCTCGGCAGGTGAACTGTGGAGGGGATTCAGCCGCGGGGGCTGAGTGATAAGTGAGCTCAGGGGGCCTCTCTGACCTGAAATCCCAGGCCCCAAGACAGTGGACGCCTGCATTCATGCTAAGGAGCAGAAAGAAACGGCTTGGCCGTGGAACAAAACAATCCTACCAGGGCTTACACAGAATTACCGAGGGCAAGGCCTTCACTTCAGATCCAGGGACCGTGGGGCTCAAAGAGGCCGAGGGACAGTCCCACTGCTGGGCCACATGGCTCCTTGGTTCTGTCCTGTTCCCGCGGCGGGTCACACGCAGACCCACGGCAAGGCGGCGTGGCCCTTGCTCTGGATGTCGGCAGGGTCCCCCAGCACTGCTTCAGCCCCTGCACCAGCGCCTGCCCTCCCGAGGGTCTGTCAGGCTCAACAAGCTTGGTGCTAACTCCCTGACGCACCACAGTGGTCACAGTACCTCGGACAGAATCCTGGGGTCCAGACGCAGGGTCCAGCCACCTGCACTCTTCTAAAAAACTTTACGTATTTTATTTACTTGAAAGCAAGAGAGAGAAAGGTAGAAAGGGAGGAGAGAGAGGGGAGAGAGATCTTCCATCCTCTGGTCCACTCCCCAAATGGCTACAACAGCCAGGGCGGGGCCAGGCCAAAGCCAGGAGCCTGGAACTCGGACCAGGTCTCCCACACGGGTGGCAGGGACCCAACAGACAGAGCCATCACGCGTTGTCTTGGCAGGAGGCTGGACTGGAAGCCGAGCAGCAGGGCCTCGAACACAGACACTGGGACGCGGGCTGGGGCATTCCAGGCTGCATCCTAACTGGCCTCCCTAACGCCCTCCCCTAGAACCTGCATCTCCTTAAGCCCATCCCAGCGTCACGTTCTCGTCTACCTTTCGGGGTCACGGCTGTAGCAAGACTGACGCTCTTGGATTGGGTGGGTGCTCTCTGCTACCGGGTGTGACACAGCAGGAATGCTCAGGATACAGGTGCCCCGGGGGCCGCTGCGCCAGGGTGGCTGTCACCAGCCAGAGGCCCAAGGGCCAAGGGCACCGTGCAAGCAAGGGGACTGTGGCCAGCCGCCTTTTCCCCAGAACAAGCCCACTTCCTGGGCAGCCTCGGAGGTTGGCGTGCTACTTTGTTGCTAAGGAAGGTGGCGTTTCCTTATGCACAAGCGAGTGTAAGCACAGGGCGAGCCCTCGGGGGCCTCGAGCCCGGCCACGGCGACTTCGAGTCCAAAGGTGACTCATTTTCCTCGCCAACTGCCCAGAGTCCCTTCCTGGCTGAGCACAGCCGCATCAGGTTACCGCGGGGCCCCAACAAAACACCCCCTGATAAATGGACTAACAAACTTGCCACTTAGCAGCCCTGACCGTGGCAGGGCCTGACGTGTGAGCTAAAGCCAAAGAATAATTTCCACTGACAGTTCCTGTAAGAGGCGCCGCACAGCATCAAACAGGGCGGGCTTGGCCGGAGGCCACGCTGCCAGCCCAGCCGGCCGGGGAGACGTTGAACGGGCTCCAGTGCAAACATGCAGCCGCTCTGCGGGCCTCACGACACCGGCCGGGCCAAGCACACGGCACCCCAGGGCCTGCTCGTGATCTAACTCCTTGGGTAAATGCAGGAATTTTTCCAGGAGCCAGAGACTCCGTAAATATTTCTGACAGCCTTCAAATTGCAGCTAAGCCCCGTTCACCGAGGAGTTCCTGGCTTCCCTGGACATGAAAGGCTGTTCTTGAAAGTCTCAAGGTTGGAGACACGGCTGTTAATTCTGCTCCGGCTGTTGGGCCTGGGTGCCAGCTGCCGTCTGATTTAGCTGCAGAGGCAGGGTGCTACCTGCCTGCCCCCCAAAAACGGGCATGCACGTGGCCCAGGAGAAGGCCGTGCTCCGATCGTCCGGTGCGGCCGGCGGGTGCAGGAGCATCTGCCAGTGACCCTCCACTGCTCTGCTTTGGTTTTCTTAATTGAGAAACAAAAGGCCGCGTCCCCGGCCGGCCGTCGTCTGCTCCCCGGCAGGAAGCTCCAGCTACCTCGGCACACGTCAGGTTTGGGGACTGGCTTGCCGCCTTCTTTTCTTTTCTGTTCTTTTTTTGTTTTTTGGTCCAAAAATAACACTTCACGTTATGAGCATTGCTGAAAACGCACCGATAGTCAAGACGACTGCCCGGCGATTTACGGCAGCCTGGGCACGACAGACGGCAGCCAGGACGGGCGTGGGCAGGCAGTGGCCATCTGGGCCATCCTACGGCCGGGGCGCCAGGGTGCTGGGGCGAGGCTGCCTGCTTGGAAACACTCCAGGCCCACAGGCGAACGGCGTCAATCACCTTTGGGCCAAGAGCTCCCTCCCAAACAGCCGCCTTCATTTTCTCCGCTCTGTGACCCTGCAACGATTGCTTCTGCAAACAATGGTTCCTGTGGTCTCTCCGAGAGGAGAAGGGGAAGCGAACACACAGCAAAACCCGCGGCAGCGGGATGGCTGCCTGGCTTAGCAGTGGAGACGCCCGTGCCCTCCATCCGCGTCCTGGGTTCAAGTCCCGCCTGCAGCTTCAGCCTCCAGCTTCGTGCTAATACAGTGATGCTCAAGTACCTAAGTGATCAGGTCCCTGCCACCGTGAGGGGCGCCGGCTGCAGGTCAGCCCCGCGCTGGCCCTGGACGGCATCTGGGGAGTGAACCAGCAGGCGAGGCGCTCTGCCTCAAAAACAAAAAACCACACAACAACCGAAAAAGTCAAAGCAAGGACACGAGGTACTCCCAGCTTCCGAAAGAACTCAGACTACCGGCTGGGGACAGCCGGAGACGCACAGCGTTGCACGAGGAGGAAGAGGTCAAGTGGAAAAGCGAATCCCGATGAGTCAGCTTTCTTAAAAAGAGCAAAGCCACCTCCGGTCCCCCAGCCCGGGCCACGCAGGGCTCTGCCCACCCCCTGGCCCCCCCAGAGCCGTCGTCCTCACAGGCCCGCCCCTCGTCTGCAGCCCCTGCTCCCGTCCCTTTCGGGTCCCTGTCCAGCTGCTTCCAGGTTCTGGAGTCTATGTGAGCAGCTTGTGGCCCAAATACAGCCCCAAAGAGCTGTGCCAAGGGATGTGAGGAAGGGAGGAGGGAGGGAGGGAGGAGGGAGGGAGGGAGGCAGGAGGGAGGAAGGGAGGGAGGAAGGGCGGGTGGCAGGCTGACCGCACAGGAGAAGCGCAGGGAAGCCACACGAGGTCTCAGGCCCCTGTTCCAGCCCTCGGGGAGGAGCGGGGTCACCAGCGAAGACGAAGGGACACACGGACCTGGGAGACCCGGACACACCAACAGCCACAGGGCTGACTCAAAGATGTCCCGAGGGCTCCTCTGAATCCACCAACACCCACAGTGGCTCCTGGCAGAGAGGGTAGCGAGGACAGAGACCCACTCCGCGCGCCGCACCCCAGGCCCGGGCCCACTCACCTTCTCCAGGTGCAGGTTCATCCACCGCGTGAAAGTCCTCTTCTGCACATTCTCCCTCTCCACTGAAAAGGAAGCAGCGCCAGTTAGCCGGGGCACAAACGCGCGTAGTCTCGCCTCCCTCGCAGGGGTGGACAGGGCCCCGAGGCCCCCAGCACGGGGCTCGGAGAGGGCTCGTGGGTGCCACGCACACATCCCACACGGCCTCACCTCGTGGGTGCCACACACACACGTCCCACATGGCCTCGCATTGTGGGTACCACGCACACGTCCCACATGGCCTCGCATTGTGGGTGTCACACACACGCCCCACACTTGGGCTCCCCAGGTCAGTGCACACAGGTACCCAACAAGAACAGAAACAAACCACAAGGCAGCGTCATTGCAGAGCCGGCCACCAGTAGGGAGAGGGCCAGCAGGGGGCCGGGGCACCAGGGCAGAAGGAAGCGGGGGGGGGGAGTCAGTGACTTGGGATTGTGGTGGGGGAAAGAATCTGACATTCCTGACACCTCCCACCTCTGTGGGCTGGGCCAGTCGCCGGCCCCTGGGTCTGACCCATACCAGGGGGACCAGGCGCCCACACTCCAGGCTGCATTAGAAGCCCAAGATCCAGGCTCAACACTGTCCTGGCACAGCGGCTGCCAGTGTGGTTCTCTTTCTGGCTATGATTTTTCAGAGTTTTATTTTATTTGAAAGGCAGAGTCACAGAAAGAGAGGAAGGGGGAGAGAGAGAGAGAGAGAGAGAGATCTTCCATCTGCTGGTTCACTCTCCAAATGGCTGCAATGGCCAGGGTTGGTCCAGGCCAAAACCAGGAGCCAGGAGCTTCCTCCAGGTCTCCCACATGGGTGCAGGGGCCCAAGCACCTGGACCATCCTCTGCTGCCTTCTGAGGCACATTACCACGGAGCTGGAGTGGAAGTGGAGCAACCAGAACTTGAACTGGCACCCATATGGGATATTGGTGCTGCAGAGAGTGGCTTAACCCTCTGTGCCACAGTGCCAGCCCCAGAAGTTCTGGGTTTGAATCCCAGCTGTTCTGGTTACAGCAAAGGTGTCTGCAATTGCAGTAACAGTGATTTAAAAAAAAAAAAAAAAGTCTACTGAGCGCTTTCTGTGTGGCAGGCACAGAGCTAAGCACTTCACAGGTGCAGTAGCTCATTTAATCTGTACTGGACAAAAGCCATTTGAGATTAAGATGATTGAGATTGAGATTGAGTTTGTGGGGGAGAGAGAGAAAAAAAGAAGAAGGAAGAAGGAAGAGGAGGAAGAAGAGGAGGAGGGAGAGAGGGAGAGAGAGAGAGAGAGGGAGAGAGAGAGAGGGAGAGAGAGAGAGGGAGAGAGAGAGAGGGAGAGAGAGAGAGGGAGAGAGAGAGAGAGGGAGAGGGAGGGGGGAGAGAGAGAGAGGGAGAGAGAGAGAGAGAGGGAGGGAGAGAGAGAGAGAGAGAGAAAGGGAAGGAGAGGGAGAGAGAGAAGGAGAGGGGGAAAGAGAAAGAGAGAGAGAGAGAGGAGAGAGAATCCTCCTGTCCACTGCTTCACTGCCCAGACGCCAGGGCTGGGCCGCCGGAACACTATGGTCGCTGACGTGCAGCAGGCAGATGCCACATTTGCCCATGGTGCCCCGGTTAGGAAGGTTGTCATTTCCGACTTACAGAGGAAGAAACTGAGGGGCAAACAGTTATTAAGCCGCCGAGCAGGGAGTCTGGGCTCTGGCTTCTCCCACCCCCTCCTCAGCTCCGGGGCCTTGGCGGTCTCGCAGCCCTCGGGGACCCAGTGTCGGGGCTGGGTGCACAGTGCACGGGCGGCGGCGGCCTCCTGGGCTCCGAGCTGCCACGCCTCTCTGGAAGCCTCCTTGAAGTGTCTGAGCCAGACCCCTCCTACATTACGAAGCCCTGGATTTCAGCATCTTGGAAGAACACAACACATGTGTCTCAAAACATTTCACACTTCTTTAGCAATAGGAACATGACAGCCAATTTATCTCCTGGGGGAGAGGGCGGGCGATGCTTTTCTGTCCCGACTGTGGGCTTTTGTCTCCCCCCCCACCCCCCAGTCCGGTTATTAGGCAGATAGTGGCGCCCGTAAATCAAATTTTAATATTGTGCCTTTCAATCTTTTTAATTGAAGAGCCAGCAGACAGTAATTATGCATACACCGCGTTTCTCTCCTCCTCCGACAGGTAGGTGTGAGGATGAAAGACCTAATTCCAGGAAAGGGCTTCGTGGCTGGGGAGGGCGAGAACGAGGCAAAGGCGTGGATACAAATGAGGTGGGAGCGAGGCTGAGCCGCATGACGCACAGTCTCCCCGAGGGCTGCACGGCCACTGTCCAGGCCCACTTCTGCCCAGGCAGCTCCCGTCGTCTGGGGGGTCCCGCAGGTTAGTGACCACGCCCCTGCTGACGGCCACAACGGCAGCTTCTAGGTTTTCACCGTTACGAGCCGTGCAGCCACGAGCACCGCTGGGAAACACTCTGGTCCCCCACCCTGCACGGACGACGAACGGATGCAGCCCCCACCAAGCGCAGCGACTCGGAGAGGAACTGCCGGGTCTTAGTGGTAGGCACATTTAAAAGTTTAATAGCTACTTCCAAACTGCCCTCCCCAAAGGCTGCCCCAGCTTATACTTTCACCCCACCTGTCTTTAAACAAGTTTATGGGGACTGTAAAGTATTTACACACAGCCCAACACGCAGGCTGGTTCCTCCAGATGGCTTCAGGAAGCGCACAGCAAACCCTCTGCAACAGAAGTGCATTTAGCACAAGTCTGCAGGAACCTGGGTCAGCCTGCTGGTTTCACTGCACTTGAGGGCATAAAAGAGGTGGCTGGCTGTGGGGCTGCAAACGAACCCTCTTTCCCTCCCTCCCTCCCTCCCTTCCATCCATTCTCCTACTCATCTACCTATGGTCTCACCCACCCATCCTCCCACCCAACCATCCAACCATCTACCCACCTAACCTCCCATCATACCACCCAACTACCCACCCACCCATGCATCCACCCATCACTACCCACCCACCTAACCTCTCATCCACTACCCACCCTCCCACCTACCCCATCCATCCACCCACCCTCCCACCCACCCTTCCATCCACCCATGTTCCCACCCACCCTTCCATCCACCCACCCTCCCACCCACCCTTCCATCCCCCCATGTTCCCACCCACCTATCTGTTCACCCATTTTCCCATCCACCCGACCCTCCTCCCCGTTGATGCTTAGGCAGCCATTACTATATGCTGGGAATGACGCCAGGCTCTGTGGGCAAAATCAGCAACGTAGAATTAAGCATTCACAGAATCTGCACTCCAGGAATTCACAGCCAAGTAGGAGAGAGAAACCCAGACATCAGAAGGTACACGTGCGAGGGGAAATGCTGGGGCTGCCAGAGATGGGGGCAGATGGGGCTCTCCCGCAGGGCCCCAAGAGGACTGCACGGTGGCGGTGGACACGGAGAGGCCCCAGAAGACAAGGACTCTCACCTGCCCAGGTTCAAAGCCAACCTCTGGGCAGCTTCGCATCATCCAGCCAAGGTCACAGTGGGTGAACCTGAGCACAAATCAGCTGTGACAGCAGAGCGGATGCATGAGAGGCACGAGGTGCCAGGAGCCCGTGAGACTAATCACAAATAGAGACCAGTCCCAAAATGAGGCGGGGTCAGGAGACCATAGGTCCCGGGCCTGCAACTGGGACACATCACTCAACACACAGGATGCAGTGAGAGCGCGAGAGCGAGAGCGAGAGCGAGCGAGCAAGAACTCGAGGCCGCCCCAGAACACCCACTCCAGGGCCCGCCCCACCAGCCCCGGGATCTGGGGCGAGCTCACAATTTTCAAAATAGCCATGGCTCAGTCTTCCCTGCGGGGAGCGAGGCCGGCCGTGCCTCTCCCACAGGAATGCTGCAGAGACTAAATGAGGTCACCCCAAAAGGCACCCCCAAAGCTGCTCCCTGCAGGCCCGTTTCGCCTGGACTTGGGGATTCCGTCTGGTGTCTGGACACGGAGGTCTGCCGCTCTCTCATGGCCGTCTCCATTTCAAATCACCCACCCCCAGCCTGCAGACCCGGCTCCTTGGGCCTGCCAAGACTCCATAAACTTTATATAGTTTCCATAAATCCAACGGCCCCTTTTTTCCTATCACGTTGTAAAGGTGTAGGAAACCATTTCTGGGGAAGGGTCTGGCCTTCTTGTGGAGTGTTTGTGGGGCCCAGTGTGGGTTACCGGACAATAGAGCAATAACTGCGCCGTAAAATCGCCATCCCCCAGCTCCGCCTGGCTGGCCAGGGGGCCCGAGGGCCGGGCGGCGAGGAAGAGGAGGAGTTCGTGGGGCCAGACTCCAGGGACCCAGGCAGAAAGGAGAGGAGGCGCAGCGTCTTGGCTCCAGCCACCAGCCCCAATTCCCATGTGTGGCTCCAGCCCTGGCTTTGCCAAGAACAGATCATTTGGAAATGGGAGCCGGGCCGCTCCTCCCTTCTCCAGCCGTCGGCGGCCAGCCCCGGGGTCCGGGAGCCACGGACAGAGGGATGCTGGCTCTGGGACGGAAAACAGACCAGGCGGTACTTGGGGCCTTTGTCCCTGTCCCCACAACCCCCCCAAAACTCCCTCCTACATTCGATTTCCTCTGCCACGTTCTGGCTCTTGCTCACCAGGAGCTTCATGGCATCATCCACTTATACAAAGTAGACGCTTGTTATAAAACATTACAGAAAAGCATAGGGAAAAATACCTAAAATCTTGGGAAATTTTATGACTTCCAGAGAGAAAACCTCTCCCACGCACCCACAATTTCAGCTTCATTGGTAAGCACCTCGTCTTCTCAGTGGGGCCCATAGTTTCCTGACATCAATGCTGACGTCAGCAGGCCCTGTCCTGGACTCCAGTCGAGGCTGACCGCCCCCTACTCCGAGAGGCCGGGGCCCGGGAACCTGCATCCCATCAGCTCGGTGGTGGATGACGGGACTGCCACGGTCAGGGGGAGGGTGCAGTTAGCAGCATCTCTTGGGCTTCTTAGGGCAGAACAGAGAATGCTAATGGGCACATCAGGCCATCAGCCTGGCGATCTGGAGCACACACCCCCTCCCCCGTGGCCCCACTCGCTCCCCCCCACGTCACAGACAAGAGTTTCAGCAAACAAGATGCCTGGGCCAGCACCCCACTCCGAGGGACCTTGGAGAAGGCCAGTTCTGCTTCCTGGGCCTCGGTTTCCCCACCTCTACAATGGGGATCACAGTCCTGCCCTCAGCACGCCCCGCTGGGGGCTGCGGACATGGGGGGGGGGGGGACAAAGCGGGAGGGGGGCCATCAGGACAAGGGTAAAGCACCCGGAGACACCCACGCGCCGACACCCACAGCTGTTGCTGCTCTTGTCCATCCAGCGGACAAGGCATGGACTTCTCTGTGGTCATGCTTCGCCCGGGGCTAGAAAGAGACCAGGTCTGTGCACAGACCCTGGGCATAAAAGCTGCCCAGGAAGCGGACTCCTGGGTTCCGAGTCTTCGGGACCCCTGCACACAGCCCGCCTCCACCCGCGCACCTGCGGCAGGGACCTGGGGCAGGGCTCAGGGCAGCAGGGCAGGCGGCCCCCTCCTGTCTTGTGCACCAGCACCGGGACGACGTGGGCAGCAGTGGCTGGTGGGCTCACCTGCTCACCTGTGTGTGTGTGTGTGTCCCCTCCCTCACTGTCCGGAAGGGCAGGGTCAGCAGGGGGAGCCCTTGTCAACCGTTCCTCCCACAGCGAGGCCCGGCTCCCAGGCCCCAGGCCCAGCTCCTCTCTGCACACAGTCATCTCTGCACCAGGCCACGACCACAGACCTGGTGACAGTGACAGTCCCTGCGCTTCCTCTGACGCTCCCCGGCCCTCAGATCTCTGGCCTCACCTTCTCTCCAAGGGGTCTCCTGAGAGGCCCACATACACTTCCCTGTCCTGCTGAGTGACCCCCTACGCCTGGAGAATGCCCCCCCCCCGGGAGCGTCTCCATGGCTCCACGGAAGGTCCCCCAGGCTCCTGACAGCCGTGTGGCCTCCCCTCGGTGGCCCAGGCAGGCCCCCGGAGCTGCAGACTCTGGCGGTGCACACACAGGCACAGCGAGGTGGCCTGCCCGGCGGCCCCCAGGCCACACCGCAGCATCCCTTGCCCCATGGGCGGCACCGGAGCCTGTCCCGGCTGCCACCCCAACCCCCTCCCCAGCCCCATCCCCGTGCTGCCGGCTCCCAGGGAGCACCCCCACTCCACGCCCTACTACCCCCCATCTTTCAACACCTCCCAGAAACACAACCTCATTACACGGCCCCATGCTGGCTCACTTGAGAAATAAAACTCAGAAACAAATTAAACAGCAATTTCGTTTTAAACAGGAGAGGGGCCGGCCGCAGGAATACCAGGCCAGCGTCCCTGGGTCCCGCCTCCCGGGGGCCGCTTCCCCCAGCGGCTTTGGCGGAATTAAAGTCCCGCCTCGGCGTGGCTCTCGCCAGCGGAGATTCTGCGTTTCATTTCCTTTGTTTCTCCTCCCCGATGTTTGCTCTGCTCCAGTCCCTTTTATCGAGCCTTCGGTCATAAAACGCAAAACCCTCTGTGGGACTTGGGCCCACGGAGCAGGAGCAGAGGCGTGTGGGGAAGGGGAGGCCTCGCACCCTCTCCAGGGCCTCTCCACTGCCCACCCTGCCTACACGCAGGCCGCGACGTGCCCGCGGGCATCGAGGGGCGGGGCGGGGAACCTGCTGGAACCGGAGCAAACTGGTGGTCTCCCAAAATACGCGCCCACGGAGACTCGAATAAAACTGCCGAGCTCCCTCTAACTGGGGACTTAAAGCCAATTCTCTCACAGGTGCCAGAGGCCGCCAATTAACATACCACGTCCCGCCTCGCCCCAGCCCTGCTTCTCCTTGGCTCCAGAACCATAACCCAGGGCTCCAAAGAGCCAGTCCCAATTACTCACCGAATTAAGTTTTAAGCTGTCTACGTGTGTGTGTGTGTGTGTGTGTGTGCACGTACAGAGAGCTGGTGCCTGCGACTAAAATAAAAAAAATAAACCCGCTCCGGCTTCTCCTGAGAGTGACTCTGTCTAACCTCAGTGCTAAACCTCAGCCCACGGTGATTTACGGCAGGTGACGCCAGCCAGCCATAAAAGTCCAAGCTTAGGAAAAGGGATTTGAACACGCGCCCAGATGGGCAGGCCAGGGTGACAGGGCCAAGGGGGCCGGGGCGCCACAGGGCGCTGCACGCATGGCTCACACGCTCATCTCATTAGCAGGCACCGGCCGCTGCACCCACTATAAATAAAAAGACATGGACCTTGTCCTCACGGGGCCCCTGTGCCAGGTTTGAAAAGAAAGCACGGAGGGAGGGAGGGAGGGAAGAGAAAGGAGGGGGGAGATGGAAACGTCTTCCCCTGCCCATTTCACGAGGGCTCACCTGCTGGGCCCTGACACTAAACTGTTCAGAGATACAGAGAGGTTTTTGCGAATGGATTCTGGCTCCTGCACTCTAACTTGCAGTCTAGAGACTGGTGCAGCTTCCTTTAACCTAAGCCCAGCCCCCTCCGTGTGAAACACGCCAGGCTCGTTCCCAGAACCCTGCCAGAACCCTGCCTCGGGGGCACTGGGACATCCGTGAACGCGGGGCGTCTGTGCTGGGTCCTCGGGCCGGTGAAGACTACCAGGCGTTTGGCAAACCCGGCTTCCTCCCCGCCTTGGGCACACCGGCCCAACTACATTTCCCAGCCTCCCACGCGGGCGGGTGGGGTCACATGACTGGGTCCTGGCCAATGGAACGTAGGAGGGCTTGAGGAATGCCACTTCTGGAACAGCCCCCCCCCAGTGGCCCCCACACCACCTGCCAAGGGTCCTGAGCCTCCCAGCAGGAGGGCCACGGGTGGGCTGTTGAGTGGCGGATTCCACGGGGCCCCGCCACGGTCACTCTGGGCGGCTGTTCCACCACTGCCCACCCTGGCTGACACCTGTCACTTGTGGGAAGGAAGTCCCAGTCTGCGGGGGGCAGGGAGGAAGACACAAGGAGCCGAGCCGGGACGTCTCCTAGACGTGGCCAGCTGTGGCCTTTGCTGGGAGGGGGAAGGGGCTGGCCCGGCCACTGGTGGCACAGCTGAGCGCGGCATCCACACAGCCTCGCCCCGCACCTTGCCGCGCCGGCTGGATACCTCCACAGCAAACGTCTTGGCGAAGGCCCTTTATGAAAACTTGCTTCGCGCTCGGGTTAGCGCCATGGCAGAACCAAGGCTGACCTGCTGGGCTGGCCTCTACGAACAGAGCTTAGCTCGACCTCCCACGCTCAGCTATTTTTAAAAAGGAGATTAAAAACACACAACCCCCCATAAATGACCTAGACTTGCATTTTTAAGCACATCTGTCTTTAATAAAACGTGACACTCACCCTTCAAACACCAGTGTTTTTGCGTACACGCAAAGACCTACCCGCAAAGACCCATCGGCCCCAGGAGCCTCCAGAACTGGGGTGACCGGCTGGCCCGGTCTGCCCAGGGCTGCAGGCATTTTGGGTGCACAGGATGCAAAGTCCTAGGCAAATCGGGAAGAGCTGGTCACCCTAGCTGGTGGCAGGGACTGTATCCAGGAGAGCAGGCCCTGGAGGGCAGCAGAACAAATCCAGGGAGACAAGGATGGAGAAAGGCAAGGGGTTAATATTTACTGTGAATAAAAGCAAATCCCCACGCACAACTTCGAGCCACCAGCAAAAGTGACACCTGCGTGAATTTAAATCCCCTCCCCAGGCGGCGGAGGGAGGGACTGGAAACTGTGATGGGGAAAGGCGACAGATGTCAAATTCTCCTCCAACATTTCATGTCAATTAGCACAAGAAGCTCGTGCCAGGGGACACAGCTGTGCCAAGGTGACAACCACCGATGCTTCACACTCTATGGTTCTTTGTGAGATGCACTTGTTTGCAAACAAGCAACGGTCTGCACACACAAACCACCCAAACATACACACTCGCGTGAGCCCACGCATGCCCACAGGCACCCTCGGGCACACACGTGCACCTGCACACCGCACTGCAATCTCTTGGGGGAGATTTAGTCACCAGGGTTACTGGGGGAGGCGGGGTATCATTACAGAGTCTGCCTTACGCCATAACCACAGTAGTCTGGACTTGAGGAATGTGCTCTGAGGTCAAGGTTAGACTTCTGTCACGGGTAGAAAAACCCTGCAGAATCGCACCTTCTAGGTTGGTAATCTTAAAAACCCATTTGGACAAAACCTGTGACTCTCAACCCCGGCTTCACGTGACAGTCACCTGGGGAGACCTTAAACACGAGAGGAGCCTGGGCTCCACTCCAGCCTAATGGAGTCTGAGCACGGGTGGGTACAGGGCCAGGCGTCTGTGTTTTAAAAGCTCCCAGGTGACTCCGTTAGTGACCCCAGGCCGGGAACCCCTGCTTAAGGCCAAGGGCTGCCAATTTCTCTCTGGCAGGGGCCACACGGTAGAGGTCTTCAGATTTCTCAGACCACTGGTCTCCATCATGACTGGTCGACTCTGCCCCTGCAATGCAAAAGCCACGCCAACACGGGCAGTGCCACGCTGTAATAGATTGTATTGATGGGGCTGGCACTGTGGGGTAATGAGTTAAGCCTCCCCCTGCAATGCCAGCATCCCACGTGGGCGCAGGTGCAAATCTTGACTGCTCCACTTCCAATTCAGCTCCCTGTTAATGCGCCTGGGAAAGCAGCAGAGGATGGCCCGAGTCCTTGGGGCCCTGCACCCACGTAAGAGACCTGGAGGAAGCTCCTGGCTTCAGCCTGGCCCAGTCCTGGCCATTGCTGCCACTGGGGAGTGAACCAGCAGATGGAAGATCTCTCTCCCTCCCTCCCTCCCTCTCTACCTTTCAAATGAATAAAACGTTATTTATCGGATCAAGCAGTGGGGCTATAATCTCTCTGAGTCTGAGCTCTTGTCTGACTTAAACAGCATTCCAGATCCTCCCAGGGACCGTACCGCTCCCGCCTCTACTTGGGAAATTCAGTTTCAGGCGTGGGGAGGACGCATGTGTTTGCATTCTGTCTCCTGCTGAGAGAAAACCAGAGGTGGGGGGGCAGCAGGTGTGTGGGGAAGGAACGCGGCAGAGGATCATGGGAGCTCCACGCCTGCACATCACAGAAACCCGCTCGGATCTCCTCCTCTCACCATCAAGGCCTGCAGGAAAATCACACCTGGGCTTTTCCACGATCCGTGCCTTTGTCTAAACCAAACCATCACCCACTCCGTGCCCGGAAACCTGCCCCTTGTCTGCCACAGCCCCGGCCCCGTCTTCCGGGAGGTTTACACGGAAGCAGGCGACACCTCTCCGTGGGTCAGGTATCGAGTGCGACAGCCACCACCTCTGCCAAGGGACTCACAGTCAGTCTGCTCATCAGAGCGCTGGGTGAGCCAGTTTTCTGACTGGCAAGACCTGACGTAGCATTCTGAGGGTGGCTTCCCATCCGGGGTCCACTGGGTTTTCCCCTTCTGGGGTGTGGTGCTCAGTACCTGCCCCAGGACACATCCGCGTGGGGCAGCTCTGGTGTCTGGATGTGTCGAGCTGAACCCCAAAACCCGCTGGCTCCTAAGGGTGGGTGGGTTCTGGCTGTACCCACTGGGCTTTCCCACCATCCCAGAAACACTTTTATACAGGATGCTGAGTGCGGTGCGGGGCGGGCAGTGAGCCTTCCACCGTGAGTTCCTTCAAATCCTAACATCTCAGAGGAAAACTAAACACAGCGGGCCTGTCCACGCCGCACGCTTCTCCCGGCAGGCTCTGGTCAGTGTTTTCCAGCTGCTCAAACATCTGCCGGCTGCTCTGGAAACACGACCAGGATCCCCTCCTCGTGCGCCGGGACAGCTGTTCTCCAGCAGACTGCTAGGGGCGACTTTTACTCGAACAGGAAGCTGTGCGTGCGCAGGCGGTGGACACACAGCGGGCCCGCAGAAGAGCCGCAGACCAGCGAGGCTCGAACCAGAGGTGGGGGCTGCCGCAGGGGCTCAGGCTCCCCAGCTCGGGGCCTCAGGAGTCCCTGTCGGCTTGGCTGCCAGGGAACTCTTCTGGGACCTGAAGCCCGACGACAGGAGTGGGTGAGGCTGTGGCCCCCGCACCTGTATGTTAATGTCTCCTAAACGTCGATTTTTCTCGAAAGTATTCCCTTAGCTTATTATTTCTTGCTTTATTTTATAGATAAGCCTCGGAAATGTTTTAGCCCAAGTATATGGAGCAATTAATAAGCGAACAAACGACCACATGAGTGAGGGAACCAAAAAGTACACAGAAGGTCTTGTCCATCCTTGGACCTCAACCCCTCCAGGGCCCAGGTACTGGAGGCGGGGGTGGGGGAGGGGGAAGCAGATGGACAGATGAATGGATGTCTCAGGCCTGAACCGAGAAAGGCGCCTAGGAGTCAAGTCAGTAGGCCCAGCACAGTGGCCAAGCCGCTTCTGAACACTCGTCCCTGGCTGGACAGCTCACTACGGCCCTACAAGTGTGACCAAAGGCCCTGCATGGTACTGGTCAGGGCCCGGAGCTACTGTGGGGTTACTTCTCCCAGACCGACATTTTCTGTGCCCAGGTTCAGGTACTGCAAGGACAAGCCCGACTGTGTAACAAGCACCCCCGCCCACAGCAGCCAAGGCCACGCCCACTCACTCCAGCGAATGGCCAAGGAGTCTTGGGGAGAAAGGAGGCGTCGTGCCACATGGCGGCCGCAATCCATGATTCCAGAGTTCTTGGCTGGCTGCCTCCTCCTGTGAAGCTGTGTGCATTTCAGGCTCCCGCGGTGCCCCGCACGATGCATAGCTCTCTCTTTCCTCCGAGGTGGTCACCCTGGGGGACAGGTGCTCCCGATGCGACGTGCACCCTGCCAGCGCTCTGCAGGCACCACCTCTATGGTTGCTCCCCCTCCCCGACTTGCCGCTGGTCCACGCGGTAAAGGCATTGGATCCCTGGGGGCCCAGGACGTGGTTGGGATAGAGGCTGGGCCCCATCCCCTCCTTGGGAATTCAGATGGGACCCTTTCCAGCTTCCATCTGGGTGGTCCCTTGGATAGAGGACGGGTGGGCTGGAGCGCCAAGAGAGCGATGAGGGATTAAGAGAGATGCGGAGATGAGCCACACAGAGGGGGAGAAGGAGCGGGCGGGCAGAGACGACCCTGCTCTGGCCTGTGCCCACGCCACACCCTCCCCCGTACTCTTAAAAGTAAATTCAACTTTTCCGTGCAACCGCGCTCTCGTGGGTTTCCGTTGGTTATGAGTAAATTCACCCCAGCCAATTTCTTGAACAAGCAAACTTCAAGTGAAAAAGCAGGGAAGAGAGGAAGGGAGACTCATGGGGGCTAAAGAGGCACATCAAGGGGCTGGTGCTGTGGCATAAGGGGTTAAAGCCCTGGCCTGAGGCGCAGGCATCTCATATGGGCGCCGGTTCTAGTCCCGGCTGCTGCTCTTCCCATCCAGCTCTCTGCTGTGGCCTGGGAAAGCAGTAGAAGATGGGCAAGTCCTTGGGCCCCTGCACCTGTGTGGGAGACCTGGAAAAACTCCTGGCTCCTGGCTTTGGATCGGCACAGCTCCGGCCATTGTGGCCATCTGGGGAGTGAACCAGTGGATGGAAGACCTCTCTCTCTCTCTCTCTGTAACTCTATTTTTCAAATAAATCTTAAAAAAAAAAAGAAAGAAAGAAAAGCAAAAGAGACACATCCTCCCTGGCCAACGCACTGCCCTTGACCCCAAAGAGCAGTTATAAAACCCTACAGTCCTCTGAAAGTCTGGCAGCATAACCAAACGAAATGCTGAGAAACATAAAATGCCAACATGAGAGCAAGAAGAACTGAGGAATTTAAAGAAATCAGTGAGCGTTCAAAGCAGCCCCAAAGTGGCTTCTGCTCCTCACCCCACAGCTGCGACAGGGCCAGGTGAGGTCACCCCCGGGCAAGTCACAGAGCCAGGTCTTCCAGGCCTGGCCACAGAGCCCCTGTCCCCCGCCAGCACACACCACCCGCTGACCTTGCTGCTGACATCACCCATGGCACAGACCCCCAGGAACCCAGGCCCAGAAGTCCTTAGCAGAGTGAGGCCTCTGCCCCTGCAGGCTGCCTGCCCCCTGCGCCAGGACGCACAGGTGCGTTACCTGCCCTCAGGCATCCGTATCAGCTCTCCCACCGCCCCAGCCCAGACTTCTGCAGGGGAAGACTCCCACCCCGCGGTCCACGAGCTGCAAAAGGGCTTGCCGGGGCAAGTGGGCCTGGAGGGGTAGGACCAGGGGAGCGGACTCTGCTTTTTATGATCAGCTTGCCTGTGGATTTTATTTTTCAACCACATGCATATATTTGACAGAAATTTTAAGTTGCATTGAAAAAGATAATTACTGTGTACTCAACCCTCTGCCAGGGTTGCAATTCTTTGTCCTCAGTCCCACGGCGGGAACGGTTACATGTGTCACATCTGAAAAAGATTTCCTGCTGACAAAACCGATAGATAACAGCTCTTCGCTCCAGGAAAAGGTGGAAAATCCGACACGGTACAAGGTGACAGGGGCTGGAACACACCAAGAGGCATCTTCCCTTCCCTTCACATATCAATTTCTTTTTTTTTTTTAATTTTTTTTTACAGGCAGAGTAGACAGTGAGAGAGAGAGAGAGACAGAGAGAACGGTCTTCCTTTTCCATGGGTTCACCCCTAAATGGCCGCTGCAGCCAGCGCACTACGCTGATCCAAAGCCAGGAGCCAGGTGCTTCTCCTGGTCTCCCATGGGGTGCAGGGCCCCAGGACCTGGGCCATCCTCCACTGCACTCCCACATAGTATTGCCTGCTGGGCCTTGCTCATTGCCACCCAGGTCTTCTCTCGCCTTTCCTGAATGCCGGGATCCTTTTGTTCGTTTTCTAAAATTCATTTGTTTATTTGAAAGGCAGAGTCACAGAGAGAGGTCTTCATAACGGCCAGGGTTGGGCCAGACCAGAGCCAGGAGCTTCCTCGGGGTCTCCCAGGTGGGCGCAGGGGCCCGAGCACTTGAGCCGTCCTCCACTGCCTTCCCAGGCGCATTAGCAAGGAGCTGGATTGGAAGTGGAGCAGCCAGGACGGAAACGGGATGCTGGCGTTACAGGTGGTGGCCTAACCCTCTGAGTCACAGTGCTGGCCCTTCTGGCTCCTTCTTCTAGTTTATTTATTAGAAAGGGAGAGTTACAGACAGGCAGAGGCAGAGAGAGAGAGAGAGAGAGAGAGAGAGAGAGAGAGAGAGAGTCTTCCATCCCCTGGTTCACTCCCCAAACAGCTGTAACAGCCAGGGCTGGGCTGATTTGAAGCCAGGAGTCAGGAGCTTCCTCGGGGTCTTTCACGTGGGTGCAGGGGCCCAAGGACTTGGGCCATCTTCTACTGCCTTCCTAGGCCATAGCAGAGAGCTGGATAGGAAGTGGAGCAGCTGGGACTTGAACCGGCGCCCACATGGGATGCTGGCACTGCAGGTGGCAGCTTTACCTGCTGTGCCTCAGTGCCAGCCCCCTGGCTCCTTCTTAATCACTGGACACTAGCCCTGCTAAGGGGGACAGAGAACCTGTCTTTGAGTTCAGACGCACAGGAGGGGCCGGCGCCGTGGCGCAGCAGGTTAAGCCGCCGCCTGCAGTGCCAGTTTCCATACGGATGCCTGTTTGAATCCCGGCTGCTCCACTTCCAATCCAGCTCCTGCTAATGCACCTGGGAAAGCAGGGGAAGATGGCCAAGTGCTTGGGCCCCTGCACCTACGTGGGAGACCCGGAAAAACTCCTGGCTCCCGCCCAACCCTGGCCATTGCAGCCATTTGAGGAGTGAACTAGTGGGTGGAAGCTCTCTCTCTCTCTCTCTCTCTTTCTGTATCTGCCTTTCAAATAAATAAATAAATTTTTTGTTTAAGAAAAAAAGGGAGCACAGGAAGCATACACTCGAACCCAGAGGGACCGGCCTGGTCTTTCCTGCTCCTGGACACTGCCAGGCGCCTCCCCCACATCCACTTCCCTCCCCCTACCTAACAGACTGCATCTGGAGTCGGCAACTTGCCTAGTCTAAACGCATGTCCCAGCATGCCTTGCAGCTGGCCACGGCTACCTGACCACGTTTGGCCACGACGTAGAAGTGATGTCGGGGAGAGGGCTCCGCGGGGTTGTGAGAACACCGGCCTGTGCCGCTCCAGCTCCTGCCCCTCCATGGCCCCTGCCTTCCTGGGAAGCAGCTGTGAGGCTGGACAAGGTAACGGTCAGGGCTGGCCACCGCAGAGAGCAGGCCGCCCCTCCAGGAGCGCGCCCTGTTAGCTTTCCTTCGTACACAACGGGTAAGTCCTCTCGGAAGAAGCCCCGGGAAGCTGGGTTTTTGTCACTCACAGCTGAACACAGCCCTGGCACAACAAACTGCCTCCAACCACATCCCTGTTGCTGGATGCCTTCTCCTTGCCGCTATGGACACTTCACGAGTAGACGTTTTTATGCCTAAATACCTAGGGACCCTTGCATCTCTAAAGCACTTTGCAATCTGCAAAACGCACCCCCGCTCTCTCAGGAAGCCAGGAGGGCCCAGTGGCCAAGCTCCAGGCAGCAGGCTCTCCGGGCAGGGGTCTCCACCCCTTCCACGCTTCCCCGTCTCAGTTCTGCTCAAAAACCCAGGCAACTTCAGCAGCTACTGGCTGCTGGGCCAAAAGCAGGCAACAAGGGCACATCCCGGAGAGCGACAGGCCTGCCATCCCGCATCTAAAACCCCGCAGATCCGGTCTACGGGAGGTCACCCTGCGAGGCCAGGGAGGCCGCCTACCATCTCAGGGCGCACAGAACGAACAGACACAAGAACTGCACGAGACAAGGCACAGGCAAGGGCTCGGGCATACTGCACCTGCACCTGCTCGGGGCGCGCACAAGCAGGGGGCGTGGACAGAAGCCTCCGGACACGGACGCGAGTCAGGTGCTTGTCTGGAGAGCGGTGGTGCAGCACGGGCAGAGGCAATGTGGCAGGAGCAGGAGATCTTGAAAAGACATCAGGAGGCGGCTGGTTCTTAACGACAGCACAGGAAATCTGCTCCAGGGACCGCGGGGCCGGGCCAGCGCCTCCTGGAACCTCCAGATTTCCGGAGTGCACTTATTTCCCATGCGGTATGGCATATGCATTTGGTGTCTGCACTCAGTGGCTCTGTGTGTGTGAGCATGTATGTGTACACACGCATGTGTCTGTGTGAGAGCATGTGTGTGTATACGTGTGCATGCACTGTGTCTGTCCGTGTGTGAGCGTGTGTGCATGTGTGTGCACGCACATGTGTCTGTGTGAGAGCATTGTGTTCATGCATGTGCACGCGCACGTGTCTCTGTGTGAGAGCATTGTGTGCATACGTGTGCACACGCATGTGTCTGTGTGAGCATGTGTGTGTGCACGTGCGTGTGTGAGAGCATGTGTGTGCATGCATGTACACGCACATGTGCCTGTGTGTGTGTGTTGGGGGTAGGTGGTGAAGGGCCAAAGACAACGCCTGTCTCCTCAGCTCTCAGCTGCCAATGGGAACGCTGCCTCCCACCAGCCTGCATTCTGAAAAGGCTTGACATTCAGGCTGTGGATGGAGTCGAGTCTCCCGCGGGGGCCGTGAAGCCCATGTGCTCACTGGCCAGCCCAGTAAACCTGAGATGCCACAAAAGGCACTGGCCTCCTAGCCAAGGGGCCCTTGCACTTCTCTAAAGCACACGTGTTCCCCACTCGTCCGATCCCGAATGTCTTCGATTTTACACGCGCTCGTGTGTCACAGAAGGCGGAGAGGAGCTGGCGCCAGTCCTCAAAGCTCATCTGAGACCCTGGACCTCCACGAGAGGACTTCACAACGGCTGTGGAAAATCGGAGTGAAAACAAGGAGGCTGTTTCTGTGCGATCTTTTCCATAACACGTGGGAAATACACTTGCTGAAAAACATGTGGACTCAAATCCCTGCGTGAGAGTAAATTTTTATCTTTAATTCTATTTTTTCCACTAGTTTGTTTTTTGTTTTGTTTTGTTTTCACAGGCAGAGTGGATAGTGAGAGAGAGACAGAGAGAAAGGACTTCCTTTTTGCCTTTGGGTCACCCTCCAATGGCCGCCACGGCCGGCGCACTGCGCTGATCCGAAGCCAGGAGCCAGGTGCTTCTCCTGGTCTCCCATGGGGTGCAGGGCCCAAGCACTTGGGCCATCCTCCACTGCCCTCCCAGGCCACAGCAGAGAGCTGGACTGGAAGAGGGGTAACCGGGACAGAATCCGGGGCCCCAACCGGGACTAGAACCTGGTGTGCCAGCGCCGCACGGCGGAGGATTAGCCTAGTGAGCTGCGGCGCCGGCCTCCACTAGCTTTTGGAAGTCTCCTCGTGTGTACTAGCTTCTGGGCAGTGCACAGGCACCTGTGACATGGGTACTAGTGTCTGTTTTCCAGATGGAGAAACCAAGACCGTGAGAGGGAAGGGGATTGGTGGACAGGCTCACGCCAGGGAGAAATGAGAGAGGGCAGCGCTGTGGCCGGACCGGCTCTGACCGCACTGGGGGCTCTGGGGGTGACCGTCCCGCCCGCCCAGCTCACACACTTCTCTCCTAAGCAGCAGCGGGGACTGGGGGCCCAGGGCTGCTCCGAGACACATTCCTTCACTTTCGCTTAGTCTCCATGCCCGGGGCCAGGGGCTGCACCCAGGCCTGGGGTCTTCCCACAGAGGACGGGGATTAGCCAGGCAAAGCCTCACTTGATTGGAAAATAACTTCCCGCCAGGCTGCTTTCTGGCTCCGAGCCTCTTCCTTCCAGCTCTGCCGGAGTCTGGCCCCGGGATCGGCGCCCTCGGGGTGGTCCTTCCTCCTCCAGGAGACCGGAAATTACCAAAGGAACACCAGGGGGGTGCTGAGCAGGCCCCCTGATGGACGGCAACTAATTAATGTTTTCAGAAAGTTTAAAGACCCAAGCAGCCAAGTGCCAAGACCCCAGGTGGGCTCCGGGAGGGTGGGTGTGCCTCGGCCTCTCGGTGGCCGCGCCTGCGCACTGGGGAGTAGGCGTCCACGGCATCTCTGGGTGTGTTCAGCGTGCTGCTGGCTAAGCACTCGGAACCTGACCCGTGTATGGCAGCGAGTGGGGACGGGATGGCCGCTGGAGCCCTGGGCCACTGCGAGGACACTGGCCGGTGCTGTCCCTGTTGGTTTCTGGGAGGGTGTCCAGGTCGTATCTGATAGTTCTGTTCATGGTGGCTTCCCAGGGGACAGATGATAGCGCCGGGCAGGGCGCGTCGCACACTCAACAGTCAGTCCATCACGCGAGCCTGCCTGTGATCAAGTCCCAACAAAATCCTGCGTGAGCTTCCCTAGTGGGCAGCGCGCCGAGGAAACTCACACGTCCATGATGCTCGGGGTGGAACCCTCCCGCCTCTGCCCTGCGCATCTCCAGCTGTGGCCGCCTGGAGTCTGCAGTCCCTCCCTGTAATAAAGCCTAACTGTGAACCACATCCTTGTGGGTGGTTCTCACAGAACGACCGTGCAGGGGGCACTCACGGGGCCCCCTGAACTCGCTGCTGGTCCTCTCCCTGGGCCGTCCTGGCTGCACGCCCACGGTGAACCCAGTGACCCACGCTGGGAAGCAAAAGCACACAGAGGGAGGCGGCCAACGCCGGCAGTAAGTAGAGTGCTCTTCAGACAAGAGCTCCTGGGTACCTCTGCTTACAAATCTGTAAAATGGGACCCAAGGTGCTAGCCTCTCTAGGTTGTGACCTGCCTTAGGTCTCGCAGCCGGGGTGCGAGAGCATGGGCTTTGCACACAGTACACTCTACCTCCCGGGGGCTGACGTCAGCTTTGGGGTGAGACAGAACGCACCCCAGAAGGTCTCGTTCAATGGGAAACGCCATTTTAAACATCTTAATCATCTCAATAGTAAATGTGGATCGAGTCTCACCAGCACGCAGGGAGATGTGGGACGATGTCACCCAGCGCTGCCTGGGCCCGTCCTAAGAATGGTCCGGGTGCTCACAGCGCCACTTCCAGTCCCGGGCCCTGCCCAACAGGACTCAGGCTCCAATCGGAGTGCCAGTGTGCCTGCCTCATCCCTGCTGTCCAGACGGGAGGGGCCGGGCGGGCCCAGCTAGGCTCACGGCCCTCATCCCTAAGTACATGATGCAGGGGTGGCCACAGCTGCCCGCTCCCACCTGGGTACGGGAGTTGACGGGCCCAGCACCACGACCCAGGGCCCCGCCAGCCCCGACGACCAGCGGCACTGAGGACACACTGGGTGCAGCCACTCTGCCACAACCTGCAGTGCCTGTTAGAAATGCAGCCGACAGAGCAGAGGAAGGAAAGCCCCAGGCCAGCGTGGCACCTGCCAATGCACAGCTCACCCTCGAGAAACACCTGAGGCACCCAGAAAGCTGCACGCATGTACACACACACATGTACACACACACACACGCATGCACACCTATAGGGACCCTGCTGGGCACCGCATGTGCTACACACGTCCCCATGTAATGTCACATGTCGGGGCTAACCGTGCTCCCAAAACCGGATGTTGAAGCCCTAACCCCCAATGCCTTCATGTGACTGTGCCTGCAGACAGCGCGTTTGAAGAGGTGACTAAGCTAGAATGGGGTCTTTTATGGTGGACTCCAGGCCGGTCCACTTGGCGTTCTAAGGAGGGGCGACCAGGATAGACAGTGAGACCAGGAGTGTGGGGGCACAGAGAGAAGACGCAGTAAAGGGGCAGCCACCTGCGAGCCAAGGAGAGCGAGGCCTCGGGGACACCGACCCTGCGGGCACCCTGGCCTCAGACCTCTGGCTGCAGGACTGGGAAAGTTCACGAGGCCATCAAACACGTGCACTAGGGAGAAAAGGATGCATGGGCTTCAACCATGTTCTGCACCCACACACTCGCGCCTCCACTTCCCAGGAAGTTCCTGCAGTCACCCGCGCTGTGGTTCTGCGCAGAAGGACCCGGAACCTTCCTCCGACGTAGGCTGGGCCTGCCTCCCCCACTCCTCAGGGACCACGGCCACGCCCCTCCCCGAGCCAGCTTGGCTGCCGGACTTACTGCAGTGCTTACAGGTTTCTGAACACGGAACAGATTTAAAACCGTGCCATGCAATGATTGGTACTGGGTTCCCGTCTCTTCTAAACTGTTCATTACTGGCTTGGAAGGGTCACACTCCCAACTCCACTTCCCTCCTTTGAGTTTCTGGTATTACGTGACAATTCTTGGGGACACACACTGTATGTCACAGCGCTGGTGCTGTGGCGCAATGGGTCAAGTCCCGCCTTTGAGGGCAGTTTACCCTAACAGCACGGCTTCCAGTCCCGGCTGCTCCACTTCCCATCCAGCTTCCTGCTAATGCACCTGGGAAAGCTGCAGAGGACGGCCCAATGCTTAGGTTCCTGCTGCCCGCTTGGGAGACCCTCTCTCTCCATAACTCAAAAAATAAATAAATCTTTCAAATAAATAAATCTTAAAAAAGGACAGTCCGGGCCGGCGCCATGGCTCACTAGGCTAATCCTCCACCTGCGGTGCCGGCACCCCAGGTTCTAGTCCTGGTTGGGGTGCCGGATTCTGTCCCGGTTGCCCCTCTTCCAGGCCAGCTCTCTGCTGTGGCCCGGGAGTGCAGTGGAGGATGGCCCAAGTGCTTGGGCCCTGCACCCCATGGGAGACCAGGAGAAGCACCTGGCTCCTGCCATCGGATCAGCGCGGTGCGCCAGCCCCAGCGCGCCGGCTGCGGCGGCCGTTGGAGGGTGAACCAACGGCAAAGGAAGACCTTTCTCTCTGTCTCTCTCTCTCACTGCCCACTCTGCCTGTCAAAAAAAAAAAAAAAAAAAAAAAGACAGTCCTATTTGAAGCACTTCCTGTAAACCCATTCCTTTAATGCCCAGTCTTCCAGCCCTAAGAAGCAGATGGGATTCTTACCTCCGCTTCACAAACGAGGACAGCGGGGCACAGAGGCAGGAGGCTCACCCACAGCCACGCAGCTGGAGGCAGGCAGAACCGCAAGGCGAGCCCGGGGCTCCACTGCTGGCACACGGGGAGGCGGTGCAGGTGGGGGCACAGGAAGCAATGGCCCCCACTCTCCTCCCTGTGGCACCCTGCAAGTGAGGCCCCCCACTCGCTTCTGGGCGCCCAGTCCGGGAGGGCTTCCCGGTGCCCCTGGCAGCACGTGAAACCGATTTCACTCCCTGAAGAGCAGGAGCTGCTGGGCTCCGCAGACGTTGCGTGGGGTGGAGCCTCCCTACGGCGGATCTTGGCTGAGGACATCGTGGCTGAGTCAGCCGACGACTGCAGGGCTTAACACCTGGATCCACGCGAATGCCTCGCTGAGAACACGTCCTGACACGCCCTGCTGCCACCTGTGTGGCGCAGGCCCCCCAGGGCACACCCACCTGCCCTACTGCTGGCCCACGACACAGCGTCGGCCACGTGCTGGCTGAGCATTCGGTCTGGCTCTTTCCAACACGCACTCAGGGTGCAGTCAGGCAAAGCACTTAGATCATCAGAGAGAGGACTGGGCGGCTCCTGGCTATTAGCCCCTTCGTTCACTCATTTAAAAATAAGCCCAGGGGCCGGCACTGTGGTGTAGCAGGTAAAGCCCCGCCTGCAGTGCCAGCATCCCATGTGGGCGCTGATTCGAATCTCGGCTGCTCCACTTCCGGTCCAGCTCTCTGCTGTGGCCTGGGAAAGCAGTAGAAGATGGCCCAAGTCCTTGGGTCTCTGTGCCCATGTGAGAGACCCAGAGGAAGCTCCTGGCTCCTGGCTCTTGGCTCCGGATCAGCTCAGCTCTGGCCGTTGCAGCCAGCTGAAGAGTGAACCAGCGGATGGAAGACCTCTCTCTCTGGCTCTACCTCTCTCTCTGTGTAACTCCAACTTTCAAATAAATAAATAATCAAAAAAAAAAAAAAAAAAGCCCGAACAGTGCACAGGACACATCCCGTGTGTCTGTGCTTGGTGCGGGAGAGAAACCACCAAACACAGAGGGCTGGTCCACACCCTGGGAAACACATGGGAAGACCGGGGTGGCAGGAGAGGGCTCTCTGTGGGAGGGGCCGTGCAGGGGCCCAAGACCTTCCTGGGTGGAGAGAGGAGTCGCAGCAGGAGCATGAAGGCCCAGTGGGACGTTAGCAGGTAGGGAGAGAAGCCGTTCCCCGTAGAAGAGCGAGTGCGAGCAAAGACTGGGAGGCTAATGACGGAAGGTTTGTGCCACGGTTTGGACGTGGTGTGAGTGTGTCTCCCGAAGGCTCACGGCACGGGCTAGAAGCTGGGTGCCCGGTGTAGCAGCAGCAACGTGGAGGAACCTGAAGGGTTGGGTCGCACCCTTGGAAGGGATTAACGTAGTTCTCACGGGACTGTGTTAGTTCACTCCAGAGTGGGCCCGGCCACTCCCCAGTCTCTCTCTCATGGGCTCCGGCTGTGTGATGCCACCACCAAGAGGCCCTCCATCGACAGTGATGTCAGCACTGAGCTGCTAAACCTCCAGAACTGTGCACACACCTACTTCCTCCATAAGGGCCCACTCTCGGGTATCTCGACATAGCAACACAAGACCAGCTAAGACCACGGATTCTGAGACCCACCAAGCCCAGGTTCCCTGGCAGGGGAGGGAGAGGAAGTGCGTCTGGTTCCCCGAGAGCCCCTCAAAGAGCCACTGCCCAGGGGAGGGGCGGCCTCAAGCACGGGGGTGCCCCCGGTCCTCACAAGGAGGGCGAGAGCGCGGTGGGAAATGCCTCTGAGCAAACAGGGTGTGTGTCCACATGCATGTGCAGTACTGTGTACATGTGGTAAGCAGTGTGCGCTGTGTACACACGCAAATGTACGTGTAATGTGCCGAGGTGTATATACACGTATGGGTAGCACACACGTGTGCTGTGTATGGCATTATGTATGTGGTGCAGACATACGCAGATGTCCATGTAATGTGTGGAGTTGTGTGTAGAGTCACGTGTAGTGCTGTGTACATGCGCTATGTAGTATGTGTGTACACATACACAAGTACATGAAATGTGTAGAGGTGTGTATACATGGATGTGTCATGTACACACATGTGACATGTGGTATGTATGAGAGGTGTATATGGTGGGAGTATGCAGCACCTGGAAGATGGGTATGTGCTGTGTAGTGTGTAGGCTCTGTGTAAGGTATGTGTGGTGTGTTGTGCACATGGGGGTTGTGTGGGTGGTATCTGTGAGGGAGGTATACATAGGGGGTATGTCTGTGCTATGTGGTGTATGTGTTATACATGTGTGTGGTGTGCAGGTATGTGGGGGGTGCATGTGGAGGTGTGTGCATGTGGTGGTGTGATGTGTAGGTATGCGGGGTGCATGTGAGTATGTGGGGTGCATGTGTGTGTGTGTGTGGTGTATGGTATATGTGGGTACATGTGTATGTGGTATATCGTATATGTGGGGTGCATGTGTGTGGATGTATGGCATATGTGAGTACATGTGTGTGTGGTATGCAGGGTACTTGTGGCTATGTGTGGTGTATGATATATGTGGAGTGTGTGTGTGTGGTATATGGTATGTGAGGTGCATGTATGTGTGTGTGGTGTATGGTATGTGTAGGGTACACATGTGTGGTGTATGGCATATGTGGGGTACATGTGTGTGTATATGGTGTATTGTGTGTGGCATGCATGTGTGTGGTGCATGATATATGTGGGGTACACACGTGTGTGTGTGGTATGGCCCATATGGGGTACATGCATCTGTGTGTGTGGTGTATGGTATGTGTGTGTGGTGTATGGCCCAGGCGGGGTACACACGTGTGTGTATGTATGTATGGCCTATGTGGGTCATGCGGGGAGCACCTAGGGTCAGTGCTAAGCGGGGCCAGCAGTGGGGCAGAGGAGAACCCGGCCCAGCAGCAGCACAGAGGTGGCTCCCTTTGGCCCCGGGGACAGCGCAGCGCCAGGTGAGCTCACGGAGCCGGGCTGTGGAGCTCTGCTCCGCACACAGGGCATGACCTCAGGGGACGCAGAGGAGGACATGCGGGGACAGAGCGCGTGGGTACGGCGCATGTACTTCCAAGGACACAGTGGACGCCCCACCCAGCTCTGCCCCGGCCCCTCCTGGGACTTCCAGAAAGGGCAGGGAGGAAGTGGGGGAGCTGCATTCCCACAGAGCAGCTGGGGGCCGGCCGCAGGGCGCCTGCTCCGCCTGCTGCAGGCCTGGCGGGTGGGGGAGGGGTGGGAAAGGAGCCTGCACACAGGCGCCCTGGCGGGGCTGTGTGCTCCCGGGGGACTCCCGCTGGCCAGCGCAGGCGGATACCTGTTCCCAGCCAGGAGCAGCTGCTGGGGAGTCCATTAAGGACTAAAGTCCATGCCGTCCACACTCGGAGCCCCTCCCTGCACCCCTCAGCCCCGGAGCCCTCAGCCCCAGCCCCGCCAGCCCGTCCAGCTGCACCTGCCTCCCCCTCCCCACCCGATCCCGGCACTGCCCCCTCGGCTGCTGCACACTCGCAGCTCCTCCGGCACAAGCTGTCGTGCTGCCTGGCACATCCACCTCCACCTCCGTCTCAAATTCCCTGGACGCCTGCCCAGCTCTGCCGGGGACAGGGAGGGGCTCCGCCTCTCTGCTCCCCACTATGGCAGCAGCCGGAGCCCTGCGCCATGCTGGCTTCCTCCTCATGCCTGCTGCGCACCCGTGGGTGTCCGGCACACAGCAGGTGTTCAGTGAGCCCGGCGTGCCACTCATTCATTCCATTCTGCATTTATCTGCTCACTAAAAGAATTGAGGCCACACGCAAATCAGGCTAAGGATTCAAATGTGGCATCACACTGTCCGATGCGTGCACACGGCCAGGCCCCAAGTAGCTCATGCTCGGTCACTCAAGAAGAGAGGCGTGGGCAGGGTGACCACCGTTGTACCTTGCAGTCCATTTCATGGGTCAGGTCAGCGCTAAGCACTATCACGTTGTGCAGCAAGACAGGGTGGGGGAAAATCCTTGGGGGCTGGTGTGACCACGGGAGGCTTCCTGGAAGAGGTGTCTTTGAGTTAGATGTTGAGTGACTACAAGCCCATCGTCCAGACGTAATCCAGTGGACTCTCACTATTCGCAGTAGTTACGCTGTATAAAGTCGTCATGAATGCAGAATGAGGCATTATGGAGCCACTGATCCCAGAGGAAACTCAGGCTTAGGTTCCCGCTAACCTCTGGGGCATGTGTGCGTATGCGTGTGCATGTGTGCGTGTAAATTTTCATTCCACTTTCTTTTGAGGCAGACAGAAAGAAATCTATCTGCTAGTTCACTCTCCAATGCAGTAACCAGGGCTGGGCCAGACCAAAAGCAGGAGCCTGGTCTCACTCTGGGTCTCCCGTGTGCATGGCACGACCCCAGGCACTTGTTGCCCGTTGCCTCCCAGGGTGTGCGTGGCAGAGAGCTGGAAGTGGAGGCAGAGCCGGGACTAAGCCAGGCACTGCAACATGGTAGGCAGGACCCCAAGCAGTTTCTCAGTCCCTGCGCCAAGCGCCCGCCCAGCCACCCGTCACCATGTTTCTGTAAGTGGCTGCTCTGCACTTTGTTTTATGTGCGTCTGTTTGCTGGATATACGTACTTGACCCATGAACTCTGACCCCACTGCTGACCACACTGCAAATGGTCCCCGAGCACAGCTCGCCTGGCACACATTCTCCCTGAGTTACATCACAGCCCTTTGCACTTCAGCAAGAGACTTCAAACAGCAAAATCACCAAGAACAAACGCACAAAGATTCAAAACACCGGAGCACCGCTGAGACTCCGAGCCTGTCCTGGGGGAGCTGGGAGAGCGAGGCAGAAGCAGCGTCCTGTCTGACCTTGCGCACGCCAGGGGACTCGGTTTCCTTGCCGCTCTGTGCGTGTCCACGAGGGACCTCACAGGTGCCCTGCAGATTGGTGCCAGAGTCACAAACGGTGCAGGGAGCTGGCAGGCCGGGCCACGAGGAACTCGGGAGTGAGGAGGGTGGAGGGCAGCTCACGGCAGGTGCTGCCTGGCGCTCGAAGCCTGACGTCTCACGGGACCTGGGCTTGTGTCAGGGTGGGACGGCTCCTCCAGGTCCTAGCCCATCTGAAGCTGCAGGAACGCTGGACCCCTTGGCCAGCCCTCCCCAGACAACCCAGAGACCCCCGACACCCAGTCCCTGCAAGTCATCCCCGGATTCTCGCTGCCCTGGCTGCCCCAAGATTCCAAGTGGACCCCAAGAAGGAACGGATCCAGACAGCCTGCACGTGGCCCCCTCTCCCGGATGCCTTCTCTGGGAATCTCTGCTCCGAGTGGCCACTTGGCTCTGGGCTCAGGAGAGCTGGCACCAAACACCTGATGGCAGGTGCTGGGGCCAGGCCAGGGCCCCCGCCAGTGCTCCCAGACCTCCCTAAAGCAGAGACTCCACTTGCCACGCATCTCCCCACACCACATGGGGAGTCAACAGCCAGCACAAGCCACCCCCTGCGCAGATGTGCAAAAGTGGCCTCAGAGCTGGGCTCCGGGGGAAGGGAGGCTCGGCCCAAGCTGATGCTCCCCCAAAGCCCTGGGCCCCACCCGTGGTGAACCCAATTTTTGTCCTGGCTATGAAAACTCAACTTCCCCTTGAATGTTCTGCTCAGCACGAGAGCCGCCACGAAAGGGAAGCAAAATAAACATGCGTCCAACGTGAAGGCGGCAGCTCAGCCGGCCACGGCCTGAAACAACCACCAGGGTCAGGTGTCGGCCAGGAGACCCCAGCAAGGGGGGCGCCATTTCTCCAGAGCTGTGGAGAAGCCCACCTGGGCAGGCTGGGCCCCAGGGCCTCAGAGACAGTGTCTCACCCCTGCTGGGGAACTTCCGGGCTTAGGGAGGGGCAGGGGCCACGGCCAAGGTCACAGCGCTTGTCCTTCTGGGAGGCAGAGTGAGAGCAGGGCTGGGCCGCAGAGGCCGGCTCAGAACCACACGCAGCATGCGCTATTCCTGGCCTCAGCCTGTGGCGCCCACGCCAATGGCCCAGGGGACATGGCTGCCAGGGGGCGGGAGCGCAGTTAGCCTGTGTGATCCAGACGCTGAAGTGAGAGCGGGGGCAGCCATGGGGACTGGAAGCCCCTGCCCCCTTCACCACCACCAGAAGCCCCAAGATGCACTTGGACATGAGCGCACAGTGAATGGGGACATGCCCGGGGCAGGGTGGGGGTGGGGTGGAGCGAGAGAGACAGGCTTTGGGAGCCCAGAGCAGCCACAAGAGGAGTGGGGTGCTGGGGAAAAGGGGGCCTCCTACACCCTGGGCTTCCACTCCCAGTGGAAAAGGGAGAGCTGTGGAGTCTGCCTCGTGGGGTGGTGGTGAACGTGGCATGAGCTAGTGCCATCGACATCATCACCGTCACCCCCACACCAGACTCTAAACCCCAAGTCCAGAGCAAATGCCACCATGCCTGCCCGATCTGGATTCCAGCCCTCCTTGTTCACTCCACGGCTGTACAACCCTGACCCAGTCCTACAAAAGGTCCCGTCTGTACCCTGGGGACATTCGCAAACCCGCCATGCTTGGCAGGGGAAGGCACTCTGTGACTATCTGGTCTCGGGCCAGCGCTGTGGCATAGCCAGTAAAGCCGCCACCTGCAGCACCCGTATCCCCTATGGGTGGGGTTCGAATCCCGGCTGCTCCACTTCCAATCCAGCTCCCTGCTGTGGCCTGGGAAAGCAGTGGAAGGTGGCCCATGTGCTTGGGCCCCCGACACCCACGTGGGAGACCCAGCAGAAGCTCCTGGCTCCCGGCTTCTGGCTTCAGATCGACCCAGCCCCAGCCATTGCAGCCATGTGGGGAGTGAGCAGCAGATGGAAGATTCTCCCTCTCTGTGTCCCTGGAAAATGCAGGATCCAAGGCTCATATCCAGGCTCCCCGTGTCTGTGAACGTCACAGGACGGCAGCCAGCTCCGTGAGCCCGTGTGCTTGGGACAAAAGCAGCGTGATGGTTAACACCATGCATCAACTTGCTGGGCGACCAGCACCTGGAGGTTGAGTCCATTTTTCATACACAATTAACACTGCCCTCGGCCGTCTTTGAGTGAAGCAGGCCGCCCCCACCCGGGATGCGGGCTGCCCAGCCCATCAGTTAAGGCCTTAACAGAACAAAGCCGGTCCTGACCTCCTGTGGGCAAACAGGAATCCTGCCAGCGGCGGAATGGACTCTTCCCTGCATCTTCCACCGGCTTCCCGGACTGGAAGTCCCCACCACCGCGCATGCATGATTCTCTCTCTCCATACGTGTGTGTAGATATGCACATGCACACAAACATACACACACACCCAGCGGAGGCTGACTCATCCGTACAGGCGTGGCCGTGGCACGTGCGGGCAGCGCGCAGGGGAGGAGAGAGGCTGCACCTTCCACCCGCCCCCCATCAGTCGCCTGCCACAGCCCCAGCCGGCTCCTTTTCGCTTCCGGGTGAGCAGCATTCTGAGCTGGCTGGGATCAGAAGGGACGGGGCATTCTTTTCGTGCTCGGACAGAGCCCTGGCGCAGGCCGTAGAAGGAGGAAGGGCCTCCCTGTGACCTTCTCCAACCCTGAGCAGAAAAAATGCTGATTTAATGAGCCTGAGTTTGGATGTAATCAGATTTTCTCTATGGCAACAGCTCCACGACACAGCCCCTCGGGTCAGGTTGCTGCAAGCAATGACCAGCCGTCCCTGGTGCGACTGGACATTTCACACACCGGCCCCTGGAGAAGCCGCCAGCCACCCAGGAGACCCCACAGCCTGGCCCAGGGCGGTCACACCGGGTCCCCAGCTGTCGCCCAGAGCCGTGGGAGGAAGCAAGCAGAACTGCGGCCTGGGGTTTGAGCTGCACGGGTAAAAGCGCACCTCCCCTTAGATGGGTGGGCCTACTCTACGGCGGGGCCAGATGGCATGACCCCAGGCAGACGGAGAGGTCCAGACCCAGCCGGAGTCTGCGATGAAGGTCCGGGTGCTCTGTGCTCCTACCCTGACTTTCAGGCCTTCAAAGGCTTGTCTCTGGTGACAAGGAAGGAGGTGTGACGCCCTTGACCATGGCCCACAAGCTCTGGCAACCTGAACGCCCAGGAGCCCACCTGGCTCCCTCAAGGGTCCACAAGGTTCACGCTCGTCCTGCATGGGGTGGAGACACTCCGGGGAGGCCACTGCACCTGCCAGCCACAAGCCGAGGCAGGGGCAGGAGATGGAGTTCCAGCCAACAGAAAGACAGCGGGGGGGTGGGGGACAGGTTCTGTAGCTCCCCTTTCAAATAAACAAACAGATCTGTAAAAATAAAACGTAGACGTTTTAAAATTTATTTATTTGTAAGGCAGAGTGACAGAGAGAGAGAGAGAGAGAGAGAGAGAGAGAGAAACTCCTCCATCTCCTGGTTCACTCCCCCAATGCCCACAACCACCAGTGCTGAGCCAGGCTGAGCCAGGAGCCAGGAACAGCATCCTGGCCTCCCAACCGGGTTAGCAGGGAGCCCCAAGGGCCTGAGCCATCATCCACCGCCTCCTAGAGACACGTCGGCAGGAAGCCGGACCAGATGCAGAGTAGCTGGGACCCGAACCCATCACTGCACTGTGGGATGCAGGCGTCCCACACGGAGACCTAACCCACGGCTGCAGAGCACCCACCGCCATTCGCTCTGAGTTCACCAAACAACCGGGTTCTAGCGCTACATGCTGAAGAACCAGGCAGGCCTGGGCCCTGCCCATGGGGAGCTCACAGTCTCGTGGGAGAGAAGGGAGACCAAACCCAAACCGATCAATGAGCGGTACGTGCAGGCTATTCACGGAGCTCCCGACCGACAACGTCGGGGCTGAGGCACGAAGCCTCCCGGGCCCCTTCGTGTTCATGCTGTCTTTGGACAGGCAAACGCTCCCAGGCTTCTGAATTCAACAAGCAAAACAAAGGTGGGTGCCCCCCCCCACCCCGCTTCTCTCCAGCCAGCCCGTCTCTCCCCCCAAGCCACCGGCTGGCAGTGGTTTGTGCGAGACTTCACAGAAGTGTTCTGACTTCTCCAGTCAAGGGCACACGCTGCTTGCACACATCTGCACAGTTTAGCCCTGTGGGACTGGAGAGGGAGGGGAGAACATTCCAGAAAGAGGCACCAGCAGGTGAAAAGCTCCAGAGGACGCGTCGGAAGGCTCTGAGGAGGCAGGGAGGAGAGCTAGGGGAGGCCCCTGTCCCCCAGAGGCCAGTCCTGGGGTCGGTCAGCGGACGGGCACCCCTCCCGCCCTGCCGCAGGCATACATCCAGGAGAGCTCGCTGGGTCCTCACCCCTGCCCTGCAGGACCCTGCCTCAGGGGCCAGGCCCTGGCCTTGTCCGGGACCAGGGGGGAGGCACTGATCAGGCTGTAACTGGGAGCCGCACGTGCCAGCTTCTGTCACCAGACAGGGCCTGGCGCCCCAGTCTGCGGCCAGCTCACTCCTGGATAAACGATGCCCCCAGCGCAAGGAGGCATGGTCTGGAAAGAAAGGCCCAGAGATGCGTGTGATGGATCTGAGATGATCAACACCCAGCCCGCAGCCGCACAGCACAAGGCCGGGTCCAGGGGCTCTGGCCGCCCTGAGTGTCTTAACTGGCCACCACGGATCATGTGAGTGGGGGTCTGATCCAGGCTTCTACGAACCTGCCCTCCCCCCTCGCCACGGCCTCCACTCAGACCACACACCTTGAGTCAGTCACAGCAGCAGCCGTCGCAATGTCTTAGACCCTTACTGTGTGCTAGAGCCAGGCTTCATAGGAAACCGTGGCCCAGGACCCCCGTGAACCTTACAAAGACCCCGTCCCATCTGCTCAGTCCTGGGCCACACAGTGCAGACGTCTGAGTGTGACCTCTCACCTCGTCACAGCTGAACACAGGCCAGATCCTTCACGCACGAGGCTTGTGAGATATTTTATGTCTATTTTTTGTTTATTTTCATTTTATTTCAAAGGCAGAGGCACAGAAAGAGAATCCTGTCTGCTGGTTCACTCCCCAAACGCCCTCATCAGCCAGGGCTGGGCCAGGCCAACCGAGGAGCCTGGGACTGCATGCGGGTCCCTCACGTGGCTGGCAGGGACCCAAGTCCTTGGGCCAACACCTGCTGCCTCTCCGGATGCACACGAGCAGAAAACTGGCATCGGGAGCAGTGGAGCCAGGACGGAACCTGGGCACTCCCACACGGGATGCGGGCACTCCCACACGGGACATGGGCACTGCAACACAGATGCCGCACTCCCACACGGGATGCGGGCACTCCCACACGGGATGCGGCACTCCCACACGGGATGTGGGTACTCCCACACGGGATGCGGCACTCCCACACGGGATGCTGGCACTCCCACATGGGATGCGGCACTCCCACACGGGACGCTGGCACTCCCACACGAGACGCTGGCACTCCCACACGGGACACGGGCACTCCCACACGGGACGCGGGCACTCCCCCACGGGACGCGGGCACTCCCACACGGGACGCGGGCACTCCCACATGGGACGCGGGCATTCCCACACGGGACGCTGGCACTCTCACACGGGATACGGCACTCCCACACGGGATGCGGCACTCCCACACGGGACGCGGGCACTCCCACACGGGATGCGGCACTCCCACATGGGATGCGGCACTCCCACACGGGACACGGGCACTCCCACACGGGACACGGGCATTCCCACACGGGATGCGGCACTCCCACATGGGATGTGGGCACGCTGAGCGCCGACCTCCACTGCACTCGCAACGCTCGCTCTTCGGTGACAGTTCTTGGGAAGAGCCGCAAGCAGAGTCAGGTTTTCACCACCTCTGTGTCGTAACTCCGCTCTGGCTCACCAGCCTGCCTCCCTCTACTGCCTTGTAATATTTCCCTCTGCTAGAACCTTCCTCGCCCGCATCCACGGTCCAGCCCCCCGGACCCACCCACTCAGTCCTGCCTGCTCTGGCCCGGCTCTCTGCACACCTGCCCTCCCCCTCCCGTGCTCCACTGCTCGATGCCTGCTGGCTCTGGTACCCATCCTGCCCTGCACTGCGGGACCACACCTTTCAGACTACGTGGCACCCAGTGCCGTGGAGTTAGCTGGTGTTTTTACTGCCCCAGCCCACGATCCCAGGCTCAGGCCCATGATTAGCCACCATCGTGTAATCTTGTGGCCAAGTAGCAAACACAGCCCTCAGGGAGCCGCCCGCCTCGGCCCAGCCACAGCTGCCCTGCGTCACCTCCCTTCAAGCTCCTGGGCACCCAGCCCTGGCTGAGGGATGGGAGGGAGGCCTCTGCGGTCACTCCCAGGGCACTGCCGCCCTCAACCCCACACCACTCCCTAACAGACACCCAAGTACATCTCGCGTGGCTATCCTAACGTGGTCACGCGAAATCCGTGGCTGTCAACCTGGATGACGAGACCCCTGAGGACAACAGGCAGATCCTGGAGACACTTCTGGCCGCCCCAGTTGGGGCAGGGGTGCGACGCCACTGACACGTGCTGAGTGGAACTCCCGGCTGGGCTCCGCCAACACCAACCACAGCCCTGCGACAGAGGATTATCCCGTCCCAAATACGCACGGGGCAGGGGTGATTGAACAGAACGGTTAGGGACACATCTGTGTCAGGCCTGGTGGAACACGGGTGGCAGACCTGTGTGATTACAGAGATGGCACATGCCGAGCCGTGTGGAACGCGTCACACACAGACGGTCCCCCACTTACGACGTACGATTTCTCTACTTGGCGCACTCGGTAGAAACCAGAACTTAAATCCTAACCTGGACCTCTCCCCAGATGGGCACAGTGTGGTCCGGTGACCCCACGGTGAGGAGGGTGTCACCGAGCTCGGGTGCTCAGCAGCGCAGGCATCGACGTCTGATCCTCTCATCTACAACGGGTTCATCCGGACACTACCCCGCTGTCAGGAAAGGGCACATCGTCTCAGGGGGACCCTTCCGTGTCCCTGTGTCCAGCTCCGCCCCACAGGTGCCTGCAGTGTTCAGTGAGTCCACGCAGTAATCAGAGGGAGCCTGTCAGGGGAGCTGGCGGGACAGAGGTGATGTTCAGTGCCACAGCAGAGTTCCATGAGCCGGCCGGGTGAGGTCAGCACCCGATCCTTCCAAACACTTCAAGAATCCCCAACCCAATCCTCCGCCTGTGGCGCCGGCACACCGGGTTCTAGTCCCGGTCGGGGCGCCGGATTCTGTCCCGGTTGCCCCCCTTCCAGGCCAGCTCTCTGCTGTGGCCCGGGAGTGCAGTGGAGGATGGCCCAAGTGCTTGGGACCTGCACCCCATGGGAGACCAGGAGAAGCACCTGGCTCCTGCCTTCGGATCAGCACAGTGCGCCGGCCGCAGCACGCCGGCCTGGCTCCTGGCTTTGGATCGGCGCAGCATGCTGGCCGCAGAGCGCCGGCCGTAGCGGCCTCTTGGGGGTGAACCAATGGAAAGGAAGACCTTTCTCTCTGTCTCTCTCTCTCTCACTGTCCACTCTGCCTGTCAAAAAAAAAAAAAAAAAAAAAGAATCCCCAACCCTCCCTTACAGAATCTTTCATCAAGAGACTTGAGAGACAGAAGGAGCAGCCCATGGCAACATGCAACCTGCGGTAGGCATCGCTAATCAACCACAGCACTCCCCCACCCACCCTGGACAGACCCCAAGATCCTTCTGCCCTGAGCACTCCAGGCAGCCCCTGACAATGGATCGATGCGGGCCACTGACAGCCTGCGGCGCTCTCTGACCTGAGGGGGAGGGGAGCAGCGTGCAGACGAAGCCAGTGTGGGCATCCAACGTCAGGCTGACAGACTTCCTCCTCCAGCTATTTGCTGACGTTAGGGAATTACTTTTTTTTTTTTTTAATATTTACTTATTTATTTGAAAGGCAGAGTTACAGACAGGGTAGGAGAGAAAGAGAGAGAGAGGTCTTCCATCCACTGGTTCATTCCCTAGCTGGCCACAATGGCCAGAGCTGGGCCAATACAAAGCCAGGACGTGCAGGGTTCTGAGCACTTGAGCCATCTTCCACTGCTTTCCCAGGCCACAGCAGAGAGCTGGATCGGAAGTGGAGCAGCCGGGACTCGAACCAGCTCCCATATGGGATGCCGGCACTGCAGGCGGTGGCTCTACCCACTATGCCACAGCACCTGCCCCAAGGAATTACTTTTGTTTTAGGTGTGATCATGCTTATGAGAGCAATGGCACTCAGGAGAGAAGGGAGAGAGATTTTCCATCTAGTGGTGGAGTCCCCAAATGCAACAGCCAGTGAGGCCCAGCAGAAGCCCAGAACTCCATCAGAGTCTCCCCTCACAGGTGGCTGGAACCTACAGTGTCTGAGCAGGAAGCTGGATTGGAAGTGTGAGGTAGCTGGGACTCGAACCAGCATTTCAGTATGGGAGGCCGGCGAGCCAAGTGGCGGCTCAACCCACAGCACCACAGCACCTGCCACCCCGCCCTGTGGTCACGTTCATGAACGCCTCCATCTTTCACAGAAACATACTAGAATATGTGGGTGAGATGGTTCAGTGTCTGGAATTGACTTCCAAATCCTAAGTCCTAAGCAGTGGTGTGGGCAGAAGGCACGGCCACGCGATGGGATATTATTCAGCCATAAACAGCAACAAAGCACACGTTCCGGCCCAAAGACTAGTCCTACAACACAGACGGGCCCTGGACACCTCAGCGTGAGACTGAGGCGAACCGTCTCCTTCGTGCCCAATCCCTATTTCCTGAGAGGCCAAACCTGGTAAGACCCCGCCAGGGGGCTGGCGTTGGAGTGCGTGGGGTCAAGTTGTGCCTGATGCCACCGCATCCAGGACCGGAGTGCCGGTTTGCATCCCAGCTGCTCAGTTCCGATCCAGCTTCCTGCCAAGCGCCTAGAAAGGCGGCGGAGCTGGCCCAAGCCTTTGAGCTCCTGCGACGGAGACCCAGCCAGAGCGCCAGGGCCCAGTTTCGGCGTGGTCCAGTGCTGCAGGCATTTGAGGAGGGAACCAGCAGATGGAAGATCTCCCCACCCCACCCTCATCTCTCTGCCTTGCCAATGAACTCAATAAATCTTTTCTTAAAAGACCCCATCAAGGCCAAAAGCCCAGGTGGCTGCCACAGGCCCGGTCCTCCATGGCTCCCTTGTCACAGCGCACGAGGTAGCCAGCCGCTCCGCCCCCACGCGAGGCACAGCACCCAGCCCCTGCAGGGGGGAACCCAGCCACAAAAGCCTCCGGAAATCCAGAGCGAAGTTCCCCTCCTTTGGGGGATGTCTTTCGGGGATGCCATCTTCACAACGCGACCCTCCCAACAAAGACTCCTTAGCCCTCACATCACAGATGAGAGGCTGTCTCTCCCCCTCTGCAGTTTGCAAAGCTTCCCCGGTAAAACGGATCAGAGCGCTTAGCCCTCGCGGGGACATCCCCCCCCCCCCCATGCGCTCCGTCTGCTGACTGCACCTGTCACCCTGTCACCTGTGCAGCTGCCCCAGAGACAGCTGATCCTAGTCCCCAGCACCTGCAGAGGCCACTTCCATGCGCCAGAAGCAACTTTGCAAAGCAGTTGAAGTCAACCCTGGGTCGTCTGGGCAGCCAGAGAGGCAAGGCTAGGGGCTCTGGTGGAGGGAGACAGATGAGACGCCCACTGGCTCTGGGGTAGGAGGAAGGGAGGGAGGGGCCGCCAGCCAAGGAATGCAGGCGCCTCGAGGTGAGGAGGCAGACTCTCTCCTGCAGAAGCTTCCAGAGAGGAGCAGCTGGGCTGCCACCTGGGTTCTAGGCTGGGGGCGGGCGGGGAGGGGACTGCATCTGATTCCAGATCCACCAAACTCCAAGAGTGTGTGTGTGTGTGTGTGCGCGCGCGCGCGCGCGCGCGCGCGCATGCGCGTACACTTTGTATTTTTTAAAGTACTTATTTATTTGGAAGTCAGAGAAACACTTCTCACCCCAAGTGGCCACTGTGGCTGGGCCAGGCCAGCCCCAGGCCAAGCCATCGCCAAGAGCCAGGAACTCCATCCAGGTCTCACGTGTGCGTTGCAGGAGCCCTGGTGAGCCTCAGGCATCTCAGAAAGGGTCTTAACCGCATCGCCAAACGCCCGCCCCCACCTGCGCGTGTCTCCACACTCACTCGGCGACAATTCGCTCCAGCGGCCACGGGAAACTCACACAGCACCTTATGGTGCTGTGAGCCACTGACGCCAACAGCCGGCTCTTCTGTGCACCTGCCATCCCTACCCTGGTCCCCAGCACTCGGCAGGAGCCCCGCCCACACTGGCTCCATGAAGGACAGCAGCACAGGGCGAGGGAGCAGGGGAGTGGGGACGCTCAGGACGGGACACACACGTGGTCCTCAGGTCACACAGAACCTGCGACATCCTAACCCCCTCCCAGGCTCCGCCCTGACCTGACCAAACTCTCCTGTGCAAGTCTGCCTCCCCCAGAGAACCAGAACAATGAAAAAAGAAACCACCTTGGGAACAGGTGTAGCCGCAACAGCATCCCTGGTTGCTGGGGACAACAGTTGCCTCCCAAGCCGAGCCTGGGCGCAGCGCTTCCTGTCTGTCTGGGGCTGGGTGCCCCCCCGCCCATCCAGGAAACCACCTGTTCCACGGGAGCCACGCAGCCAAGCAGGGGCCCTGGAAACAGATGCCTCCGCCCCCACGGATCTGCCTGCCCACAGCTCCCGCCCTCCCCAGAGCTGACTAACAACTGGGACTTCGTGCCGCCTGTGCCAGAAAATAAATAAATAACCCTCGGCCCAGACGCCCGCATCCTCCTGGGGCCGGCACAGGCCAGAGCTCGCCTCTCGACTCTCCCCTCCCGGGGGGCTCCTGCTGGTAGGCGTGGCCCCAGCTGATCACTGCTACAGATAAACAGCAGCCGCCCGAGCAGGGCGGTGCAGGGCAGTGCAAACCTCACTGGGGAAAGACAAGCACGCCCGGCTCCAGAAAGCAACCTGGACCCACGTGAGCCAGAGCCCCCGAGAGGAGCTCCCACGGCCTGCGACCCAGTATCGCTCGGCCTAGAGACGTGTCCTCAAAGAGCTCCCGAAACGGGGACAAGGGCGAGCCAGCAAGAAGGCTGGGACGGAACAGGGCGGGGAGCCGGGCAGACCTGCACGATGGCTCGGAAGGAGAGTGCGTGGCCACAGGAGTGGTGTGTACATGCTTGAAACACGGGCAAAAGCGAAAGCAGGCTCCACTTCTGTATGTGATGAGCTGACACAGCCCACGCGTGCCCACTGTGTGCTGAGCATCAGGTGAGGGCTCCGCGTGGATTCCCACGACCCATTTAGCCTCTTGCAAGCTTGTAGCTTTACACCCATTTCACGGATGTGGGCACTGAGGCACGGACAGAACTCAGTCGGTGGCTCAAGTTCACCGGGGTGGTCGGTTCCCCGTAAATTTCTGTCTTTCACACACCACACCATTTATGTTAAAACTCTCGCCAAAACTCTTTTTCAAGGGAAAAAGCCTGAAAAGAAAAAGCATGAACAATGTAGGAGACCCAGAAGAAGCTCCTGGCGTCTGGCTTTAGATGGGTGCAACTCTGGCCGATGCGGCCATCTGGGGAGTGAACCAGCAGATGGAAGACTCTCTCTCTCTCTCTCTCTCTCTCTCTCTCTCTCTCTGTGCCTCTCCTTCTCTCTCTGCGTAACTCTGACTTTCAAGTAAAATAAATAAATCTTTAAAATGAAAACACGTGCAAACACTAACGCCCATCATTTCCGGGTGGTGCCATTTGCAATGACTTTATTTTCTCCTTCCTACGTTGGGTATTTTCTCTATTTTAGAAGCGGACGTGTGCTACTTTTAAAACCAGAAGCTACACTATTTTTGAAAGTCTCCTGAGATTTCATAGCCTCTTCTAGAACGGTTTAAAATAACGACAACATAAACACACACCAGCCACGAGGGCAGCTCCGCCTCCCGGGGCCCCCACACCTGCCCCTGCACCCCGACTCCAGGCTCCTGGCCCCCAGGAGGTGGTAGTTAAAGCCTTGCTCTGTGCCACATTGATTTTTCGCTCCTGTAGACAATGCCCTTGACTTTAAGTAGCTTCAGTCCAAGGCCCGGGCACAGCTCCTCCCCTGGGCACTCTCAGGCGCCTTCACCGCCCCGCGGCAGGTGCAGGGGAGGCGGGAACTGGGCGCTTCAACCCTGGTGAAAACACCAGCTCCCCAGGGAGCCAGGACTTGTTGGGAGCTGGAGAGACATCAGGCGGGATTATCAGAGACCAGCTCGGGGCTGGTGGGACAGCGCTTGGGAGGGCAGGCTGGGAGCGCACAGGACGCCCCCGTGGCGTGCGACAGGAGGCCCTGTGCTGCCCCTCCAGGGCAAGGCTAATTCAGCCCCAGCACAGCCAAGCATCGTGAACCCTCTGCCGAGTAGCAGCAAAACAGGCACCGGAGGCAGAGGAGCCTCAAGCCCGCACCCAGCCCTTCCCAGCCCAGAACGAAGCCCCCACAGCCGGGACAAACAGGAACTCACAAACACCCCGCAGTCCCCCCCCCCCATCTTCCTCCTGACTTCTCCGTGTCCCTCTGAGTCCTCACCCAGGCAGTCGCCTGCTCTGGTCCTCAGGTTCTGTCTCCAAGGCCAGCAGGTGGGAGGAGGCAGCAGGGCCCCGGGGATACCCGGGAAGCGCGGTGCCGGCAGGTGCACTGCCCCGCCCACAGCCCGCTCTGCTTTGGGAAATGAGAAGATAAAGCCATGGCGACCACAGACGCCCTGGCTGAGCTGCTCAGCGAGGCTGCGAACGGGGTCCGGGCTGCAGAGACCAGGCCGGGGTCTGCTCGGCACGGGAGGAGGAAGCCATCTCGCCCACTCCCTCCCGGCTCGCTCTCCCTCAGCATCCCGGGGGCCAGCCGCACCCCCTGGCTGCAGAGGCACAGAGAAGAAGGGGTGAGGGAGGGGTCTGGCTGGAGGCGGCCCCCAACCCCAGGGCGGCCCCTGCCCCAGACAGCCCTGAGGTGCCATCAACCCGCCAAGGAACAAAACACGGCTGGGGAGGAGCTGCAGTCATCAAGCATTTGCTAAGCACCTACTACGTGCCAAGCACTGCCAGGGGGAATCGGAAGTGACCTTGGACTGGGCCTCGTCAGATGCATAGGAGTTTTCTGGCCTGAAAAAAAAATCACCCAGGAGAGGCGCACGGGGACCAGGGTCAGGGTCCTCGTGCAGCCCCATGAGTGACGCACCCCGAGTGAATGACACGGCCGCTCAGGGCCGCCGCCTGGCTGGTCCCCTCCACCTCGGCAGCCCCTCTGCGTTGCTCCTCCTCCTCAGAGAGGCTCCCTGGCCACAAACAGCGTCCTCCACGTCCCCCACGCATGTCCACTTGTCACTACAACAACCACGAACACGTCACAGCATGATTATTTTTTTTTTTTTTGACAGGCAGAGTGGACAGTGAGAAAGAGAGAGACAGAGAGAAAGGTCTTCCTTTGCTGTTGGTTCACCCTCCAATGGCCGCCGCGGACAGCGCGCTGCGGCCGGCGCACCGCGCTCATCCAATGGCAGGAGCCAGGTGCCAGGTGCTTTTCCTGGTCTCCCATGGGGTGCAGGGCCCAAGCACCTGGGCCATCCTCCACTGCACTCCCAGGCCACAGCAGAGAGAGCTGGCCTGGAAGAGGGGCAACCGGGACAGAATCCGGCGCCCCGACCGGAACTAGAACCCGGTGTGCCGGCGCCGCAAGGCGGAGGATTAGCCTGTTGAGCCACGGCGCCGGCCAGCATGATTATCTTAAGGCTGGCAGAGGTCCCCCAGGGCCAACAGCAAGGCTCCTTCTGTCTTGGGGGGAGGGGCATCGTCTTCCGCCTGAAACTTCTAGAAGGCACCCACAATCCTTGGCTTCCCTCCAGCTTCGAAGCCAGCCACAGCCAGCTGAGTCTTTCTAAGCAGCGTGTGACTGCCTGGGTGGGCTGGGACCACCTGCCCCTCCCCGAGCCCTTAATCAACCTGCAGGGTCCCCTTTGCCGGGAAGGAGCCACTGCCACGAGTCCCAATGTTGGGACGCGCACATGTGTGAGGAGCAGCGGCCATGTCGCATGTACCCGGGCCCCTCGCCCCGCACGCTCTGACCCCTTCCCTGTCTCTGCTTCCCTCCACGCACTTCCAGCTGTTGAGGGGCTGTGCACCTGTTCGTGACCGCCCACCCCACTAGGACCTGAAGGTCCGAGCGAGCCAGGCTCGGGCTGTCCTCCCGCCACCGTGTTCCCAGCACCTGCAGCCGTGTCTGGTGCACAGCAGGTGCCGAGAGGCAGGGAGGCCCATGTGGCGGCCCACGTGGCGGGCAGGCCTACAGGCCTGCAGCCCTGGGAGCGAGCCAGGGCGCTTGCCCAGCTCCTGCCCAGGCAGGTCACGGCCACCAAACCCGACCTCCACACGGGGCTGATCAGATCCAACGCTAGCAATCGATCAGAATACACAGCAAAGGAGATCCTACAGGTGAGGAAAGAGGTGAGGGGAGGGGAGGCCCGGCAGCCTTCCGTCAAACACTGAACCCCGAAAGCAGATTACTGTGAAGCTGACGCAGGTGAGCCCCGGCTTGCGATGGGTGGCTCCCAACCAGCTCACTGCAAGTGGAAAACACACGCCACGCACCTGACCCACCAGGCCACCAGGCCCAGGGCACAGCAGGGGCAGAGGCGTCCAAGTCCAGTGGCCACGGACCACGGATGCTACGTCGGGAAACCCCAGGCCGCGCTGAGTGCGGAGAGGCCGGCTCCTGTGCGATGCGAGCTGCTCACAGGTCTCAAACCGATTCCATCTGCATCTTCCAGGTCACGAGGGAGACCCCAAACTCGAGTGGGGTGGATGTGCGTGGGGACGGCAGGATGGGGGCAGCGTGTGGCAGATGGTCTGAATCCCGCCCACGCACCGGCCAGAGTGCTGGGGGCTCATTTTGGGAACCACAACTTCAGCCATTTCTCCTATTGGTAAAAACCCAACGTCTCGTCTGTGGACGAAGTCAGGAGTACACACGGCGCAAACAGGAAAAGCACAGACACGCAGCAGTCCACCAGGTGGCGTGAGCCGGGGCCACCGGGGCTGTCCACGCAGCAAGGTGCTCCTGCCCCTCCCGGGGCTGGCAGAGGATCGGGGACCCGGAGGGGAGAGGCCAGCGTGCCGGCCACCCCATCATGCTCATTGCTGACCGCCTGGCGTGGTCGCCTGCTCAGCTGCAAGGTGGGGAGCCTGCTCCAGGCCCCAGGTGGAGGGCGCCGCGAGCCGTCATGTCCCCAGGGGTCCTCGGCCAGGCACACGCCCAGGCTGTGTGCAGAGGCGGCCGCTGCCCGTGGGTTCTGGGCCCGTCATGCCTGAAGTCTGTCCAGTGTTTTCAACACAGGGAAAAAACAAAAAGGAACTCGGAGACGCACCCAGCTGGCGAGTGGAGGAGCCCTTCCACGCCCGGCCCAGGACGCTCCCCAGGGACGTGGCTATGCTGACGAAGACCCCAGAGCCCGTGGGAAACGGGACAGTCCGCCCCGGGCTGCCTCAGCCAGGCCGTGTCCAGTAGGGGCGCCCCTTCCCACTACCCTGCCCTCGTGTGCACAGGCCCGGCCCCGCATTGCCTGGACCCTGGCTGCTCCGTGGCATGAACCCCTCCCAGAGTTAACCGTGGGGCAGGCCTGGGTCGCGGGGCCCTCCAGGGTGTGTCCTCTTCTCAGCCGGGACAGGAGGAACCATTACTGAAAACATGGCTCAAGGGACGGAAGTGGGCGGCGCTATGCTGGGCACACACCCTGTCGCATCATAGCAGGAACGAGGAACGAGGGACTGCGCTCATTTCACAGACGGGAAAACTGAGACCCAGAAGGAGCTAGATGCCGGTCATGAAGACACAGGAAACAGGACTCGTGGTACAGACTGTCTGCGCTTCCTCTGCCCATCAATATAAAGCTGTATTCTCAGTTTCCTACCTTCCTTGGAGTTAACTAAAACCATGTGACTAACTCTGGCCAATGAGATGTAAGCAGAAATGCCACGCGGCAGTCCCTTGCAACTTCTAACAGAACTGGCGTTTATCCTGGGACCTTTCTTCCCTCATCTTGCTGATGTCTGAACACTATGATACTGGCTGGAGCTCTGGCAGTCCTTTAGGACCATGAGGTCAAGAGTGAGTCCAGGGGAATGGCAGCGTAAGGAGCTGGATGGAGCCTGGGTCCTAGCAGGTTTTACCCGTGCACGGCCGCCAAGCCAGCCTCGGAAGCCCCGTGAGAAATGCGCTTCTGTCTACAGCTGTTACCTTGGGTTTTCTCTCACAGCCAATCCTAAGGAGCAGCAGAGTCCGGCCCAGGTCTGAGTGACTCCAGGCCCCCCCCCTTCACCAGGGACCCCAGAGGCAGAGAAAGCAAAGGCAGAGCCCCGCAGGCGTGTGCCCGAGGCTGCGGGCAGGGGTGGGGCCTCGGACTCCCCCTGCTCTCCCCGCAGGTGTCACTTTACCAGGCCTGGAAGAAGTCTGTAAAGGCTGGTTTACAGGCCGATCTATGCCCGGGCTCAGTGGGGCTCCGGGGTTTTACAGGGAAGGGGTTTCAAAGGTCAGCTCAGAAAGCACTCGCTTGCGACCATTCCATCGTGGGGCACAGACCACACGGGCCGCCTCGCTCGCTGTGACCATTCCATCGTGGGGCACAGACCACACGGGCCGCCTCGCTCGCTGCGGCTCCACTGGGACTGGGATAAGAAGATTGCCTGCTCGTTAAAGTCAGACTTCCGGGGCTGGAGACTCGGTGTGGACGCGGCCTCACGAGTTACGCCACCACCTGCCACGCTGGTGTCTCATGTGAGCGCTGGTTCCAGTCCCGGCTCCACTCCCACCCAGCTCCCTGCTAACACACCTGGGAAGGCAGCAGAAGGTGGCCGAGCCCTGGGCCCCGCACCCCCGTGGGAGGCCCAGACACGTTCCAGGCTCCTGGCTTGGGCCTGGTCCAGCCCCAGCTGTTGTGACCATTCAGGGAGTGAACCAGCGGGTGGAAGCGCACCCCCCCCACACACACCGCAGACACACGGGCTGGGTTACCCTCAGGCGGGGGCCGTCCTGTGCAGGCCGGCACTGAGCAGCCTCCCTGGCCTCTGCCCACAACTCTGCAGTCGCGGTGGCCAAAACCTGTCCCTAGTCTTTGCCAAACGTCCCCGGGAGCCAGCTGCTCTGAGCGGACAGCCATTGGCCCCAAGTCTGAGAGCCACTGAGGTCCAAGCAGCAGGCAGAAGCCCTGGCCTGGGCTTGCAGGGACCATCGTGAGCCGCAGGGGACACCAGGCTCACTGGGGAACAGGGAGAGGGGGACCCCACACTCCCCACCATGGCACCGGCTTCCCGAGGCACATACAAAGGTCCCCAGGCAGCAGGAGGCCGAGCCAGGACTGTTGACCTCCCACCCTGGGCACACCTGAGGCTCAGGCAGCCAAGGTGTCACCTGCCCACAGTGGGGGGCGGGGGCGGGGCCGCGGTCACTGCTAACCTTCAACTGTGTCCGGGCTGCCCACCCCACCCCCACCCCTGCGGCTCGGATGTCCCACACAAGCATCAAAGGAAAGGGGCTTGGGGGACCCAGGCATCACCCCCAAAAGGAGAGGAATGGCAGCTGAAGTTGCATTTCACCGCCAAGGTAGACCAGGAGCTAGGAACCGTTTGACCTGCTTCCGGGCCCCTCCAGGAAGGTCACCCACAGTGAGGTGGATCTGCAGCGAGAGCGCCATACAGTCGCGCTATACGGAAGTGGGGAAGTGGCCGCTCACCTCCCATCAGGCAGAGGGTTAACCAAACCCGGGCCTGGAGGCCGGAGCAGCACGGGGCCAGGCAGGCACACAGAGCCAGCTAAGACCAGACCCTGCCAGCAAAGGGCTCGCCCCTGGTGACGGAGGTGGACAGGCCACAGCCGTGTGAAAAGGGGCAAGTGCTGAGCCAGAGCCAAGGGCGCAGGGCCTGAGAAGGGCCAGTCCACGGCGGAAGGCACAGGACAGGCCCCAGCAAGGACTCCGGCCAGTGGGGACCCAAGTGTGCAAAGCAGGTGCTCTGAGAAAAGAGACCAGTGGGGTCGACACCGAAGTCAGGGTGCTGACCCCACAATGCGCTCACGCAGCTTTTAGAACCACAGGAAGACTGAAACAGTAACTGTCACGGATTAACCCTGTGGGGAAGTCCACGTGGGTTAGACCACTGCCCACATGTTGTTAGAGACTGGTTGCGGCCCCCAGCAAGTACAGTGAGGCAGCAGGCCCCCGACACCCACGTGGGAGACCCGGATGGAGTTCTAGGGCCCTGGCTTCAACCTGGCCCAGACCCAGCCACTGTGGCCATTTGGGGACTGCACCAGAAGACAGGAGCTCGCTGTGTGTGTGTGTGTGTGTGTGTCCCTCTCTCTCTGTAACTCTGTCTTTCAAATAAATAGACTACTTTCTTAGAGAGAGAGAGAGAGATCCATCCATCCATCCATCCCCTGGGTCCACAGCGAAAAAACTGGGGTCAGCAGGGTGACCAGGGCCTCATGCCCGTCACACACACTCAGTGCCGGTGGAAAGACCAGCATGTGTTCGTGCTCAGAGCCCAGGCTTCTGAGTGACAGCAATCGCGGGCAACCTGAGCCTGTCCCTAATGAGCTGTGTGACTGTGCACCTTGCACTTAACCTCTCTGAGCCTCAATTCTCCATCTGAGAAATGCAAGCAGTTCCCCCACTCGCACAGTCGTGAGGATTCAAGAGAAAACACTCCACAGGGTTCTCAGCACGTGGCAGGTGCTGGATAAGCGATGGTGGCAGGAGATAAATGCATGACCATGGGTGCCAGCGTCCTCACCTCCTTCAACGTTGTATTCAGCCCCAACCTGAAAAAATGATGCTTGAAGGAGCAGCCCCTCCCATCCGGAGCTGACCTGGACCGGGATGGGACAAGGACACAGGAGAGAGGAGCAAGGGGACGGGAGAGCACACAACCACCCGGCAGCAGAACCATGACGCCCCGCTGCACCCCAGAACACGCAGAGTAAAGCAAAAGTGAGCCCCACTGCACAGGCCGGCCTCAGAGCCAGCCCAGAGCAGCAGTGGCTGGGAGCCGTCTCCAGAGTGCGAACTGCAGCCCTCTGGGTCCCTCTGAACGCGGGCGGGAGCCCTTGTCTCTGGCTTCTCTGTGAGGGGGAAGCCCAGCCCTCTGCCTCCAGCTCTGAAGCCGGGCTGGGCTCAGGACACTGAGGATCCGAGCTCCGGAGATGACCCAGCCACTGCCGCGAGCTCCGACAGCTCAAGTCCACGGACACGGGTCTGGGGCCTGGCCGCAGCCCCCTCGGCCTCACTCTGCAGAGAAAGCTCCTCCAACGTGCAGCCAGCCCCTTCCTTCCTCTCCCTGCAGCTGACCACGCCCACTTCTCTGCCCCACCTCCCATGGCCCGGTCAGACACCCCACAGTAGTCTGCCAGCACAGTCTGCCAGCACGGTCTCCCAGGACAGGGCTCCTGACTCCCTGCCGTGGCATGGACACGAGATCTGCTTCCCTTCCGTCCTATGCCGGGGCCTGGGACCAAGCACACAACAGGTGTGTGCAGGAAGTTGGGGCTACAGAGCGCACCATCACCAGAGGAGCGGGGCTTGGCGGGACTTGGAAGCAGGAGGACTGTGGCGCCTGCATCTGGACACATGAGGTCATTTTCCACGGAGCTGTCCCCCAGGGTCACGCGTTCTTGCGTCACGGTTGGCTTCTTCCCACAACTGGAGCACCCACGGTTACAATGGCCACAATTCACAGAACAGCTATTACATCAACCAAGATTGTCCATGAGCCTCCAGACCGGGGCTCCGTGTCAAAGACTCTTTTGAGTGAGGGGCACACGCAGTTGTACAACTGCTGCCGTGGACCGGAGTGGAGTCAGCTCCTCCCCTTTCATCTGCGTGTGTACCACCCACCAGCTCTCAAATGGGCGGGACCGCCCCCTGGTAGAAAGGGGCATGTTTTGATGGACACATGACTGGCATGTTGTGGACTCACCCGAGGCTGTTAAGCCTCCTGCCACACGTGGGACATCCATTCACAGAAGACCTCCCGCTGCAGGGACCAGTGCCACCCCAACACTCAGGCACTGAAGACCCTGCTGAGGCCGTGTCCCCGGGGGGTGGTGACAGGACAAAGGTGACATCATTGTTAAAGAAGACCTCCAACCCCCTTCCCCAGCCCCCTCCCTAACATTCCAGAATCTTCTTGCCCTGTACCTCCCCGTCCACCTGCCAATCTCCATCTCCCTGAGTCCCACGCCCTGACACATACACTTTCCTGGGTCCTCAGCCCCAAGCGCCCCTCCCACCTCGGGCCAGACAGCTCCCTCCCTGCGCATCAGCTGTTCCCGAGTGGGCTACACAGCCCGATCCCCGGTGCAGACTCCAGGGCTGATGGGACGTGGCACCGCCCCAACATTGACCATGCCGCCGATGCATTGCCTGCTTCAGCTGCCCCCCACCCCCACCATGGTACCAGAAAGCTCCTCTTTGACTCCACAGCAAGGGGAGAAACGCCGGCGACCTCACAGAGCCCTGGTCGGTGCTCACAACTTCACGGAGCCCTCCCAACGGCCCTAGGCCGGACCTAGTTCCAGGCGGCAGCGACCGGCACCAGGAAGGATGCATCATCTGGCTCAAGTCCTGCAGCCAAAATCCAGGTCCAGGCCTGGCCTCAGATGCCGCCTCCCCCACCCCACCCGAGGCGGCTGTCCACTCTGATCAACCACGTTCAGCCCAAGGGCTGCAGAATTCAAAGGCACAGGCTCAGAGGCGCTGCGGGCGCAGGCCATGATCTGCTGTTTACCCAGAGGTCTCGGCAGTGCCCCTCTCTCCGCATTGGCCGAGCTCTCCAACCCCAGGAGATCCAGATGCAGGCAGCAGGGAGAGCGTTCATCTCCCCAGGAAGAGCAGTGTAACTTTTAAAAAGCCGGGCACCAGCTGAGGCTCCTGCTGTTGGCTTGTGGCTTCGGGCTAGGGAAGGGTTCCCCACAGCCTGCAGGACTCCCAGAGCAGACTGGCTGGAACAGAGCCACCCCTCCCCCCGGTGCTGACCCACCCAGGCGAGCAGAGGCCATGGCTACAGCAGCAGCAGTGCGCGATGGTCAGCGCCGGGCGGCACACGAACCCCCTGCCACGCTCAGAGGCGCTCAGCCCAGGGGTGGGAGGCCTGAGCCCCAGGGAGCACCTCGGAGGAGAGTTCACGGGAGGAAGTCCCTCGGCCCCCGCAGCCGCACCACGCCCAGGCCCCTCACCCCGGGACCAGGGGCCCAGCTGCAGGTGAAACGAATCGTGTGGCTGGGAAAATGGGCATCGGGTGGGAGCCACACGCCTGCCCATCCAACCATCGCTGCATCTCCAAAGTCAGGTGACAGGGCGCCCGTGGGCCGGCTTCCTACCTGGCTGCCCCAGACGCAGGGAAAGGAGGGAGAGACTCGCAGCATGGGCTCCCCACTGCCGCCCCTCCCAGCCCCACTGAACCCCAGAGGAAGGAGACGCGGGCATTTAGAAAACCAGCGGTGATGGCGAGAACATTCTAGAGAGAGGGAGAGTGGAAAGTGCGCAGCAGGAGAAACTGCAGTTTCCTTAGCAAACTCGAGAACCCTGCACCCCAAGAGGCAGAGAGGACAGACGGACGCCGGGCCAGCTTGGAGCCCAGCAGCGCCGGGGTCGGGGATGCGAGGGGACAGGTGTCTCAGACGGCGCTGGGCAGGGATGCAGAAGGATCCTCGCCCCGCCCAGTGCCTCCCCTCCCTCACCAGCAGGCCCCCCGCCAAGGGTCTGTTCTCTAAAGAGGGCAAAACAGCGGGCGCCCACTGCCGTGAAGACTAAATGGGTTTCTGTGTGCTGGATACAGAGGACCCCCCCAAACACACCCCAAGCTCTCTTCCTTCTTGCAGCTCCCAGGCCCCCACTCTCCAAGCCCGCAGCCTGGCCTCTCTCTAAGACTCATCAGCCTGAAAGGCAGCGTGACGGAGAAAGAGGAAGCTCATCCTCCATCCACGACAGCCGGGGCTGGGCCAGGTGGAAGGCAGGCGCCAGGAACTCCGTCCCGGCCCCCTGTGTGGACGGCAGGGGCTCTAGCAAGAGGGCCATCTTCCGCTGCCTTCCCAGGCGCACAGCGCTCTGATACACCATGCTGGCGTCGCAAGTGGCAGCTGAACCCGCTGCACCATGGCATGGACGCCAGCCACCTGCTCTCGAGCCTCCGATGGGGCACTGTTAAGACTCTGCCACGGAGGAAAGACCTCCGGGTACTGGCTTAGGGGTTCCCGAGAGAGCAGCCAACTGGGTGCCTGCGAGAGAAGCTTCTAGGGTCAGAGCTAGCCCCGCCACATGTGCTCAGAGCTAGCCCACTCTTAGACACGAGAAGACACGCAAGGACTTGATAAAGCCAAGGAAAGAAGCCTCCAACACAAAGCTCCAAGGCAGGGCCGCAGCCCTACGGAGTGGGGAAGCAGCCCCCCCCATGCCGAGCGCACCGGCCACAGTGCCAGGTCCCCTCCCTCCAGCCGCTCAGGCGGTCCTGGCTGATAGCACCTTGTTCTTCCCCTTCTACCCGGAAGGCGTCTGAAGAGCGGACAGGGTGAGCAGCGCGTCCCAAGCCAGCACAAGAGTGAGCGGCAGAGCAGGGATTCCAACCCGGAGACGTGGCTCCCGCTCCCAAGCCGCCTCTGCAAACCCAGCCCAGCCCTCGCCGCCCACCGCCGCTGGCCCTGCGCAGTCACGAACAAGAGTGGGCTCCACCAGGGAGGATGCAACAGCACTTGCAAATTAAAAATGCAATAGATTGAAACACGGAATAGAAAATCAATGACATCTCCCAGACAGCAGAGTCGAACCCAAAAGGGACAGGAGCTAGAAGAGATAAGGAAATTGGAGGATTAGGCCAGGATGACGGACATGCGACCTAGCAGCTCCACAAGGTCAGAGAAATCCAAAGCGCAGAAATCATCATGGGATAATCCAGAAGTCCCCAGAGCTGACGGATGCCCAGAGACGGACGGCCTCCCTCAGGCCTTGGGGTAAGGGATGGAGAGCCCAGCACAAGGCCAGGGACCAGCAGTCACCGGGGGCCCCGGGCCTCCTGCAATGACAGACCCAGAGCTGACCGTGTGCTCCACTGAGACGGCAGAGGGTCAGGAGCAGGGGGACGCGAGGCCAGGACTGTGGCGTGACATCACCCACACCACACACACCCTCTGGGGACCGGCGCTTGTCTGCTCGTTGTGGACTTCCGGCATCTGATGGAATGCAAACCAAGTCGGCAAGCGTGTGTGGCCACCGGCGCCAGGATGCTCTCGTTCCCTAAGCAGACTTCCATACTCCACATCGAGTACAAGACCATTTACCAAGACAACGGGGGCTGGGGCCGGGCTAGCAGCACGTCCTCACTTCATCCGTCTCAGCTCCAAGAGAACAGGACAGGTGGGCGTTTAGCCTAGTGGTTAGACACTCCCACGCTGGAGCCCCTGGGTCCCACTCCCCAGCCCCAGCTCCTGACTCCAGCTCCCTGTAAACACAAACCCTGGGAACCAGTGGTGATGGCCCATAGCTGGGTCCTTACCACCCAAGTAGGAGACAGGACTGGGCTCCCAGCTCCCAGCTCCCAGCTGCAGCCCTGGCCCAGCCATGACTGCTACGGGCATTTGGGGACCATGCATGTTTCTCTCTCTCTCTCTCTCTCTCTTTCTGCCTCTCAAATAAATACAATTTTTTAAAAAATTTAAAAAGGAAAAAGGGCACGCCGAGGAGTGGAGCAGAGACGTCACTGCGGCCAGAGCCGGGTACAAACCTGGAGCATGCCATGATGTCACCCTCCCTGTGCCCGGGCCACCGCACGCTGACTGGGCTCGTGGCCTCTGCACTGCCGGCAGTCTCTGCTGCCAGTCGTCTGTCCCTTGTGACCAGAACCCTGGCCCCACACTCAGCTCAGGCCCTGTCTGTCACCACCCCAGGCCTCCACCAAACTCATGGACTGGAGGCCGGCACTGTGGCATGGTGGGGGCAGCCGCCACCCGCAGCACCAGCATCCCATATGGGCGCCGGTTCGTGTTCCAGCTCCTCTTTTCATCCAGCTCTCTGCTGAGGGCCTGGGAAAGCACTGGAAGATGGCCCAGGTGCTTGGACCCCTGCACCTGCAAGGGACACCCAGAAGAAGCTCCTGGCTCCTGGCCTCAAATGAGCCCAGCTCTGGCCATTGCGGCCATTTGGGGAGTGAACCAGCAGACGGAAAACCTCTCCCTCTCTATCTGTAGCTCTACTGCTCAAATAAATAAAAATTAAAAAAAAAAAAAAAAGCGAGGATGCAAACATCTCCCTGCTGTGTCTCTTCTGGGGCAGAGACGAGACCGGGCAGCCACTGTTGCTCACGCCTGCGTGGGGCTCCTCTGGCTGCCGTGGTGGGCTCAACCGCACACGTGTGTACTATCTCGCAGACCTGGCGGTCAGAGGTCTCCAGTGGATCTCACAGGCTAGAATCGGGGTTACGGGAAAGGCTGTGTTCCTTCTGGAGCCGCGTGGGAGAATCCACGGCCTCCCTTCTGCAGCTCCCAAAGGCCGCCGGCACCCCCGGCTGGGCCTGTGGCCCCTCCTGCTACGGCATCCCTCTGCCCTCTGCCTCTGCCACCCACGCCTTCTTGCTGTGGCCCGCCTGCTTCCCTCCCACGAGGAAGCTCCTGAGCACCTGGGTGCACGTGGCTGATGCAGCCGCATCGGCCCCGCCCCTCCTGACCAAGGTTTTGGGGATTGGGGTGTGGACATCCTTGCCAGGGGTGGGGCTGCGGGAGAGGAGATTATGCAGCCTGCCGTCTCCCCCGTCCCATGTCGGGGATGGGCAGGGCAAAGACGCACACACCTGGCGCACACACCTGGCTCAGGTGCCCCTCCAGTGCTGGGAGGGCAGCAGCGAAGCCCCAGGGTGTCCAGGGGCAGACGCTGTGAATTCCACCCAGGAAGGGGCTCTGTGGGAGGGACCACGTGGGCACAGGTGCAGGGATGAGAAAGGATGCGGCCTGCGGGGCTGCTACTGGGGCCCAGCTCTTCCAGGAAGGGCAGCGCAGGTGGGCAGGGGGCTTCTTCCAGAGACGGGGAGACGGACGTGGGGCTGCCGGGGAAGCACTGGAGGCAGGGCAAGAGCGGAGGAACAACGCGCCACAACAGGTGAGCGTGGAAAGGCCGAGATGAGCTATGCCAGGCCCAGGGCTGCGGACACAGGGCCGGGACGGGAGGGGCCACCTGGGGGTTCAAGTTCCTTTGCCACCAAACGGGCAGGTCAGCTCCGAGCCCCAGTTCTCAGCTCTGAAGTACAAGCCATGCCCATGCTAGATGATTTAAATAGTTTAAAAGAGGAGCTGGATATAAATACGAAGGCTCCCGCTGCTCGGAGGACGCCCTGGGAGAGGGGAGCAGGAGCCGGGTGACATCATCCGTCATCGGAGCCCTAAGGGACCTTCCATTTGACCTTGGCTCTGTGGGAGCTGATGGTCCTGCTGGTCAACCCCAGAGGACCTCAGGGCTCCTGCAAACTCCCCACATTCTCCTCGGGGTGGGTTTCCTCACCCAGGGCGTCCCGGACTATGATTTCCAAGCGGCAGATGTCAGTGCCCAAGCAAGGAAAACAAGCAGGGAGGGTCAGCTCCAAGTGCTCCCTGGGGGCCCCTCACGCACCCCCAACCCTGGCTTCATCCTCCCGGGAGCTCCCTGGGTCTCCCAGGGACACACCCACCCGCCATCGCCTGCTCCCTGTCCCACAGCTCACATATCCCGCCTTTCTCTTCTGATCTTGTCTTATTTTCATTTTATTTGAAATGTGGAGAGATGGAGACACACCCAGAGAAATCTTCCAGCCGCGGGTTCACTTCGCAAATGCTTGCAACAGCCGGGGCTGGGCCAGGCTGAAGCCAGGAGCCCAGCACTCAGTCTGGGTCTCCCACGTGGTGGGCAGGGACCTCACTTACACCTTGAGCCATCACCTGCTGCCTCCCAGGGTGTGCGCGCCAGGACTGTGCCTCGAGCACTGCGGGCGTCCTGAGCAGTGTGCTGACCCCTGCACCAAGTGCCCGCCCCTCCCTGTCTGATTACAGATTTACCCCAGCCCACTCTGGTGCACTCACCCCCGGCCTCCTGCCCTACCCCCTTCAGCATTCTCTATTGCAGGGCAACCTCCCAGGGTGTCCTTTTCACCCCTCATTCCCGGCTCCCAGCATTTCAGGGGGACCCAGTGCGTGTTACTTGACCGGCTTCCCGTGAGTGGGCCCAATGCCAATGCAGACACAGAAAGTGCCCAGGCACGCCGTCGGCCCTTGGTCACACACACAAACAGGCATGCCCTACTGCTGTGTCGCCATGAGTATCCGCTACAGGTTACGAGCCCTAGGTTTACAGACCCCGTCCTCCTCCAGGAAGTCGTCCAGGCTGCCACATGCAGAACCAAAAGGTGCAGCTGTGTTCCAATAAAACTTTATTTGCAAACAGAAGCAGTGGGCCGGATCTGGCCCGCGCACATGGTTTGTGAGTCTCCACTCTGACCAAAAAAAAAAGACAAGAAGACATAGCAGCAAGGAGGAAAAAGTGTCAATCGTTCCGGCTCACTTGGGATTTCTGATGCTGTCTCTGATCTGATTCCGTCTGTGACTGACACAATCTACCACTGTTAAAAAAAAAAAGGAGAGAGAGGCACAGAAAAAAGGTTTCTATGGGAACAGGGAGTTCACTTTAAATGGTTCAGCCACTAAAAAAGACAATTACTTTATTTTTCTCTCTTCCGCTCAGATGCAGAGCAGCCTGCTGGCTGGGCAGGAGGACTTTGCCCAGAGGCTCAGCCGTTCCAGTCAAAAATTAAACACCAGTGTGCCCCACGGGCCAGGGCCGCTCAGGGAATCTGGGCCTCTTGGCTGTAGGCGCTCCATGCCCCCAGCAGGCTCCACGGCCAGCAGGCCGCGGGGGTGGGGGGGTGGGGAGGGGTAAGACCTCCTCCCACGGCGGCCGCACGGCTGGGTGGAAGGCTTCTGGCTCCAAGATGGTTTCCATCTGACCGGCCCCTGGGCTCTCCTGAGCCTGGGGGGGATCGAGAACCCCCATGTGCCCTGACACTGGTGCTGGCCACTAAACCGCCCTGGGCACTGTCTGTTCCACCTCGCTGGACTACCAAGGGTGAACCCAGAATGTGCACCCTTTACTGGCGACGGCTCTGATGGCAAAGCTGAGAACTGCAGGCTTTTCTGCCAGAGCCTCTGATGGAAGCGATTTTCCCACACTTGACAGTGGCCAGCATGCAGGAAAGTGGCCAGCGACAGCCCACACTGGCCACCCAGCCACACGGGTGCGGGCAGCTTGAGGCTGGGCCGGGCCCACCACCCCTTCCACCACCTTCCCAGGGGCTGAGCTGCGGATAATCCAACCCTCTCACTACGCAAGAGGGGAAACTGAGAGACGGCCAGGGAGAGGGATTCCGCCAGACCCCACAGCCAGTGGGCACCGACCCCCGGATCCGGGCTCAGGCCTTGGCCTCCTGGGCTTAACCATGGCTTCTCCATGAGCACAAGGCCCCGCATGGCAACCTCCGCAGCTAGGGAGGGCGTGGGCACTGGGACTCTTTGGCCTGCAATCCAGAGTTAACGCAAAGCCTGACCCCAGCCAGAGCCCAAAAAAACCCAATCCGCATAAGGATTCATGCACGAGAACCCACAGCTCAGCCCCAGGCCTGCGGCCGTGCCCGGCTGGCAGTCAGTCCTGGAGGGCAGGGAGTCTCACACGGGGTCCTGCCGTGTCCTGCCTCACCTGTCCCTTCTCCATGACAGCGGCCACAGGGACACGCCCAACTCCAGCGCTATGCACAGAGACAAAGGAAGATAAGGAAGAGAGCTGGGGAGATAAGGAGCCGGGAGCGCAGGCCCCAGCCAGCCGGGAGGTGTGGGAGGGAAGGCCAGCGTGGCACCCCAAGCCAGACCCAGCAGCCTCAGCTTCACCCAGGCCACCGACCTGCTTCTCGCCGTGCACCTGTGGGGCCATAACACTGTGAGTCCTAGGACAGATGAGGCTGCCCAGGTGGCCAATCCTGCTCCCTCCCCGCGGTGCCCAGGCGCAGACACTGTGCTGCCGGCCACACAGGGATGCATGCGGGTGGCGGCCGGACTACGGGAGTGCAGCAAGCGCCAGCGTTGGGAAGAAGCCACTGCTGAGTCCGAGCAAGCAGGGCAGGGCCTGGGGGTGGGTCTGAGCCCATGGGACGAGAGAGGGCAGTGGGGACCAGGGGGCAAGGGCTGACCGGAACAGGAGCCCATCTCAGGCCGCCCCGTGACTCCAGGCCGTGCCACAGGGCACAGGGGAGAAGTGACACAGCTGAGTGTCTGTCCAGCCTTCAAGGAACAGGTGCAAGGCCCCTCCTCTGAGAGGCCGTGGCCGCTCCCAGCTTAGAAGCCAGGGCATGCGACTCCGAGCAGGTGCAACAGGACCTGGGCTGCTCTCACCTGGGTGCCCATCCCAGAGCCACTGACGAGTCACGTGACCCTGGGCAAATCGCGACTGAGGGTGAGAGGCCTGGGGGCAGTGAAGGACCAGCCCCTGCCCCTGCCCCTGTCCCTGCCCCAGCACCAGGAACAGCCTGACGCTCCCCGGCCGGCTTCACCTCGAACCTGGTGCCACATCCACACCAAGCCACTCTGGAGCAACAGGGTGAGGAGTGACAGCATCGAGCCCCCAAAGCACCAGGATGACAGGAGTCGGCCCGAAAGGGGGCGCCCCTCTGCACCACCAAGAGCAGAAAACCCAAGCCCGGCCTGCGGCTCCCAGGCTGCCTGCGACAGGCTCACGCTCCCGAGGGCAGAAGCCAGAGCCAGCCCTGCCAGATGCTACGGCGTGGCACGCTTGCGCAACTGACCAGAGAGGAGCTGCGGGGCCCGGGGGCGGTGGGTGCTTCCAAAGTGAACGGGAGCATCCGCCTCCTGCATGCTGGCCCGGCAGGCCTCGCTGCCCACCACAAAGTGGCCCCGGCGCTGGTGGAAAACTCAGCCGTACCCTGAGGCCAAGAGGGAGGGGCGCATTCGGAGTAGCCTTGTCATCAACACTCCGGGGCCCTCACCACCCACAGCCCACGGAGAAGGAAGGCACGGCCGTGTTAACCAGCCACCTCCGGCCTCACTTCCACTCCACGCAGCTCTAAAGAAGAGGGGACACCAGGCTGCAGTGGTCTCCATCCTGTTCCATTTTCTCTTCTCCTAAAAGGTCAACCCCATTCCCTTGCAAGGGACCCCAGGAGGGGACATACGTGGTCCCTGCCCAGAGGGTCTACCAGGGAGCCTCTGGTTCACATACATCTTCATGACCCACGTGTGTGCGCACACCTGCCAGGGGTCCGACCCCGGAAATGGAGTGGCGGGCCTCCTGGGAGAGGCGAGCCTCCTGCCCAGCTACCCATAGCCTGCTGACTTGCAAAGACAGGTCAGGGCGTCCCCATTCCAGCATCCCCCGGGAGACCATCACATCACATCACATCACAGCTGTGTGGACTCCAGACTCCCACAGTCCAGGGCGACAGGCGAAGTCTCGGAAGTGCACCGGGCAGAGGCGACATTCCTCCACATCAAACATGCAGATCTACAGAAAGACTATGGCTGCCCCATCCTTCCCCGAGGCCCAACACCCGGAGGACTTAACCTCAGGCCACCCCTCCCAACTGACCTCACCCTAGGCCCCCAGAAGAGCCCAAGCTTTGGGGGAAAGAAAGCCAGGCTGCCCGCACACGGAGCCAGCATCCTCCCGGATCCCAGCGATGAGACTGCTGAAATCCCACTGTCCCCGGGCTCGCATCACCACGACAGCCGTGGCTACCTGCTGGCATTAAGCCCAAGGCTCCCAGCTCGGCGTCCGGCCTGGACTCCTCCTGTCTCCCTGCCTGCCACCCACACCGGGTTCACAGGAATTGGGTCCCTGCTGGTGGCCAGGCACGTCCGGCTGGCTGACATCTACCAGCTGGTTCCGGCAGATGCCCTGAGCCCAGCGTGGGGCGCCTCCTGGACTTGACCTTGGGTCGGAACTTCCTGAGTAGCACAGAAGCAAGGAGCAGAAGTGTCTGTTAGGCAGTCGGACACGGAGCAGGGAAAGCAAGGGAAAAACCAGAGCAAACGGGTTCCCGGCCCCAAGTCCACTCCCGGCCTCTCCCAGCTCGGCAGCTCCACAGAGCTAACATTCCCTGGGGACGAGAACAGCTCTGTCCACTCACTGAGGCCCCACCTGCCGACAACCCAAGGGCCCCAGCCTGGAGGGACAGATAGCCCAGTGGCCACACACAGGAGTCACACTCAGCAGCAAGGAGCTCCCAACACAGGCACGAGCAGGGGCTGACCAAGGAGGCCCGGCTCCGAGAGGGCGATTCCATTTAACACCAAGTCCTAGCGGCAAACCCGGTCCTGGTAAACCAAGCTGACAATAGCTACCTTGGTGAAGGGGGCGGGCGGACGTCATTGACAGGGAAGGAAAACGAGGCAACCTCATAGGGTCCTAAATTTCTCTGTATTTTCATCTGGTGCTGGTTCCACCCATATGTAAAAATGTGTTGAGTCTATGTGTAAGATTAATGTATATCACACATGTTTGTGTGCACACACACACACACTAATAAATTTAAAAGTGCCTGTTTTAATGACAAAGCCTACCGATGCACAAAGGGTAACTGCCGTTTGCCTAAAGGTGAGGATGGTTCCCTGGGAGTGAGGGGGAAAAGCCCCCCAGCGAGCGCCTGCCCAAAGTGTCCCCATTCTGTGCCACCTTGCCCCACCGATCTGGGTGTAACTAAAATGCCCACCTGCTGAGTCTGCTCCACCGCAGTCCCTCTGTGCCCTTGGAGCTGACTCCGAGGAATGCGGGAGGAACTTGGGGCACTAGGCATTGCTCCAGATGTGCTAACATATTAACCACCCAGTGACTGCCCAGGGCACACACACAGGCACACACCCTGACAGCCCAAACCGGTGCCGTCTTGGCAAGATAACCGTCCACCCCCCAAGGGGATGCCAGCTCTTCTTGGACAACAGGACCCGGGGCATTTGGCTTAGCATCAAAAGGGCTCCTTGGCAGTATCCCAGCTCCATCTCCACCTTGGACACCAATCACCAATCACATAGAAGAGCTGATAGGAGCCCAGAACAAGCCGTCGCCAGGACCCACCCCCTGGCCCCTCCGACTCGGGTCACCTCTGCCTGCACTGCCCTTGCCCAACCTAGGGGCGGAGCAGGTCCACGTGGGCTCCCAGGAAACACTCTATCACAAGGTTTAAATCTGACTGCTCCGCCACTCCCCAGCCTGCACCCCAATCCCGGGGGTTCCTAGAGCTCCCACAGTAAAGTCACTGCACCTGCTGGGGGCGGAGCCCGGGTCGACACCGCCCACCCAGCCACGCCCCACGGACAGTACAGTCAGTCTCTAGAAACCCACGCCCGCGGGGAAGCAGCTAAAGGGACTTCACCTGCACAGGGAAGCGTGGGCGGGGAGAGGCCGGAAGTGGCAATGGGTCCACTTTTCTACGAAGCCCACGCGTGAAAGGGCAGTGGGCAGACACTGCCGCGAAGAGCAGCTGGCCCTTGGGGGCTGGGGCTGGGGGCCAACACGCGGGATTGCTCTCCTGCAGGGAACTCCCGTGTCTTCCTGGTTTCCACACTGAACAAACTCTTGGGGCAGGCACGCTTGTCTCCGAGACGGCCGCCCCTCGGCAGCCGCTCCCGCCCCTCTGTCCCGCTGTCCCGCGCCCAGGCAGGACGGGGGTCCTCCCTGCCCCTCTCCCCATGTGGGAGTCGCGCGCTCACAGGCCAGGGGCAGCTCCCGGAGGGCCCTGGTCGGCCGCTCCCGCCCATCCGCGCCCCCGGCCCCTGGCGTCCCCCGCTCGCCCCCCGCCCCGGCCCAGGCGCCGCCCCCATTCAATCCCCCCTCCCCTGGCAGGGGCTTAGGCAGTGCGCAGACACACACGCGCTCACAAACTCGCAGACACACGAGCACAAACTCGGGCGCGCACACGGGGAGCCGCGCGCTCTCCGCCCTCGCTGACCCGGGCTACCGCCCCCAGGCGCCCAGGAACAAACTTCTCCGAAGTCGCCACGGGGGCTGCCGGCGCGCAGGGGGCCGTCGCCACGCGGCGGCTGCGGCCCGGCCGGCCGCCCCCGGCCCCCGGCGCCGTCCGCAGCCCGCTGTGGGGGCGGCCCCGGTCCCGCGTCCCTTCCGCGGAGGGCCGGCCACCTTACCTTGCAGGTTCTGGACTCGGATGTCGCTGATGTGCCCGATGAGCTCTTCGCGCTGGAACCAGTCCCATCCCTGCGCAGCCATGAAGCGCGCGAGGCCGGAGCGCCGGCGGGCGCGGGCGGCCGGCGGGCTGCGGGCGGCGGGCGGGCGGCGCGCACCGGCGAGGGCGCCGCGGAGCCGGGGCCGCGGAGGCGGGGCGGTGGCGCGGTCGGGGCCGCCCCCGCCGCGGGCGGACAGCGGGCGGGCGCGGGGCGGCGGGTGCGGGGCGCCCGGCTCGCGCGCACTCCCCCAGCCGGGGGCGGGGGCCCCGGGGCGAGGGGCGGGGCGGGGCGGGGAGGGAGGCTGGGCGCGGGCCGCTTTCTCTTTTTTTTTTTCCGGGGTGTTGCGGGGGGTGGGATTGTTGGGTCGCCAACGGACGGTGATGAGGCGCGGGGTCCGGGCCCCCCCAGATTGTGATGTCTCAGAGGGCGGTGGGTCCCGTGACGCAGCCAGGGCCGGGGGAGACTGCGGGTCCCGGTCCCTCCCCTCGGCGCCTGGGCGCCTCCCTCGGGTCCCTGGCACGACCTGTCCTGCCCCCTACCCCCATCCCCTGCCTCCGAGCCCAGCCCACCTTTGACCCCCAGGGGCCGCTTGGGAAGGAGGGGGACCCTTGAGGGGAGAGAGCGACTAGTGCGGAATTGGGAGTCCCCAGAGTAGAGGCGGTGGGGAGAAGGCCCTTCTGCGGGGGTCTGGTTATTGGGATCTGTGTCCAGTGCTGTGACCCCTGCTTTTTGGGAGGAGGGAGGAGCGGCCCTGTCCCCAGGACCTGCGGTGCCGGTGGGGTCGGGGGCCCCTGAGTCGCCTAGCACAGGCCTCCTCCCCGCCCCATTTCTTTCACTTTCCAGAATTCCTGGATCTTATCACGTTCGGGGCCTCTGCGTGTACTCTTGGTTTTACACAGCAGTCGTCAAATTTGTCCAAAGCTTAGGAAGGACTTTTATCCCGGTGTAGTGGTTCTTTCCAGGATACCTAAGGCTGCGCAGAAAACGACTTTAAAGATGAAACATTCCAGAAGGGGAAAAAAAAGAGGGGGCGGGGCTTGCTGACCTTTCACACACAGAGGCCTGAGTTCAAGGCACTGAATACCAGACTGGAGGCACAGACCCTGGCCTTGGGCGCAGGGCCCCCAGGAGAGCAACCCCACGCTCCGGTCATCTGCCTCCCACCAATAAACGAGGCAGGAGAATTGCAGACCAAAGGGAGCTCCCGAGAGGAGGAAGTCCGATCAGGGTGAGGGCCTGGGGGAGGGGGCAGAGCCCAGCTCTCCAAGGGCTGGTCTTGGAGTGGAGCCTGAAATGGGAGAGGAGCCCGGACCGGGACCAAAGCTTGGGCTGGGGTCCCTGCAGACAGGGGTGGTGACCCCCCAAGGGCTCCTGGGTGCCTGAGCCAGAGCCCCCAGGGGCAGAGGAGGGAGCCGCCTGGCTCTGGCTTTGATTCCTGATCATGTGGTCATTTCACCCCCCAGGGAGCGGGGGTGGTAGCAGCCAGGCCCCACCTCCCGCCTCCCGCTGTCCCATCTGCTGGCCAGCGCCTGACTTTTACACTTTGTTTATTTTCTGTAGTTGCTGTGGGGCAAAGTTGGGCTGAAATCGTTTTATTTACAAAGAGCCAAGAGAGGGGCGGGCACAGTGGCATAGCCGGTAAAGCTGCCACCTGCAATACTGGCATCCCTAACGGGCGCCGGTTCCTGTCGCACCGCACCTGCTTCACCTCTGGTCCTGCTTCCTGCTATGGCCTGGGGAAAGCAGCTGAATACAACCCCTGCGCCCACGTGGGAGACCCAGATAGAGCTCCTGGCTTCGGCCCAGCCCAGTCTCAGCTTTTGTGGCATCTGGGGAGTGAACCACAGGATGGAAGACCTCTCTCTCTCTCTCTCTCTCTCTCCATCTCTAACTCTTTCTTTTATTTTTATTTTATTATTTTTTTTATTTTTTGACAGGCAGAGTGGACAGTGTGAGAGAGAGACAGAGAGAAAGGTCTTCCTTTGCCGTTGGTTCACCCTCCAATGGCCGCCGGGGCCAGCGCACTGCGGCCGGCGCACCGTGCTGATCTGATGGCAAGAGCCAGGTGCTTCTCCTGGTCTCCCATGGGGTGCAGGGCCCAAGCACTTGGGCCATCCTCCACTGCACTCCTGGACCACAGCAGAGAGCTGGACTGGAAGAGGGGCAACCGGGACAGAATCCGGCGCCCCAACAGGGACTAGAACCCGGTGTGCCGGCGCCGCAAGGTGGAGGATTAGCCTAGTGAGCCACAGCGCCGGCCTAACTCTGACTTTCAAATAAATAATTCAACTTTTAAACAAAAACTTCCAGGAGAAGCAGCTGCCCCGGAGGAGGCAGGCGCTGGGACACCTGGCTTTGGGCTGGTGGGTGTTCACCACCGGGATAGGCCGTTGTCAGGATACCAAGATGGCTCCCTGCCATTTGGGGGAACACTGCCCACGTAGGAACAGCACCCCGGCAGCGAGGGGCCGAGTCCACCATTGTTTGAGCACCAGCTGTGGACCAAATGTTGGACCCTTGACCTGAAGAAGTTTGCATCAAGGTGGACAGAATTTTCAGTGGTTTTCTGACCTGAATAAAGGTGTCTGAATAGTCATCGGACAAATGTGTCAACGTCTGCCCCACCCTTTGCTTCCCTGGGCTCCTCCGTGGACATGGGGACATCTGTGGTGGGTCCTAGGCTGGGCTCTGGTTGTGCTTGTCAGAGTGAGCGGCTGTACAGAGAGCAGAATCGCTCCCTCCCCACTCTCTGGGCCCCAGTGTCGCCTTGTGAGCGCCCCTTGCTGCACAGCGCCCCCGAGATGTGAGAAGCAACCCCCTGAACTGTGAGCTAAATGAACCTCTTCTTCCTAGTTGCCCAAACTCAGCCACTTTGTTACAGTAGCAGAAACGGGACTGCCACACGCTGAACTCGGGCCTTTGCTCTGTGTGTTCCCCCGAAACACCTGCTCCCGCATCGCCATCTCTACAGGGCTGCTGCTTCCTCCCCTTCTCCTGGAGCACTGGGCCCAGCCGAGCGCCTGCTGTGCGGCTCTCATAGGCCTCACTACAATCACCCCCTGCTGGCCGGACCCACCTCCCCTCCCACCTACATCTGCAGATGCCGTTTTCTGAAGAGCTGTAGGGTACTTGAGAACAGGCCTGTGTCTTTTTTTTTTTTTTTTTAATTTATTTATTTACTTGAGAGGTAGAGCAACAGATAGAGAGGGAGAGACAGAAAGAGATCTTCCATCTGCTGGCTCACTCCCCAGATGACCGCAATGGTCAGAGTTGGGCCAGGCTGAAGCCAAGAGCCAGGAGCTTCTTCTGGGTCTCCCATGCAGGTGCAGGGGCCCAAGCACTTGGGCCATCTTTTACTGCCTTCCCTGGCCATAGCAGAGAGCTGGATCGGAAGTGGAGCAGCTGGGACTCGAACTGGTGCCCATTTGGGATCCCAGTGCCACAGGCAAATGCCCAACCTACTATGCCACAGCACCGGCCTCCAAGCCTGTGTCTTATGCCTGGGCACTTAGCACAGTGCCTGGCACTGAGAGAGGGCTCAGTATAGAACAAATGAATGAACAACACGATGCTGACTGAGGCTGGAACTCACGAAGCAAAGGGGACCAGAAAGACAAGCAGCTGACCCCCGTGTCCTGGGCCCAAATAAACATGGAGGGAGGAGATTTAAAAATGCACGTTGGAAATGAAGAAAATACCAAGATAGGCTCTGCCGGGCCCCGGGCACGCTCTGCCTTGGAATTCTGCCGGAGAGAGTTCTGGAATTTGGAATTCTGGCTGAGAGGGAGGGAGGTGCGTGTGGCTTCCACGGGCGTCTGTCTCCTGCGTGAATGAGCAGCGATTTTTCTTCTGCACGGTTTTGGGGGAGGAGACGCACTCTGGCTGAAGGCTTGGCCTCCCGGGAGTTTCCAGAAAATAATTTTCTAGAAGTTGCACAGTGCTGCTCGAAGCCTTGTCTTCGTTGGAAACTGAGTCTGCTGAGCACAAGAGCTCGGAGTCAGAGAGCAGCAGAGAAGCCCCGCTGGAACCGCGAGGTCCCTCCCTCCAGCACCCCTGGCCCTGCAGCTTCGTGGCGCGGGCAGGTCCAGGCAGGAAACCCAGGCAGGGCTTTGCGTCTCTGCAACCCTGGCCTGATTTGGGAAAGGAACACAAACAGAACCCCAGTGCACCCTCCCGGACGCTGCCAGGAGACGTGTGCGGTGGGAGTTTGGCCAGGGGATGCTGACCTCCATGGTCTCGAGGCCGTGGCAGCTGCCCGGTCTTCAGCAATTCCCTGAGGCCAAAGAGGCGGGATCGTTTGTGGGTGGGGTTTCAGGGTGCCGGGTCAAGGTCACAGAGCAGACACTCCTGTCTCAGATACGACTCGTCAAGGGCATGGGCCATGGACCAGACCGCCTCTGTCTGACATTTTGCAATGTGGTGTTAGTCGTGTCTACAGAATGCTTTCAAGGTCAGAGCTCCAGGAGGTGGTACTTGGTGTAGCAATGAAGACGCTGCGCGGGACACCTGCAACCTACATTGGAGTGCCTGGGTTCGAATCCTGCCTCCACTTCTGCTTCCAGCTTCCCGCTCATACGCCCTCCAGGAGGCAACAGGGGCAGGCTCAGGGGTTTGGGTCCCTGCTGCCCAGGTTGAGTTCTGGGCTCCCGGCTTTGGCCCGGCCCAGTCCTGGTTATTCGCAGGAATGTGGAGAGTGAACCAGTAGGCAGAAGTATCTGTCTCTGTCTTTCTCTCCATGTCTCTCTGCCTTTCAAGTAAAATGCCATGGCTCACTTGGTTAATCCTCCACCTGCGGGGCCAGCATCCCATATGGGCACCGGGTTCTAGTCCCGGTCGGGGCGCCGGATTCTGTCCCGGTTGCCCCTCTTCCAGGCCAGCTCTCTGCTGTGGCCCAGGAGGGCAGTGGAGGATGGCCCAAGTGCTTGGGCCCTGCACCTGCATGGGAGACCTGGAGGGGGCACCTGGCTTCTGGCTTTGGATCGGTGCAGCGTGCCAGCCGCAGTGGCCATTTGGGGGGTGAACCAACGGAAGGAAGACCTTTCTCTCTGTCTCTCTCTCTCACTGTCTGTAACTCTACCTGTTAAAAAAAAAAAACAAAAACAGATTCACAAATGATTGTTCTTCAAATAGAACCAGAGTCTCCCGGGCAGAGGCTCTGCATTATGATGTCACCAGGCTGCACTGTAGCATAAAGACCCTGGCCTCACTTACTCATTCAACAAACACTGAATGCCCGCCCCTGGCCTCACGCTGCACTAGGTAGGACCTGGCTCCCAGGGATGTGGAGTTTGGAGTTTAGAGTTTGGCTCTTGTCCTGAGGGCAGCAAGGAGACCTGGGGCACTCAGGGCTCAGGTTGTCCCTGTTTAGTTTGCACATGAAAAATGGATCAGAGGTGTGATTCAGGATGTCAGGCAGCCTTGCTGTGTTCGGGGATGCCGGTGAGAGCTGGTGGCAGCAGCAGCCACCCTGGAGGTGGATTCTCCAGCTGTGTGTGTGGTTTTATTTTTGAGATGTATGATTCATTTGAAAAGCAGAGTTAGAGAGAGAGAGAGAGAGAGAGAGAGAGGAGAGAGAGATCTTCATTCATTGGTTCACTCCCTGGATGGCCTCAATGGCCAGGGCTGGGCCAAGCCAAAGCCAGGAGCCAGGAGCCTCCTCTGGATGCCCCCCTTGGGTGGCAGGGGCTCAGACAGTTGGGCCATCTGCTGCTGCTCTTTCCCAGGCCATCAGCAGGGAGCTGGATCAGAAGTGGAGCAGCCGGGACACAAACCAATGCCCACACAGGGTGCTGGGGTCGCAGACAGTGACTTCACCTGCTATGCCACAATGCTGGCCGCGTGGAATAAACATTTTACACCCAAACTTCGCCAAGCACCAGCCGCTAATCTGAGTGCTCCCTGAACCCCACCCAGGCTTCTCAAGGAAGCCTGGTTCTCTCCTGCCTGCAGAACGCCAGGCGTCAGCCAGCCGCTCTGCTGGGTTCTCCTGATGAGCCCTCCCTACCCGTCCCCCACTTCCTGCAGGATGGGACGTGAAGAATGCTGGGCCAGGGGTGGGGAGGGTAGAGAGGGGTCCTGAGAGTTAGAATCCAGGCTCAAGCCAAAGGAGAGAGGATGTGCGGTGCCCGGATGTGTGTGGAGGTCCTGACCCTGCTTTGGCTTCTCAGGAGCTGTGTGCCCTCAGGCAAGTTCTTAACCCCTCTGGGCCTCTGAGCTCTCACTGGGAAATGGAAGCCACGTCCCTGTCTGGGGGGAGGGAGGGGTGTTGAGATCAAAGATAGGCATTCAGGGGAGAGGTGCTTCAGGAAGAGGGAGACTCAGTGAGATTCACAGCGTTTCCATGCTGCAGAGTAAACCAATTCAAGCAAAACTGGCCCTGAACTCGGGAGCTTACCCAGAATGCACAAAATTAATGCATTCTTGAGGTTTGATTAATTTGTGTGTGTGTGTGGAGGTGTTGGTAGGTGGTTAAAAAAATACTGCTTCCGTAGGTAGACAGCACCGGATGCCCCAATTTCCACAAATAAAACCTGGTTTCTCCCGGGTCTGGGTAGGCAAAGGCCGCTTCCCAGGAGACAGCTCTGCTCATTTTTGATTTGCAGACTTTAGGGCACGGGTTAAACAGTGTACCTTCCCGACAAATACACTGATAAGCTTTCCCTGTGTGGGATCTCAGCCCTCTAAGGATAGGGGAGGGGAGGCAAGGACCCCCCCCCCCCGGAGGTGTTTGCAATGTGGATGCCCCCAGGAAGGGCCACAGCATGGCGCAGATATCCCCAGGCGAGGGCCTTGAGCCAAAGTCAGGAGCTTTATCGGGGCTCCCTCACAGGTGCAGGGGCCCAGGCACTTGGAACATCTTCCACTGCTCTCCCAAGTGCATTAGCAGGGAGCTGGATCAGAAGTGGAGCAGCCGGGACTCGAACCAGCGCCCACATGGGATGCTGGCACCACAGGCATTGGCTCAATCCTCTGCGCCACAGCACCAGCACCGGGTGTCTGCAGGTTTACTGTGCATGTGTCTGACGGCACCACTGACATTGCTAAGGACTCCTGCGCCCAGGGGTTGCATCTGGTGGCCATGTTCTCTCATGTGAGCCCAACAACTCTTCAAAGGAGGCAGCGTCATCGCCCCACTCCATGAACGAGGACACTCAGGACAGGGGGGTGCAGTCATGTCCCAGGTCCCCTGAGCCAGAGGCCAGGAAGAGGAGCCCCAGCCCCACTGAGGCAGCCTGCCCCCGACCGGTCTTTCTGCCCCTCCTCGGCGACTTTGACCTTTCTGAACCAGTCCAGGGTCCTGAGTGGAGCAGTCGAGTTAAAGATTCATGGAGGAGCGATGGGCTCAGCGCAGCCTGGCCTCAGGAAACAAGACCACGGCGGGGCCTGTTGGCCCTCCAAGGTCGGGAGCAGAAAGGCTGACCCTGGTCCCCCGCAGTTCCTTAGGGAGCCTGGTGCCGGGGGTGTGTCCACGTCTGAGCCCTGGGCTCCCAGCAGCCATGCAGCTCGAGCGTGGGCGTGCTGCACACGCAGTCACGCTTCCGACCTGCGTGTCCGGAGAAATGTGCCCTTGGGTGAGGTCATCCCTGTGCCAACATCACAGGCTGCCCTTACACAGACGAGGCCAGCCACGGGGTCGCCAGGGGGTCAGCGCCGGCCACGGTTATACACGTCTCTCATTGACCGACTTGACATCACGCGTCAGCTGGCTGTGTGTCGTGTGTGTTCAGATGAGTGTTAGCGTGTGAGTCCCACAGGGAAATGGGAAAGCCTTTATCCAGGGCAGCAATCTCTCTCTCTCTCTCTCTCTCTCTCTCTCTCTCTCTCTGTCTCCCCCCTCCCGCCCCGGCCAGCAGCAGCTCCTGTGTCTGTGTTGTCCAATCAAGCGCTCCCAAGTGCATCCTTGCCAGCTGGGGTACAAAGATGGCAGCGCCGAGCTCTTCCCTGGAAGGGGTGGCATCGGTTTCCCTTCCCTAGAGTCCAGGCTGCTCTTCGTGCCTGGCTTGAAGACGGGAACGTGGCTGCTGTCACGCTCTGCGGCTTGGCTGCTTCTGGCCGAGTCTTCCATCTGCTGGTTCACTCTCCAGTTGGCCAGAACGGCCAGGCCAAAGCCTGGAACTCCATCAGGGTCTCCCACGTGGGTGGCCAGGGTCCAGCACTGGGCCATCTTCCACTGCTCTGCCAAGTGCACTAGCAGCAAGCGGGATGGGAATCAGAGCAGCTGGGACTCGGTGTGGCACTTTGATCTGCGATGCTGGCGACACAGCCGGCAGTTTAACCCCCTGAGCCACAACACAGGCCCTGAGCCTGCTCTTCTGTGCAGTGCGGCTCCTGCTGAGGTCGCGGCCAGCACCAGTCCTTAGGCCGCAGGTGGACCACGAGCTGCAGCCCCATCTAAGGGAAGCAGATTACACACGGTCACGGACACACGGCAAAGCCTTGCCATGGGCTGGGCCGCGTGCCGTGCGTGCCCACTCCTTCCGCGTGACCTGACTTGCACTCCCTAACCGTATTCCCCTGGGCTGTTGGAAGTGGGCACAGAGATAGGGCTGGGAGGGCAGGAAGGGCAGGAAATGACGGCAGGGACGCTGGCTCCGACCCAGGGTCCCTGGGTCCTCTCCCTCGCTGTGACCTGGAAGCCCGTCCCTTCCTGAGGAGGGGGCTCACCTCTCCCCTAAGCAAGGCAGCCTGTGGGAGACGTGGCGCCCCTGCCCATGGGGCACCAGCTGAGAAGCCGCAGCCTCCCAGGGGGCCCCTCGGCAGCAGCCTTCCATCGGCTACGCCAGAGGTCAGAACCCGGGTCCCCCAGCTCCGGTGAGGCCTGATCATGCCCCAACTCTCTCCACTCCCAAGACCCCACCCCTCCACAAGAGGGAGGCTGGTGCCCCTTCCTCCCCGGAGGCATTGCACCCGGCGACTGCCGAATCCCAGCCGTCAGTGCTGCATCCCAGCGCCGCCCCTTCCTGGCAGGGAGCGTGCCTCTGTTGCCCGCGGACATCCTTGTTCTCCACTTCTCCCGGGCTGTACCCGCACAGGACAAGGCGGGCAGCAGACGCCAGGTGACTGCCTGGCCACACAGAGACCCAGGGGTGGGGTCATCTGCGGGGGCGGGGGGGGGGACCCTTGAGCTGCGCTGGAAGGGACCCAGGGCAGGCAGAGGAAACCGTGGGCGGGAGCCGAGCCGCAGAGGCGGCAGCAAGAAGAGAGGGCTTAGGGGAGAGGCAGCAGCCTAGACGTTCCGGATCAGCCCTTGCCAAAGAAGTCCCTCCGTCTGTGCAGGGCTTCTTCCCCTACCCTCTTCTCTCTCTCTCTCTCTCCCCTGCCTTCCAGCCTCCTTCACTGATGTCCCTTACTGATGTGTAAGTGGCAGCCAATGCCCTGGGCAGTGTGGACAACCCCGTCCCTGCCTTCGCGGTGACACAGGAGCCAGTGGGTGATAACAATGGGGTAAACACCATGCAGAGACTTCTGGGTGGGGGCAGGGCAGGCCCGGTGGATGGTTTACAAGGCGTGACCATGAAACTACTTCCGGCCGCAGGGAGAATTTGCTTCCTCACCTCCCAAGTCTGAGCTTGGCCATGGACCGGCGTGGGCCAACGGGCGATTGCAAATGCGGCTAAGCCAAAGCTTCAGAGGCACCTGTGCTGCAGAGGCCCGTCCCCTTCTGCGGCATGCGGACTTCTGGGACCACGCTGTGAAGCCTCAGCTGGCCCGCAGGAGGCCGCGTGGAGCAGAACTGAGGTGCCCTAGCAACAGCGCGCTGGCTGCCCACGTGACGCCGCACGCGTCCCCAGCCCAGCAGGTGCAGGGGCACCAGCCATGGCCTGCTTCCTGGCAGCAAGGGGGAATGGCGGGAACCCTGCCCGTCCAGCAGGAGGACTGGGCCTCCATGTGCCTGTCCAGCTCCTGTTTGCTTTTGCAACTTGCAATTTGCATGCACTCTGCCGTTTGCAATGCAAGTCTGCGTGGTTGCTGAAAATGTCTAAAATCCTGATTAACACAAGAAGGGAGTTTGGGGTGGGGAGGAACCGGGGGGATTATTATATTTCCCAGACTTTTTAGGTGGGCCCCAGTTCCAAGAAAATCTGCTGCCCCTCCCCCAACCCATAGCCGCCTACAACCCCTGGGATGTCTGTGACAGGAGGACCCAGGCCCCGTGCAGCGGCAGTTGGCCACTGGGTAGCAAAGTCTGGCTCTCCCCCTCCCCTGCCCTCAGCGTGATCTGGGGAGACAGGGATGCAGACAGGCTGAGAAAGGGAGCCCTGCCCTGTGGCCAAACTTCGGTGACAGCTCTCCACCGAAATTGGTGTTCCCTCTAATCAGCAGTGATGGGCGGATTGTCTCCTAAGTGCTGCTAACTGCAGGGCGGGTCCCAGGTGAGGAGGCAGGCCCTGCTAATCCCCCGGCATGGCACGGCTGGAGGGGGTTCCTGGCAGCCTCGTCCTGAGGTTGCCTGACAAGCATCTGGAAACCAAGAAGTCCCACGCCTGCAACTTCCCTTTGATATTCCACGGCCGCCAGCCCCCAGCACCATTATCCTTTAAGAAAAGCCAAAGTTAAACTCCCATGCCTGTCCCGGGAGCAAGGGGGAGGCCACATTCCAGCATCTGCTGCCTTGCTGGCCCCCAGAGGACCCCAGAGAAGCCAGGGAGCAGGCTCTCAGAGGAACAGGGCAGGGCCACGGAGTGCACGGAGGGGCGCCACACGAGGCACCCCACGCACGGCCCCGGAACCGTGGCTGCCATCCAGAGCCGAGCTGGGGCCCGTGGCGCCTGCTACTGTGGCACAGCTTAGCTTTGCTAAGGCCCAGGTCTCAAGGGGCAGAGTGGTGACCACAGACAAAGGTTTCTGCGCCCACCCCATGCCTCACAAAACATCCAGGCCTTGGCCTGTTGACCTGCATGGGCCGGCGCCGGCGTAATACCATGCCACGCCCTGCGTGTGCCCTGGGCCAGGCCCCAGCATTCACTCCGATCTGTACCAGGTTCCTATCAGACGGACGTCACTGTCCCCATTTCTCAGATGAGAAAACTGAGCCTGCAGAAGGCAGGTGTTGATTTATCCTGCCCAACATCGATCCCTGCTCCTCCTGATTTCTTTCAGGGCAGCTGCCTCCTCTGCCCTCAGACGGACCGGCCGGGGTCCACCTCCGCTAGCCAAGGGCTGAGTTTAGGGTCCAGCTCAGCTCGTCAAATATTCTGTCACAATCCCTGGACTTTTCTGTCTGAAGTTTGGGGGTGAAGGCACTCAAAATGGCTGGGACCGGTGCCATGGCTCACTTGGCTAATCCTCCGCCTGAGCACCAGCACCCCGGGTTCTAGTCCCGGTTGGGGTGCCAGCTCTGTCCCGGTTGCCCCTCTTCCAGGCCAGCTCTCTGCTGTGGCCCGGGAGTGCAGTGGAGGATGGCCCAAGTCCTTGGGCCCTGCATCCGCATGGGAGACTGGGAGGGAGCACCTGGCTCCTGGCTTCGGATCAGCACAGCGCACTGGCCGTAGCAACCATTAGGGGAGTGAACCAATGGAAGGAAGACCTTTCTCTCTGTCTCTCTCTCTCACTGTCTAACTCTGCCTGTCAAAAAAAAAAAAAAAAAAAAAAAAGGCTGGAAAAGGCCCCCAGGAGGAGGGCGGCGAGGTCTGGTGCATTCCTGCTGCCGGATCCCTCCCCTGCCGCACCCCCACCCCAGGAGCTTTCGGAGCCTGGCCCTTCACATTCTTCTCAGTCCTGAGCTCCCTGGAGCCTGCCCCCCCCCCACAAGTGAGCCAATTGCTGTCACTTGCGACCCCCAAACTCTGACTCCCCCAGGGTCACCCCGGGGGCAATAGCAGAGGGTCCCACCACACCAGGCTCCCGGGCCAGTGCTCTTCCCACCATGCCACGGGGCTGGCCTTGGGCCGGCTCTGTCCTGGGGAGAGCCCTCTGGGGGGCTGGGGGCAGCATCAGCAAGGGCCCAGCTGTGGTGGAGCCAGCACGGAGGCCGATGTGCAGGAGCAGCGCTTTGGGGCTGCCGATGGGGCGGACGCCAGAGGCCCTGTGTGGCCTTGCACCCTCTTTTTTTTTTCAGTGTGAAAAACTGTGTTTACATTTTTGCAAGTAAAGCATACAGCTTTAATGATTGCAATCATTATGTACCATTCGTATGACACAGGACGTAAAATCAACATTACAGGTCACACGTTGCATCCATGTGAAGAGGTGACAGGTGCATGACAGGTGCTCCCACGTCAACAAGCCCCCAGGCCTGGCTAGGAAAGCTGACCTGTGGGCACCACGAACTCCACTTGGCATCTGACTTCATATGGAAATCTGTCCAAGTCACCTCGGACACCGAGCTAGCCCAGTAGTTTGCAACAGTGTGTGTACGTGAGGGTGGCACTGGGTGTAGCGGGTGCATCCCAGTAGGTGCCAGTTCGAGTCCCGACTGCTGCACTTCCCATCCAGCTCCAGTTAACCTGGGAAAGCAGCAGATGATGATCCAAGTCCTTGGGCCCCTGCACCCACATGGGAGACCCAGAAGAAGCTCCTGGCTCCTGGCTTCAGACTGGCCCATCTCCGACTGTTGTGGCCATTTAGGGAGTGAACCAGTGGATGAAAGATATCTCTCTCTCTCTCTGTAATTCTGCTTTTCAAATAAAATTTTTAAAAAAGAGTTCATATATGTAACTGGCCACACACACACACACACCCCGTATTTTGTGCCGGCTGGGGTGTATTTTAAGGAAAACAGAACTGGGGCAGTAACTTGCAGTGTGCCAGGCACCTTTGTGGAATCTGTGGCTTTAAGTACGCAGAGTGGAAAGCCGAGTAAGTCAGAGCTGTAGGACATGAAATAAAAGAAATCTGAGAAGTTGAAATACACATTTCATGGTGTTGGAAAAATGCGTATGGGACAGAAAGGTAGGAGTGTGGGTTTCCCGAGACGTCACACATTGAGCAGCTCAAAACCAGATGCTACACACCTCCCTTGCCACACATGGGTCAAGGGCAAAAGCGAGGTGGGGCCCTGGCCAGGCTGAGCGGCGCTTCGTCTCTGGGCCCCTTGCACTGTCTATAACCCAAGTCTCTTCTGGCCACAGTTCATCCCAGCCCTTGACAAAGGTGCCACATGGAGCCATGACGTTCTGTGAGGGGCTGACTCCCCTATGCCTCTCAGGGGTCCCGGCCTGGACCCCTGCCTCCGCCCCTAGCCAGTGGAGTGACCTTGTCCTTGGGCTGTAGTGGACTAGATGGGGGTTGTGGTAAGAGAGCCTGCTTGCCAAGTTCAGGTTCATGTTCTTACCCTTTTTGCTTAATTCACTTACTCTGTGACCGGGGACAATTAGACTGTCTCCTTTGTTAATCTACAGAATGGGTTCAACACCACACATCCCATGGATCAGGCTGGTAATGAAACACATTGTGTCCAAGAATTGGTTTCCTGGCCACCCTCCCTGGCAAGTCCGTGAACAGGCCCTGGGCCAGCAGCTCCGGGCGCACCTGCCGACGGGAGAGCAGTTCCTGCCGCCAACCCACTCCACAGCAGCCCTTTCCCTTGTCCGTGTCCTCCTGGGGAATCTTAAAAATTCTAGTAATGTGCTGAGCCTCGCCTGCAGTGCCAGCATTCCATGTGGGTGCCAGTTCAAGTCCCGGCTGCTCCACTTCCAACCCAGCTCTCTGCTGTGGCCTGGGAAAGCAGTAGAAGATGGCCCAAGTCCTTAGGCCCCTGCACCCACGTGGGAGACCCGGAAGAAGCTCCTGGCTCCTGGCTTTGGATCGGTGCAGTTCCAGCTGTTGCAACCATTTGGAGAGTAAACCAACCAACGGAAAACCTTTCTCTCTGTCTCTCCCTCTCACTGTCTGTAACTCTACCTCTCAAATAAATAAATAAAAATTTTTAAAAAAGATTGTGCATAGCTTACCTTCTCAGATCCTCTGCAGCCATCAGCAGCCATGTGACCCAGTTCTGACCAATGAGAGGAGAGAAACGCAGCTCCCAGAGGCTTCTGGGAAATACTTGTCTCCGTGGAAAGGCTGCAGGCTGGGAGTGAAGCCCCTTCTTCCTGCCTGTGGATGTTGTGTGAAAACGCCACGTGCAGAGCCAGGGCCGGGGAGGGCTGTCCACGGCGCCCTGCCCTCCACAGGGTCCATGCTCCGCACTCTGTCTTATGTTCTCAGTAATTTTCTCTCTGAATTTGTGTCTTGCAGTGAAGTCGGCCACTTGCCTGGGGCAGTCTTGGCTGCCTGCCCCCCACCTCCTAGCCCTCCAGGGCCTCCCCATCTCCCCCTGCCCCTCCCTGCCTCCGTCCCCCGAGCACTGTCACCCTCAGCCTGGCTGGGACCTGGCGCTAAGGAGGGTGGGGCATGGGGCAAGCAGCCCACCTGGAGCTGCGGGCTCTGTGGCCCATGCAGCAGGTGACTTCAGGGAGAGAAGCCCCAATACCTGCTGGGCCCGAGTGCGGGTTGGGACAGAGTTTCTGGTCTATGGGGAGAGGAGGAGGACTTTCCATCCTGGCCCAGGCACAGCGGGTCAGCCCAGGGGCCGGCAGGAGGTGGCAAGGGGCTGGCAGCCAGCACACCCCGTCACAGGGTGGGCACCCAGGCCCCTGTGTGCTCTCCTGTGGAAGCAATGGCACAAACTTGCAAATCGCCACGGCAGGTCAAGGCAGAGACTGTGGAACGGAGGAGAGAGAGCTCTCGTGTCCTTTCGTCTGCTTTCTAAACCTGGAGCTGTGTGTTTGCCAGCCCCGGGCCCGCAGACCCAAGGGAGAATGGCAGCAAGGAACTTTGTCTTCCAGGGACAGAAGGAGATGGTGCCCAGGTCTGCAGAGCGGTTAAACCAACCCTGCGGGGGGCCTCCTGCAGATCCGCTGTTGGCCAAGGTCGTTGTGATGGCCACGCTTGAAGCCACTGTCAACTGGACACAAATTCCTTGCAGCCCAAGGCCTCCCAGCACAAAGCCACACCGTGTCTTGCACACTGGGTGCACCCCCGTGCCAGCAGTGGGAGGGGGCCTCTCAGGGAGGGCCCGTCTCCGGTGGTGCTGAGCCACGGGCAGCAGCCATGATTGCCAGGCTGACGTCCCACGCCATGTCATGCGGTTCTGATGTCAGCCCCATTTTCTTCACCTTTCGCACGTAGGATGTGAGGCTCGGGCCACCAGCTCCTAGGTGTCAGAGCAGGGTTAGAGCCACAACGCTACTGGAGTTCTTGGAGGGATTACTCCCCCCACACACACTCCTTCCTGTGTCCCTGGCGTCGGCTGGGACTCTCGTCCACTCCCTGTGCTGTCCTGGCGCTCGCTGCACATCTGCCTCCTGCCTCCGACCCTCTGCCTCCAGGCACCGGGAACAAAGCAGGGAGCTGGCTTCAGAGGCCTGCGGCAGAGCCCTGGAGCTCGGCCCGAGTGCTGCTTTCTGCTACTGTCCCCCGCCGTCGCCCTCAGGCCCAAGTGAAGCCTCCTGGGGGACACTGCTCACACCTGTGCCCTCGGAGGGTGGCGCTCTGTGCCCGCCTCTCCAGCACGCCACTGCCGCTGTGAGAGACCGAGCCTGCGCCGGGCTCACTCTCCCTCCCCGGGCATTGCTCCGATCCCCCACTTCCTGTGTTCTCCGAGAACGCTCCCAGCATGCCCTCTGCTTGTCTCTGCACCAGAGTCCGAGTTGGGGAGGTGCAGCCCCTTGGAATTCTGGGCCTGCACCAGCCCTGCCTGGCCGTCTCTCCCCCCCTCTGTCAGCGACGCACCTCTGCAGCGGTGGGGGACACTGGGCAGCCCCCCGTGGTAATAGCCATAACTGCAGCCAATTTTCCATAATTGGTGGCATTTGCCAGAGAATTCCTGCCTGTCGCAGCCGCTCCTCGGTGCTGCCTTTGATCTCTACCAGTCTCCAGAAGGCACAAAATACCGTTGTCATCTTCAATTACACCAAGGGACACAGTGGCCTTGACCCTGCCACTAGACGTCCCCAGCCCACAAGAGGCAGCAACAGCCACGGAGCACGGCTGGGCCACGGGCAAGGGGAGGCCCCGGGCTCCTTCCTGGGGGCTGGGGCTTCCGATGCCTCAGAGCCGAGGGCTAGGGAAAGCAGGCACGCGTGGGCAGATGCTAACGCCCACAGGGTGCCAGGCCCCTGTGCTCAGCACATCTCTTCCCCAGCCATCCAGCAGGATGGACTGTGTCCATTTTATGGAGCAGGAAACTGAGGCTCAGGAGAAAGCCCCGGCCAGTGGACAGCGGGGAGAGGCGGGACCCCGGCTTGCCTGACATACTCAGAGTCTCTCTCCACTGCCCATTGCCCTGACTCTGCAGGGCAGGTGCGAGCCCCACCCTTCCCTGCAGGCTCCTTGTGGACAGAACTGGACTGCTTCCTAGTCCCTGTGAGTGCGGAGCTGGGCACTGGGTCAGACTCCGCCTCCCATTGTCAAGTTCCAGGGGTCAGCTCTTGGTCCTCCTCTTTTTCTGTGAACCTGCTGGGTGATCTGGTCACCCATTATCTACACGCAGTCTCCTGGGCGTCTCACAGGAGTCTCAGACTCAACACGTTCCTGGCCCTCCAACCCAGCTCCCCTATTCCTCCGCCGTACACCTCATACGCCAGTCTCCGTGTCTGGGTACTCTGCCCTCACGGTTACTCCGGCCCCAAACCTTGGGGTCATGCTCGTCTCTATTTCTCTGATGTTCCACCTTCAATCCACTGGAGCCTCCTGTTAGTCCATAGCCCCAGGCTTTCTCCCACCTGCCCCCAGCACCTGTGCCGAGGGGGTGATGGTGTCAGCCTCCCCCACCTGCCCGGCTCCCCTGCTGCACGGAGGCCTGACCGAGCAGCCTGCGGGCCCTGCTGACAATGTGGTGCTGCGGCTTTTCTGCTCCATCCTCCATCGGCTCCTCCACCATCTCTCCACGGGGAGAGTCCCTGAGGTCAGGGACATGGCGTCTGTCCTCTGTGGAGGGGACTGCTGTGGTCAGTGGGATGATACAGGCCCACAGCACGGCCATGCAGGCACTGGGCAGGGGAATTCGTCAAATTAGGGGGTGAGGAAGGCTGCCAGGAGGAGGTGTCACTGACTCTAAGCTTTGACGCCTGGGTCCGTTGCGGTGTCTCGAGTCGTGCCGGAGCAGTGCCCATGTCCCCGCGTGCCGGAGCAGTGCCCGTGTCCCCGCGTCCTGGCAGGGGAGTCGCTGGCAGGGTGATCATGGGGGCCAACCCCACCAGAGACCCCAGGCCAGGGGTGAAGCACGTCTACAGTCGCACACCCAGCATGTTGCACTGTTAACAGGACACAGCCTGGAACTCGGCCCCTGGTTGCCCAAGGCGGTGACACTTCTGTCCCAGAGGTCCCGGAGCAGCTGTGCAGACTGGGAGGCAAGGCCAGCAGCAGTTACCGGTGCAGAACCACGAGCCCCGCACCCGCTTCCTCCTGCGCCGGCACAGGAGCCAAAGGCGCAGCGCGCGTCTGGTATTGGTCTGAACTAAGGGCGGGCCCGTCTGGCCACTCAACGCCCAGGCCAGTGGAGTTCAACTCCACCCTGTCCCCACTTCCCGGGCCCAGGTCCCATGCGCCAGGCGCAGTGACCTCATTTCTTCCTCACACAGCGCTGCGGGGCGGGCTCCGTCATCCCGGCTTTCCCCACTCGGAGGGGGAGCCGCAGCCAGCTAGGAATACAGCCCGAGTGCTGCTGGCAGCCCCTCCCCCAGGGCCCAGGCTGGGAGAGGCGCGGAGCCCAGGCCGTTTCTGCGCTGAGCTGCCGGGCACCTGTCCGTCAGCGCTCACCTGAGCCCCTCGTGCCCAGGCTGGGCACCTGCCCCTCCCCCACCGCGCTCCTGGCTGGGTAGCTCTGGGCACACGCCCAGAGAGACCTTTGTCCTGCCGTCTGGAAAGTTACCCGACAAGAAACGAAACTTTCTGCAAGTCTTGTCCTCTTGCCAGAGGCTGCTTGCGCCTAGCCATGCCAACGGCTGGGCAGCTTCCTCGTGGGGGCCGAGGGGAATTCGCCCCCTCTCTTCCGTCTATGTCAGCTCCCTGCCAGTGCCCCTGCGGTCATTTCTGCCTACCTTTTTAACAACTATGTACTTTATAGCCATCGCGACACCTGCTTTTATAGGGGTTTATCTTCCTCCTTCCTTTAAGCATTCCAAGAAGAGGCTGGGATGTGAAGCCGCAAGGCCAAGGCTGTCTACCCACCCACCTGGGACCTAGAAAACTTCACAGGAGGCAGGTCAGGTTCAAGGGGAAGCTTCCGCAGACCCGACATCCAGACCCAGAAATGCACGGGAGAACCAGTGTGCTGGCCCTGTGGCTCCCCCCGTCTCCGGGAGCTGCCCCCCGCCCTGGGCGCAGGGGGACTGGCGTTGGCATGGGAGGGGCGGGGTACAGATCACAGCCCTGCCAGTTTCCTGGCACAAGCTCCTTACCCGTCCTCGGTAAGCGCTGGTGACGATGGTGTCTACCGGGTAAGGTCTCGGGCGGACCGGTGCCGTAAGACCCACAAAGGGCCCACTTAACACAGAGAGGGACACACACGGTTGTCACTCTGCCCCTCTGTGGGCTGTGTTCAGACTCCAGTAAGAAGGGACATGTGGGTGGTGCCAGGACTGCTCCGTTTCCTGCCTGGGGCATTTGTCCTTGCGGGAGCCCTGGAGAGGGGACCAGGAGGGACACAGAGAACAGAAGCCTTCGTGGAGGTGCACAGAGCTCACAGTTGTCACTAGCATGGCGCTGTCTTCCCAGGGGCCGGCGGGGCGGCCGTGGACTCGGCACGTTCCTTTCTGCTTTTTTTTTTTTCTTTCTGCAGCTGAATGGCTGCTCTCTCTGTGTTCCTCTGCCGGCCCCACCTTGGTAAGCGGGGGAAAAGGAGTCGCTCTCTCCTTGTGCTGCAGGCGTGCGGGTGGGGATGAGGGAGATGATGGAGAGCCTTCTGCGCTCAGCAGATTCTGAGTGAGCAGAAGCCGGGGTTTGAATGCAGCCCCCAAAAGTTCCCGTGTTGGGAACGTGATCCCTAAATTCCTCTACCAGTAATATTTGGAGGTGAGACCTTTGCAAGTAAGAGCATCAGTGGCTTCGTGAGAAGGAAGAGACCCAAGCTGCATGCACTGTGCTGACTGCCCCAGCAGTGCCCTCCCAAGTGTGATGGCGCAGCAAGGCCCTCGCCTACCACCTGTCCCTGGGCTTCCCTGCCTCCCGACCCGTGAGCCAATAAACTTCTGCTCTTTACAAATTACCTGGTATGTTTTTTAAAGATGTATGTATTTATTTGAAAGGCAGAGAAACAGAGAGGGAGAGACAGAAAGAGAGATCTCCCATCAGCCAGTTCACTCCCCAAATGCCAGCAACAGCCAGGCCCAGGCCACGTGGAAGCCAGGAGCCAGGAACTCCATCCGAGTCTCCCCCGTGGGCGCACTCGGGCCAACGTTTGCTGCTTTCCCAGGCACATTAGCAGGGAGCTAGATTGGAAGCGAAGCAGCTGGGAGTCAAGCCAGTGCTCCAACATGGGATGTTGGTGCCGCGGGCAGCAGCGTAGCCCCCCGTGCCGCGGGCAGCAGTGTAGCCCCCCGTGCGATGGAACACGGACTATGACACCTGCTGGGGAGCAGCAGCCACTGTGTGCGGTGCGGAGTAAGTGATGGTCATGAGGAAGCCCCTGCCATGAGGGTGCCTGCAGCAGCTTGCGGAAGGCTGAGTAAGCGCACAGTCCCAGAGGCGTTAGGTAGCGTTGCCAACAGAACTGGTTGGTATGAGAGGGAGAAAGAGGAGACGACTCTGGCTGTGTGAGGTTGCAGCCTTGAACCTTTGGACAGACAGAGCTGTCATCCACAGAGACGGAAAAGGCCGGGGCAGGGTTTTTTTCCCTTAAAGATTTGTTTATTTATTTGAAAGGCAGAGTTACAGAGAGAGGGCAGAGGCAGAGAGATGGCTCACTCCCCACATGGGCGCAAACGACTTCCTTCCTAGGCTGCCAGGTGCAGCCCGCACAGGGTCCCCATGGGGCTCAGAAGCACAGTTACTACCCTGCGGGGAATGGACCCCTGGATCCTCCGGAATCACAGGAACGGTGACCCCAGGGAAGAGTGGAGGAGCAGCCATCGCCCCTCGAGACACCTACACCGCGGCTCAGCACCTCGGCCTTGGCTCGAGCAAAGGCACCAGGCTGCCTTGCCGGGCAGACGAAACACCAGAACCACACTCCCGTGAACTTGGCGTCAGGAACATGGTGGGAAAACCCAGGAAAGTTCCCATGTGGAAAACCCCCCCCAGGGCCACGGTGGCCCCCAAGGCCCTGACACAAGCTCAGTGGGGGGGGTGGCGGTGCTGGGCCCGATGCAGTAAGGAGGGGCCACGCCTCCCCAGGCACAGCGATGACTGCACGGCTGACGTCCCTTTCTCACACTTCACTCGCTCACTTCAGATCCTCGCGGACTGGAGTCATGGAGGGCTACACGTGCAAAAGCCAGGGTTCAGCATCGTGTATGTGTGTGCATACGTGTGCATGCGTGCATGCGTGTGTGTGCATGTGTATGAGTGCATGTGTGTATGTTGCGTGACAGCAGGCCAAAGCCCCGCGGTGACTGTGAAGGGCGCTGGGTGCCAGGGTAAGGCAGGAGTCGGTTTCCCCCGGCTGACCCTGGCCTGACCGGGCTGGGAGGAAGCAGCAGCGGGGAAGGCGGGGACACGGAGGCCTTTGAGGCCGGACAGCATGGAGGGAAGTCTTGCGAGAGCTGACTCAGGTAACGAGAGCAGTTATTAGCCAGAGGAGCCACACTAGCAATTACATACTTGGTTGGACAGTAAACATTTATTGGGGCCTCGCTGTGCGCCAGGCCCTAAAATGGAAAGACCATTCTCCCTGGGAGTGTAGGTGGAACTATTTCGTTCTTCATCTTTTATCAAGGCCCTGAGACCTTGGGCCATGAGAGTCAAGGCCCACGTTCGGGAGATTCCAGATACCGCGGGTGCAGCCTGCAAAGGCGGCAGCTGGAACTGATCGCGACCTCTGTGTGCTCAGCCCCTGTGCTCCAGAAAGGACAGCCCAGGAGACTGCAGGGCTCCAGGGTGAAGCGGCCGGGTGCACCTGCCGCCCCACCCCCACTCAGGAGACAAGGGCAGCACCCGCCTCCCATCCAGGGCTGGAGGGAGGGGCTTCGAGGAGACCCAGCATGCATGAGCTGTTTTCTCTGTGGGATGCAGTGGCTGTCCGGACTCACCCTTCAGAAGTCTCAGGGCTCTGAAACGCTGCCTGGGGTGGCTCTGGCTCCAGGGAAGGGGGCAGCACCGTCTCCTGTTGACAGCAGGCAAAGACGAGGGACCGGGAGCTCCCTGTGTCAGGCCCCAGCCAACAGAGAGAAGAAACCTTAGCTCTGAATGAAGCGTTATTTATTTATTTTTAAAGATTTGTCTTATTTATTTGAAAGGCAAAGTTACAGAGAGGCAGAGAGAGAGAGAAAGAGAGAGAGAGAGAGAGAGAAAGAGAGAGATCTTCCATCCGATGGTTCAGTCCCCAAAATGGCCACAACAGCTGAGCTTCGTTGATCCGAAGCCAGGAGCCAGGAGCTTCTTCCAGGTCTCCCACATGGGTACAGGGGCCCAAGAACTTGGGCCGTCCTCTACTGCTTTCCCAGGCCACAGCAGAGAGCTGGAGCAGAAGTGGAGCAGCTGGGTCTTGAACCAGTGCCCGTATGGGAAGCCTGTGCTACAGGCGGAGGCTTTATCCACTAGGCCACAGCACCAGCCCCTCTGAATGAAGTTTTGACTGTTTCGTCAGGTGAGCGTACGGTTACTAAAATGAGATATGGAGACCACTGTGGCCCCAAGGTCGTTACGGTAACAGTGTGTGTAAGAGGGAGCAGTTAGCCAGGGCCATGGCCAAGCTTCCCTCCAGGGCAGGAGCCATCGCCTGGAGCGGGTTTGAGCAAACGGCAGTGAAGATGTGCATGTGTCGGGGAAGGGAGTGTTTGGTGGTCGCACCTCATGAGCCCTGCTGCTACAGATGGGGAAACTGAGGCACAAGGCATCGAGAGGTCCTGTAGAGCTCCCAGCATTTCCACACCGCACAGGGCGATGGCTCCCCTGCAAGTGGCAGAGACTTCTATTGCGGCTGTGCTCGCAACAGCCTGGCTGCCGTGAGGAATGGCATGGGAGGGAGGAGGCCGGGGGATGGGAAGCCCTCCTAAGCTGCTTTTGAGGGTCCTGCCAGGTGCGACCGAAGAAGTGACTGCAGCTGGTGAGGGTGGCCCCGGGACATCAGGGCTGCTGAGGGGGATTCAGCAGATGGAAAAGGCCAGAAACGCTCCCTGGGTGGGGTGCAGGGGAAGCGAGCTCATGGGGAGACACCCACACTTCTGCTTCCGAAAGGCAAGCTTCAGGCAGGTGTGGACAAACTGCCAAAGAGCCACAGGCCGGGTAGCCTCCAGACACACCGGCCCTGGGCAGCTGAGACCGGTACTTGTCAGGTGCACAGTCCAGGGAAGGGGGTGGGGGGAGGCAGGAGGCAGGTGCTGAGACAGACAGCACAGCTCTGGGAAAACCATGGCCGTGAACAGCTCCCTGGCACTACAGCTGGGGCCTGGGCCATCACCGTACAAGTTGCCTTCCAGCTCCTTCCTTGCCCAGTGACGTCAGCTGGCCTTAGGCCATCCTTAGGTGTGGGCACGCAGGTTTGCAAAGGAAACCAAAGGCCCGACCCAGAAAGGTCACCCCCAGGGCTGCTCTGGGCCTCTCTGCAGCAGAAAGGGCCCCTCCCCCATATCTCCATACCCGCTTGGCCTCGACTCCAGGAAGTGACCTGCAGATTCTAAGAGACACTCTCGTGGGCATTTGTTCAACATTTTACTGGCCTCTGCTGGCTCCAGGAATACTAGTATTTCTAGTTGTCCATCCTATGTTTACAAACTCCCAGAAGAGCCTTCAGCATCTACAACAAATTGGCACATCAGTCTCCCAGGCTTGAGGGGGCACGGCCCACCCTATGCCACCCAGCAGAGCTCAGGACAAAGATCTGGGCGGGATTGGAGTCCTGGCTGCGTCCATTACTGCGGGCCCTGGGCAACTCACCGCTTCCCTCTGATGGAGTTTTCCCTTCTGTGAAATGGGAGCGTGGACCTCACCCCGGGCTCTCAGAAGGTACGCACCAAGTGAGACAAGACCTGGAGCTGTCCTGGCATTTAGGGTGGGCAGGAGAAAGGGTGGGCATCGGGGGTGGGGAAGCGTGTCCCGCCAGGGGCCATTTGGGTACTGAAACTTCATTTGCAGGCCATCAGGATCACCAATATAAACCCTAGCCCGCTCTAGACTGAGCTTCCTGTTCTGCTGGCAGTCACCGTGGCAGGGCCAGACCAAGGGCGTGGTCCAGCCGGGCCTGATACAGACCGAGGGCGTGGTCCAGCCGGGCCTGATGCAGACCGAGGGCCCGGTCCAGCCGGGCCTGATACAGACCAAGGGCGTGGTCCAGCCGGGCCTGATGCAGACCAAGGGCGTGGTCCAGCCGGGCCTGATACAGACCAAGGGCGTGGTCCAGCCGGGCCTGATGCAGACCGAAGGCCTGATACAGCCGGGCCTGATACAGACTGAGGACCCAGTCCAGCCGGGCCTGATGCAGACCGAGGGCCTGATACAGCCGGGCCTGATACAGACTGAGGACCTGGTCCAGCCAGCAGGCAGGACACTCCGCACCCCTGCAGCCTCCAGGGTGCTCCTTGGAGTGTGTGGTGCTTCCGGGCCAATGGGAGTACGGTGTGTGCCATGGGTTCTTGTAGAACCAAAGTTGTGCAAGGCGGTGTTTTGGGGCCCCTCGGGGCCAGTGGTCCTGTGGAGGCAGCTGCTTGACCCCCGGGGTCAGTGTAAGCCTGAGTGAAGGAGGGTCTAGAGGACAGCACTTCATGAAAAGAAGGGGGTGGGGTGGGGCTGGCATTGTGGCGCAGTGGGCTAACACCCTGGCCTGCAGCGCCGGCATCCCATCTGGGCACCAGTTCAAGTCCTGGCTGTTCTACTTCTGATCCAGCTCTCTGCTATGGCCTGGGAGGGCAGTAGAAACTGACCCAAGTCCTTGGACCCCTGCACCCGCATGGGAGACCTGGAGGTCTGGCTCCTTCCTCCTGGCTTCAGATCAGTGCAGTTCTGGCCGTTGCGGCCATCTGGGGAGTGAACCAGCGGATGGAAGACCTCTCTCTCTCTCTCTCTACCTCTCCCTCTCCCTCTTCCTCTCCCTCTGATACCCCCCTCCCCACCATTGACTCTCTGTAACTCTGCCTCTCAAATAAATAAATAAACATTTTAAAAAAGAAAGAAAATAAAAGAAAGGGGAACAAATGGAAGTGACCAGAATGACTGACTTGATTGACAAAGGTAGAACCCTCCACCTGCAGACGGCAAAATTCATGCCCCTCACCAATGCACGTGCAACACGTTCCAGGATAGACCACGTGTAAAAGGATTCTAGTTATGCAAGGTCTGTGGTGTGCTCACAATGGCATTCAATCAGCAATCAATACTCAAGAGATATCTGTAACACCCAATACTGTTAGTGTCATGGATCAAACAGGACTTGGCTCTCGAAACTCAAGTTTAAGCTCGGAAGCCTGTTAACAGCTGATGGGTTGAGGGTGGGGAGTCGACCTAATTGTGGGCTCTGAGAGGCGGGCCTGCTGGGAGACTTTGAGGTCGTTGGGGGACTAGCCCCAGAAGGCAGTTCTCATGAGAAGGGTGGCTATTTATGTGACCTGCGGCCTAGCGTCCCTCCTTCCTGTCTCGCCCTGTGATCATCCCTCCCACCCACTCTGCCCTGGCTGGCCTGTGTCAGATGCCAGACTAATGGGGCTCCCACCCCCAGAGCTGTGAACCTGCAAACTGGAGGCCAGAATTAGCCTTCCACTTCCCAACAAGCTCCTCTCATGGGTATCTTAGTTAATGTAACAAAGAGCTGACTAATACAACTAGGAACAAAATAACGCACTCCTAAGTAAGCCATGGGCCAGAGGAGAAATCAAAAGAAATCTGAAGTGAATGAAAATGTAAAAATATGACCTTTAAACATTTCTTTTCTTTTTTTGGACAGGTAGAGTTAGACAGTGAGAGAGAGACAGAGAGAAAGGTCTTCCTTCCATTGGTTCACCTCCCAAATGGCCGCTATGGCCGGCGTGCTGTGCAGATCCAAAGGCAGGTGCCAGGTGCTTCCCCGTGGTCTCCCATGCGGGTTCAGGGCCCAAGCACCTGGGCCATCCTCCACTGCACTCCCGGGCCACAGCAGAGAGCTGGCCTGGAAGAGGAGCAACCGGGACAGAACCAGCGCCCCAACCGGGACTAGAACCCAGAGTACCAGTGCCACAGGCGGAGGACTAGCCTAGTGAGCGGTGGCGCCGGCCTCGACATTTCTAAGATGCGGCTAAAGCAGTACTCAGAGGAACATTGGTAGCACCAACTGCCGTTAAAAAAATAGGTAAGAGGTCGAAGCAATGACCTAGGCTGTCACCTTAAGAAAAAAAGAAGCACCCGCAGCCCCAATGAAAAACAATCGAAGAGCAAACGTAGGGAGGGAAAGAGAGAGAGAGATCAAAGCTCATTTGAAATGATTAATAAAATATTGGTTTTTTTTTTTCATCTTTTCAAGTCTGGTGTCCCCACCAACTTTGAGTTGTTTTTCAGGGCCTTTAACAAGTTTTTGAAAAACACGCTGTCCAGGGGCTGGTGCTGGGCATAGCAGGTTAAGCTGCCACCCCTGACCCCTGCATCCCATATGGGCTCCAGTTTGAGTCCCGGCTGCTCCACTTTCAATCCAGCTCCCTGCTAATGGCCTGGGAAGGCAGCAGAAGATGGTCCAAGTGCTTGGGCCCCTGCACCCACGTGGGAGACCTGGATGAAGCTCCTGGCTTCAGCCTGGCCCAGCCCTGGCTGTTGTAATCCTCTAAAGAGTGAACCGCCAGTCTGTCTCTGACTTTCAAGTAAATACATCTTTAAAAACATGCTGTCCAGGCCGGTGCTGTGGCTCAATAGGCTAATCCTCCGCCTGCGGCGCTGGCACACCAGGTTCTAGTCCCGGTCAGGGTGCCGGATTCTGTCCTGGTCGCTCCTCTTCCATTCCAGCTCTCTGCTGTGGCCCGGGAGTGCAGTGGAGGATGGCCCAAGTGTTTGGGCCCTGCACCCCATGGGAGACCAGGAGAAGCACCTGGCTCCTGGCTTTGGATCAGTGTGGTACGCCAGCTGCAGCGGCCATTGGGGGTGAACCAACGGAAGGAAGACCTTTCTCTCTGTCTCTCTCTCTCACTGTCCACTCTGCCTGTCAAAAAAAAAAAAATGCTGTCCAGAGTTTGTAGTTATAACTCGGAGGAGGGCTGGTCTGATTCAAGCTTCCCAGCACTGCCCGGCACCGGGACCCTGCCCATCCTCCCCAGCTATCTGCCACGCTCTCTGCCGCCTGTCTGTGAACCAGGACATCAGGTGACCACACCAGCGAGAACCACACCCGGCAGGCTGCAGTGAACAAGGCTTGTGAGTTTCCACACAAACCCTGCTTCCACTCACTCCTTGGGAGGGGATGGGATGGGGGGAGGCAAAGGCTCAAATCCTCACTCTTCCATTTTGGCGTGTCGTGACCTTGGACCGTGCATGCCACCTGTGAAGTGGCGCTGGTCTGAATCTCAGACTGCTACAGGCACCAAGGACCTGATACGCTGAAGTGCCCTGCCCCGCCCAGCCCGGCCCTGGGCACACAGAGGAGCTCCGCACACACGCCCGCCCGCCCTCCCTCTCCCGTCCTGTTCCAGACAGCAGCTGCCGACTGATAAGTTACCGCCCGATAACTGGGCTGTCCCGAGGTATGACCACACACAGGAGCCCGTTTGCCTTCCAAGGGCTCCTTAATTGGTGTTTGCTAACAAACCAGAAAGCAGCAAGGATTCCATTCATCTCGGGAACACGAATCCAGTTCCTTGTATTGCACCCCCCACCCCGGTCGAGAAGAGGGCACCAAAAACAGAAGCGGTGGGCTCTCTGGTGAGGGGCCAGTGAGGTCCCACCGTTGCTCTGAGCGAGACCGCGTGAGGGGTGGGACCACGGGGTCTGCCGTGTGTGCAGCCTTGGAGTCTTTTGTGGGTGACTCACCGGCCACAGCCCCGTCCCACCACCTTCTGCGGAACAGCTGGCGAGCCCGGCAGAGGGAGCAGCAGCCCCCGCGCTGGCCCCCGAGTCCCCTCCCTCACATCTGTCTCCTTCTCGGCCCCTCCCTGGACACTAAAAACCAAGCAGGGCCAGAATCTGCTCCCGGGTGTTTTCAGGAATCATCACAGACGCTGTGCAAAGGGGGAAATGTCCTGACACTGGCAGGATTAAGGGATTAAGATTCTAGGCATTCTAGAATCCAGGTTTCCCTCTGGCGAAGGAAACTGCCTGGCTGCGTGGAGGGGAGTTGGGACCCAGAGGGCAGGCAGGTGTGTCCACAGGCTGGCCCTCCGCCCACGCTCAGTCCGTGCTCATCCATTCGGCCACGCATATTTACTCACTGCATCCTCATTTCTCTTTCTTGAGCACCTACTGTGTGCCCGATGTGGCACCAGGAACTGGGCTGCTAAGGCAACCAGGTGGGCCAGCTTTGCCTGTGCAATGCCACTCCCCGTTCCACTGGCCTCGGTACCCTGATTTTACTATGTGACAGCTCCCCCCACAAGGAACGCATCGAGAGAGAGAGAGAGAGAGAGAGAGAGAGAGAGAGAGAGAGAGAGCACGCCCTTCCATCAGTTGGTTCACTCTCCAAACGCCTGCAACAGCCAGGCTGGGCCAGGCCAATGTCAGCAGCCTGGAATTCACTCCTACTGTGCCACATACGTGGTAGGGACCCAAGTGCTTGAGCCATCCCATGCTGCTCCCCAGGTGCGCACTAGCAGGAAGCTGGAACCAGAAGTGGAGCAGCTGAGACGAGACCCAAGCCCTCGGCAACGGATGCGGACCCCCCCCCCAAGCAGCGCCTTAACCATGGCACCGAATGCTTCCTTTCCGTTCTCTCTCTCTCTCTCTCTCTCTCTCTCTCTCTCTCTCGATTGTATTTATTTATTTGAGAGGCAGAGCTACCGACAGTGAGAGGGAGAGGCAGAGAGAGGTCTTCCATCCGTTGGTTCACTCCCCAAATGGCCACCACAGCCAGGCCATAAGCAGAGAGCCGGATCGGAAGAGGTGCAGCTGGGACTAGAACTGGCACCCATATGGGATGCTGGCGCCACAGGCAGAGGATTAACCTACTGTATCACAGCGCCCCGCCCCCTTCAGTTCTCTCGAATCCTAGATCCCTGGAAGCTGCCCAGGTGCGTGGTTTAAAGCACGGTGCACTATGTTCTTTATGGTTCTGTGATTTGGCTGGGATCACCTGGTTGGTTCTCGCTTAAGGTTTCACACGCTGTTTCCAGGCAGAATTCAGCTGGGCGTGGAATTATCCGAGGTTTGGACACCTGAGGCATCCAGGATGGCTCACATGGCTAGGACACACTGGTCCCCAGCTGGGTGCACAGCTCGGGCTGCAGATGGGACACTCAACATGGCCTCTCTGTGTGCACCTCTGGACAGCAAAGTGGAAGGGCTCCAAGACGGAGAGCTCCAAGCTCAACCCAAGAGACCCTCGCAGACTCTGCAAGGCCTCTTGGACCTCACTCCGGAGGCCCCAGGATGTCCACAGTGCCACGTCCTGCTGCTCGGGCAAGTCCGTGAGGGCAGCCCAGCCTCCGGGGACTCAGACAGTCACGCCCCAGAGGAGTCTGTGTGCCCGAAGGCACTGCCATGCCAGTCCTGGAAAATGCCATCTTTCTCAGCAGGCATTCCTCGGGCCACTAGCATGCTCCAAACAGGGGTGGAAGCTTGGCGGTTGATCTGCGGCTTCCCCAGGTGTCAGGCTGAGTGTTCAGAAAACACCACCACACAGCTCTCTCTGCTGGGTCAGCTCCAGACGCAACGCTCTCCTTCTCAGCTCTGAGTCTGGCTCTCCGTGCTAAGCCCGAGCTGCAGTCTGGCCCTGGTCTGCTCCGTCACCCCTCTGAGCCCTGGTTTCCTTGCGTGTGAAGTGACCACTGGATACACCTGCCTTGCGGAGCTCCGAGGGTTCCTGTGAAAATCAAGTGAATCGTCGCAAGTAAAGGAGCTCTGTCGACTTCAAAGTCCCGGACACCTGGCAACGGCTGCCCCACGTGCGAAGGCCCAACATGCCAGGTGCGTCCCCCCCCCCCCACGCTCCCAGCGCAGCCGCAGCAGCAGGATCGCAAGGGAGGGAGGCGCAAATAAATCACGTTGCATACTCAAGCCGCTTGCGTAAGATCTGAACCCAGGTCCAGGGGCCCCAGAGCCTGCCTGGGCTTCCGGTTGCTATGGAAACTGGAAGGCGGGAGGGTGAGTCAGGCTGGGCCGATCCTGGCTCCATCACCGTGGGCTGAATGACATGAAGGAATGCCGAGTGGGTGGATGGGCGAGTTAATGAACAACCCGGGGCTCTACGGAGCACACCTGCCGCCGGGCTTTGGACAACTCAGCTGGCTTCTCATTAGCCTTGTATTAATTTCTTTCAGTCTTCAAAAACAGCAGCTCATGGAGGTGGGATTTGGGGTTATTTCAGATTCGGATTGCCAGGAGAGGCCTCGTCCCCTCTCTGCTCCTACAGGGCCTGTCCCCGCTTCTGTGAGGGCACCCTCCTTACAGCCTTGCCGTCAGCCTCCCTCCACCTTCCTCCCTCCTCTTTACAGAAAGTCCTCCATGAGCTGGCTCACTCCCCAAATGGCTGCAACAGCCAGGGTTGGGCAAGGTCAAAGCCAGGAGCCAGGAGCTCCATCCAGGTCTCCCACGTGGGCGGCAGGGCCCAGGCACTTGGACCATCCTCCACTGCTTTCCCAGACACACCAGCAAGCAGCTGGATGGGGAGTGGAGCAGCCAGGACTGGAATGACATCACAAGGCCCCGCCTGTCTTCTAGGAGATTTCCTTCTCTCCGTGGCCAGGCGCTGGCACGCGGCCGTCTCGTGCACGCGGCCGTCTCGTACACGCGGTCTTGCCTGTCTCGAGCCGGCTCTTACTTCCCAGTGCGCCCAGTGCCTTAAAGGGGCCTGGCCTTGGGGCAGCAGCCAGCAAGGCTCAGAAGGTGAAAAGCACACACAGGAGGTGGCGCTGTGGCTCCAGGCCAGCGTTCGATTGCAGCCGGGTGGGGTGGGGGCATTCGGCCAGGCCCCCAGGTCATTTCGGTCCAAGGCTCTTTGAGGAACGTGGGGTTTGCCAGGCTGCTGCACCCTCAGAGGTCCGCGAGCAGACTCCATGCCTTCACCAGGGCCAGACAGGCGCCAGGAGCCCCCCTCCCACCATCCTCCACTCTCTGTAGGCGCTGGGACAAGGCAGGGCAGCCCGCGGCCTGGCCTGTGCGCACCCGGAGCCCCAGGAGCAGCCTTGACCACAGGACCCTCGGCGGCGCGGCGCCGGCCGCGGACAATACACAATGCGCTAGCCCGCTGCCCCAGCGGCTCCCGCGGCCACAAGCGCTCCTTTGAGCGTGCATTGAAGGCACTGGTGGGGGCGGGTCCATGAGCGGAGGCGCTCTGATGTCCCTTTGTTCCAGCAGCTAACGTGGGGCAGTCGCTTAGCTTCCCACACAAGTACGCAAGCCCTGACCCTGGCCTTGGAAAAAATAAAAAAAAAAACCTGCCTGACCACCCCCAACCAGAGACCGTCAGTGGCTGCAAGGGTCAGAGGGACGGAGAGAGCCGAAGGACCTGCATTGGCCCCGACCCTGCCAGGCCAGGGGCTGCGTTTGCACACGCACGTGCGAGCCCCTGTGGGGTCTCCCTCCACCCCAGGAGCCGGGCCTGCAGCTGTGGCTGCTGTGGCGGGGTGACCTTGGGCGGGCTGATGGCCCTCTCTGTGCAGTGGTTCCTAACTCGCGGGCACGTAGCGTCACACCAGAGCCCAGAAGGCTGGAGCCAGGTCCACGGGCAGGCACAGCTCTGGTTTTGTACTTGCTGTGGCCCAGGTTGCATGGGGACCGGAGCAGGGGCCTGGGGGGCTGTGGGCTTGGACAGAGCCAGGGCTGGGCTGTTCCCTCTGGCATCGGGGACGCTGGGGCCAGGGAATCCTTCATCCTGGAGGCTGCAGGCTGGTGCGGTGCCTCCCTGGACTCGGCCCTAGACGCCAGCAGCAGCTGGGGCCGCGGGCTAGTGCATTGTGTATTGTCCGCGGCCGGCGCCGCGCCGCCGAGGGTCCTGTGGTCAAGGCTGCTCCTGGGGCTCCGGGTGCGCACAGGCCAGGCCGCGGGCTGCCCTGCCTTGTCCCAGCACCTACAGAGAGTGGAGGATGGTGGGAGGGGGGCTCCTGGCGCCTGTCTGGCCCTGGTGAAGGCTGGTGCGGTGCCTCCCTGGACTCGGCCCTAGACGCCAGCAGCAGGTGCCCTTCGAGCTAGTGTACAGAGACTGCGAGGAGGAAGCAGTGTCCTGGTCTGCCTGGTGACTGGGGGCAGCAGGTCCCTGCCCGTCAGCAGGTTGTCTTCACTCTGGAGATGTCCCGGGGGCGTCCACCCAGAACCCGTCCAGTTCTGCAAGTGTTCACCAGGCACCTTTCCCAGGCCAGACCTCAGTGGGTCTGAGTGTGAGCCCCTCCAGGAAGCCCTCCAGGCTGCCCCAGGCTGGGACCAGGGCCGTCCTCTGGGCCTGGCCTCCCGGTGCCCTTGGAGGTGACTGACACTTGAGGATGCTGAAGCTCAGCCAGAGGCGAGCCTGGTGAATGACTTAGAACTCAGTACCAGAGCACTTCCAACCCGGGCCGCCCCGGGGTGCCACTCATGGGTGTTAGTGGCACGAGGGAGCCAAGGGGGGTGGATCCCAGGATCTGAGGCCGTGTGCACCATGCATGGCACCCGAACTCCAGAACGGGAAAGATGTGGGAGATACAGAACCCCGACTCTGATTTTTATCATCTGTGAGCCTTGTCTTTCCTATCTGTGAAGTGGGGATAATTAGATTTAACTCAGAGGATAATTATGCCTCACTCAGAGGTTCCTGGGCAGTTGGGGTGAGGTCTCACAGTTTAAAGCACCTGGCACGGAGTTCGTGCCGTCAGGAGCGGCTGTAATGCTGACTTCAAGGAGTCACCCAGGCTCTGCCCCTGTGTGCCCTGAGCCTGCCGCAGGGCTTCAGGTCGGCCTCCTCCGGCAGTAGCAGGTGTCAGGTGGAGCCAGCCTGGGAGGGCGACAGTGCCCCCTACTGGAAGCCTGCAGCACCCGAGCTGCCTGGGCCTGCTGCTGTGACAGATGCTTCTGGTCCCGGAGCCGCTGGCCCTGTGCAGAGGGGACCCTCCTGTGTCCGCTAGGGGAGCCACGCTCCCGCCCACATCCTGCCAAGAACTGCTGTCCTCAGTGTCTCCAAGTGGAGCATCTCTCCTCTGGTGACTGATGGAGGGTGAGCTCAGCACAGGTGAGCCCCGCACAGGTGAGCTCCGCACAGGTGAGCTCCTCACAGGTGAGCTCCACACAGGTGAGCTCCTCACAGGTGAGCCCTGCACAGGTGAGCTCCATACAGGTGAGCTCCTCACAGGAGAGCCCTGCACAGGTGAGCACCACACAGGTGAGCTCCATACAGGTTAGCTCAGCACAGGTGAGCTCCTCACAGGTGAGCTCCGCACAGGTGAGCTCCTCACAGGTGAGCCCTGCACAGGTGAGCACCACACAGGTGAGCTCCGCACAGGTGAGCTCCTCACAGGTGAGCCCTGCACAGGTGAGCCCTGCACAGGTGAGCTCCTCACAGGAGAGCTCCTCACAGGTGAGCCCTGCACAGGTGAGCTCCGCACAGGTGAGCTCCTCACAGGTGAGCTCCGCACAGGTGAGCTCCATACAGGTCAGCTCCACACAGGTGAGCTCAGCACAGGTGACCCACGAGATATCCACCTGTCTGCAGCGAGATATCCGCCTGTCTGCAGCCAAGGGGCGGTGGCTGCTAGGCCCCCAGACAGCAGGTGGATACAGAATGCCTTTTTAAAAAGGAAACCTCACAGTCCAGAGGAGAGTCTGGAGCATGTCCCCCGCACTGTGCTGGTGAATAGTTAACCGTTTGCTGTCTAGGAAACAAATGCTTGCACGCTCCTCGGTACCCAGCTGAGTATACATTTTACTGCTGGGGGGATGTGTAGCACACGATTTAAAAATAAGAAAACAGGGCCAGCACTGTGGCATAGTGAGTAAGACTGCCAACTGCAGTGCTGGCGTCCCACATGGGCACCAGTTCGAGACTGGCTGCTCCACTTCCGATCCAGCTCTCTGCTATTGGCTAGGAGAGCAGTGGAGGATAGCCCAAGTCCTTGGGCCCCTGCACCTGTGTGGGATGCCCAGAGGAAGCTCCTGGCTCCTGGCTTTGATTGGCGCAGCTCCGGCCATTTCAGCCATCTGGGGAGTGAACCAGTGGATGGAAGACTCTCTCTCTCTCTCTCTCCGTAACTCTGTCTTTCAAATCAATCAATCAATTTTTAAAAACAAATAGGAAAACTTACAGTATTCCTTAGTACAGATTCCACGTGGTCGATTGATTCTTCTAGAAAGCCGTTGTTGATTTCTTTGCTGCCTTCTTATAGCTCCAGCTACTCTCTGGTCACATTTCAGCTGCAGCTGGACAAAATCAGACGACAAAGAAATGGTGGCCATCCGGTGCAGCACACAGGTGGCTACTGCTGTTGATGAGTGAGCTCCAACAGGTTTGTCTGTTAGTATTTCCTTTTGAGATTTATTGATTTTATTTGAAAGGCAGAGTTGAAGAGAAAGAGAGAGAGAGAGAGAGAGAGAGAGATTTTCCATCTTCTGGTTCACTCCCTAAATGGCTGCAATGGCCGAGGCTGGACCAGGCTGAAGCCAGGAGCCAGGAGCTTTTTCTGGGTCTCCCATGTGGGTGCAGGGACCTAAGGACTTGGGCCATCCTCTGCTGCTTTCCCAGGTGCATCAGCAGGAAGCTGGATCGGAAGTGGAGCAGCCAGCACTGAAAGTGGCACCCATGTGGGATGCTGGTGCTGCAGCCTGCAGCTTAACCCGCTGTGCCACAGCACAGGCCCCAGCTGATGTGTTCATTTACCTTAACGAGGAAGGCAAATACATCAAGGAAGATGTGCAATGAGTGAGCGTTTACCCGCTCACCAGTGAGGCCAGGACTAGGAAAATAGCTTTTAAATTATGGGAAAAAGTTCTCCCAGTTTGTGCTGTTCACAGTGTCGTGGCTATGGGTGGAACACATCTTAAAATTTGATCCTTTCAGGAAAAACAGTAGAAAACTTTGAAATGGACAAGATCCTTGGATATTCTTTTCACAGAACTCTGGGCTCCCCACGGTCTGCCCTGTAAGCGTGTACCCTGGCTTGTCTTTGTATTTTCCAGCTCTGCAGAGACTGGACCTTACAGAAAACCCTTCACGTCCGTGGCCGTGCAAACGAGCTGTGTCAGGGAGAAGACGGAGGGTGCTCTGGGCAAGGCTTCATTCCACCCACGGGTGACTTCTTCCTGGCGCCTCATTAATTGATGGGTTAGGGAAAACATTCACCTGTATTCGCTTTCTGTCTGCGTAGGAATCATGGTCTTATCCCTTGAACCATCTGCATGATTACTGTTTTCTCAGCCCCTTTCTGAAGGCGAGACAATTAGCAGAGTGAGAAGTCAAGCTCCCCCGGGTGGCACCTGCCGATTGTTGCGGTGTTAATCCTTCCCTTGCACCACACGAGTGGGTGACGTCACTGAGTGTGGCATTAGCAGGAGAGGTACAGTAGCACACCCGTGGATGCAGCCCCACCACACAGATGCGACACACACCCGTGACCTCGACAGCACGGATAACAGTGAAATGTAGTGAAATAATTAGGAAGTCATGAGTTGTGATTGTCACCATATTCTTGATATAATTTATGTACTTAGAAGCCCATCACTTTAATATTTATTGTGTTTAACAATCTCAAAATCCTGAAAATTTAACAGTGAGCTCTCATGACATCACTATGTTGAAAAAAAGACCCAGGGCTTGCACTGTGGCATAGTGGGTAAAGGCCAGTGACACCGGCATCCCATATGGGCACCAGTTCGAGTCCCAGCTGCTCCATGTCCCATCCAGCTCCCTGCTGATGCGCCGGGGGAAGCAGCAGAGGGGCTGAGCCCCTGCACCCATGTGAGAGTGACGGGTCACCTGTTAGGAGTGAAAACTGTCATAGGAGCATTGTGTGTGTGTGTGTGTGTGTGTGTGTGAGTGAGAGAGAGAGAGGGAGAGAGAGAGGTGGGGTGGGTTCTTTGCCTCCTTTCAAAGACTCCCTCTGGATTTTAAATGTTGTGTGCTACTCAGTACAGACACTAATGCCCACGTAGGGTTGTCAGACAAATACAGGTCACTCACATTTGAATTTCATTTCAATTCGGGTAAGCAAATGATTACTTTTTGAACCTAAGTAAGTCTCACACGATATTTGGTAATATGCATGTGAAAATGTGCTTTTCATCTAGTCCAAATCTAGGCATGCCATATTTTTATTTACTAAATCTGTGTCCTTAGGACACACGAATTCACACATGTGTGCGTATGCCCCCCACATGCATACATGACCAGTACAGGCAGGGCCCATGGATTCGGAAGCACACTAGCTGTGCGGCACATGTGTGTGTATGTACGTACACACAGCCATGTGCGCACACGCGTGCACGTGCACACCCACACACCACTCTGTCCTCTGTCACCGAGCACAGCTGGGTCCCCAGGGCGCCTTGGAGCCAAGTTTACAGCCTCAGGTCCCTCCCAGGTGCCTTCGGAATCTGCAGTTGCTTCTGAGGTTCTCAGGGAGAGAGGGGCCTCGCGGACAGACGCATCCCCGCTGCCCTGGCCTGCGGTCTGGCCCGCTTCCTGGGGCTCCCCAGTCGCTCGTAGCCGGTTTACAGCCAGGGCAGTGCCGGCGCGGCCTGCAGGCTGTGCGTTTGGAGATTTTTATTGCAGCTCCACCAAGACGAGCGCCTTCCGGAGCTGCTCTGTAGGAGCTGGCCTTCCAGACGCGCCGGGAGCGGCCGTTTCCAGGGGAATCTGGTTTCTGGGCTCGGCTCACACCCCGTTTCCTCTGTGTTTGGCTTGGCAGCACCTCGGCCCAGCCTGCTCTGAGCCTCCCCTGGCGCAGGGGCTTCTGTGGCCTGCGGGGGGATCAGGCGGGGGGGGGGGCAAGCAGCAGCCGCAGGCACACAGACAGGCTTTGTGTCGGCGGGGGTGGAGGCAGGTGCAGCAGACAGTGCCCCTCCAGGTCTCGCGAGAGCGCTCTGGGTTTAGAAGACACAAGGGTGCGACCCAAGCTCAGTCGTGAGAAGACGGCAGGGCTGGGCCTCGGTGGCTGCCGGCTCCTCTGGGACGCGGAACAGGAAAGGGGCCAGCGGGCTTAATATTCTGCGAGGGGGTTGAAGTTTTAAAGCCCCCGTGGGGGCCCAGCTCCCAGCCAGCGCTGAGCAACAGGTGGGAAAGTGTGGCTGGCGCTGGAGGCAGAGAGGGAAGTGCACGGGTCGGGAGGGGCCGCTGGTGTCCGCCGACGGCACCGGCTCCTGTGCTCCAGTCCCGGGCTGCATGAACGGGAATGGGAAGGTTGCAGGTCCGGGACCCGGACTGAACTGCATTCCCCCAGAATTCATATGCGGGAGTCCAACGATTGGCGCCTCTCAAGCCACTGTATCTCCAGTCGGAGCCCGTCAAGCCACTGTATCTCCAGTCGGAGCCTCTCAAGCCACTGTATCTACAGCCGGAGCCTCTCAAGCCACTGTATCTACAGCCGGAGCCCCTCAAGCCACTGTATCTACAGCCAGAGCCTCTCAAGCCACTGTATCTACAGCCGGAGCCTCTCAAGCCACTGTATCTCCAGTCGGAGCCTGTCAAGCCACTGTATCTCCAGTCGGAGCCCCTCAAGCTACTGTATCTACAGCCAGAGCCTCTCAAGCCACTGTATCTACAGCCGGAGCCTCTCAAGCCACTGTATCTACAGCTGGAGCCTCTCAAGCCACTGTATCTACAGCTGGAGCCCGTCAAGCCACTGTATCTACAGCCGGAGCCCCTCAAGCCACTGTATCTACAGTCGGAGCCTCTCAAGCCACTGTATCTACAGCCGGAGCCCCTCAAGCCACTGTATCTACAGCTGGAGCCTGTCAAGCCACTGTATCTACAGCCGGAGCCTCTCAAGCAGCCGTGGAGTGAAACTGAGGTCCTTGGGGAGTCACGTCACCGGCTGTCGACCATTTTCATCAAATGGACACCACGTCCGTGGGTGCAGAAAGTTCCTGCTACCCCTGTCTGGTGGAGCAACGTCTCACCACAGCCAGGCAACTTTAAAAAACAAACAAAATTTTTATTTATACGGGAGGCAGAGAGACAGCGAGACAGAGAGACCTAGCTCACTCTCGCCTGCTGGTTCACTCCCCAAGTACTCGCCGTGGCCCCGGGCTGGGGGCCGAAGCCAGGAGCTGGAGACCCGGTTAGGGCCTCCCACGCGGGTGGCAGGAAGCCATTTAACCCCCCAGGCTCACATTAGCAGGAAGCCGTGGTCAGGGGAGCGTCAGGGACCCAGCCGGGCGCGGCCGAGGTGGGTGTGGACGTCACTGCTGGGCCCGGCACCGCGGCCCCGCGGGCGACCTGGCGCCTGCCGTCAGTGCCTCCCGCAGAGTGCTGCCACGCTGCGTAGACTCACACGGGAGCAGTGTTTCTATTCTCGGGCTTCCGTTTCATTTTTCGGGGTCTCCCATAATCCATTTATTGGATCTTTGCCTGTTTCCGGCATTTGTCACATCCTCTCATATCTTTGTTTCTTTTTTGATTTCTGGGTTTTTTTTTTTTTTTTTTTTTTGACAGGCAGTTAGACAATGAGAGAGAGAGAGAGAGAGAAAGGTCTTCCTTTCTATTGGTTCACCCCCGAAATGGCCGCTATGGGCGTGCTGCGCCGATCCGAAGCCAGGAGCCAGGTGCTTCTCCTGGTCTCCCATGGGGTGCAGGGCCCAAGCACTTGGGCCATTCTCCACTGCACTCCCGGGCCACAGCAGAGAGCTGGCCTGGAAGAGGAGCAACCGGGACAGAATCTGGCGCCCCGACCAGGACTAGAACCTGGGGTGCTGTCGCCGCAGGTGGAGAATTAGCCTATTGAGCCGCGGCACCAGCTAGGGTTCTTTTTTAAATTCTCAAAATGTACTTGTTTTTCATTGATTTCTCTGAAAGTACTCTCAGTTGGTACTTCTAGGCTTTCTCTTTATTTCTAAATTTTTTTCTTCTAGTTTATTTTTAAGATTTATTTATTTATTTGAAAGTCAGAGTTACACAGAGAAGTTGAGGCAGAGAGAGAGAGAGAGAGAGAGAGAGATCCTCCATCCACTGGTTCACTCCCCAACTGGCTACAACGGCCAGAGCTGCGCCGATCTGAAGCCAGGAGCCAGGAGCTTCCCAAAAGGGTGCAGGGGCCCAAGGACTTGGGCCATCTTCCACTGCTTTCCCAGGCCACAGCGGAGAGCTGGGTCAGAAGTGGAGCAGCCGGGACTTGAACCGGCGTCCATATGGGATGCCGGCACTGCAGGTGGTGGCTTTACCTGCTACACCACAGTGCTTGCCCCTTCTAGTTCTGGAACTCTGTCTCATGTAAGAAATTCTTTTTAAATCCTAACACAGGGGCCGGCATTGTGGTAAAGTGTGGGCTGAGCCTCCACCTGCGGCACTGGCATCCCATAAGGGTGCCGGTTTGTGTCCTGGCTGCTCCACTTCTGAGGTAGCTCCCTGCTTATGGCCCAAGCGTGGGCCCCTGCACCCATGTGGGAGACTTGGAGGAAGCTCCTGGCTCCTGACTTCAGACTGGCCCAGCACTGGCCATTGCAGCCACTTGGGGCGTGAACCAGCGGATGAAGGATCTCTCTGTCTCTCCCTCTCTCCGTCTCTCAAATAAGTAAGATCTTTAAAAAGAATAAAAACAAACCCTGACGTATGTGTTTCCCTGTGTCCTGTGTCATATTCTTGATGAGGTCAGCTTGGATGGAATGGTGGGTGTCCTCCTGACCGTCGCTGTGGGCTCCTGCTCTGTGTCCTCATCGTGGCTCGGTGTGGGACATCCCCGATGCCCTCCTGGTCCTCCTTTTTGGGTTGATTTAGTTTTACTGAACCTTTCCAAGGGCCCTGGCTCCACAGAACTCCTCAAACTCCACAGAAGGTCATTTCCACGTCACGGACAAGCGCAGTGCCCTGCATTGTCCTGACTCCGCTCCTGTCTGCCACTCCTGGCCTTTCTCCTCCCATAGCCTCGGCTGTTCCTTTGTCACTCGGCTTCGGGGTCCCTTCCAGGCCTGTGCCTGTTCCCATGCACGGCACCAGGCAGCTGGAGAGGCGAGAGCCTTGACACTGGATTCTTCCGTGGCGTGTCCTGGGTCACGCAGGTCAGAGCCCGCGTGGGATGGAGGAAGGACAGCCTGGGGGAGCCGCACGGAGGAGTGTGTGAGAGACGGTCCTCGCGTGAGAACTGAGAGAGCACAGCCGGCCTGCAGTGGGCAGACGAGCTCGGACGAGGGACGTGGGGGCCAGCGTCTCACCAGGCCTCCCAGGACAGAGAGGTGTGGGAGAATCGCGCTCGGAGGGAATGCGTGTTCTGAGGTCTGGAGTGTCGGGCTTGCACTGTCCAGGGTCTGCCTCTCACAGGGTGTGCCACACCAGCACCCCCTCCCCGGCTCCACTCCTTGAAATCCTCAGCCTTCTGGCGATGGTGTTGGGGTGGGGGTCTGTGGGAGGTGGTTAGAAGTCATGCAAGAGGTGAGTGAAGTGGACTGAAGGAGCCCCACCTCCTCCCAGCAGGCGAGGTCAGGGCGAGACAGCGGCTGCCGGTGAGGGGTGGGCTCAACCGGCACCGTGGGCCTGCCCCTCCCACCTGCCAGAACTGGGAGAAATCACTCCCTGCTGTTTCTGAGCCATCGGGCCCACTGGAGTCTCATAGCAACCCCAGGGGACTGAGACAGCGCCAAAGTGCGTGGTGACTCCCAACCGCTTGCCGATTCTGATGGCTGCTTATGTCTCGGGCACCTGGCGTGGGCCAGGCCTCGTGCTGGGGGCCAGGATGCAGCTGTGGACAAGACAGAGTGTCTGCTGCTAGGGACTCTGGGCCGCCTCTGCTCATCAAATCGACACTTTGCGCAAACGTGTATGAAGTCCTATGCTGCTGGCAGCCACAGCCTGGTGGGAACCCTAACAAGAGGACCCAGCAGTTTCTCTGGTTCAAAAAGTCCAGGCCAAACGGATATGGCATTCGGGTCTCGGGGTGGTTTTCATGGCTCCTCTGGGGCCTGCGTCAGTCGTGAGTTTCCGAGGGGGTTGATCAGCGGTGGAGGCAGGGCCAGCGTCAGAACTGCGTGGAGTGCTCGGGTCTGCAGCCCATGAACTTGACAGGTTTTGGCTTCTGCTTTCAAGCAGCTGTTTCTGGATCTCCAAACTGGCTCAACATCAAGGCCAACTTTATCGTGAAACGTGACACGGGAGGCCGACGGGTGGCCTTTGGCGTTGGAGAGAATGCTACCGCTTCACAAGGAAGATGTTCAGTGTGCGATCATTGGCTGGTGAAGTTCAGAGTCAGGGTTCCCCTGCAGGCAGGGAAGCGGCAGTCCCCAAAATCAGGTCAGGTTACGACCCCCGAGTGCATCCAGTGCGCCCACACCTATTTGTTCAGCTCCGTTGCTGTGCCAGGCCCCAGGCTGTGTCCTCCAGAGTCAGCCCACGAAAGCAACAGGTGTCAGTTGCTGGGCCTGGGCCTGGCGTGGGCTCGGACGCCTCCACTTGGCCCTCGGCAACCCAAGGGAAAGGCCAGTGAGGCAGGGAAGATCAGAGGAGCTGGCCAAGGTCCAGGACAGTGTCCTCCTCCCGCGCTTGCCTGTCCCAGCATGCATGTGCCCAGGCTCTGCCTCCTGGTCACCCTTCCAGCTGCGCACCTGCCACCCACCCCCTGGTCCTCTTGCCACATGGGAGGTGACTGATGCCCAGCCCCGACCATGGCCTCTGCGGACCCCCAGTCTCTGAGCCCCCCCCCCCTCGTTTCCCCCACTGCCCCGTGACCTGCCCTCCAGCCCCTCAGGCCCAGCCTCAAGGCCTCTCTGCCTCTTTCTGTGCCTCTCCTGCCAACACCCAGCCCCCACGGGCCCAGCCCTCTGCCCTTCATGCGTCTCTCCTGGCTGCGGAGGGCTGTGACGGCCTCCAGCGCACCTGGACCCCCCAGGACCCAGCTCGGGGCCCGGCTGCTGGTCGTTCATCTGCATGGCCAAGCCCTGGTTAATCCACAGCACCCTGTCTCCGCGGCCTCCACACTCCGGAGAGGAGAACACTCTCTGCAGAACGAACCTGGCGAATCCTGTGTGTGTCCGTCACACCTGCGGCCCAGGCCCAGCAGTGTCACGTGTCCCTCCCGCCCACCTGTCCTGGCAGGAGCCATGCCCTGTCTCAGCTGTGCTCTGCATCTGTCCCTTCCCCATCCCACCCGAGGAGGAACGTGGCAGGCAGCCTGGTGTCTCAGTTGCAAGAAACGCAACCCCGTGTCCCTGGAATGCTTTCTTCCCCACTGGCCCAGGTCTGCGCAGCAGGGGGCCAGGTGAGGAGGCAGCCAGAGTGGCCCCGCAGTGTCAGGGCTGGGCAGCTGTGTCTGTGTGTGTACTTCGCCCCCCTAAGCCTTTGGTGGCCCAGGTGTCATTGGCAGGGAGCAACTCCATGTGCCTCTCCTTGCAGGACGGAAGCTCAGTGCACCGGTGAGGGGTCAGGGCGTGGTCTAAAGTCCACCACTCGGGTCCCTCTCCCAGATCTCTGCTGGTATGGCAGCCAGGACAGGAATCTGGTCGGAACCTGTCCATTCCGCTTTCAGTGCCTGGGGAGATGGCTAGCAGCCCACGCCTGCCACACCTGTGGGAGCAGCCGGTCCTGGTGCATCCCAAGCCGGAAGGCTCCGCTGTCCAGGCTTCCGGTCCACCCGTGCTGCAGCCAGGCAGGGTCGGTCTTGGTTCCTGCCACCAACAGGCACGACGGAGGCAGACGAAGGCATTGCCGTTGTATCCTGGTTGCAAGGAACACACACCCTCATCAGCCGGCTCAAGAGGAGGCAAGGGTACTGGAGGACACAGCAGACACAGGAGGGGCAGATGGGCCATGTGGAGACTCCGCCCCACCCCACCCCCGCAGCCCCCTGCCCCCAGCCTGGGCTCTGCCTTGTCCAGGGGCCTCCTCTGGCACAAGTCTACATGTCCGCAGAGAGAGGTAGAAACAGAGAGAGAGGTCTTCCATCTGCTGGTTCACTCCCCAATTGGCCGCAATGGCTGGAGCTGCACCGATCCGAAACCAGGAGCCAGGAGCTTCCTCCGGGTCTCCCAAGCGGGTGCAGGGGCCCAAGGACTTGGGCCATCTTTCACTGCCTCTGTGTCATCTGTCCATCTGTCCACCATATCTGTGTCACTTAAATTCGCAAGGGAAAGAGGAATTTGGCACAGCAGTTAAGATACCACTTGGGACTCCAGCATCCCTCCTCTGAGCATCCAGGTTCAAGTCCAAACTCTGCTTCTGAGTCCAGCTTCCTGCCAACGGGCACCCTGGGAGGCAGCAGGTGATGGTGTAAGAACTTGGGTCTCTGCCTCCCATGGAGGGGATCTGGATGGAGTCCCAGGCTCCTGACTTCAGCCTGGCCCAGCCCTGGCTGTGCTGGGCATTTGGGGAGTGAACCAGTAGACAAAAAAAAAAAAAAAAAAAAAAATCTCTCTGTGTCTGTCTCTAGCTCTCTGCCTTTCAAATACAATGAATATAGCTAAATGCAAATCCTCAAAAAGTAGGGCTTGTGGAGGAAGACTCCAGATGGGAGCTTCCGGGGCCGCCGAGGCGACACCGCCATGTTTAACTTCTCCTAAACGTTACCTAGGACAGCAGACAAAGCCCAGCAGAGCAGGGGCAGGTGTCGCTGTGGGGCAGAATGCACGGGATGCAGGCGGGAGGTCTCCTTAACTGGACGTCCACCAGGCAGCATTTCTGAAGTGGGAGCTGCCCGAGACACAGCCCAGACAACACTGTCCTTGCACCTGCTCTCGGCGTAGGCCTTTAGCCACGTCTGGGACGCCCCCCACCCCCACCCCAGGCTGCTCTCTTAGCAAGACGCTGCCATTTAACGCCCTTGTGTGTCTCCAACCCTTCTGCACTGAACTGGGCTTCTCACTGGGGAGGTCAGAATCTCCACTGAGAGGTTAAAGGAGGATTTGCTGGATTATGGACCTGGAGTGGCCTCCCCCTCTACCACACGTGCGTGTGCACAAACACACACACACACACACACACACAATGCAGTCCTCCGTGCAGTGCAGGAAGGAGGTTGGGGGCTGCGGGGACCTCAGGGTCTTCCCAGCTTAGCCACCCAGGAGGTGAAAGGAACTTTCCTGTGGCCTTCAGAGGTAAATTCCAAGCCAGTGTCATCCCCACTGCTGTGGCCAGAGAGATAGGAGGCCCTGCAGGTCCAGGTGGGGGTCCCGTTCCCACCCCCGGAGCCAGGGGCTGACTGGCAGCCATAGGCACGGAGGTGGGGGCAGGGTCAGGAAGGAGGAGCCTAATTCAGGGAGCACACGTGCCCTTGAATGACAAGGCAAGGGGCGTGCTGACCCTGGGACCCGCGTGCCCAATTTCCCGGGGTCCCCGTGCCCCTGCTTGCCCCTGGGGGAGGGGCCATGCCAAGAAGGTGGGGTGGGGGAGCCCAGACAAAGGAGACCAGCTGAGTGGGGCACCCATCGTGCCTGTCCAGCCCGAGTCCACACAGCCAACCCCGCCCAAGTCCAGAGACCGAGCACTTAGGAGCCCTCCGTCCCCACAGGCCCAGCCAGATGCTCCTCACCCGTGCGAGAGAAAAGCACCCCATGCGTCCGCCCGGTTGCCACGGGTTTGTGCTGCGTCAGGCACTCCGTCAGACCTGACCATTGAATAACATTTTTATTTTTAGGCACAGGTCACGGAGACTTTTCTACCAACAGCCGAGTCCAGCTCCACACCAGGCCTCTAGGGGCTTGGGCTCTGGATGCCCGGCAGGAAGCAGGTGGGCAGTGTTCTGTCTGAGCTGGACACGGGCCCTGGGGGGAGGCGGCCTCGCCCCACTGCGGGGCCCTGCTGCACGCATGCAGAGCGTGGGCCCGGCTGTCAGTCGCGCAGTGTGGCCAGGTTGGCACCGCAGGAGGGCAGCGGGTGTGTGTGTGTGTGTGTGTGTGTGTGTCCGGCTGCTCAGGGCAGGAAGCAGGTGGCCCCGAGGCGGGTCGTCAGGATAGATAGAGAGCCGGGAGATGCCCGGAAGTGGCTGCCGGACTCAAGTGGAGGCAGGAACCAGCTCTTGGGGTTCTAGTCAAGAGAGAAGTGGGATTCCAAATACAGACCCCTCCTATTAGGGCCAGACAACTCGGGCAACAGCGGGACGCCAGGCTGGGTCCTCCACCTCGGCCTCAGGCCCAGATGGTCCTTGGTCGCGGGAGTCCAGCCTGTGTGGTGGGGACATGTGGCAGCACCCACTTCCCACATGTGGCAGCTAAAAATGGCTGCAGACAGGGCCCAGGGTGCGCCGGGCAGAGCAGCGAGGCACAGCGGCCCCTGCTGCAGCCCCCTGGGCTGGGGAGGCTGAGCAGGTCTGGGGCTGGAGAGCAGGCTCTGACGCCCGCAGGTGCGTGAACAACACCGTCTCCGCCTGCATCGCACAGGTTAGGCGTGGCCTTGGGCGGCCCCGGCACAGGTCAGCTCTGGCTGCTGTTCGAATATAATAAGTAAGAGATGTATTGCGGAGAGAGGGACCGTCCCTCCCAGATTAGAAGAGGCGGGGGGGGGAGGGGTTGGCTCCATCATGGCGGAACAGGGCAGCCGCAGTGTCGTCCCCTGAGCAATGGCAGGAGCAGCCGGTGGGGTTCACCGAGTTCACCTGTGCGCCGGCCGCACGGGAAACCCAAGGCCAGGGTGAGCTGGGGCAGCTGCTAGTGCCGGTCCTTGTTCTTGCTCCTTCCCCGATCCCGGATCTGGCTGCGGTCTCTGTTACATCGTCACGTCTTGTCGCACGGTCCCTTGATCCCCCTTGCCGGCCACCACAGGCCTCCCAGACGCCCAGCGATGCCCCGCTTCCGCCCGGCTGAAGAAGCTTCCCCGGAATCTGCTTCGAGGTCCTGTCGCTGCTGACTCCCCACAGCCTGGACAGGGAGTGGCAGGGCCCCAGCAGAACTCAGAGGAGGCGACGAAGCGTTAAACGCCAGAGGGCTCTCCCGGGAAGCCATGTCTGCCACTGCCGCTTAGCGGGCAGGATCACAGCTCAGAGCGCAGGGGACAGGACCCAGGCCTGCGAGATGGCTGAGTCTTTCCTGCTGTGAGCCCAGGAGAGGGCCACGGCTGGGCAGAGGGGCGCACACCACGGGGAGAACAGGTCAAAGAGCTGCCTGGAAATTGATAGCCTGGGAGCCCTGGGGAGCAGCCGCCTCGCGCCTCGGACTGTGGACTGTGCTCAGAGAGCTTTGAAGAGCATCAAGGCGGAGATGTGTGACGGCAGAGCCATTAGCGGTGTGAGGAAGCCGGGGACGGGCGCCTGGCGCCTTCCATCTCCCGGAGCACCACGGGAGAGGGCGGCAGAAGAGGCCTCTCCCTTCAAAGAGCGCGTGGGAGCCGGCCCGGGGGCGCGTGAGCAGCCACAGCAGACGTCCATCGGGAGGGGGGGCTGGCACCCCGGCACCCCAGGTGTCCTGGGTGCTTTGCGCTCGCCTCCTGTAGAGTCTGGACTCCAGACGGCCGCGCCAGAGCTCACTGTGGGTAATTCGACACCGATGCTCTTCTTCCATCTTAGGACAGCAAGCAGACTTCATGGATCCCCTGCCGCGTCTCACCTCTGCCTGGAGGGGCCCCAGCCTCAGGTGAGCCCAGAGCAGCACTTACCGCTGGTCACAGGGCAGCCCCAGAGCGTCAGGCGGGGAGGGAATCTGTGTTGAGCCACTGCATAGGACATCTGACAACTGACTGAGGGCTTGAGCTCTGACTATCACAACTCCGGGGCTCCAGCTAGCAAATGAAATGTCTCTGAGCCTCACTTTCCGTGTCTGTAAAATGGGCACATGGATCTTTGCCTCGCAGGGAGGCAGTGGAGCTGAAATGGGACTAGCGTTATGAGGCCCAGGAGAGGTGGTGAAACTACAGGTTCTTAACCTTCCCCCCTCCTCCCCCTCTCCTCCCTCTCCAATCCCCCTCCTCCCACCCCCCTCCTCCCCCTCCTCTTCCTCATCCCCCTCTTCCCACCTTCCCCTCCTCCCACCTCCCCCTCCTCCCCCTCCTCTTCCTCATCCCCCTCTTCCTACCTTCCCCTCCTCCTCCTCCTCTCCCTCCTTCCTCCTCTCCCTCCTTCCTCCTCCCCCTCCTCCTCCTCTTCCTCCTCCTCCTCCGATTTTCCTAGGTGAAACCAACCTGAGGCTCTAGAAGCTTCTCACAGGCTTCCAGGTGTCTCATCCGGTAAGAGAGGTGAGCATCTGAAAGGTTCAGAACCAGGCCCCCCCCAGCGCGAGACGTCAGGTCACCTCGATAGGAGCATGATTACCATGCTAATTATCACAGCGATAATGGTCCCATCGCAACACCAGGCACGTTCATTTAGCCAATGAGCATGCCGGTCACTGTGGTCAGCCAGGCAGTTCTCTGGGTCTTGGCTGGGTGCGACGTCAGCTGCCTGCCACCTGGGACGATGGGGAGAGTGGGCCACTGGCGCCCATCTTCCTGTGGCCAGCCCACGCCTGTCTTGCGGCAGCCACAGAGGCTCAAGTGCTTTCAGGCCTTGGCTTTCTCCAGCTGGTTTCTCCTCTGCCGGGCGCCATGCCGGCTGCTTTTCATACGTTAGCTCATTTGTGCTCTGGGCACCCTGGGGGATTCCGTGTGAGCTTCCCGTGGCTGCGGAAGCAAACCCATGTACTCGGTGGCTTAAAACAACACAGGTTCCTTATCTTGCAGTCCTGGGGACCAGAAGCCCAAGAACGAGGTCAGGCCAAGGACTCAGCAAGGAAGGTTCTGGAAGATCCGGGGGACCCGACTCCTGACTCTTTCAGCTTCTGGGGGCCACTTGAATCTCTTGGCTTGTGGCTGCTTTGCAGTGACGGGGGTGGGTGGGTGGGTAGATGGATAAGTGGAGGGTGGATGGATGGGCAGAAAGATGGATGGATGGATGGATGGAGGGGTGGAGGGAGGGAGGGGTAGACAGAAAGATGGATAGTTGAATGGATAGAGGAATGGGTGGATGGACGGATGGATGGACACTGACAGTTGGACAGAGAGATGGTTGGATAGGAGGGTGGGTGGAGGAATGGGTATATTATGGATGGATGGATGGATGGATGGATGGACACACTGACAGGTGGGCTGACAGATGGTTGGATGGGAGGATGGGTGGAGGAGTGGGTATATTATGGATGGATGGATGGATGGATGGATGGACATATGGATGGAGGGATGTATGTATGTATGTATTTATGGACGGATGGATGGACGGACACACTGACAGGTGGACTGATGGTCGGATGGGAGGGTGGGTGGAGGAGTGGGTCTGTGGCTACATGGATGGATGGATGCCCAGAAGTCTTCTTTCCCCTCTAGTTCTCTTCCCCATGGCTGAGACGATTGCGAAGCCTCCCTCCCTCTCCCCCACCCCATCCCAGCAGCTGTCATTTGTTCAACTTCCACCAGCCTGGAAACGCTTCCCACTCAGGTCCATGGGTGAGAGCCCGTGCTCTCTCCAAACCTCCCACAGCCCCAGTCTGCCCCAGTTATGAGAAAACAAGTATGTCATTTAATCACTAGTGATGTCAGTCAAGGAACCTTACACAAAGAGATTAGTCCTGCTTTTATTTGTGGGTACGATAGAGGGCATGAAATATTTAATAGCTTCCTAATCCAGAACAGATGGGAAAGACACTGACTTCAAGAACTCTGCATCTCTCTCACCTTCCACCAACAGCCAGGCTGCCTTTTAGGACAATTTATGGGCTGGATGGCCGCCAAGGGACGGCTCACCCAGGGGCGGTCCCAGGCGCAGCCCGATAAGGCCTGCTGGGCGAGCCATGGAGGAGGATCAAGTTACAATCCTTGGGAACGCTGGGAACGCCACAGTGGGCCCCGGCGCAATATTGGGGTCAAGTCCTCACTGAGCTCTGCTCATTCATCATTCTTCCCCACTGAGTGTTGATTATGTCATGGAATTTCCACCCGCAAAACCCCCAAAGCTTGAAAAATCACCAAGGAATAAATTTTGTCTGTAATCTCCGGAGCCCGCGTCTCCAGCTGCAGGGCAGGGGGAGGAGAGCCAGCTGGGAGAGGCTCTGAGCCGCTGGAATGAGTGACGGGTGCCAGAGCCTGGCAGGGACACAGTGGGTGCGTGGACGGATCCCAGGCTACGTGGCTCAGGCCTAGACGCACCGGCTGCCGAGAGCCGCGTCACGTGCGCATGCGCTGTGGAACTGCAGAACTGTCGAGCTGAAAGAAATCTTGGGGTTACTTAAGCCAAGGCCTGCAGAGTGGTAGCTTGTAGGCTATGAAGGACCCTTACGGGGGGAGGGACAAGAAATTAGGCCTGGGCAAATATCAGGGGTTTCTTAAAAAGTTAGATGTTCCCCAGAGACTAGCGGGCAGGACATTCTCTGGGAAGGAAAAGACAATCCCCACCCAGAGCAGAGCTGCCCCTCCCCTTCAGAGAGTCTCTAGGCGCGCACTTATGATGTCACTGCGACCGGCCAATCCCGTGCCACCTCAGCACTCTCCACCAGCATTCTTCACTAGCGGTCTCCCATATGCTAATTGTCCCCCTGAACTGACCAATCCTGTAACACCTCTGCATTCTCCGCTGGCATTCTCCGCCTGCATTTTATGCATGCGCATTAGGAATATGCTAATTCGTTGCCTATATAACCTGTGTGAAACTGCCGCTCAGGGCTCCTCACCGCCTGAGGTGGGGGCCCGTTTGCGCAAACGTTCAATAACATCAACTTGTCTGGAGTCTGGATCTTTGGGCGTCCTCCCGAGCAAGTGGACATCTCGGCAATTGGGAGGTCCAACAGGCTACATACAGCCTGGACACACACACACATGAGTTTATAGATATTTTTCAGTATTCAAGTGAATTACCACTGAAAAGAAATTCTGCCATTGAAATTGGAACCTGAATGAATAAGAAACTGTCCGTCTCAGTCACCAAAGCTCACATGGCAAAGACTGCCCAGGGCCCCCGGCCTTTCCCTGCGATGCTTTTTCTTGGTCTAGTCCGGTTGCTTGCGCGCCTGTCTGTTCCGGAAGCACAGGCGCTTATGGACCCAGCCTGAGACAATTCCCTCGCTTGTGCAGGTACAGACACCACGGCTCCAGGAAGGACAAAAATGCCACCATGGTAGACAGTGCCAAGACATCATGCAGCCTCAGAATCCTCCTTAACACAGTGCCCTTGGCAGCTACTTGGGGGTCCTAGTCCAGATCCCCTAACTCTGTTCTGTCAACAACAGCGCGCCCTCCTCTCTCTCGTCTCCACCCGATGGCCTTCGCCCTGCAGACAGTGGAGTTGTGGGTACTTGGTGTCGTGGGACACACAGGCAGCAGGGGTGGAGGACTGCGGGCCACCTGGCCGCCTGCTTCCCTCCTCAGTGGACGAGGCCCGGTCAGACCTCTGCCTTCTGCTGGAAGAACTGAACGAAATCGGGAGCAGCGGCGCCCAGCACACTGCTACCACTGCGTCACCATGTTCTTTTTTTTTAATTTTTAATTTTTATTTTTTGACAGGCAGAGTGGACAGTGAGAGAGAGAGAGAGACAGAGAGAAAGGTCTTCCTTCCTTTGGTTCACCCTCCAGTGGCCACTGTGCTGATCCGAAGCCAGGAGCCAGGTGCTTCTCCTGGTCTCCCATGGGGTGCAGGGCCCAAGCACCTGGGCCATCCTCCACTGCACTCCCGGGCCACAGCAGAGAGCTGGCCTGGAAGAGGGGCAACCGGGACAGAATCCGGCGCCCCAACCGGGACTAGAACCTAATGTGCCAACACCACAAGGCGGAGGATTAGCTGTGTGCTCACCCAGGGCTTACAACCAGACACTTCCGCTCTCGGGTCTTTTTTGTATACGGACAGCAATTCCGCTCATGAGGACTCCACCTCGTGTGTGTGTGTGTGTGTGTGAGTGTGCGCGCGCACGTGCGTGCACATGCGCCACGTGTACATTTTAAGGGACATGAACACTCACACCAAAGCAGTGCACTCCCAGGGCACCTGCTCCTGCTGTGTAGCCCTCATCGTCATCCACCCCCAAAGCCACACCTGGAGGCCCCGTGACGTGGCGTCGTTGGAGAACTGGAGACTAGTTTGCATACAGCTTGCACGACCTGATGGGAGCATCCAGAAGTATGGTGCTGTAGGATTCTGGCTCCTCTGAAGGTAGTGATGAGAGAGAGAGTGGGGAAGGGAGGGCCCCGGGGGCAGACTTGGGGCTGAGCAGGCGGCGCAGTGGGAGTTCCCCAGCTGTCCACGGCCCGGTCTGGAGGGGCCAGCACTGGGGGGTAAAGCCGCCTGCGGTGCCAGCATCCCATATGGGCACTGGTTTGAGTCCCGGCTGCTCCACTTCCCATCCAGCTCTCTGCTATGGCCTGGGAAAGCAGAAGAAGATGGCCCAAGCCCTTGGGCCCCTGCACCCACGTGGGAGACCTAGAAGAAGCTCCTGGCTCCTGGCTTCAGATCAGCACAGCCCCGGCCATTGTGACCAATTGGGAGTGAACCAGTGGATGGAAGACCGACCTTTCTCTCTGCCTCTCCTTCTCTCTCTGTGTAACTCTGACTTTCAAGTAAAATAAATACATCTTTAAAAAATATTTTGTTTCTTAGGGGTCAGAGCTGTGGCACAGCAGGTTAAACCCCAGGCCTGCAGCACCGGCATCCCATATGTGTGCTGGTTCGAGTCCTGGCTGTTCCACTTCTGATCCAGCTCCGTGCTAATGAGCCTGGGAAAGCAGCAGAGGATGGGAGACCCGGAAGAGGCTTTGAGGATTTTGGCTCCTGCTTTCGGATTGGCTCAGCTCGGGCTGTTGTGGCCATTTGGGGAGTGAACCAGTGGATGGAAGTCTTCTCTCTCTGTAACTCTGTCTTTCAAATAAAAAAATCCATTTCTCCTCAAGCTAGAGTGGACTCCATTGTCTGCAACTGCACCCCAGCTGGTTCCAGGCTTGTACTTCCATAGGATCCCCAGGACCCTCGCAAGTCCACAGGAAGACCCCAGACTCCTACCGTGGCTGCCAGGCAGCTCTCTCGTCACTGACGCCGCCCAAAGCACCCCAGGCTCAGACACTAAGGGACTTCACAGTGCCTGCCTCGCACGGCCAAGAAGGCAGCTGGGAGGGGGAGTGAGCGAGAGGCTCCCAATTATGGAGCAGTTAGCTATGTGTCCAGCGGGCACACCCTTGACACCCCGATCTCATCTAATCCTCACAAGCACACCCCTTTGAGGCGAGTATTCAGGAAGGTAGAGGACCCTTCCATGACCAACTGCTTGCAGCCAGAGGCCAATCATGCTCATTTCAAGCCTGTTCCTGGAACGGATTCACTGTCATTTAAAAAATAAGTATTTATGTGAGAGGGAGAGAGAGAGAGAGACAGAGAGAGCATGCATGCATGTCCATCCACTGGCTCACTCCCCAAAAGCCTGCAGCAGAGGGTGGACGCGGCTGACGCCGGAGTGCAGAGCACAGTCCGGTTCGCCCACATGGGGGCAGCAGCTGAGCCCTTGTGTCTCCTCCCAGGGTCTCCGTCAGCAGGAAGTCGGGTCAGGAGCTGGAGCCGGGACTCAGCCCAAGCACTCTGACGTGAGACAGGAGCGTCGTGACGACCAGGCCCAAGGCCCACGCCTTGAAGGAAGCAAGTTAGGAGAAAGAGAATGCTTGTTTGTTTTCAAGACCATACATTTCAAAATTTTACAGCGAATGATTTTAGAAAAGTTGCAAAAATAGCAGCAGGTCCCCATTACCTCTTGTCCGGTCTCTTCCGAGGCTAACACCATCCACACGCACGGGCATCCGTCAAGACCAAGACGGTGGCACCCGCACGGCTGCCTTACAGCCACCGCCAATTTTCCTTTGCCTTCCCTGCCCGGGCTGCACCCCAGGACGCCACGTGGTCTGGACTACTTTCCTTTTCCTCTTGTCACTGCGTCACCTCATTCCAGTGGAACCGGCACTTGCGGTAGGACGGGAACACGCACTCATGGCGTGTCAGAGCCATTTTCCTGGATGCCGGCCGAGGAGCAGCCTCCCCGTCGATAGCAGAAGACCCCGGCGGAGACCAGGCCGGCGCTGGCAGCCTCGGAGGGTCGGCACCGCGCCTCTGGAAGCCTGGATGGGGGGCGCAGGTGGGCGAGAGGAGACTGTCGGGCCGGGCGGCCAGGGCCAGCCAGGCAGAGACAGAGAGGGCCACGGGGCCACGTCGCGGCACAGCAGTCTCGCCAAGCGGGCTCCCCGGCACACGATGACTCTCCCCAGTGAAACGCACTGGGCGTGGTTTGGGAGCCCCCGGTGATGGCGGGGATAATGTCTCTCTCTCCACGGCCGCCTAGTTGTGAACACGAACACTCCCAGAGGCCTCAAACATGAGCGAATCACCCAGCCAGGAGTCTGAGCGAGCGCCCCGCGTTGATGTCAGCTTCCCCAGGGGCTTCGTGAACACGAGGCAGGCGGAGTCCAGCCTGCTCCTGACGCCTCTCGACACCGGAGCTCCCGACCCCATGAGATGCCTCCGCGGCACCCCAGTCCGTTCGGGTGAGCGGTGGTCAGGGCGCACCTGTCCACTGGGTGGGTCAAAGCCCCGTAAAACCAGCGTGGACCGCGACTGGACAACCAGCTCCGCGAAGTCCTAGAGGGCGGAGCATCCCCAGGAGCGCGTCTGTGTCTGCACGGAGCCCCGGGGCGTCGCCATTAGGGGCGGGGCCTCCTCACCTCTGGATGCACGGGGGTCCTTGCTGTCCCTGGCACTGCTCGGAGACCTCACACAGGGCCCGCGTGGTGCAGCGGGTTCAGCTGCTGCCTGCAGCTCCGGCATCCCCTACGAGTGCCAGTTTGAGTCCCGGCTGCTCCACTTCTGATCCAGCTCCCTGCTAATGCGCCTGCGAACGCAGCGGACGATGGCACAAATGCAAAATGTCTGTGCCCCAAATAGAGTTCCGGGCTCCTGGCCTCAGTCTGGCCCAGCCCTGGCCGTCGGGAACTTTTGGGGAGTGAACCGGCAGATGGAAGAGCTCTGTCTCCCCGGTCCTGCCCCCGTTCACGCTGTATTTCAAATAAATAAATAAATAAATCTTTATTTAAAAAGAAAAAGCTTCGGGGTTCCAGAATGCTGGGTGGACCTCGCAGCTGTCCCAGGTCTGCTGTGTCGGACCGGAAAGCGGTGCTGGCGCCTGCGGCTCGCCCGCCGCGGACCGAGGCCAGCCTGGGGAGCTGGGGCTCCACCGCCAACAGCAGGGGCTTCCCACCCTCGGCTCTTCCTCGGCAGGCCTGCGTCACCGCATCAAAAACCCGGACACCGGCCTGTGCGCTCTTCCCTCCTCTGAACCCAGGCCCAGAGCTAGAAGGTTCTTTCTGGCGGCTCCGGCCGCTCCTGGGACTGACGGGGAATGAAAACGTCACCTTTTCCTTGCACCAGCCCGGAAGGGGTGGAGATCACTGGCGGACCCCTCTCCCCTGCGGGCCCCTTCTCCCTCTGCTCTGAGGGAGTGGGAAGATGTCCTACGATTGTTACCTTAACATGGAAAAATCGCAGGCAAAACATCGCACAAGGACTTCGGAAAATTCCCACTGGGGAGAACGAGCGATACAGCAGCAAAGCCTCCTGGGAGGCATTCTGAGCTGAAGCGCACACTGTGCCTTCCTACACAGAGACCCTGGCCATAAACTTTTCCTGGCAAGCCGGGGCCATGGGAGGAGCCTTGTGTACGATGCCACCGGCCTGGGCTCACCTACGGCCCTCAGGTCTCCCCCTGGACGCGAGGGCGGCCTCCTACTTGTCTTGCACCCGACTGTGCCATCCTCTCCCTGTTGGCCACACCCAGCCCACTGTGGTCGGGAAACCAGCTTCCCACGTCTAGGGAGCGTTTGCAAAATGCCCGCTGCACAGGGCTTTGGTCCACGGCTGCAGTGTTGGGACTGAGTGGCTGCAGTGGCCTCGCGGTCCCCGCTAGTCTGGACACACGCAGGCCCAGTCCCTCTGTGCAGAGCGTACTTTGGGATTTTTCAGGCCTTCCCACCACTGGGATGGCGAGGTCTGGGTGTCTCTGAGATTGGTGCCGGTGACACCTGGTGCTCGCGCTGGAGCCGAGTGTGACTCCTGCCTCGGTTCCGCCTCTGCCTGAACGCGGTACTAATCCTGTCTGGAAAGCGGAATTAGGAAGTCGTCAGCCGTAAGCACAGGTCGTCTTCCTCCTCGTCACCTCTCCAGACATAGCCTTTCGCTCCGGAAAAAAAAACTTCCAAACTGCACGCTCGTTCATAGACCAAAATAGAGATGTTTTTATTTCCAAAGCAGACACATTATAAAAAAAACACAAAGCGACAAGAAAGTCAAACAACTCCTAGAACGCGGCTACATCGCCTGGAACATGAGGGGAAGAACGCTACGGCGTGACCGCAGCGCTGAGCGGAGCCCCGGGTCCCGCAGCCTCCAGGCTGGGCCGGCACGGCAGGGAGGGACCCCAGGAACCCAGATAACACACACATGGTCCAAGACAGTTGTTTGGCTCCGACACCGCTTGCCTTCCCAGAAAGCTTAATTGATTGCAAATGCATATTTTACAGTCACAAATAACATAACACTGGATATGGTCCCTCTGCACACTCAGTACATAACAGCACATTTGAAACAATGAAATCAGCTGGCTCTTGCCACCAGAGACCACGTACGCAGCATCTACACACGTGTACACGCCCACCCCCCACCCCATCGCCTGCCTCGCACTGCGTGAGCCACTGTTCCAGCCACGCGAGCAAATGGGCAGCGTCGGGTTAGCGCACCCAGGTCCCAGGTAGGGAAGATGGGGCGAGCGTGCCCAGGCAGACGTGGCTTGGGGTAGCGTGAGGGCTGGAGTCTACAGGTGCCTTCCGGCTGGGATGTTGGAGGCTCATGCCCCTCGGCTCTGAGCCCTTCCATGGGGAGACAAGGAAACCAGAAAACCCATTCGGGTTGGAATGAAGGCTGGGCTTCTGGGTTTGAAGTGGAGGGGAAGGCACTTGTTCCTGTGCACACACACACACACACACACACACACACAGGCGCACACCAACTACACGCACATCGCCCGGCCACTTCCTCCTCTCCGGCAGAACTGGAACGCGCACAGCCGCTGTCCTGGCAGGAGCCAGCTCACAGCAGACGCTGCACTCTGTGGGTCCCTGTGTCTCCGGCAGGTCAGCACTGCCTCTGTGCCCTGCACTCCGTCCTGGCCTTGCCAGCTCCGACGGCAGGGGGGGGGGGGGGGGCTCGGGCAGGGAACGTGCAGCCGCTGCTCTGGCGCGTCCACCAGCGAAGCAGCTGCGAAAGTCACCACAGCCTGCGGCCCGCAAAGCAAAACAACTGCAGCCAAGACAGAGCTCCAGGAGTGGCAGCAGCGTCGGGCCTGGCGCCACGCTCCCGGGCTCACCGCTCACCACCCAGCCGGTGCTTTGACCACCTCTGAGCTCTGCCTTCAGTGTGCACTCCGCAGCACAGGCGTCTAGGAGTCAGGCCCCCCACCTTGCTTCCTGCTCTGCCTTTATCATCACAGCAGGAGAGGGGCTGCACACCTTTGACCCCCATCCCCACAGAGGTGCCGGGCAGGGATCCGCCTGCTGACCCCGCCCGCTGGGCTCAGAAGCATTCCAGAACGGAAGCCCAGGATCCTCTGGGGAAAACTGAGATTCCTCCCGGAGTTTGCTGACTCCTGTCCCGAGGAGGTGGTCGGGTACCAACTTGGGAGCAGCTGTGATGTAACCATGACAACCACGGGCAGGTGCCAGGGCGATGCTGAGTCCTGCTGGCCACTTTCCAGGGCTCTCAGATTTGCTTTTAGACCATGAATCTCTGCTTTATAATTTCCCTTTCAAAACAAATCCCCCTTGGTCCTACTTGGACAAACACAGGTGTTCTCTGGGGGAGAAACGAGGCCTGCCTTCCATCCCCGACTGGCCCCTGCTGTAGGAGCCCGGGGCTCGGGGGGTGCGGGGGCCACCATGAGTGTTCCTGTTTCCATTTGAGGCTTCAGTGGCTGCTAGAAAATCAGCAGTGGCTGGGAAAAGCTCAGGATTTGAATCCAGGAGCTCCTCATGTTCAAGAAAAAAAAAAGTGACCAGAAATGTGATGTGCGGAAAGTAAGCAGGGCGTGAAAAGGCTGGGCCCTGGGAGCACAGCACGGCGAGGGGGCAGGGCCCTGTCTGCACACAGACCCAGCCTCGCAGGGCCGACCAGGCCTCGTGAGAATGTCTGCCAAACCTGGGGGACCTAAAGGCTCCTGGCCGTGGTGCCAGCTCATTCTCAAGTTGAAGGGTGAACATCTCCAAGTTCTGTTGGCAGAGACAGCCAGACCCGGAGGCCTGACATCCAAGTACCGCCCCACCCATCCTCCCCACTTTTAAACAGCCCCGTCTTGTTGGGGGTGTGTTCCCAGACAAGGGGAGCCCCGTGACAGGGTCCCAGCCAACAAGATGAGGGTGGAAGTTGTCGGAGGAGCGTCCAGGAAAACAGATTCACCAAACTCACTCCCTTTCCTCCTGCCTGGGATGCAGATGAGAAATTGGAGGTAGAGCAAGTGCGGTGGGCCACGAGGTTGTCGTGACAGCATAGAAAAGCAAGCTGGCACCCGCTGGCCTTGACACCTCGCAGCTGCGAAGCGGCGACAGGCGCTGTCTCTCTCTCTCTCGATTTCTCGGGATGAGAGCAAGGTCGTGTCCCTATCAGTCTGAGCCACAGCTGGCCGGGGAGGGCGATTTTGCTTCCCCAAGACAGGAGCCCGCCCTCGTATTTCCAGAATACACGGCAGCTCACGGAGCCCAAGAGGCTTCTGGGTAATTTTCCCTTTCACCACTAGGAAGGGGGAGGCAGCAGGGAACTGACCTAAGGCCACACGGCCCAGGACCAGGCTCAGCCCCGGGCACTGCTGGGCAGGGTCACTTTGTCACCCAAGGAATGCACAGACCTAGCCCCACCTCTGCACGAACTCCCTGAGCTCACTGGGTAAGCAGGGGCTGCTGGGGCCTCAGTGTTCTAACCTGTAAAATGGGCACAAAGCTGAACCAAGACAGGCCCACAGAGGCTCTGCTTTACCTCGCATTACCTTAGTTTGTCTCACCCAAGAACAAGATGAACAAAAAGTGATTTTTGATTGGGTACATTCTAATAGGAGATTTTATATATATGTGGAATTATATATATATGGTGTTATATATATGTATATGGAGTTATATACATATATGGAGTTATATATATGGACTTTATATATATATATGGAATTACATATTTATAGAAGAAGGAAGCCAGAATGAGGGGGCTGTCATCTGCTCTAAGGATGTCAAACAGACTTCTCTCATCTGTCAAATATGATTGATTGGCAGTTGAGAAGGCCTGAGGACCATGAGCTCTGTTCAGGCTGGATCAGGGGGAGGACTATCTCGGTAATCCGTTACTGCTGTCTGCTGTGGCTGCAGTAAGGGATGTGGCGGCCCACACCTCTCCTCCCACGCTGACCTGACCTGTGGCAGCTGGACTGGGGTGAGGAGGGTCGGGGGAGCTCCTGCTGCGTTAGCTGAGCTCCCACGCGAGGGAATGAGCACATTCAAGGACACAAAGCCCATGGTGACCACTGCACTGCCACCAGGGAGACGCCAGGACAGCAGACATGGAGGAAGCTGCCGGCCTCTCAGGACCCCTGCAGCAGGCTGTGGGGCCCAGGAGCTGCAGACCAGCCTCCTCGGGGGTCCCTCAGCTCCTCTGCTCCGTGACCCATCGGCAGGAAGTGGGGAACGGAAGGAGCTCTTCCCAGTTCACAGACAAGGGATCCACGCGGAAGGCACACGACCGACGTGGAAAACCCTCCGCGGGCAGAGTGCGCTTCTCAGCGTGGTATTTCCAATGTTTAGCAAGATTACAGGCTAACAGTGGTGCTAACAGTAGAGACGACACAATGTGGGTGTTTGACTCAGCTCCCCATCAAGCCTGCACCCCGAGACCCAGCACAGCCCGAAGATGCACCTGCCAGCCCTGGTGGTCCAGCAACTCGGTGGCCACAGTAATCTCCGAGAGGCAGCAAGTCACCCCCATGGCCATCCTGAACTCCGGCAGGTCTCCTCCGCGTGGCCCTCCCAGCTCCTGTGACGGTGCCCCAGCCGCCCCAGGGCAGGCAGAGGAGCAAAGTCAAGGGCAGCGGCCCAAGTTTGCTTTGGCCTCTTCTAGGGCACAAACCCTTTCTCTGGGTGCCTGGAGGGCAGGAGCTGCACAAGCCTGGGACGGAGACAGGACTGGGAGAACACTCACTGCCTCGGATTCACAGAAAGAGGCACAGGCTGCCCGCTGACCAGGGGCCAGGAAGCAGATTCTGGGCACATACGTGGCCGTGGCACCACGGGGCCAACACATGTACTTTTACAGGTCTTAGCTGCAAGGCTCCTGGCCTCCCCATGCCCAGCTGCCATAAATCACCATCTCACTCCCCCGGAGTCTTGCATTGACAACAACACGTGAACAGAGCTGGGATGTGTAACTTTGCTAACTCCTAACACCGGAGAAGACGGTGTTCTGTATCCATCAAACCGCTCTGTTCACTTTTGCTCTCTGCTCCCACCTCCCATGAGCTGGGATTCCCTTCTGCACTGGAAGAACAAACCACTTTGCTCAAACATTTCCCAACTCCTTCTCTTTCGCCACCTTCTCCAGCCCTGGGCCTCCCACACGTCAGGATCTCCCGTTCTCCCAGAAAGAACACGAAGTTGGCCTAACAGATTCAAAACAGAACCCACGCAGGAGGACACAACTCCGTCCCCGCAGGCCACTGAGCGTGGGCTCCCGAGGAAAGACACGCTCTCGGGATGGAGTCGTCGTCCTGATAGAAAGACCCCAGGGAGAGGCTCAGCGCCTCGGCCCTCCTCCTCCTGGCTCTGTCTTCGCTCAGTGGAAGCTTTGCCACCGCCGCCTGGCCGTGGGTGAGCCTTGGCTACCGGAAAGGCACAGCCCGGCTGTCACTCTCTCTCCCTTTTCTCTCAAACGGTGGCAGACACACGCATAGCATAAAACCCCTCCTTTCAACCACTCGGGTCGGGGGCCCGGAGCCTGGCGTGGCCCTGGTGTCGGACTCCCTCTGTCCCACTTCCTGGGGGCACTCGCCAGACCAGCTCATCGTGCGCCTCTTCCCCTGCTCGGGCCTGTCTACAGTCCACCAGGGGAGACGAGGTCCCCTCCTGTCCTGTCTCACTCATCCTGCGGGGCAGGTGGGCAGCACAGGAGAGGAGCCACTGGTTGCCCAGGCCCCCGGCTGCGGAGCGCCCCCTGCTGCCTTCCCCTGGAACTGCCCAGGGACAAGCGTGGCTGCGGGCTGTCCCTGCAAGTGGCTCTGAGACAGAGCCTGAGATGCAGCTGGGCCACACACCCAGGGGCCTCTCCTCTGTGCCCACACCTGGCTTCAAATTCCACTTCCACATGGACAACTGTCTATGTGTCCAGGCCCCCGGGTTCTCATCTCAAACGGGGGCCTGGCCCTGTGCAGCCCTGCAGGGCAGAAGGCTTGCAAAGGGCTCACCGGGGGCGGGCCAGTAGGGAGCAAACCAATGAGCTCCTTGTCTGCATTTCCCATCTCCCCACCACCCTCCTGCTGGCACGTCCAGGTGGCTCCTGGCCTCATGCGGCACCCCACCCCCCGCCTTGTGCTCTCCGCCAGACCCTGTGTGCCCCTTGCCACACCCAGGGCAGAGAGAGGAAGGGCAGGGCGTGTGGGCCAGACAAGGGGGTGCTGACAGCATGGGTGTGACCCACCTGTGCCTCTTTCTACCCCCCACCACATGCACACATACACACGACAGTCACACGACTCTCAGGCCCCTCTCGCTCCGGGGACACAGGAAGCACGCGCACACCCACGCGGGCTGCACGGCGACTTGGCGGTTGTCAAACAGGCTGCTAGCAAGGGCCTAACAGAATAATCGCCCGCGCTCGCCGTGAGAAGCACCAGCAAATGGCTCTTCCGTGTCGTCACAGCTGCCGGATGGGAGAGTAATGAGGATAGCAAGTCCCTCTCCTTTTCCAAAAAGTTATGCGAACCGACGACTCTGCGGCATCACCATCGAAGTTCAGAACAGGTACAGCTGCCCACAGGCGCACTCTCCCTCCCCTCCACGCCGCCCCGTGACACGACCGCATCACGTGGAACGTGGAACGCTGGAGGTTACGGGGTGGGGGTGTTCCTGCTCGCGTGAGCACAGCACGGCCTGGAGGCCCGCAGCCTCTCACCGGGTGGCCAGGGGCAAGCGCCCAGCGCCCAGCCCTCTCTGGGCCTCTGCTTTCTCACCTGGGAAGTGGGAGAGTAGGAATGGGCTCTGGCCTCGGCAAGCTGCTAGGCCTGGAGGTGGGGGCCTGAGGCTTGGTGTGCAAAGTGTACCTGGGGCAGTGTGCTTGTGAGTTGGTGCCAAGAGCTCCCCAGGGAGCAGGTCTCCCACCCCCGCGGGGGCAGCTCCAGCCCTTTCCTGGTTCCTGGGGCCAGATGCGGGAGGGGCCAGGACACGCCTGGGGCCCCCTGTGCCTTTCCAGGTAAAACGCTCTGTGACCTGAGGTCCAGTACGGGGCCTGAGCAACCTGCCTCTGGGACTCCCAGGTGCAGCCAGAGGCAAAAGCCACTGGAGAAAGGGACACGTTCGCGGAGGGCAAATGCGATGTAGCTGTAAAGCACGGAGATGTCACCCCAGAGCCCCTGTCCAGCAGGGATGTTTCTGGCCTCATCGCCCATGTGGAGTCACCCTGTCCCCGCCCCAGGTGGGGTGTGGCATGGAGCCCCACCTTCCCAGATCTGGCCGAGAAGGCCTGGTTCTGGGCCCGAGCGGGCCACATGGGGGCCAGGCTTGGCCAGCGGATCTGGAAGAGGCGGGGGGGCTGTCTCCAGCGGGGAGCCTCGCTCCCCAGGGCTTGGCACAGCAGGGCCTCTCTCCTGTACCTTCAGCTGATCCCCGACCGTGAACCTCCGGTGCCAGGGGACAGCAATGACCCGGCTCCCCCTGGGGCTGTGGGGGTGCAGTGCGCAGAGTGTGCTTGGAAATCTTGAGAATAAAGTCTGTCCTTCCCTGTCCTCCAGCACAGTCTGGCCACTTCCTGGAGGGCCGCGGCCATGCCCGTGGACAGGAGCTGTGGTCCGTGCTGTCGGTGAGCCTGGGCTCCTGACCTTGATGCCCTGTCCGGCTTTGCTTCTGGGCCCTGTCCCCGACCCCCACCCCCACCCCCCTCTGCCCCCGTCAGGCTGCCCTGTGTCCCTGCCACTCCTCACTGCCATCGCCGGGCCTGCCTCTGGCCGTCGCCATTTCTACTTCCACCCCACAGCGCAGAACTGTGGTGGGTTTGGGTTTAGAAGCAGATGGGCGCGTGCATTCTCACTGTGCCCACAGCGGTCACCAGCCTGGGCGTGAGGGCCTGGGCCACATACGCTCCCGTGCTGACGTCACCAGGCTTGTCCACAGACTTCCGGGTTTGGGGCTGGCTTCTGGAAGAGGGGCTGCCGGTGCTGCCGACAAGCCAAGGCACGAAGGCTACCAAGTCTCCCCGGAGAGGCCCCCTGCTGGGAACCTCCGGGGACACGAACAGACACGCTGCGCGACAGCAGACAGAGCATGTACACAGGTGTCGCTGGGTCACACTGGCACACACAGACGGAGACGCCGCCGTACCCAAGGCGAGCGGGTGCTGGGAACTCGGACCCAGGACTTGTGCTCAGGCGGCTCTGCTTCCAGGTTCCCCCGGGACGTGCGTGCCGGGACGGGCGGAGGCCGGCGAAGCTCAGCTGTGGCCCTGGCGGGCTAGGTGGGCGGGGGGCCGCTGTGGCGCAGCGTGAGCGTGAAGGAGCGGGCGAGGTTGTTGGCCAGGGAGCAGCTGCGGGCCTCCTCCCCGACGGGCAGCAGGAGCAGCAGCAGCAGCAGCAGCAGCAGCAGCACCTGCAGCGGGAGCGCCGTGCAGCAGGCCTTCCGGAAGAGGCGGCCGAGGCCTCGCCGCCGCCGCCGCGTCTGTGGACAAACCCAGGACGTGTGAGCGGGCGCAGGGGCAGGGGCGCACCAGGGGCGGCGGCGGGGCTGGACGGACCCTGTGACCTCCCACGCCTCGGTTCTCCCATCTGTGAGACAGGGCCGAGGTGAGTTTCACCAGAAACAAAGATCTCCGCAGGCTCGGGCCAGGGCCGACGACGGTGAGGACGACCATGATGGTGGCTGGGTGGCAGTGATGTCTGAGGGTGGAGGTGATGGCGGTCACTATGCTGGTGAAGGAGTGTGCGATGGTGTTGATGCTAGTGGTGGTGGCGACGATGGTAGTGGTGGTGCTGGTGCTGGTGACGATGGTGGTGGTGATGGTGGTGGTGGTGGTGGTAACAATGGTGGTGACGGTGGTGATGGTGGTGGTGGTAACAATGGTGGTGACGGTGGTGGTGATGGTGGTGGTAACAATGGTGGTGGTGGTAACAATGGTGGTGGTGGTGGTAACAATGGTGGTGGTGGTGGTGGTAACAATGGTGGTGATGGTGGTGGTGGTAACAATGGTGGTGGTGGTGGTAACAATGGTGGTGATGGTGGTAACAATGGTGGTGATGGTGGTAACAATGGTGGTGACAGTGGTGGTGATGGTGATGGTGTTCATGCTGCTGCTGGTGGTGACGATGCTGGCAGTAGTAGAAGTGGTAAGGGTGATTGTAGCGAGGGTGGTGAGGACGGTGATGGTGATGGTGGTGGTGATGATGGTGATGGAGATGTGGTGATGACGGTGCTGGTGGTGCTGGTAACGGTGGGGCCTATTCCTCTGCCATTGATGACAGGGGAGGTGTAGGCGTCCTGGGTTCTAACCTGGCTCCACCATATCCCAGTGGTGTGGGGCACTCAGTCTCTCTGAGCCTCGGGAGGGGAGAGTGGTGCCTCCTAGCAGAGCTACGGGACAAGTGAGGGACGCGTGCAGTGATCAGCAGCTGAGTGGGTGCCGAGTAACAGCACAGTCCCCTTCCCCTGCCACTGGCGCTCCCGGGACAGCAGGGATCCGACGCCATCAAGCACAACCGTCCTCAAGGCCACCTCGGCTCCTTGGAAGACTTCACGCCCTCCTGCCACGGGCCCTTCCACGGCCACGCATTCTGCCTGGATGCTCGATTCTCCCCTCTCCGTCCACCTGCTCGCTCTATTCTCAGCTGCATCACTTCCTCAGGGAGGGCCTCCCTGCCTGCATCACACACCCTCACGGTGCCCAGGGTCCACCACACACCCTCACGGTGCCCAGGGTCCACCACACACCCTCACGGTGCCCAGGGTCCACCACACACCCTCACGGTGCCCAGGGTCCACCACACACCCTCACGGTGCCCAGAGTCCATCACACACCCTCACGGTGCCCAGGGTCCATCACACACCCTCACGGTGCCCAGGGTCTCTGCTCAGGGGCGCGGGCTGGGCTCTGACTCCCTGGCGGTACACGCCAGCTTGGTTCGCTCTGTGCTCAGCAGTGTGCACTGCAGGACGTCCGGAACGTCCACCTCCTTTCCTCCCTGCCCCACTGGCCACCAGCTCCCCCCAGGTGCCCAGGCGATGAGCACACAGGTACCTGCTGACCACCGTCTTGGACCTGCTCCCACCATCCCAGCGGCCCACCGAGAACGTCTGGGTTTCACACGTGATAGATGGTGATGATAGAACACACCCCAAAGGCTTGAGCTGAGGAGCTGAGTGCAATCCCCTCACTCTGAGCCCCTTCAACAGCCCTGGAAGGGAGAGAGGCTGTCCTGTGCCCATTTTACAGAAGGGGAAACTGAGGCTACAGGAGAGTAACCAGCCAGAGCACCACTCCAAAGCTGAGGCTCTTTCCACCATCCTACATGGGGTTTCTCTCAACTTGCATCACCAGTTCTGGGACACACGGCCATGCCATGTCCCTGGGTGAGACGCTGGGGAGATGGCGACTCCTGTAACCTCCTGCCAGGGATGCCCACCTGTGCCCAATCCCAAGGAAACTCCAGAGTCACCCACGCAGGGAACATTATTCTCAAAGGCCAAGGTCAGGAAAGGTTAAGAAAAACCGAGGCGCAGCGCTGGATCAGAGGACACTGAAGAGACGTCGCAGTGTGAGCTCCTGCGTGGACCCTGGCCCGAGGGAAACTCATCTACCCACAGACCCCAGCAGCGTGTGTGCATCCACATGAGGAATGTGACTCGGGGGTAAAAACAAGTGGACTGTGCGTCCTAAAAAGACAGGGAGGAAGTCTGAATGCGTGGGGGAAGGGAGATGGGAAGAGCCCAGGGAGATGACGCTCCCAGGCAGACAGCCACACTTGGGGTCCAAGTTCTAGCCCAGCGGCCCCCACTTCCACCATGACCAGTAGCCTCCAGGTTCCATCAGGGCCTGGCATCCAGTAGCGTGTGGTTCGAGACCTGCCCCTGACGTGTCCCCGGTGCAGCTCAGGTCTCTGGCCAGATCCGACCTGCCGAGTGCCGAGTGAATCGCACAGATCCCAAGGCACTGCTGCCGCCTCCGCCCCAACCCCAGGGTGGCCTCAGCAGCCAGGGGGAAAAAAGGCAGGAACTCCTGAGCGCTCACCGCAGGCCCGAGCAGGTGCAGCCTGGTGTCGGGCACACACATCAGGGCTTCTTTTACAAATCATACTTGGGAGGAAAAGGTAGCATTGACCATGAAAAAGTCACCAAAGCTTCCCGAGACTGGGTATTAGACTACACTGTCAACCAGGGACGCCGATCATCAGACCAACGCGTTATTTTACAGACCACAAAGAAAGAAAAGGACAACACAGAGCAGCAGGCTGCCCTCGGCCGGAGACGCTGGCTGCTGCTCCACTTCCGATCCAGCTCCCACTAGCGCACCTGGGAGGCAGCAGAAGATGCCCGAGTACTCGGGACCCCTGCCCCCAAGGGGGGACCAGGATGGAGCTCCTGGGGAGTGAGCCAGTGCATGGAAGATCTCTCCTTGTCTGTCTCTCCCTCTCTCTGTGTCACTCTGTTATTTCAAATAAGTAAATCTTGGGGGAAAAGGAGAAAAAAGAGAAGAGGAAGGGAGACGAAGTGTCTGATTGGGGACCACATAAACCTGGGACTGCCCTCGCAGGGCAGGGGAGCGAGGGGCGGACCCGACTCGCAGGGAGGGGAGACAAGGCACTGGGGGAGCCGGGGCAACCAGAGCGCTTCCCGAGGATCTGAAGCACAGCCCCACGGGCCACGCTGCCGCTGGTCTGAGTCCACAGCCAGCACAGTCCACGGCCCACCGCAGAGGTTTGCATTTAAAGACATTTCAGGCTGGGGGCTGCAGGGAAGAGGACCAAATCCTCCCCGGGAAAGCGAGGCTGAAATGAGACCCCCAGGTCGTGGAGATGTGGACCCACAGGCCCCGTGAGCGCTGGAGCTCACGGCGGCTCCTCCCGGCTCCTCCATGTCCATGTGTCTGAGATGGGGCTGCTGCACACGCTTCATGGAAAATGGAATTCAAAGAGAAGTGAATCTGGGGCAAAGGCTTTGCAACTCATGCTTAGGTTGGGTCTTCAAAAATCTCACAAGAATTTTATATTGTGAAAAAAACTACCTGTATTTTTAGATATTTTTGCACCAAAATAAGCCTTTCTTTTAAAAATCTATTCATTGGGGCCTGTGCTGTGGCGGAGTAAAGCCGTCTCCTGCAGTGCCAGCATCCCATATGGGAACCAGTTCGAGTCTTGGCTGCTCCACTTCCAATCTTGCTCTCTGCTATGGCCTGGAAAAGCAGTAGAGGATGGCCCAAGTCCTTGAGCCCCTGCACCCATGTGGGAGACCTGGAGGACGCTCCTGGCTCCTGACTTCGGATCAGTGCAGCTCTGGCCATTGCAGCCAATTGGGGAGTGAACCAGTGGATGGAAGATCTCTCTCTCTCTCTCTCTCTCTCTGCCTCTCCTTCTATCTCTGTGTAACTCTTTCAAATAAATAAGTATTTTTAAAAAATTATTAATTTTTTGAAAGGCAGAGCATCAGAGAGGGAATAATGAGAGACCCTCCATCCACTGGTTCATTCCCCAAGTGACCACAATAGCCAGGAGGAGCCTGGAACTCCATCCAGGTCTCCCACGTGGGTGCAGAGCCCCAGGCACTTGGGCCATCTTCTGCTGCTTTCCCAGGGGCATTTGCAGGGAGCTGAGTTGGACGTGGAGCAGCTGAGACCTGGCACTCTGGGAGGCCGGTGTTGCACGCGGAGGGTGAACCTGCCACACCACAGCGCCGGCTCTTCCTCTGATCTGCTCATTCCACGTTCCATGAACGTTTGAAGTCCCTGTGAATGCTCCCAATGCATGGTAAGCCTCTGCTTCTGGCCCCAGCACGCCGGCCCTGGCCTGGAGAGGCATTTGCCAAGCTGTTCCTTAACGGAAAGTCTGTGTGTCTGTCCCGGGGCCAGCGCAAGACGTGACTCGACTCACGGCCTCACCACCAGCGGGAAGCTGAGGGCTGCGGGCAAACCGTCAGGGCCCAGAGCTGCCAAGCGTGGAGGCGGCTGCAGACGGACGCATCCCCTGGTTCTGTTTGTACAAACCAGCAGGCTGCAGCCGCTGACGCAGCCCGAGACGGGCAAGAAACGTGTGGAAAACCAACTGCTCGTAAATAATTAGTCGGGCACAGGGGGCAGGCTTGGCTTCTTCCCTCGGGATGAAAAATAACACAGGCTGCCTGGCGGCATGACAGCCTGGGCCCGCCAGGCCTGCGGCTGGGTGGGCACATGCACACGCATGCACACAACCCACCCAGCGAAAACACGAGGGCCAACCCCCAGGGAAGATTTCCCTCCGGAGCGTCACTGCCGCCTCTGCTCCCGGAAGGAGCAGGTCTCGGGTCCTCACTGACCCGGCAATGGGGACCTACTGTGCGCCAGCTGTCACGACAGGCACTTTGCCCACCGCGAGCTCAGCCTACCTTCACTGTCCCCAGTGGAAGACGCTGGTTAAGTGACTCAGCCAAGGTCATGGGCACTGATGGTGGGGGCTGGATTCGAACCCAGAGCACTAGGCAGTAGTTCTCTCTTTCTGTCTCTCTCTTTGTAAAGATTTACTTTGTTTATTTGAAAGGCAGAGTGACAGAGATCTTCCATCTGCTGGTTCACTCCATTAACAGCTGCAACAGCTGGGGCTGGGCCAGGCTGAAGCCAGGAGCCCGGAACAAGTCCATCTGGGTCTTCCAGGTGGCAGCAGGGGACCAAGTACCTGGGCCATCTTCCGCTGTTTTTCCCAGGGAGCAGAAGTGGAGTGGCCAGGGCATGAACCAGTGCTCTGGTGTGGGATGCCAGTGTCGCAAGAGGTGGCTAACCCTCAGTGGCAAACCGCAAGCCGTGCTCCCCAAAGCGTCCCCAGTCAGCAGCATCCGCCTCACCTGGGGTCAGAAATGCTGATTCCTGGGCCACTCCAGCCAGAGGAGACAGACACTCTCAGGTGGGGCCTCGTGACCCTTGCTGTCATCTGTGCTGCGTGTGGGCCGAAGATGGCCTCCGTGTACTAACCTCCAGGTTCCTACATCCCGGCAGGCTCACAGGCGGGCCAGCCCCAAGGTCAAACTTCTACACAGCCAGGTTTCCAATATAACCCACGCAGGCAAATTGCACAGCCACGGAAAGCCCTCCTGGTTGGAACTCCCCGGAAAACTGCACCCGCGTCTGGCAGCCAAGGATAAGATCAACCCTGGAGTTTAAGACCCTAAGATCTCTCTCTCTCTCTCTCTCTCTCTCTCTCTCTCTATCCTGTCTCTGGCTTTCAAGCAGGTAAAAATAAACACTAAAAAGTCCCATTCTACAGATGGGGCAAGAGAACCCCCAAGAGGCAGAGGGTTTTCACAGGACCACAAAGCCGGTGGCCTCCGGAGCCGGGGCACAGCACTGGGCTCGTGACTGCCCCGCCCATCCCCCAGGTCCCCAGTGCCCTGCAGGTGCGACACAGGACGTCAGCCTAGCACCAGGCGTGCACAAAAGCTGTGGAGCGGGAGCACTCATGAGCAGGGCGCGCTGGTGGCTCCTGGGGTCGCGCTGGGCCACTGCCAGGCGTTGCCTTGGAAACCAGGGTGCCAGAAACGTCCTCTCCATCGGGCTTTGCCAGGCCCCAGGAAGAACTTCTCCAAGGCACAGGGCGAGAGCCGACAGCGCGGGCTTTAGCAGCCTGCGCAAGCAGGTGCTTCCGGCGCTGCCGTTTCTTCCCCACGGCGTATAGCTGAGACAGCAACGGCGCAGGCGTCCACGTAGACGCCCCACCGCACCCTCGCCCAGCTCCTCGTGGGGACACAGCAGACGCCCGACACGGAGCGTTTACAGTGACAACCAGCTCGCTCGTCGTCATCCTGCACTGCTACCATCCTTGCTGTCGCTTCATCCTGCCAAGCCACGGGAGTGGCCCTGCCCACGGCTCCGTGGGTGTTAGTGGGACACCGCCTGCCACCGCTGGGCCCCACAGACCCCTCCATCAAACCCCAGAGTGTCCACACAGCCCGGGCTTTCTGCGACAGTGACCGTTGTCACGGTATTCTAGCATCCTAGGCTGATAAATCCAGGGCCCCTTCTCCATCAGGAACCTGTCATGGCCCCAGCCAGCTTCTCCCAGCTCGGGACTTCCTGACAAGGTCCCCCCGCCCCAGGGAGGGGGAGAGGCCAGCACACAGTGCAGCTCAGGGCTGATTTCCCACAAATGTTCCCCAGCCATCATGGAACTTTCCAGAAAGCCCAGGAGTCCTGCCCCCGTGCCACAGGCCCAGCGACCCTGCCCTCGTGCCGTGCGGAGCAGATGGCGGACCCTGTACCTTTTGGAATCCAGTCGGCTCCCCCGGAGAACTCTGCGTCTGTTATTTTAGGGAAGGGGAGGAAAGGGGGCAAAGAAAAAAAAGTTAAGTGAGTGAAACTGAAGTCCCAGCAGGGCCTGTCATGGAATATGCATTTGTCAGGGGGGTGTTTCCTGAAAGCCACGGTCATCTGGACAGCTTGAGCCAGCAGGTGATTCCATTTAATGAGCTTTTTAACACACTTCAGGCCCATCTGGGATTTCTGTCTGGGAAGGCCTTGCCCAGGCTGGCTGGGAGCAGGCTGGGAGGGGGCTGGCTGCTGGCCGGGGCTGGGCTGACACCTAGTGGCCGACAAGGCTGTGACAGGGCCAGGAGAGACGTGTCGAGGTCCCAGGCCCGAAAGGGGGCTCTTGGAGGCCACTTGGCTCACGCTCCTCCTTAGACACAGGAAACACAGCCTCTGTGCCTCAGTTTCTCCTTGGTTCACAGGGAATCATGACAGCATCTCCTATATGGGGTCGTTGTGGCTGTGGCGTTTAATAAATATTATCATTAAGTTAGCCATTACCACCATTGTCATTATTTTCACTGCTTTGTGTGGGAGACACGGGAGTCCCCAGGTGGCAGGTGGTTGCTCAGAGCCACAAAGCACGAGGCCAGCACTGTGGCATAGCAAGTAAAGCTGCCGCCTGAAGTGCTGGCATCCCATATGGGCGCTGGTTTGAGTCCCGGCTGCTCCAGTTCCAATCCAGCTCTCTGCTGTGGCCTGGGAAAGCAGTAGAAGATGGCCCAAGTCCTTGGGCCCCTGAACCTGCATGGAAAGACCGGGAGGAAGCTCCTGGCTCCAGACTGGTGCAGCTCCGGCCGTTGTGGCCAACTAGGGAGTGAACCAGCGGATGGAAGATCTCTCTCTCTCTCTGCCTCTCCTCTGTGTAAAGCTGACTTTCAAATAAATAAATAAATCTTTTTTTTTTTTTAAAAAAAAGGCAAGTTAGTGAAGGAGCCAGGGCCACACCCCGGGCTCTGATGTCCAAGCCAGGACTTCCATGGAAGGTTGTGCCTAATGCCGGCTTTGCCACTGCCTGCCAGGGTGCCCTTGGCACCAGCAGTGGGTGGGAGGTCGATGCCTCCAGCAGTGGGTGGCTGCGAGGACGGCACACAGAGCTCTCAGCATGGAGGGCAGCAAGCACTCCCTGCACGTTAACCACGAGGTGACCGTGGCCATGGCCGGGGCTCTGGCCTCACAGTGCGGCAGACGGCCTGGGAGACTGCACAGGCCAAGTGCCTTGGAACCACAAGTCCCCCTCCCCTCTCTGTGCATACAGATGGACGGGGCCCAGCACGTGCAGTCAAGCAGCCCCTCCAGGTGCACGTGGGCCCAACCGTGGTCCCTTCCCCGGGGCCTGGGACCCAGGCACCGTTTGCACCTACCAGCAGGTGGCTGGAGTCCTTGAGCTTGGACTTGTACAGCATCCAGCGGTAGCGCAGATCCTCCAGCTCGTCCGAGGTTCCCCTTGCTGGTCTGAGACGAAGGAGGGTCTCAAAGAGATGCTGGCCTTCTGGCACCCGAGCCTCCAACTCCTAGGGTAGGGGGAAGAAGGCCATGTCATGGCCCAGACAGCCTCACCCGGCTGGGAAGAGCAGGCCAATTGAGCACTGGACAGGCAGGTGCACAGGGAGAAGGCAGACGGAATCTGGACGTGAGAGACTCTCATCTATGCAATGCACACCGAGGAGCGGCAATGGCTCTCTGGAAACTGCCACAGCGTGGCCTCCCGCACAACAGGGGCAGTCAGACTGCTGACTTCCGGTTGTGACTTGCAATGTGACAGTCCAGGGCACGTCCCCCAGAGGGCGTCTCGTAATTACTGTTAAACACGTGTTTCTGTTGGCATTGGGCCGATTTTTCACGCCCAGGGATGACACCCGCTATTCTCCGGCTCCTAAGACGTAGTGTGATGTGGAGGCTGGAGCAGGGCTCTACATCCGAGAGCCCGAGTTTCAATCCCGGCCAGCTTAGCTGTGCACCATGGGACAGTCTGCTTGGCTGCTCAGAGCCCCTACAAATCAAATGTCCAAGAGCAAGGGAGCTTAACCTGGGGGACGGGGTCATTTCCAACACGGTGCACACTGGGAGGAGGTGGTAAGAAATGAGAAGAGCGACCACAGGTAAGACAGGAGACGCACACAGGAAATACCTCTCGGTAATGGCCAGTTAGATCATTGGAACCACCCCCACCTCCCCGCCGAAGACACCACAAAGGCATCAGAGCGTTACCAAGAGGTGGCACATCAGACCGTCACTCCCGGAGGGTGAGAGGCAGAGAGGGAAGCCCCGTGTCAGGCACGCGTCCATCACCCATGGACAGGTGCCCGTCGGGAAGAGATGGGTGTGGAACAGACCTGTGCTCCTGGCAGCCTCGCAGGTCCAGGGGCAGGGAGGTCAAGGTCACTCCTGCAGGGGTCAGGGTCAACCCATTCCCCCTCTGCTGGGACCCCCACAGGCTGCACCCACAGAGTAAAGGTGAAGAAGAAGTAAATCCAGGGGCCGGTGCTGTGGCGTAGCAGGTAAAGCCATTGCCTGCAGCGCTGGCACTGGTTCGAGACCTGGCAGCTCCTCTTCCGATCCAGCTCTCTGCTGTGGTCTGGGAAAGCAGTAGAAGATGGCCCAAGTCCTTGGGCCCCTGCACCCACATGGGAGACCTGGAAGAAGTTCCTGGCTCCTGGCTTCAGATCCGCTCAGCTCTGGCCGTTGTGGCCATCTGGGGAGTGAACCAGCAGATGAAAGATCTCTCTCTCTCTCTCTCTCTCTCTCTGTAACTCTGCCTTTAAATAAATAAGTAAGTAAGTAAATCCAGGCCTTGAGTGAACTTGCAGCCCAGCTCCAAGTCATCTCAGAGGTCCAGGAACCTCAAGCCTTGAACTCAGGTTGAGTGGTCCCACGGGATAAAGCCCCCACTCTCCCGGTGATACCAAACAAAATCCTCTCTGCAGAAAAAGATGGCTCCAAACCTCAAGTGACTCTCACAGCTGTTTTATAGAATAAAACACACGGATCAAGTGATCAGCCACACGGACACAAGACACCAAGAACAAGAACAGGCAGAAATAACACCCAACAGGAACGTCCCTCAAACGCCCTGAGATGCTGGCGTTACCCGTAGCCTCCGTAGACAAGGCTTGTTCACTGTGTTCAAGGATTTAAAGTTTAAAAATTTCAGCAAGGCTCTGGAAGCTATGAAAAGTGACAGAGCATATTGCTAAGATCCAACTAGAAGTTCCAGAACTGATAAACAGCAAAAGGTATGAGCTCAGAAGACATGTTTACCAGCAAATGGAACACAGCTAAAGAGAAAATGAGGAAATTGGAAGGTGGGTTGGAAAAAATTAACCAGAGTGCAACAGGAAGAGACAAAGGATGGCAAATACACAAGAGGAGGCAGATACATAAGGCACTCAGTGGGAAAGGTAACATAAGCTTAAAAGACTTCACGCAGGGGGGGAGAGCCAGCATTTTAAGAGCTAACGTCAGAGAATTTGCCAGAGACGCTAAATGGCAAATTCATGAGTTCAAATGAATCTCAAGGGGCTGGCGCTGTGGTGCAGCGGGTTAACGCCCTGGCCTAAAGCGTCGGCATCCTTTATGGGCACCGGTTTCAGACCTGGCTGTTCCACTTCTGATCCAGCTCTCTGCTATGGCCTGGGAAAGCAGTAGAGGATAGCCCAAGACCTTGGGCCCCTGCACCCATGTGGGAAATCTGGAAGAAGCTCCTGGCTCCTGGCTTCGGCTCAGCTCAGGTTGTTGTGGCCAATCAGGGAGTGAACCAGCGGATGGAAGACCTCTCTCTCTCTCTCTCTCTTTCTCTCTTTCTCTCCTCTCTCTGTGTAAAGCTGACTTTCAAATAAATAAATAAATCTTTAAAAAAAGAAAAACAAATGAATCTCAAGCAGAATAAATTTTTAAAAATTCAATGTCTAACATATCACAGTAAAACTGCAAAGACAAATAATGACCAGAGAGAGAGAGTGAGAGAGAGTGAGCGAGCAGGCTGGAGTCTGGTGAGAAAGGACTTGGTGATAATCCTGGGGGTGTAAGGCCTGCAGTCTCAGGTCTTCATTAGGTGTGGGGGAGGGGTAGGCCACATCTATGGTTCTGAAGGGTCAATGGATCATTCCGGCTGCAGAATGAGTCACAAGCCGCCTGGGGAGAGACGAGCTGAGCCGCTGTTCCCATCACAGTGGCCTCGACCCCCTCTGCTATGAAAGGCCTGGGCTGGCCCACAGCAGGTGAGAGATGAGTGATCCAGGTCATTCTCATCTCCAATAGCTTGTCAACCCCCAGGGGCAGAGCCACACGCAGACCTACAACGGAGGGTGGACAGATGAGGAAGCCGGGCTGAGACCAGAACCGCCCGGCTGAGCTCAGACCAAGCTGCCAGGTTTCAGAATCATGTGTTGGATGACTACTGTTGTGAGCCACAAACTTAGAGGTGGTGTGTCCCACAGCAAGAGTTAACTGACAGAGCAGTAAGATGATGGACGGTGGGAAATACAGAAGTAGGCTGAATTCACGAGTGAATGCCAGGGAAAGGTCTAGAACATTTGAGCTGGGGCGGGCATTTGAGGCTGTGTTTAAGCTGCTTTTTGCAATGCCTGCAACCCATGTCGGAGTACCTGTTTTAAGTACAGGCTCATTTCTGATCCAGCTTCCTGCTGACGGGCACCCCAGGAGGCAGCATCCAAGTACTTGGGTCCCGCCACCCACATGGAAGACCTGGATTGAGCTCTGGGCTCCTGACTTCAACCTGGCCTAGTCCTGACTGCTGTGGACAGCTGGGGAGTAAACTAGCAGATGGAAGATTCTCCATGCACTCCTCTCAAATACATACACTTAAAAGAATTTAAAAATATTTGAACCCACAAAGTTGAAAAGCGATTATTTAGACACCAGTGAGGACAGACCGTGCATGAGCTGTGTGTGCTCATCGGCGAGAACTCGCTGAGGGCGCCACACGCCCGCAGGTGCACAGCTCAGGTAAAGCAGGTGCACCTGTCCTCGAGGACCGACCTGCAGCTGGGTCTCCCGGACCCTCAGGTCCTCGGCTGTGGCGGCTCTCGTCGCGATGATTCTCACCAGCTTGGACTTTTCCACCTGCAGCCACTGCTCAAAGTCCCTCAGGAGCCGCGACCGCTCTTCGCGGCTGCCTTCTTCCTCCACAAGCAGGTTTGCCTGCACAGGGAATGCACGAGACCCGAGCATCAGAGACAGACAAAGCCCACCGGCCCGGTGTCCTGGGGGCTCCAGGGAGGCAGAGGGGCCTGACCTGGACAGGATGCCCAGACAGTGATGCGAGGGGCCTGGGGGGTGAGGAACCAGGCTGGACTCAGAGTGGCTCCTCCCTGTGGAGCCCCAGTCCCCTCCCGGAAGCCACCACCATCCCCTACTGGGATGGCCCCGCAGCTGCTTCCAGCCCGCCTATCCTGCTCCGGGCTCTGGCCAGGGCGAAGTGCCTCCAACGCCAGTCTCGCTTGGCCAAGTCCTTGTTCACACTCACTGGGGGCTCCTCACCCCTCCCTGATGTGGCCCGAGACCCTCAGGATCCAGCTTTCCCTGTCTCCACGGCTTGCACCTGCCCCTGGCCCTGCACACACATCGCAGCCCTGAAACCTGCACACTCGCTTCCTCTGGGCCTGTGCACATCGGTGTCCTCGGGGTGGGACACACCCCCTTTCCCCCCATCTCAGCCTTGAGGACGTGCTTCTCCCAGGTGGGCTTCCCTGCCCTGGACGGAACTGGTCGCCTCGGGCCATTCTGCCAACGTGCACCAGGCTTTCTGTGAACGTCAGTGGAACCCACTGCCTTACTCCTCCGTCTGCTCCGGCAACACATGTCTCCGGAAGCTTGTGAGAAAGGCCGATTGCCAGCCGCAGCCAGGGCCACAGAGACCAGCCCTGCGTGTCAGCACCCTCCGTGCTGGATTCTACGTTCTCTGAGGGCGGAAGTGTTACCCACGGTGCATCCACGCCCAGTCCTTGGAACACAGTGAAACTGGCTACACGCGTCTCGGAGGAGTGAGTGAATGGAGAGTGAGTCATTTGACAGATTGTGTCTGGAGAATTTCTGCAAGGCTCCACCGTTGGAGGCAGAAAGAGGAGCTACGCACAGAAATAGACCCAGCGTGCATTTCGGCTTCTGATCTGTCTCCTACAGAGGCCACTGCTAGGGCCGTCAAGAAGTGCACACTCCACCTCCACCTCCACCTCCGGCAGCCTGGCCCTGCGTCCTGGGATCTCAATTCTCCCCGCCCCCCGTGGGGTCACAAGAGGAGCAGGCTCACGTGAGACTGGACGTGGGCCCAAGCAGGGAGGGTCCATGCTGGGTCCCCACCCCTGCCCCGCCCCTGCCCCACCCCTGGGTCCAGGCTTTCGCCAGACTCACCCCCCGGCGGTGCCTGGGAAGAGGATCCGTGGGGTCAATGAGGAACCCAGACTTTGGGATGTTGTTGGTGAAAATCATTTTCTTCCCCGAATCCACTTCGGTCCTCTGCATCTGCCAGTTTCTGATGAGGCTGAGACGGCAAAGGCCACCCAGTCAGGGCGCGGGAAGCCCGAGCTCTCCGGGGAGGCAGTAGCCTTGGGGCCCCGTGGCTGGCAGGAAGCTTCTGGTAGCCCCTGCGGCTCACAAGTCAGCACCCATCCTCCAGGCTCGCCAGGACGAGCCCACGGCGCCCTCCTGTCCGGGTTCCTGCTTCACATTCAAGTCACTAGGTCGTGAGGGTGCACTCGCCCAGGCATACAGAGGGGGAAACTGAGGCCCGAGCCAAACGGGAGGCCAACTCCCCCGCCAGGGCTACTTCCTGGCTCTTCCTGCCCCTGCTAAGTCACAGTCACCAACCCCGCCCAACCGTGGTACCACACCTAGCACACAGCCCAGCCCCCACCGCCGAGCTAGCCCCAGCTTGGGGTGAGGGGCCGGGTGGCCTCTGACCTCAGCAGGCTCTCTTTCAGCAGCTGCAGGCTCTGCCAGGACTCTGCCAGCTCCCGCAGCTCCTCCTGGACCGTGGCAGCCCCCTCCGGGGAAGACTGCTCCAGCACCCGCCGGCCACGCGCTTCGATCAACAGCAGCTGGGCCTCCTTCTCCGGGAAGTCCGCCACCAACCTCTGAGGGACACAGGGCACGCAGGTGTAGAGAGGCCGGGGGGCACAGGCTCTCTGCTCCGGTGGGATGCAGGGGCAGGTCCCCAGCTGCCTGGAGCGAGAGCATGTGATTCACCCCCAAGGGCTCGTGCGGGTGTAGCTTGGTCCCCGGTGCGGTGGTGCCCAGAGCGGGGATGAGCGGGAGGTCTGTGTGTCACTGGGAGTGCTGGCCTCGGAAGGGACTCATGTAGCTCTCCTGGGATCAGAGTTTGCTCTCGCGAGAGTGAGGTGTTCTCTAGGTGAGCCCTGTGGCTTCCTGTCCCGCTGCCCTCTCTTGCGCGCTCCCCGCACTGTGACACCATCCCCCTCCCAAGCTCCAGCAGAGCCGGGCGGGCAGATGCAGGGGCCGGTCCCGAGCTCACCAAGCCTCCTGCTCTACACGGGAACCAGCCTCCAGGATCTTGTCACAGTGTCGGGGAACACACGAGCACCCTGGCGATCTTACCTCGACCTCGGCCTCTCGGGACGCAGCGTCCCACGGTTCCACGTCTCCCTGGTAGGACTCCAGCTTCTGTGCCACCGCGGAGATCCACTGGCGCAGCTCCAGCAGCTCGTGGCTGAAGGTACGGTGCTCCTGCACGCGCTGCCGACACCCATCCACCAGGTCCTGCAGCACAGCCCACACGGCCCAGGGCGCTCTGAGCGCCGGTGGAGGCAGAGACCCCTGCGCACCACCCCGGCCTGCCTGGGCCCCAGCTGGCCCCACCCAGCAGGAACGCGTGAGGCTGGTCCTGCCCTCTGCATACCAGGGGCTTCCTGCAGGAAGATCACGCCCCCCCGAAACACCCCAAGCCTGTCTCCTGGGAACTCCCAGGTCTGGAGTGGGGGAAGGGGGAGAGAGGGGGTGTTTGCCCCACGGCTGCGGTGGACACAGCAACGGGCACAAGCCCTCACAGAAACCCCTGGTCAGTGTCTTCTGATGCCAGACACGGTGCTCCTTGCCACCCAGCCACTGTACTCGGGTTGCAGACCCACCGGAAATGGATCTTGTCTTCACGAGAGGCCCTGCTCTCTGGCTCCAGGAAAGGTGGGCATGGTGCCCCCAGGGGAGGCCTCTCTCCACCCTCCTGGTCACCCAGCCCGGGCCCCTGCATGCCACCCCCCACCCTGCACACCACGAGCCGCTCGGACCCCAGGGGCCTGCGTCCTCACTCCTGCTGCGTTCCCCGGCGCAGGTCCTCCTGACTCCTGCACACTGGCTCACAGCTGCACCAACACACGGCTGAGACACCCGGCCCGCGCTAGGTGCTGGGAGCCACGGATGCCACAGCAGTGAGCCCCCACCACCGCCAGCCCCTGGCAGCTCCTGGCTGCCAACCTGAGACCAATGCGGCCCACGGCTCCCCTGGCATAGAGCAGTGACTGTAAAGATCCCCGGGCTGTGGGGGAGGAGTGCTCTAGAACTTTCTACATGTAACAAGCATTGGGTAGCAAGATGAAGTGGGACGATGTCTCTTGGAAGAAGTGCCTGGCCCGGGAACAGCACCACTGCGCGGCTGCCACGGACGCAGGGTTAGCGCTGCGTCTCACGGTGGCCACTGTCTCCTCCTCTGGCTGCAGTGCTTCCGTTCTGTGCTGACTTGAGTGAGGGAGACAGCAGGAAGGCGGGGCTGGCAGAGCTGGCTCCTGTGGGCCCTGGGAGGCGGGGTCAGGCCCTGGGAGGCGGGGTCAGGCCCTGGGAGGCGGGGTCAGGGTCCCAGACTGCCAGCCACTGTTCGCTATCTTCCGTGTCACTCGGACCAAGGGGTCCCCTCGGCCCTGCTGCGTTTGCAGGAAGCGCAGGAGGGACCCCGGTTGCTGCACTGATGGTGGGGCGGGGGTGTGCTGCGACTCGGACGTCTCCCCAGAATTCACAGGTTGCCAAGACCCCCAGTGCAGCAGTGTTAGGTGCTGGGGCCTCCGGGGAGGTGTTCAGGTCTGGAGAGCTCTGGCCTGGTTAACGCTTTGAGACGCCTGGCAGAGACTGCAGGCTCTCGCTTGTCCTGCCACCTTCTCCCGTGCAAGGGCACAGAGCAGCTCTCGGCACACGGTGACAGCGCTGGCTCCTGCATCCGGGCCATCCCCGCCTCCAGGGCCGTGAACAATAAAGTCCTGTTATTTATAAGTTACCTAGGCTGCACTGTTGGCTACAGCAGTGCAGTGCACCGAGGTGGGTGTGCGCAGCAGCTACCAGGAGCGCCCCAGGGAGGGCCGCCCGCCCAGCAGTGCCCCCACCCCACCAGGCTTCCCCAGGCCCTCCAGCACCCACAGTGGCAAACAGTCTGTTTGTCAAGACCTGCACGTGGAAGCTGGCCCCAGCTGCCGACACAGCGGCTTCCGTGGCTTCAAGAGACACGGTCGTGAGAGCCGACGGGAAGACCTTCAGAGGGGTGAGCGCCGTACCCCGCCACACCACCGGCGGCGCCGCGGCACAGTGTTGGGGCTGTCACGTGGAGGGGGCGCATCCTGGCCACCCCACCAAAGGACGCCATTTTACCATAACGACTTTCATCTCTCTCCTAACACAGTATTTCTGTATAGTAGGAATGGGGTGATTTCTACGTGTATTTTGTACAATTCTATACAATCGTGTGAGTTCTGAGTGGTCCCCGTGGGTGACTCGGGGTATCTGGGAGGCTGAGCCCCGTGGAGGGGAGGTGGGGACATGTGGCTCAGATGGGCTGCGTGGGCCGGGTGGGGTGGGGAACTCTGCCCCGGCAGGGTCTGCTTCAAGTGCGGCTGCAGGATGCCTCCTTGTACCTGCCCGGTTCTGGAGGACAAGTGTTGGCATATCGTTCCCCCAAACCCCTGCAGGGGCTCAGTCCCCAAAGACGGACGTTGGCAACACTAAGAACACAGAAGAATCCAGTGACAGCGTTGGGATGTGGGGCTTCGGGAACGAGGGCATCAGGGCCCCAGGATGGAATGCTGTGGCTTTAGGGACTGGAGGGAGCGACCACACACACGAGACTCCCCGGTGCTCCCCAGCTCTCGGCACATGATGGCCTGGCCACCTCGGTTCTCTGCCAGCAGCTGACGGTGAACCCGTGGCTGTGTGGCCCTGGACTGTGAACCTCTAGCTCTCTGAATCAAAATTAACCTCTTTTTTCAAAACTCAAGTTTGGCTTCCCCTGCGTTTGCTTGCAACAGCGCACAGCCGACTGACACAGCACTCCCTGGGCTTGCCGCCAAGGCCGATCAGCGCACCATTGAGCCAGCGGCAGGGTGGGGCCCGCACATGCATGCCGCCTGGACCTCAGGCTGGAGTCCACCCTCCAGCTCCATCCGCACTGCCCAAAGGGCGTCAATTCTGCACAAACACCCAGTGGCCAGTAGGGGCCACTGCAGGCGAGGCTCTGCCCTGCCAGGGCTCCCGGCAGCATGCCTGGGACCCAGTGCGCGCCTGCCTCTTGGCCTTCATCACAGGAAGGAACTGCACAATTACTTGCTTGCTGAGTGTCTGTTCACACAACCAGCACCTCGCGCCCAGAAGGGCGGGGTCTGCAGCACTGCGCGTGCAGGAGGCACTCGGCAATCAGTGCACGCACGAATGGAGACAGGAAGGAGAAGAGGAGAGGGTCGCAGAAGCAAGGTCCAGGGTGGAGATGTCTCTGGGGCTGCCGGGGACCCCCTCGCCCGCCCCTTACCTCCAGGGCCCGCTGCAGCGCCTGGCAGTCGGAGCAGAGCTGGCCCGCTCTCTGCTGGTGGCTGGCGTTCCCCTGCACCAGAGACCGCAGAGCCTCCGCCTGCACGCCCAGCTCCAACCCTTCTTCCTGCAGCCCCTGCGGGGAGGAAAGGAATGGGAGGAGGAGGGGGCTCTCCTTTCTGCCTCCCCATCGCGGAGGCTGAGCAGGGACGGGGTCTCTAGGTGGGAGAGTCTAGGCTGGGGGGGTCCCCCAGGATAGCACAGGCCTGTCCTGCACCAGGGGCTGCTCATGTGGTCAGCCTGATGGGCCTGTTCTCGGAGCAGGTGAGACTTAAAAAGTCAGAAACTGTAGGGCATCATGAAAGTAAACCCTAAGACCAGACAGCGTCTCTGGACTCTCAGCTGATGGCCACCTCGCTTAAGAGGACTCACACCTGTTTTAGCTTTAAAGCCCCAAATGCACCATTCTGAAACTCACTAATGTACGAGCTGCACTTGAATTTTTAAAAGATAATCACTGGGGGCCGGCGCTATGGCATAGCAGGTAAAGCCGTCACCTGCAGTGCCAGCATCCCATATGGGAGCCGGTTCAAGTCCCGGCTGCTCCACTTCCGATCCAGCTCCCTGCTAATGCGCCTGGGAAAGCAGCGGAGGATGGCCCAAGCCCTTGGGCCCCTGTACCCGTGTGGGAGACCCAGAGGAGGCTCCTAGCTCCTGGCTTTAGAATCGGCCAGCCCTGGCCGTTGTGGCCATTTGGGAAGTGAACCCAACGGATGGAATACTGATCACCCTCTCTGTAACTCTGACTTTCAAATAAATAAATAAATAAATCGTAAAAAAGATAATCATTGTATCACACGCAACTTGAAAACCAGCAAGGCTCCTATCCAGCCAATGAGCAGCCCGTCTCCAGGCCCGTGCGTATGAAGACATACCTGCTTCATCTCTAAATCGATGCATTTAACTGGAGGAATACTTCTGTACTTAGGAATACTGGGCACAGGGAACTTTTTAAAAAGTAACTTTAAAAATAAACACCAATGCCAGACTTTGGGACCAAGGAGTAAACACAAGGTTGCTGTTCCCAAGAGTCAGCAGGTTGGGGGCCGGCGTCGTGGCACAGTGGGTTAAGCCACCACTTGCGATGCCAGCAGCCCACACGGACGCTGGTTCAAGTCCCAGCTGCTCCACTTCCGATCCAGCTCTCTGCTAATGTGCCCGGGTTAAGCACAGCAAGACGGCCCAGGTACTTGGGACCCTGCACCCACGCTGGAGATCCAGAGGAAGCTCCTGGCTCCTGGCTCCAGCTTGAGAATGAACGAACAGATGAGAGCTCGCTCTCTCTCTCTCTCTCTCTGCCTCTCAAGTAAATAAATAAATCTTAAAAAAGAGAAAGAATCGCAGTTTGGAGGTACCACAGACCTCGAGGCCAGGGGCCATCCGTTAAACGGGCAGGGATTCTGGGGAGCTGGAGAGCAGGCACCCAGCCGTCTGGCTCAGCCTGGCTCTGCCGGCTTCTGCTAGACCATGGGCACCGCTCCTGGGTGTGGCTGAGCGCCTGGACGGGGGGCACTTGGACCCCACGGGCCCCTCACCTGCAACCTTGACAGCTGGGCCTGCTTTCCAGGAAGGTCCGGCTGAGGCCCGTCCTCGGCTTGGACCCGGGCCTGGAGGTCCAGGAGTTTCCTCTGCAGTGGCTCAAACGCGGCCCCAAAGTCCTTGTGCTGGGCCAGCAAGCTCTGCAGACACAGAAGGAGGGCTACAAGTGAGCAGCTGCCCCCCGGCCCCGCCCACCCCCCACCCCGGTGTTCAGTCTGACACTTGCAACCAGGCTGCTCTCATCCTGGCCAGCTCACACTCACGCAGGCGCTGCCCCCTCCAGGAAGCCTTCCTGAGCCTCACCTCAGCATCACCACAGCGTGCCCCCCCCACCTCCCAGCCCCCACCAGATCAAGTTTTATGGGAACATGGCCAACCCCATTCACTGGCAGGAGCCATGACCGTCAGCCTTCCTGGCAAACATGACAGCTTCAGTCTGCCAGCCCTTGCCCTGCCCCAGCCCCTGTAAGTCTGTCTGCACCGCCAGGCTGCAGTGTAGGCATGGGTTTAGGGGGTGGTTGGGAGATAGGCGGGCGGCTAGGGAGCGGTCAGAGGAACCCCACCCAGTTCACACATGGGGACACAGCCAGGCCCAGGGCAGCCAGCGACAGGGCTGAGGAGAAGCCGGGGCCTCCCGTGTCCCGGGAAGTGGCCGGGCCCTGCAGCGGCTCCCGTGCCCCCGTGTCCCGGGGAGTGGCCGGGCCCTGCAGCGGCTCCCATGCTCCCGTGTCCCGGGGAGTGGCCGGGCCCTGCACACACCCGCACGCTCACCTGCAGCTTGCTTTTCCTCTGCAGGAGGCTGTTATGCAGCAGGTCTCGGTCCCGCACCGAGCTCGCTGCCTCCTCCAGGAGGGCCGCCGCCCTGTCGGGGTCACAGACGCCGCCCAGCAGCTCCTTCTTCAGCTGCAGCATGGTCAGCTGCTCTTTCAGGCGAGAGCTCTCTGCCAGGGCCGCCTGCGGGAGGAAGGCCCACGTCAGCCGTGGAGCCCGACGCGCCTGGGGAGCCACGGCTCTGGCTGCCGCTGCTCCGGAAGCAGCACCCATGGCTGGGAACCAGAGGCTGCATGGGGAGGGTCAGTGGGGCTCCCTGTCACCCCCTCATCATAGACCACAGTGCCCCCGGCTTCGCTCACCTGGCCACACAGCCCCAGCTGCCCCCCAGAACCAATAGCAGAATCGCACACCTAAGCCAGCTCGGTGCCCTGCTCGGTCACTCCCCACCACCAACAGCAATGGGACATTGTGGATACTTTGAAGGGGGGATATGGGGGAGCAAGAGCAGAGGGAATTCAGGAGGGCTTCCCAGAGGAGGGGACTCCGCAGCATTCTCCTGACTTGTGGGAGCTTGCTAGGCAGAGAGGGCACGGAGAGCGCTCAGGAGCCACCTCATGTGACGGCAACTGCCTCCCATACATCCTGTCCCTGCACAGTCCAGGCCTCCGCCTCCTCCAGGAAGCCTTCCCTCACCCCGTTTCCAGCCCCACAGTCCCGATAGCCTTGCCAAGCATCGGGCTCCGCTGACTTGTGGCTGTTTGGGGGGCATCAGCTCTGTTTCTCCACTTGAGGGTCTGGGGTCCTGGAGGCCAGAGGTCTGTCTTAGCTGGCCCAAGTTCTTCCATTCAAACCTGCTGATACTTCTGAAAAACTCACTTCATCAGAGGACTGGCTGTGTGTGTGTGTGGGTGGGGGTGGGAGGTCCCAGGGGGGCAGGGCCAGTGTACAGCCTGGGGTCACACCAAGTTCCCCCCGCTACCCAAGAGCTGAGGATGGCCTTTGCCACTGCAAACCACCAGCGTCACATCTCCTGTGCCGTTGGGGCCTCCGGGCACGGCACCGTGTGCACGGTGCCATGAGATCTGGGGACGCACCTCAGGACAGTGGCCAAGAGGCTGCCCGCAGCTGGCAGCCGCCCTCGGCCTCCGCAGTGAGCCCCTGTGGGACCCTGGTTACCTCGATCTGGGGCAGGAAGGTGTGGATGGAGGGCGGGTCTGGCAGGCTGGCCGTGATGTCCAGGAGCCGCTGGGCCAGGGCTTTCCACAGCTGCACATCCTGCAGGGGACGCTGGAACCGCTGCCACAGCTGGGCACCCGCCACGCTGCGCAGCCTGGCGCTCTTCCCCTTCAGGCTGCAGGGACCCAGGATGGAGACGGCGGGGTGGGGCTCAGTCCCGGGCTCCGAGTGAGGGCCCAGCCCCGAGTCCCGCCCGCCCTCGGCCTCCTGGGCACCTGTGATAGTCCTGGATGGCGGCGACCACGGCGTCTGAGAGCGGCTGCAGGTCGTGGGCAGAGCCCATGAGCTCCTTCAGCTGGGCCTGCAGCCGCTCCACCCGGGGCTCCTCCGAGGCCAGGGCTGCACGCGTGGCCTGCGGCAGGTGACATGGGGGAAGGAGAGGCTCATCAACAGGAGGGGAGGGTGTGCAGGGTGGGGGGCAGGTTCGGCTGGCAGGGATGGGCCAAGCTGGCAGAAAACTGTCACCAGGAGCAGGGACCAGCACCCCAAGCCTGGAGCCTGGGCCCCGCTCTCCCGCCTCCGTGACCTGGAGCCTGGGCCCCGCTCTCCCGCCTCCGCCTCCGTGACCTGGAGCCTGGGCCCCGCTCTCCCGCCTCCGCCTCCGTGACCTGGAGCCTGGGCCCCGCTCTCCCGCCTCCGCCTCCGTGACCTGGAGCCTGGGCCCCGCTCTCCTGCCTCCGCCTCCGTGACCTGGAGCTTGGCCTTGTCCAGCCCCACCACCCCCACCCCACAGTGCTGTGACGGGGAGTCCCGGCCCTAACGATTCATGCAGGGTCACAGACCCCGTGGCAGAGGGAAGGTAGAGCTCCATATCCCCACTTACACCCAGGGAGCCGGGCCCCAGGGGTCCTGGCAGCCTGCAGAGCCCAGAACCCAGACCTGACCCCCGGGGCCCCGGACCGAGCTATGCCGCCACGCTGTCCGCACCGTGCTCCTGCCTGGGAGATTCGTGCGGGGACCACCCCCAGGCTGCTTCACTTCCCTGCAGCCAGACCCTCCGACACAGCGCCTCCTGAGGTCCCGGCACTTTAGGAGGTCGACCATGACCAGCAGGACGCCCCGCCCACCTCGCTGGGCTCGTTATCAATCATTTTTAAGACTTATTTTATTTATTTATTTGGAAGGCGGAGTTAGAGAGAGAGGGAGAGACTGAGAAACAGAAAGAGAGAGAGATCTTCATCTGCTGTTTCACTCCCCAAATGACTGCAAGAGCCAGGCCCAAGCCAGGAGCCAGGAGCTTCCTCTGGGTCTCCCACACGGGTGCAGGGGCCCAAGCACTTGGGCCATCCTCCACTGCTCTCCCAGGCGCATTAGCAGGGAGCTAAATCAGAAGTGGAGCAGCTGGGATTTGGAACAGGCACCCATACGGGATGCCGGCACCGCAGGGGGAGGTTTAACCCTCTGCTCCACAGTGCCAGCCTCCACGGTCAATGGCTCAAGCTCAAGGCACAAAGCCCCGAGAGGGGAACTTTAGGCAGTGGCTGGGGCAATGGGGGCCACCATGGAGCCAGCAGGGCAGAGTCTGCCTGGCCAGTCCCGCCCTCCGTCAAAGTCACTGCTCTGGATGTTCTGGCAGGCAGCAACGTCATGACCTCTGCAAAGACAGGTGGTGCACGTGAGCTGGCGGTGGGCAACCCATGCGTGAAGACGGCCCACCCGGCGGTGCCCGGGGGCTTCACCCCTCACCATCCCGTGGAACGCATGGTAGCACGACTTCCCGGCACGTGCTAGTCTAAGCTCCTGTTCTGGCCTCTGTGTCATTATTCCCTCTGCACACATCACCAAGGCTAAAGTAATTCTCCAAGCCAGCCAGGGAGCAGGGAGACGAACCAAGCCTCGAAGCCAGGCAGCCTGGGCCCAAAGCGACCGCCCTCAGCCGGGGCACCACATCACCTCCCATGGCCTGGAGGGCGGCGATGCTCAGAGCAGCGAGGACTTTGCTGGAAGGGGGTCCTGCGGGGTGATCTGAATGAGAATCCTCGTTTCCACCCACAGATCAATGTTTGCAACAAGATGAGGAAAGAGAGGGAAAGGAGAGTGTGCCTCAGAGTGGAGGAGAGAGCTGGGCGGGACTTTCAGAGACATCTTTGTAAATGGAATGGTGAGACCGAGTTAACAACAAATAAAGATGGAGGGCAAGAGAGGGTTGTGGCTCCTTATTTTGAAACTCTGTAGGGACAGATGTTTGGTGCAGTGGTTAAGGTGCTGCTTGGGAGGCCGGTGCTGTGGCACAGCTGGTAAAGGCACTGTCTGCGATGCCAGCATCCCACAGGGACACTGGTTCGAGACTCGGCTGTTCTACTTCCGATCCAGCTCCCTCCCTGGGAAAGCAACAGAGGACAGTCCAAGTGCTTGGGCCCCTGCATCCATGTGCGAGACCTAGAAGCTCCTGGCTTCAGCCTGGCTCAGCCCTGGCTGTTGCAGCCATCTGGAGAATGAACCAGTGGATTGAAGATTCTCTCTCTCTCTGTAACTGACTTTCAAATAAATAAATACTTTAAAAAAAAGAGAAATGTGCTTCTTGCGATGCCCATGCTCCACACTCAGTGCCCAGGTTCAAGTCCCAGCTCCACTCCTGATCCCAGCTGCCCGTCAATGCACACCCTGGAGGCAACAGATGATGGGTCCCTGCCACCCACGTCGGGACCCAGACTGAGTTCATGGCTCCCGGCTTCAGCCTGGTTTGCATTTCGGGAATGAGCCAGCAGGTGGGAGATATCTCCCTCCCCCTCCCTCCCTCTATCCATCTTGCACTCTCTCTCTAAAGAAATTAAAATAGATATGTAAACAAATATAAAAGCTCTCTGTACCTACAAGGGCAGCCCCTGCGGTGCACATGGGGTGGCGCCTGTCCCAGTGGCTGTCCCCTCGGGGACTGGCACCCTGCGCATGGCCTCCCCAGCCCTGTGGTGTGTGGGCCTTGACGTCTCGACACCCAGAGCTTCCCCACTGAGCTGGCAGTCCGGCTGTACACGGAGGAATCCCATGCCTCACCCACCACAGGGCAAGGGAATGGCTTCGAGGTCCAGACTCGGCTGCCCGTTCCCCCTCTGGTCTTACTTCCTCACCAACTCACCGTGTGACCCTGGGGGTATTGGAAAATCACCTCCCCCGGCCTCAGTGTCTTCATACAGAAAATGGGGATAAACACCCAACTTGTCTGTGACCCCGTCCAGAAACAGCCACTGTGCAGGGGGCCAGAGCGAGTGAGCTCAGGGCTGTGAGACGGCAGCCTGGATCGCCCTGTGACTTACCGAACAGCGTCGCCAGTGTGCCAGCAGCTCGTCCTCAGTCCCTGCCCTCGCTGCGGGCTCCAGGCCCTCCTGGGCCAGCCGGTGAAGGCGCTTCCGGAACTCTGCCAGCTCGGTCTCCAGCTGCCGGACCCGCAGCTCGCAGGCCCCCTCGGACTGGAGCAGGCCCCGCAGCCGCGCCTCCTCCTCCTCCCAGAGCAGCCGCAGCTTCTCCAGAACCTTCCGCATGTCGTCCAGCTCGCTGGCCACCTTCTCCGCTCCCAGGGGAGAGGTGTTCCGGATGACGCCCGCCGACTGCTCTTGCAGCCTCTGCAGAGAGTCCTCTCCCCTGGGGAAGTCTTTGGCGATGTCCTGGGGTGGGGAGAGGCAGGGGTGAGGGGGAGGGGATGGACAGGAGAGGAAAAGCAAGCGTTCACCGCACGGCCCACAGCGGACCTGGTGGTCCCCAGACACTCATTCCCGATCCCGGCCCAGCCAGAGGGGCCCTCTGCAGGGTGCGCCCACAGCAGAGACAGGAATCCGTCCTCGGTCTCCCCAGCCTTCTGACCAGGTGAAGGAGGAAGACCCCGTCGGGAGAGTCTCCGCCCTCGGGCTTGGCTGATCCTTGCTAAATCTCAGGCTCAGAGCCTCAGACTGGCCGTGGGCTGGCGCCACACAGAGCCTGTTGCTGCCCCGTGGTTTCTCTGCACGGTCACCTCCTATGAACAGGCACTGGTTTTGCTGTTTTCGAAAGACACATAGATTTACTTTCTAAATAGACGTTCACCCGTAGGGCTGGCACTGTGGTGTAGCGGGTAAAGCCGCTGCCTGCTGTTCTGGCATCCCATACAGGTGCCGGTTCGAGACCCGGCTGCTCCACTTCCCATCCAGCTCTCTGCTATGGCCTGGGAAAGCAGAAGAAGATGGCCCAAGTCCTTGGGCCCCTGCACCCATGTGGGAGACCCGGAAGAAGCTCCTGGTTTCAGAATAGCACAGCTCCAGCCATTGTGTCCGAATGGGGAGTAAACCAGTGGATGGAAGACCTCTCTCTCTCTCTCTCTCTCTCTCTCTCTGCCTCTCCTCTGTGTTTGTGTGTGTGTAACTCTTTCAAATAAATAAATAAATCTTTAAAAAAAAAAAAAAGTTCACCCGTGTTTTTTAAAGTGAGCCAACGCAAATCCACATATTAAACACACAGGTGCTGTCCAGAGGATTGTCCACCTCTCCCTGGACAGAGGAACCCGAGGCTCACTCAGGCCACACAGCACGTGAGAGGGGCCAGGGCAGGCCCAGCCCCTCCGGCTGCAGGCCTGGTGCCCCCGTGGGTCAAAATTCCTGTCGTGGAGCTGCCCTGTGCTCAGCAGGACGGGCAGCAGCAGCACTGGCACCCCCTACTCCAGGCTGGGAGTCCCCAACCCCCGCTGTGACCAACGAAGCCGCCTCCTGCTCGGGCGCCCTGGTCTGGACCACGCTGCTGTGGTCCTGCGCTCCTCCACGGCTCCCTCACGGGTGCCCCGTGCACCACGGGCATGCACATCTCCAGGGCCCCCAGTGCCGTCCTCTTAAACCCGGTACCATACAGCCCTCCACCCAGGAGCACCCCCCTCGGCGGGCCCTGGGGCCCCTCTAGGGAAGGCCTCGCTGGGGTTACCTGCAGTGCCGAGAGGCGGTGCGCGGGGCTCAGCTTGCGGTTCCGCCCCAAGCAGCTGTGTGCCTTCTCCACCACCGCCTGCAGCCACAGCTGGAACTCGTCCACATTCGCCTGGTACTGCTCGTGTTCCTGGGCCACCTGTGCCAGCAGGTGCACCCGTTCCTGCAGGACGGGGAGAGCCACCAGCCATGAGGGCCCCTGGCCCAGGCTGCCCCTGGACTTCGAGGCCAGGAAACCCACAGCCTGAGTGTGTATGATGGGCGTCGGGGAGGGGGCTTCCAGCCCTCAGAGTGCTTGGAGAGATCTAGACGCTGGGCTGCAGCTGGAGGCACCGGCTCGGAGGCCGAAGCGTGAGGGCACCGGGCCCCGTCAGCCACACAGCTCAAGTCCTGGGAAGACCACTCGGGGAGGCACAGTGACAGCATCGCTACACAACACCACCCGCCCACCGCAGTGTGGGCCCTGCTCAGTGAACCTGACCTCCATGACCTCACTGACCGCCCCATCAGCCGGCACCGTCATCACCCAGGCTGACAGGTGAGGACACAGGGAGGTGACGCGACTTGTCCACGGCCCCCCGCTGGGAAAGCACGGAGACTCAGAGCCAGGAGGCAAGTGTGCCCATGGCACTTCTGTGCCGTCACAGAGTCTGCAGGGGGTGCGAGCAGACTCTGGCTGCCCCCGGCCCGACTCGGGGACGGTCACCGCGTGGGCTGGCAGCAGCCCCGGGATGGGCCTTCAGGAAGTTCATGGAGAAGGCACATCACGACAAATGCATGGATTCCAGAAAGCTTTGCATCGAAGTAAACCTATCTTTTAATGCCACTTCTGGCGCATTTCTCAGCCAGTCCCTCTGAAGGTCTAATCACAACATGATGTCTTGGGGTGGCTGGAATTTGGGGAGATGAGGGTATCCCTGCTGTGTAAGACCCACTGTGCTCAAGACCCTGCTTTTTAAAACACCCTGAGCATGGCGCTCACTCCATACAGCCCCCCGCGGCCCCTGACCTTCCCCCAGGCCCAAGTCCAAGTGGCACAAACCCTGGTGACCAAGGCCAGGTTTGCCCGATGTCACTCTGCGGTCCAGGAGTCAAGACCCTGGCTTAGGAGGCCGTCTCCTGGGGCTTGAACCCGGGCCGCACCTTGGGCATAGTATGAACCCTCCGGCATGATGAGGGTCCATCACCAGGAGGGCATGGGCCTCCCTGTCTGTGTGAGCTCCACCACACCAGCCTCGCTGGCGCCTCCTTCCCATGGGGTAGTTTGCCGCCATCAAAGCCCTCCCAGGGTGTGTGGACATGTAGTCCCGCGTGAAGTCGACCCTTGGGACACCTGCATCCCACATCCGAGTGATTCCAGCGTCTGCTCCTCCGCTCTGAGCCAGCTTCCCGCTGATGTCATCTCTGGGGACAGCAAATGACGGCTCAAGTGCTGGGACCCATCCTGCACTGAGTCCCTGGCTGCTGGCCTCAGGCTGGCCCAGCCCTGGCTGTTGGGGGCATTTGAGGAAAGAACCAGTGGAAGGAAGATTAATCGATCGATCGATCGCTCTCTCTCCACTTTTCAAATAAAATGAAAATAAACAAAAGTAAACCCCCCCGAGCCTCCCTCAGCCCCAGGAGAAGCTCGCCCAGGAAGCACACAGAGAGGAAGAACATGTGGGCACGGAGCGACTGACGACCGAGCCGGGAAGGTGCGCGTCCCACCACCCCCACCCCCACCGCCAGGCGCGGCCCTGCAGAGCAGAACAGCCACCTGCTGGCACCAGCCAAGGCCAGAGTACATAAAGGCCCCAGCGACAAGGAGCAGACACGCGTGAGGACCCAGGCCAGGCGGGCAGGCAGCCAGCCCCAGCGTGTGCCAGGCGCGGCCGTCTCAGAGCTGCGGTGCAGGGTGGCAGGATGACGAACGGGGGTGCGCCACCTCCTCGTCAGACCAAACAATTAAACCGTCTGCAGCCCGGCTGAGCCGTCAGTGACGACAAAACCCAACCTGGCTCGCTGGCCTGGGTTCCTGCCTCTGCCCAGAGCCGCGTGGGCAGCGTAGGTCCAGGCCGAGGTGTGGGACAAGCGCGCAACTGTGATGGATGGAATGGGAGCATCCGATTAAAAGCACACAAGCTACACCCTCCCGGCGACCGCCAGCCCTACCTGCAGCAGCCCCACCCCCACCCCCACCCCATCACGGTTTCACTGACCTGGGGTCAACCACAGCCTCAAAACACTAAACTGAAATTCCAGCAATAAACACGCACGACTTCTAAATCCGCACCGATCAGAGTAGGGGACGGACTCTTGCAGTCCCTGCTGCTTCTCCCCGGGGCGTGAGCCAACCCCGGGCAGCGCAGCCGCGTCCCGTGAGCTGCCCACCGGCTGTCGCTTTGCAGCCATCTTGGTGACCGGTCAGGCTGTGGCTACACCGCCGGGCTTGTGTTCTGGTAACCCGTGCGGTGCAGGAGCAGGGAGAGGCCCGCAGAAGCTACGGGCGCTTCCTTTCTGTGCCCAGGCGTGTGTGCAGAGGAAGCGCGCGGTGTGGCCAGGGCTCGGCGGAACTGTGGTTCCGAGGGGCTGCCTCAGGGAGACTGGTGCTGTCGCCCACCTCCACGCTTGGCCTGCTGTCCCCTGGAAGCACGTCCCTCTGGGCGGCCCTCCCCACCACACGGGGCTTTGCCAATGGACAAGCTGGACATCTGTAGGTGCAGACGGCAGCCCGCTAGCTTGTATGCGGATCGCGGGACGTGGCTCTCCTTGGTGAGAGTACAGCATCGACACACGCGACCCCCAGGGTCGTCCCCCCACGGGGCCCGCGCCCTGTCCCTGGACCGTCCTTGAGAAGGTCTTTGGTGCAAGGCGAGGGCCTCACCAAGGCTGCAGGGCAGTGGGCAGGAGGCAGCTCCCGGGGGGCTCTGGACACGCGGTGCTGCCCTCCCCGGGGCTGGCAGCTGGGGTGGCCCCAGGGGCCGGTATCTGGGAGGGGAAGTGAAAGTCCGTGCGGAGGGCGGGGTGACTTTTCATCTTCTCAAGGTCATGGGGTCCCCTGGGACCTCCTGGCTCCAGACACACACACACACACACACACACGAACACACACACATACTCACACATACACACACATAAACACACACACATACCCACACATACAATGAACACATACATACACACATACAAATACACCCACATATATACTCTCGCACATACACACACATGAACCACATATATACTCTCATGCATGAACACACACACGAAGACACACATATATACTCACACAAATACACACACACAATAAACACACACACATGAACACACATACATACCCACACATACACACAGTGAACACACATACATACCCACACATACAATGAACACATACATACACACATACAAATACACCCACATATATACTCACACATACACACACAGTGAACACACATACACACACATACATATCCACACATACAATGAACACATACATACACACATACGAATACACCCACATATATACTCACACATACACACACATGAACACACATATATACTCTCACGCATGAACACACGAAGACACACACATATATACTCACACACAGACACACACATATGTACTCACACATACACACAGTGAACACACATACATACCCACACATACAATGAACACATACATGCACACATACGAATACACCCACATATATACTCGCACATACACACACACATGAACACATATATATACTCTCACACATGAACACACACGAAGACACACACACATATACTCACACAAATACACACACACAATGAACACACACTCACACACAGATGCACACAGACGCACACACACCAGCCACGTCCCATCTCCGTGCCTCTGCACCCTGGACTAGGGGCTCCCTGTTTAGCACAGGCACCTGTTGCCTACGGAGCCAGGACCAGCAGGCTGTGAGGCTCCGCCCCATCCAGGCCGACTGTTGAACCTGCCCCGCAGGGCTGCAGCAGGGCCGAGTGCTGGCATCTGCATGAGACAGACCCCTCCCCGCCCTGACCACCCCTCTGGCTCCTGTGCAGTTGCCCAGGAACCTCCTGTCACTCCCCTCCGGGGCCCCGGGGCTGGCTGGGGGTGGAGCTCTCTTCATTCACTAAACAGCTCTCAGCACCTGCCGCACCTGGCCCTGTTGTGCTATTGAGTCCCACGGCTACTGAGAGCAGAGATCAACCTCCATTGGGAGCTCTGGTAGCTCATTGCCCCGACAACCTGGTTACAGGTTGGGGAGCTGCCCCGAGGCCACGTGGCTGGGCAGCCCTGGCGCCTGGGCCCAAACCCAGGTGCCTTCCCACGCAGTCGGCAGCCGGAGTCCTGCTGGATTCTCTGTCTCTGCTGCTTCTGGAACACGATCTCCCCCGACTTAGCAATGTCAGGGACCCCAGGACCACCAGCAGCAGCACAGTGGGCTACACGACCCGAACACTGCCCTTGCAGCCAGCCGGGAGTGCTGGGGAAAACGCATACCCAGTGCCCCCGCGGCGAGGGCTCACCCCAGAGACCACAGGAAAGGCGTCCTGGGCACCGGGCTGTCAAACTCACGGGAGCCTGACCTCGGCTATCGGAGGCCTGGGTGGAACGCTGGGCTGGCACAGGGCTTTGGACCAGAGGAAGCGGAGACCACTGAAAAGGGGAGGACCTTCGAGTGCCCCCACTCCACGCCCCTTAAGGGCAAAGCAGAAACCAGTCTTTCCAGAGACGAGGAAGCTTGTGTGTCGGCCTGGGCTTCGGCAAACAAACCGCCGACTTCCAGAACACGCAGCCAGGGGCCAAATGCATCGCTTCAGTGTGGGGTTCACGTTCAGAGCCCTAGCTGGATTCAGGGACCCCCAAATGTGTACACTGACCCAGAGGGCAACTTCGCAGGGGAGCCAGGCGGGAGCTGGTGCAAAGCCACAGGCAGGCCAAGACCCAGCCATGGGGTTCTGCAAGATGAGTTCACAGCTCAAAAGTACAAAGCCCAGGGCCGGCATTGTGGCACAACGGGTTAAGCCACTGTCTGAGACACAGGCATCCCATGTCAGCGCCAGTTCAGGTCCTGGCTGCTCCACTTCCGATCCCGCACCCCGCTAATGCTAATGGGGCCCTGCCACCTGGATGAAGATCCTGGCTCCTGGCTGTGGCCTGGCCCAGACATTTGGGGTCTGAACTGGCAAATGGAAACTCTCTCTTTCTCCCTGTCTCTCTGCACTCTGCCTTTTAAATAAATAAAATAGATCTTGGCTTAAAAAATGGCAAAGCCCCTAAGGGAACCATCCACCAAGTCAGGAGACACAACACACGACAGCATCAGACCTTGGGACGTCACACACAACCCGCCAGAGAGGACGCGGCCCTAAAGAAGAGCAGGTGGGCACCAGGTAAAGAGCCGTGCAGACTCTACCGATTTCACCGAACACCTCAATGAACCATTTAAAAATCAAGGCAGGAATGAGGTGGAGGAACGCACAGAACTGGCAGAGGGGCCAGGGGGTGGGCGAGAGAGCAGAGGAACAGGGGGGGGGGGGGAAACGAGGAGGGAGGGGAGGAAGGGAGCAGCACAGTGTCTCAGCCCGTCGGCCAGTGCGCTCGGATTCAGCACCCTGTGTGCAGAACACTGCACACACCAGACGTATGGACGGCAGATGATGCCGGGACAGGTGGGTGGGTGGTGGTGGCAGGGTGACTGGGCGGGTACATGGGAGACTGGAGGATGAGCAATCAGGTGGCAGGGAGATGAGCAGGTGGATGATGGAGAAGGGGACGAGTGGGTAAGGAGGGGGTGGCTCAGTGAATGAGTAGACAGATGGGGAGCGGGTGGTTACGTGGCCAAGCAGGAGAGTGGTTAGGCCAGTGGGGAGGCGGAAGAGGGGTGCACAGAGGGACGGGGCGGGGTGGACGGAGGTGGTTGAGTGAGTGAGGAGACGGGGTGGGGGTGGGCGGGCAGTGAATGGGAGTGTGATAGTTTAGTGGGACGTGGATGGGTGAGCAGTGGGCGGACGGGAGGAGGGAGAGAGTGGGTGAGGAGATGGACGAAGCAGCGTGGACAGGTGGGAGGCGAGCACCCCCACGCCTCACCTGGGCCTTGGCCTTCACAGCATCATATTCAGCCTGCATCCTCTTCTGGGCCCCCTCGTCCACGCTGGGGTCCCCGATCCTGTTGAAGAGGGAGGCCGCCTCCTCCAGCAGCCGCTCCAGGAGCACGGCCTGGTGGTCCACGTTCTGCAGCAGCACCTGGGCGTGGCTCAGCTGCCACTGCTTCTCCTGCAGCCCGAGCTGCAGCTCCACGGGGGGCTCCAGCGTGACCGTCATCTTCTGGAACCAGCGGTAGAACTCATCCTGGGCCAGCAGGTACTCGCTCCAGTGCAGCCACACCCACTCGATGCGGCTGTGGGCAGGGACCACGGGGCCGTGAGGGACCTGGCGGGGGAGCCACGCGTCTGCCGGCCCCCAGTGTGGATGGGGCATGACGACGTCATGTCTGCCTTGGAGTCGCCTGGGCAGCTGGGGAACACTGGACTCTGGGCCTCACTACCTCCAACAGGGTCAGCCCCTCCTGTGCCACCCGTGAACTCCCAGGTGAGGCTCAGATTCCAGACGCCCCCTGAGAACCGCCAGCCTGGGTGATGAGCTGGTGAGCCCTTAGCCGCCAACACCCAAACGCTGGCCCTGAACTCCCACTACTGCTGCACGGATACCCCCCGTCACTTCTCCGTGGCGTTGCAACTCTGAGCACAGTGACGCCAGGCCCTTAGCACACGTATGGAGGAGCCTGCTTGCAGAGGGCAACAGCATCTGTGGGCTTGGTGCCCCCAGTGGGGGCAGGGGGCTGGGGGCCTGCATGTGGGTTCCAGGGGTGCTGTGACCTTGCAGCGTAACTGTGCCCTTGAACCCACCTCGGCTTCCCCGCCTGTAATAGAGCACGGCAATGGCCCTGTTACCCCAGCCAGCGTCAAGCCTGGGGTGTCAGGTGCAAATGTCTGGGAAGCAGAAAGGTCTGTGCAAACCCATCCTCGTCTCGTGCACGGCCTTGCTCTGCAAGATGGAGAAGCCACAGCAAAGGCAGCTTGGGGCTCCTGAGGGCCGAGTGGGTGCCTCCCCCCGACGTCTGCCATCCCCGTCTTCCTCACGGCCTCCAGGGGGCGCTGGATTACTCCCCCGGCTTCAGGTGCGGGGCCACCCGCGGCAAGTCAATGCCAGGTCTGAGTCTCTGCTCCCCATCCCGCCCCCAACCCCAGCCCAGCTCCCTGGTGCAGGCAGAGAACCCGCGCTGCGGTGCTCACGGCACACAGCTGTCCTGCCATTCTCGGCTGGTCTATTAAGCACTGTTGGCAAACACGAAGGGCTCCCAGGGTCCCAGTGTCCCAGTCCTCATTAAGCGTGATGCTAATGAGAGGCAGCAGGGCTGGCCTGAGTCCCAAGGGAACATCCTACCCCCAGGGATCCCAGGACTGCCGTGGTGTCCCTTGGGTCTAGGCCCCTTGCCAGCACGGTGGTGGGCAAGGAGGGCCCTGGCCAGGTCCCCCGCCCCGGCCCCTTACCTGTGACAGTGAGTCATGTAGGTGACCGTCTCCTCCCACTGGGCCTTGATGTCCCTCAGCTGGGCCAGGACCTCAGGCTTCTGGTCTTCATGGCAGCTGGCCAGCAAGGCTTCCGCCGTGCCCAGCACCAGGTCCACCTTCACGCGCCCCTCGGGCTCCAGCTGGCAGATTTTCTGTGGTGGGCACGAAGTGAGGTGCAAGGCAAAATGCATATGGGCCTGGCCTGGCGAGGACGGTGGTCTCGAACAGGGAGCTGGGACTGTGAGGCCAGAGGTGCTGGGCTCAGGATGCAGCCCCTGCACCCGGTCTGTGACCTTGGACAACCTGCTGATGGCTCTGAGGGCAGGGGGCAGGAGGCAGGAGCCGCAGACGTGGGCACAGGACTGCCCACTGCTGTTCAAGGAGAATGAGTGCCCTCACTCTCTGCCATGCCCATTTCCTGCTGAGAACTCAGACAAGTCCCCGCTCTGCTCGGACTCGGTTTTCCCATCTGCAGAATGGAGGCCTTCTTTAGGAGCACGCATGGCTCAGATACTTTCTCAGGGATGGGAAAACGCGTGTGAAATCCCCATCACCTTGCGTGCAGCCACAAGGCTCCCCCAGGGCCACGCCCCCAGCCCTGCACCTGCTCCCACAGGGGACCAAGAGGCAGGGGGCGGCGGTGTCTCCTGCAGGGTGACTCAAGGACACTCCGTGGCCTGGCCAGGCTCCCCCGAACCTCACGGAGGTCTGAGGTGCTCCCTCCAACTGTCCCCTCCCAGATCCCCTGCCTATCCCTGTGTTCACTGAGCTCATCTCTGCTGGCTTCTCCCCTTCCTCCCTCCTCTCCCAGGGCGGGGGCCTCTCCTAGTAAACATCTTGACCAACTAACACGGTCAAGGTCAGCATTTGCTGCTCCTGGTTGTTAGTGGTGGCAGCCAAAGCTTGGACTCTGCGGTGGAAAACGACCAGATCCCAATTCCAGGACCACCTCGCCCACCTGCATGACCTCTGTCATGGGACTTAAGGCCGATGCAATGGGGAGAGAGTGACTGCTCTCCGCCCAGGGGGACAGCGAGCCCTAGCGACGGGGGGAGTCCCTGCAGGCTGCCCGGCCATGCTGCGTGCTCAGTGGCTCAGAGTTCATGATTATATTATCTTCTACTTCCCTTTGGATCTGCACTCACACTTGAGCTCAGGCCCAAGCCTCCAGCCTGTCTCCTTGGGGGCAGGCGGTCAGTCTTCTCAGAGCAATGTCTGGTGGTCTCAGACCCTTCCCTGTGGAGGGGTAGGGGAGAGGCTCCTGCCTGCCCCGGGCCGCCCTGCTGACAGCCACGTGGGTCTGGATCACTCGAGGACTCTGGGTCTCCTGTCCTCACCTGGAGGCAGCGGCCACCACACCTGCTTGGTCCACCACACTGGGTTATGATACGCATTTAGAAATATCACTAACTGGGGCCGGTGCTGTGGTGCAGCAGGTGAAGCCATCGGCATCGTCCGGCATCAGCCGGAACCTGCCAGGGATGCAGACTCCTGGACAACACCTGGACCTGCCTGATCAGAACCTGCATTTAAAGCACCCCGTGCCCCACCCCCCACCCCCAGGAGATCTGCACACAGAGCAGATCTATCCCTTCCATCTAACAGATGGGAACACGGAGGAGCGGGAGGCACGGGGGAGGATCACACAGCCACCCGGGGCCTCACCCCTGCGTACCTCTGTCTCCCGCAGCCGAGCCTCCAGGGCGGCGCGGGGCCCCTGGGTGTTGTCATTGACGTGCAGCTGCTCGTGCACCGCCTTCATCCACTGCTGGGCGTCCAGCACGCTCCTGTGGAAGTCCTCCTGGCTCATGGCACCTGCAGGGGCTGCACAAGCAGCACACGAGGTCAGCACACAGGCAGGGGTGCCGGGGCTGTGGGCGCACACAGCTGGGATGAGCCTGCCCAGTGCCCCCCAGCAGCACCCCTCCTGGAGCTCCCAGATGGGCAACATAGCCAGAGGCAAGTGAGGTAGGAGGACAGATCTGGCCGCCCTCGCCACGGAGCTGGGGGTGCGGGTCCTGGCAGAGATTCCCCTGGGCCACTCAGGCCGCCCCGCTCCCCTGTTCCCCAGCTTGAGGCCTGGGGCGCTGCTCGCCCACCACCTGAGGTTGGCGGCCCCCAGGAGATGATCTCAGATTCACGGTCTGAGACTCGGGACCCGCGATGATTTCTGATGTGAACCAACCAAGGAGGCCTCAACCCAAGGAGCACAGCTTTTGGCATGGGCCCCACCCGAGATCACCATCTGGGGCATGGGTGGTCGTGTCAGCTGGTGGGCTGTCTACTTCTCCACCAACTGGGGTCCATGGCACACGTCGCTAATTGTTGTATTTGAATGCTGAGTGGCCCTATAGGCCTACGTGTTAAAGATCTGATTCTGGTGCTGCAGTGTAGCAGGTAAAGCTGCCGTCTGTGGTGCCAGCCTCCCCTACAGGCGCCAGTTTGAGTCCCAGCTGCTCCACTTCCGATCCAGCTCCCTGCTGATGTGCCTGGGAAAGCAGCAGAAGATGGCCCTGGTCCTTGGGCCGCTGCATCCACGTGAGAGACCCAGAAGAAGCTCCTGGCTTCTGCCTTCAGACCAGCCCAGCTCTGGCCGTTATGACCATTTTGGGAGTGAATCAGCAGATGGTAGATCTCCCTCTCTCTTTCTCTCTCTCTCTCTTTCACTCTGCCTTTCAGTTAAATAAATAAATCTAAAAAAAGAAAGAAAGAAAGAAAGAAAGAAAGAAAGAAAGAAAGAAAGAAAGAAAGAAAGAAAGAGAGAGAAAGAAAGAAAGAAAGGTCCCATTCCCAGGTAGCATTATTGGGAGGTGAGGAAACTTCTAGAAGGTGGGCCAAGTGGGAGGTCCTTTGGTCATGGGGGCGTGTCCTCAGAAAGGAGCTCCCAAGAAGGTTGTTGTGAAAGCCTGAGTTTGGGCCCAGCCCCCTCTCTGCTCCTGGTTTGCCACATGAGCCTCTGCCCCCGGGGCTGGCCCCAGCCTGCATCATGGCTGCTTGAGCCTCCAAAGCCGTGCGCTGCATAACCCTGCCTGCCCCTCACAGCTGGTCTAGCTCGGCTATTTCCTTACGGAGACAGCGCTGACTGATCCACCAGGGTCTCCCACCCAGCCACCCACCGACAGCCACCAGCTCACGTCCCAGGACTCAAGCAACTGACCCAAGCGAGAGACGAAACCGGCTACCGCTCCTGCCCAGCAAGACCGTCCCCTCTGAGACACGGCCAGGCTGGGATGCAAAGACTCAGGTTTGGTCACGTGACTGAGTTAAAATCCCATTAAGCCCAGGCAAAGTTCTCCCGTGCTGCTGCCCCAGCCGTCGGCTTAACGGCCACCACTGAAGCTATTTATAGCTGCGCCGGCTATGCGGGCACGGTCTGGCCTCTCTGCCGGGCTCCTGCAAGGCCTTGCACAGTGAGTCCAACGTAGTCGACGAGGCCAGACGGGGACAACCCCAAACTGCCCCCAGCAGTGTTTAAAATGCAAATCCACGGGGAACAAGAAAGAACCCGAGTGCCCAGTGACGGAGGGCTGCTAGGTGATGGCGGCACACTCGCGGTTTGGATTTGGACAGCCAACAACACCTAAGCTTGGGGCAGGCGTTGTGGCACGGTGGGTTAGAGTGAAACATGGGACTCCCGGCATCCCATAGCGGAGCGCTGGTTCCAGCCCTGGCTGCCCCACTTCCGATTCAGCTCCCTGTAATGCACCCCGAAAGGCAGTGGATGATGGCCCAAGTGTTTGGGCCCTGCCACGCATATAGGAGACCAGGATGGGGCTCCAGGTTCCCGGCTTCAGCCTGACCCAGCCCCAGCCATTGTGGACATTTGGGGAATGAACCACCACACGGAAGATCTCTCTCTCTCTTCTCTCTCTGTCACTCTGCCTTTCAAATAAATAAGCAAATAAATATTTTTTTAAAATAAGCTTAAAATGAACGCACTGAAGGAGCGTTTTGAGAAAATAATAATGCCAGAAAGTGAGACAAAAGGACATGCTTAGTAGTGACAACTCCACAACTATGATCAGCGACACAGGCAACAAAAAGCCAGGCTCCTGGTTGGGATAAAGGCCGGGGAAGCTTGCCACGAGGGGGAGGGGCCACGTGACTGACGCAGAGCCAGGGCTGTGGGCAGAAGGGACTTGGCCCCACGCAGACCCCACGTGACCCTCAGGCCTTGGAGGTCACGTGGTGAAGGACGATGTTGGGGGGAGGGGGGTGCAGGGAAACTCTGGTGGGATGGTTTTTTTCCCACTTTCACTTTCTCTTAAGAACTTTTCCAGAATTTTCCAGAAAGGGTCTCTTAACATTGGGACGCTTAACATCTCTTAACATTGGCTGCACTGTGCGGGGGCCCCTTCGTCTCAGCCGCGGGTGCACTGTTTTGCAAGCTTGTGTGGGAAGGCTGGGCACGCAGCCCGGCTCTTCTGGGGGCGACGTGGAGCAGGTGGCTCCCATGCGCTTTCACAGCTGCCCTCCTTCCTAACCGAAGGTGTCCCCTGCAGCCACGCCCGGGTTTTGCATCCTCTGAAAAGCAGAAGAGAACACGCAGGCGTTTGAACTGCTCCTCTCTTGCGCGCAACTTGCCTGCCTTCCAGAAGCCCGGATTTTATTTAATAAAGCAAGAAGTGGGGGTGGGGGGGCAGGAGGGAGTCTCGGATGACGGGCAGCGACTGCAGGGGCAGCCAACGGCACAGCAGCTGGCGGAGCGGAGCAGAGCAGGCTCACAGACGGCCGCGGGCGGCTGGGGCCGAGTCCAGAGTCCCGGGCCTCTGGGCCTACTCCACTACACCTCACTGAGACACAGGAATCAAGCCCAGGCTCTGAGAAGGCCGGCACAGTGGCCACAGCTGCAGAGCAGCAGATACTGCTGGGGCGGGGACATGGCTAAGATGGCTCTGGGGACGTCCGTATCCCGAACCGGAGCGCCTGGGTTTGAGTCCCAGCTCTGCTCCCGATTCCGGCTTCCTGCTCATGTGCATGCTGGGACGCAGCAGTGAGGACATTAGGTGGGTCCCTGCCACCCATGGGAGAGGCCTTAACTGGGTTCTCAGCTCCTGGCTCTGTCCCAGACCTGGCTATTGGGAGCAGCTGAAGAATGAACAAGCAGATGGGGATGGGGGTGCTCACTCTGTGTTTCTCTGGGTCTCTGATGATGAGGATGATGAGGATAATAATAATAATAACAACATAAAGCAGGCAGGCACCATCCCTGACCCAGGGAAGCCCTCAGGAGGATGGATAAGCCGCACACAGGACCTGTGAGTGGCTGCAGGCAGGTGCGTTGCAAGCCAGGATAAAGGGGAGGGGCAACTTTCTCTCTGAACCCCCTTCTCAGAACAAAGGCTTGAAATGCAGAGAATTAAAGGAAACCAATCATTAAGACCCAGCTATGGAATACTAAAACTCAACTCGGCGAGAGGCTCTCTCACACACACATTTCATTAACACATTAAATCCCAGGTTCTAACAATGGGCCTCCCAAGCACTGCAATTCTGAAGTTGGAGATGTACCTAAGCGGCATTTCAGGGTATCTATCAACTGCACGCAGTCTAAAACAGGGGTGACGACGTTCCAGGCACTCTGGATCCTGGAAGGGACTTTGCTTGTTCACGTCTCATGGCTAACTGCAGACAACTCTCAGCTGGAAGTGAGAGGCAACAAAGATGAAGCCAGTTGGCTACCCGAGTTCACGGGCCCCCGACTCCTCTCTGCGGGCCTCTGTCAGTCCACAGTCCCCAAGGAAGGGTCGTGCTAGCAGTCAGTGGACGCGGGAGCCTGCTCCCTTACAGAGTTGGCAGTTAGGAAGGGGCCCAGAAAACCCACGCACGGTTGACATAAATACCAGGAAATCAGCCTCCTTAATGTCCCCCCACCAGAAGCTCACAGGGACCTCCTGGCCTGGCCCCTTCTAGAATCAGACACGGAGGAGGACAGACTGACACGGCCAGGTGAGCGGGGCCTGGCACGCCCCCCCATGAATGAAGCAGCTGGGTCCCCAGGAACTCAGATCACCTCCCCCTCATCACCCCTCGAGGCGGCAGCCTGGGAACCGGTGGGAGAAGCTGGGGGTGGGGGCAGGGGCCAGATCAAAGCCTCAGGAGCCACATCCAGGACAACATTGGACTTGACCCTGAGGGCAGTGGGGAGCTGGCAAGGGTCCAGGCAGGTCCCCAGGGCCTGGGAGGGTGGAGAGGGAGCACTGGAGGCTGCACAGGTTACAGCAGCGGCCCCGGCCAAGGACAGGTGGGGCTGCATGACCAGCACGGCCACACGTGTCTGGGAAGCCTGAATTCTCGGCTTTGGGTGAGTTAAGTGCAAAGAGCGTTTTACACAAAATGGAACTAAGGGTTTCCAAACATGATGGCCAAACCCAAAGCAAGCGGCTCCGGGGAGCATCTCTGGGGCGGGGGTGCCGGAGGCAGGACACAGGGCCCCGGGTGTGTTCTGGAGCTGCGCCCGCTGGGTCGGGGCGGGCTGGCCCTGGTCTGCTGGACGGGATGGCCAGGAAGGAAGCAGCCTTGGGTGTCAACACCAGAACCCTTGTGGGAAATTAACTGCCATTGTTACCAGCAAAGAGGGGTGGGCCTTGGAGGTGTGGCTAAGTCAGGAGCCCATGAAGGCTGAAGCCAGCATCCATGGAGGGCATGGGCTATTGTCACAGAGCGGGGTCCTGAACAGGGATGGGGTCGCCACCTTTCCCCCTTCTTGGACGTGTTCTTCACCAACACCTGACGCCCTCCACTGCGTTACGATGCTGCAGAAGGCCCTCACCAGACGCCGGCACCGTTGCTCTTGGACCTCCCAGCTCCAGACCTGTGAGCATAAATCTAGATTCTCTATAAATTCCCCAGGCTCAAGTGGGTTACAGTGGCCAGTAACAGACGTCGCGGAAGAGAAGCAATGGGATGGACAGGTGGCAGAGGTGACCAGGGAGCAGCCTGTGCCCTGAACACAGAAACTGGGTCCGAAGCCTCAGGCCAGGGAGACTGACAGTTCACGGGGTGAGACTGTGTGCAGGTGCACTGTGGGAGAGCACAGGAAGCTCCCAGAACCTGAGATCTGAAAAAGGAGACCCAGGGTAAACTCAGGGTGAAGCGACAAAGCTCCAAGTCACAGGAAGTTTGTGACCGACGGGAGGATGCTGCACCAGGTGATGTAGGCTTGGAAAAAAGATCAGCAGGGGAAGAGAAGGGTGCCAACATTTCTGTGAGAATGACAGGCCACACTGCATGGGCTGTTTGCCTAAAAATCGCCCCAAGGGGACGTAACCCCCAGCATCCTCAGTCCAAGGTAGATTCCCCCAGGAAGCAGCCGAGGTCAAACCAGGGGACCCCCTCTCGGGCCAAGCCCTGCCACCAATTATCTGGGCTTGGCAGAGCTTCCTCTGGGCCACCCTGGGGACAGCCGTGGCATCCTCCTCTAGGGCTGGCCCAGAGGACATCTGCTCAAGGTGCCCAGTGGGCAGGAGCTGCCCTCGCCTTCCCCCAGCCCAGGGAGGACACAGAGGCTGCGGCAGCACGCCCAGGACACAGCTGCTCCAGGCAGCGCTCAGACGCGAGCCCTGCTCTGTGGGATTCCGAGCCTCTGCTGGTCTCACCAGCGCTCGCCACCTCCACTACAAAGCCCAGGTGCAGCTGCCTCGGTGGCAAACTGCAGTACCGCCTCCGGGACCCGCACGGCAGAGCCAACCCATCCTGCATCCAAACAGGGGCCAGGGGAGCCGAGAAGCCACCAGGAGACAAAAGGGGTCTTGGAGACCAACCACTGGGCTAGAAAGGCCAAGCGAGCAGATGCCGTTCCCAGACCCGGGCTGTGGGCTGCTCAGCGCAGGAATTGGACACCCGAGCGCCGCAGGAGACCCCACACAGAGCAGAGAGGCTGTCCAGACACCTCCAAGCTTCTCCTTGTCCCGGCCACGTGGACTCACCTCTGGCCCAGCCTAGGGGAGCCTGCAGGGCCGGCCCTCCTGTGAGCCAAGCGGAGCAGGGGACCAGCAGGAAAGGGGGGGGGGCCTTAGCAGGCTGTCCACTGGGGGACTGCAGGGGACGCCAGCTCCCTCTGCCCTGATTTCAGGCCCAACAGCAACTGGACCAGCTGCGATTTGGTCCCCAGGGGCCCAGGCTTGCAGCAAGAACAGGACACGCGCATGGGCAAAATCGCTGGTCCTGACCGCCTGCCAGGTCATGGCCGTGGGTGGCCAACTGGGGTCATCTCCTGGGGGTCGGCTTTCTTCTCCCTCCCCTCCCTGGGTCCCACGAAGCTGGAGGAGGCCCCCGCTTGTCTTGCAATGCCACTGGTGAGGCGCTGACACCACACAGGGTCCAGGCTGGGGCAGCACCTGCCTCCCCCCTGCCGCGTCCTGGGAGTGTGCTACCTGCTGTTCAGTGACCCGGATGCACCGAGGTTCCTGGTCAGGACCTAACCGAGACCCAGTAGAGAGCACCCTGAGACAGGACACCGGGCCTCCCGAGCCGGGCAAGGGGCAGAGTCAGGCGCGCACAGTGGCTGTCACGTGACTGGTGCGATCACCCCCGTTCTACAAAGATGGAAAATAAGACAAAGGAAAATCAGGGGACCCGGGTGGGGGTGGGGGTGACAGTGACAGCGAAAGCCAACACTTGCCTGGCATTCTGCGTGCACCTAATTCTTTAGACAACTGACTCACTCCTCCTACAAAGACCCAGGGAGACCCTGTTATCCCACTTCCTAGCTGAGAAAACGGAGGGTCAGCACGCTGGCAGCAATGTTCCCAGAGTCCCAGGGATGCTAGGTAGCGCAGTCAGAACTTCAGTGAGGACGGCACAAGTCCAAAGCCCTTATTCCTCAACCCCACAACACTACCCCGCGTCCACAGCCCTGCCTGGACCCCTGAGAATGCCCCTGAGAGCTGCCCCTCCTGGGAAGAGAACTCCAGGGTGTAGATCTGGGCCTGGGCTCAAGAATCCAGGGCTTGGGACAACACAGAGTCCCCAGCTGCCAGGCGGCTTAGTCATCCTGTCCAGTCCACCCCAGCCGCCCACTGGCACTTTGTCCTGGAACCCAGAAGGCCCGAGTAAACCTCAGCTCCCATGGCAGGCCCTCGCAGCTCGGCCGCTGTCCCCAGGGGCCACCCACCAAGGCTGAG